>WOVY01010175.1:0-600000 GCA_013436015.1 Rhipicephalus annulatus | reverse complement strand
GAGTAAAGGTGTACTTAATGTACAATGGTAATGTAACGGGTAACAACAATCGGGCGCTGCTGTTGGATGTAATTGCACACGCTTACGCACGCAAACATAGGTGTTCAGCAGGAACTGTATAGACTGTTTTGAGGCGTTATTATTATGCGCATCGTTGCAGATTGCAGTGGCGCCACCGGGCGGACTTTCGGCCACGTTGCACTTGGGGCATGTCACAGGTGTGACGTCGCTAAGAAAATCCATATTATCGGCTTCTAGTCCTTTGTACCAAAATTTGAAACATGATTGACATTATTTGATTGGCACGTTTGGGCGCAAGGACTAATACTAAGCGGTGCAACCAGTCGAACGCGTATAACGGGCCTCCACTATTTTCGTTGTAGCAGTGGTTGATCCCGGAAGGCGTAAACTAATGCGCATCACTTGGCAAAAAAGATTGAGCAAAGCGCGGGTTGAGAGAAGGGTAACCTTTATTAGCTTGTAGCTCCTTTTATGCATCATCGTTTCCATAAAAAGTAAAACCGACTAGTAACTTTCAGCTTTGCCACACAGATAGCGACTAAAATCCTGTCGGGAACATCCCAAATCGCATTAATAAATATACGAAATTACAAGTTCCGTAGGTTGCAACCAAAGATAACCTTTCTTCAAGTGAGGGTCAGGGCAAGAAACATCGTGCGAGCTATAGTAGGAAAGAAAAAAGGAGGGCAGGGAAAAGTTTTGCATAACTGTGCATCAAAATGAAAGGGAACGTGAAGAGGGAAAGAAAATATAGGTAAAGGGCGGCACTGTGCCTCCAGGGAAGGTTTTTTTTTTCGCGCCTTCAACGGCCATCTGGCTATATTTTAAGGAAAACAGCGCATGTCTGCCCTTGAATGTTAGCGTCACTGAAGGGCAGGTGAATCACTGCGCCGTATTTTTTACAGCTTCCACGTTGAGCGCAACTGCATACGAACTATCCTATTGCAAAGAAGCACGTGCTTACCTAAATGCAACAATTTAATAAGAAGAAAGGCTTTAAATTTTCTATTTCACCATCATAGTGTGTGATAACGGCACAGGGGTGATGAATTGAACTCAAACATTTTCGTTTAAGCCAACCCCGATTTTAGCAGCCAGTTTCTTTTTTGCTATGACAGGGTGATCTGGAGTGACAGGGCATACCAGTCACCCCGCTGTAAGCATTGTTGTCACTTTTCAGTTGACAACAATGTGCCAGGAGAAGATTGAGAAAAACAGTTCTGGATGTGAACATTGTACGGATGATCCAGGATAGGTACATGCATATCTGCGTGCAAACAAAGTCAATTACTGGGAATATATCATGTTATTACTAAGTAGCATCAAACTGAACTATATACACTTACAACCTCTTTATTTCTCACGCGCTAATGCAGTGGAAGGAGAAGAAAACTGAAGAATATTGAAATAATTCTTTCATCATTAATATTTAGCATATCATCCGTATTCGCTTGAACAGTTTTATTTGCCCAAAGAGTGCACGATGTGTTATCTATAATCGGTTTCAATCTCCAAAATAAAATACAAGGCCCACCTTTTGAACTGCATCACGCCTTCCATGCATACCTGCTAGAAAACCATTTTTGCCTAGACAGTGCACATTGTATAAACTGAAGCCAGTACAGCCTCCGTCCTCTCAAGTGAAGTGCACCTGTAATTCGTACATGCTAGAAGATCGTATTAAGTAGTTTTCCGATGTATACCTAAATACTTCACCGCTGTTAATAATGTATGTACGACGCCTACAATTAAGTACAAATTTTCTGTTCCCGCCTAAAATATTATAACTCCGAGCAGGGACGGCTGAGTTCAGGGACATCAAACTTCTCATCCGAAAGCCAGTGGTAGCAATATTTGTCTACAAGGAATAATCACCTCAACTACGCGAGATGTGTGATGATTTGACGTCTCGGAACTAGGCGAATGCGATTTGATAAAGGACTGCTGCAAGTTCTCTCTTGGCTAACAAGCGACGTCTGTGAGCGGAGCCTACTACTTTTTTCAGTTGATAACCAGCTATAAGGCAAGCAAACGCTCTTTCATCATTCGCCGTGGCTGTAGGAAGCAGTAAAATTAGGTACCGTAGTCAGTGGCAATCATTCGGACTTCGTACCCGGTGCACAGTATACCTTTTTCTGTAGGTCGAGCTGGTGGATAATTGAATTTCTCATAGCGACCCTTTCCTACACGCCAGCGAATGCCTTTCTCAAATTTGTTCATGTAGCCACAGAGGCCATCGGTGAATTCGCAGTGGGCAGGGTGTTGGCATGGCTCTGGCCTCAGAATGACGTCGTCCAGGCTAATAGAGTTATTGCCCACTTTTCGAAACTTTGCGCGGAACACAACCTGTAAAAGAAAAGAATGAACAGAAAGTCAATGTCAGTTATGATTCTTATCTTGAATCGAGAGTTGGAAAGATAATAAAAATTAAGAAAGGCATGACTTAAGATACCTTTGGCTAAATAGAACGAGGACACACTTCACAGTGAAAAAAATATGACGAAAAAAAAACTACTTTTGAGTTATTGATTTGTGAGGTTTAACGTCCTAAAACCACTGTACACTATTATGAGGGACGCCGTGAAAGGGTGCTCCGGAAATTTCGACTAGCTAGGTTTTTTTACTATGCACCCAAAACTGAGCACATGGGTCTGCAGCATTGCCGCCTCCGTCAGAAATACAACCGCCGCTGCTGGGATTTGTTTCACGACCTGCTTACAACTAATTTTGTTCCCCAGCGGAAGATAGACTCATAGCACTAGGCAAGCATTTGAAGAGTGCGTGCCTATTGTGGTTTATGTTAGCACTTAAGGAACCGTATCGTGCTGTTCAAAGCACTTCATCTCTTTATCTTGAACGGATAGTGAAGCTTTGATGACGCAAGTGTCACCTACTTTCTGTGTGCAAAACGTCTATATCACTTCCCTCTCCGTGTTTTATTACGCTATGCCAATAAGCTTCACTTAAGTGAACTTGGCATAACATCCACACGCTTTGCAATGCGTTGCCATCAAGCTGCCGAAACCATCATTTAAACTAAAATGCTGTTGCCTGTCCTTGACGTTAAAATGCTGCCGGGTTCGACCTGTGTTTTCCTTCTCGCAGCTAATGCAATCAGGTCTACCACTACAGGTGCGCACTCAATAAAACCGGTTGCATCCTTTGTAAACCACATCCACTTCTTTTTTCTTCTCTTCATGACACACACAGCTGAAAGTTTACATAGCGCTGACATTGCCACACAGACACCATAACGGGATGCTCTCGTTTTAAGATTATATAAATTACCGCTTGCGCCATGCATCTTTCCTCCTTCTTTTTCTTCTCTGGTCATTATCTTTCATCATGTCATCTGCTTCAATGTGTTTTAGCACGTCATCTGCTCACAAACACTGAGTATCAAATCTGAAGGTTATCCAGCTATCTTTGAGCGGCTGAGCTGTGATCCGACGCTTGCTGTCATTTGATGAACACGCAGTTTTAGGAGACCTGTTTTCAAGCGCGTAGTTACAATACTTCTTTTGATAATTTTTGAATGAGTACTTTGATAAGATAATCGGCCTTTTTTTGCTTCTGGTATTGTATGCCCAATGAGTGTGTGCCAAAAGAGGGAACAAAAATTCGACGTCCAAAAAGTTCTCGTTCACTCCCGATGGAGGCATATCGGTCCGAGGAATAATTTGTAGGGCTGAGCACAGCCTCTATTTAAATTTATCATTGCAGTGGGTGCACACTTTTGAAGAGCTCACACTTATGTCCCGTCTTAATCATCGGACATACCTTTCCAAAATTTCCTTGTTACACTCTCAACAGATCCTATGGAGACATCTCCAGACTCACGCTCTTCCTACCGCTCAGCTTTTTTCTTGCTAATATGGCTTTTCTCCGGAACGTTCTCTGTGCGGCCAACCTCACGCCACGCTTTCCCTTGTTGCTTTTGGCTGCTCTGCTGATCCTCTCTTGCAGGGACAGTCTGCGATCTCTAGCAGAGGGGGGGGAGCGGTGATTGGGACGTCCTGCTTTCGTCTGAGGACGTGACATTGCAGCTTGTTACGGTAACTCGACTACCTATGTCGTCGCGCCATGGTCATGTAGACGGGGCTTGACACCACACAATGGTCCAAAAACTGGGAGGAGGGGGGGGGGGGCTGGAGAAGACATTTGACTGTGAAATTTTTTTGCCGGTCTGTCTCTCTTCAGTTATGTGTGGCATATAAACCCGTACACCACGGCCCATGGCATGCGGGTATCAGCCACAGGACAGTAATAGTTTTTATCTAACCAGGAAGGGCGATGTCAGGATTTCAAAACTCTCTGAGATCCCGTTATAGAGCTAGCTTGGCACAAAATGCGGAGCAGACTACGGAAATGTTGTAAAAGAGCGAAAAAATTGGAGGAATGAAAAGGTAGCTACCAAATTGCATTTACATCCGGAATCAATCTAAAGCATTGTGCGTGGCAATGACGTATTATACAACAAAACTGTGCAGGTGTTTTAAACTGCTTAAAAAAATAATGGCATCGTATTACGCCAGCATCAGCTGTGGATGTCGTGTTCACCATCGGCTCGTATAACAATGTAACAAAAGTTACATATTAACCTGCGGCGACTTGCGAAGCTATGGTGTACGATTCTACAATCTCAAGTAATACGGCAAAAGCTGCTTCTTGTGAAATGCGCACCATCACATGGTAGCGCGCAGATGATTTAGATAAGGTTGACAGACGTGTTCTAATGTGAGCACCGCCGTTAGTGAAAAACAGATACCCGTCGGCGTCAATGAAGACTACGTACCTACTGAATACGCCATAAATCCCGTAGGCAGGGGACAGATGGGAGGAGGGCCCTTCGCCACTATGCTGGCTTTCTAAAAATGCTGGGTTAACATAAAATAGGCGATTTTCTCAAATGGTCTTTCAGCGAGTGTGTCCACATCTTCCGGCATAAAATTCATTGCGGCGGGTCTGCTACCGACGTACTCATAACTAATTAAAGTGCAGAATTGAGTTAGTCGAATTCAAAAGCCTTGACTTATATCAACACAACAAAAATGTTGTAGAGGTCAAAATCACCTAATTCATCTCACGACGACTACCAGAATTACTGGAATGAACCATTTTTTTGTCATTATGTTTGGCGCTTTACGGCGTCCTTTTTTCCCCATTTCATTGACTATAAAGACCTGCAGGCATTTCATCCGTTGTTGACAAAGCATTACCGAGTAATCTACGTACCAAACATCCTGACTTGCATGCTGAGCCCTTTACATGGAGAGCGGTCTCTTCGGGAAAATGTCATGACAAAACAGTCAGCACTGTAACGGATGGATTATTGGGCTCACCTTGAATTTCTTCTCCTGCAGAGTTTCCACTCGCGCTAGCATCCACCCCTTTTCAACGAAGTTGGGCTGATCCCACAAAGTCTCATTTTCTCTGTTCACCATGACGTCCACCTGTGTGCAAGAAAAAAAATTGTAATTGTTGATGATACGTCTGTGAATCATTCAGCTGTAGGAAAACTAGATATATATGTCTGTTGGTTAACCAGGTCACTCTGTTTCGCTAGGACTTACGGTGTAAGAAAATGGGGGGGGGATAGCGCAAGATAAGAGACTGATGGACATAATAATTGTAACCACGGACTCTCAACAATCGTTGCCAGAAGTACTCGGTCACATCTAAAGGCTCATACATCTCAGAAGCTTTCTAAGCACCCTCTGCCTCGCGTAGAATAAGAAACGAAAAATTTTAAATAAGGTTCCTTGCGAAGAAGAGCACTATTATTCTTGTCATGGCAAGGAAGAAGAGCCTAAAGAAGTATCACGGTATTGCAAATGCGCTGCATGGAGCAAGATTAGTTGTTTTATGTGTGACCAATACAACGCTTACATCAGAGACACGAGCTTTTGAGTAAACTGCAACATTTTTTTAAAAAACTGATTGGAAGCTGAGCAGCTTTCATACGAATTAAACCTCAATATGTAACCATTCTGATCTGAATTAGGAAACATTATATGTCAGAACGATAATCCAATTATCAGCCACGTGATGTAGAGTAGAAAACGTCTTGTATGCGCCCTCACTTTTCTGTAATGAGAGACTTCGTTCCAATAAACAGCCGCTTTTTATTCTGTCCATATCAAGATGCGTGTATGGCATCTGGACCGAAAACTCGACGTTAGAGGTCCAGCATTAGCACATCATAACCACACAACCACAACGACGATTACGTAAGCATTCTATGACTACAGATTTTATTGATTGGTATATTGCGTTTACGCAGCTGTTTCGCTTACTACTACGCTCCATTATTTTTTTTCTAAATTAAATTATACAAAAAGAATAATATCTGAATATGCATGCAAATTATTTGAGTGCTACTGGTGTGTCAATTTCGAAGTATGCAGTGGCACAGACAAGGGTTGGTACGCCGGGCCGGCGACAGCATTTCTCGCCATCGTCATGGATTTCTTTTGCCATTCCTATTTATGCACAAATTGATCCTCGCTTTCATCTGCCAACCTAGCTTCTTCTTCGGAATGAAAAAACACTCATTACCCACCCCAACCCGCAAAAATTTCCGCCTGTGCCCCACGTTAAAAGGGTAGTAGAAGAAAATCCTCGTTGGAAAAGGGTAGCACAAAATACTCGTTGCTTATCTTACCTGTAAGCGGGCTGATTTCATTCCCACTGAGAGATACCAGAACTCGAGGCACTGAGGCTGCTCTAGCCCGGGCCACTCAGGACTCGTGAGAACGGCATCAGTGAGCGACGCCGTCCTCTGCGTTGCCGTCAGGACGTAAACTGTGAAAGCCCAACTTTTTATGAAGCTTATTGATAAGAATCAAACATTTGCAAAAACAAAAAAAAACAGTAAACACACTACATAAGTTCTCTGCATGTGATAAACTCAAGTATATATATATTGCTCTTAGGTTGTTTGCTAATAAACAACCATAAAAACAGGATTGTAAAGTAAATAAGATAACCTACCGGAATTCACTGGTCCAGAAGTTGCGTCCAGGGCTAATTGCTCAGTCGATTTTTGATCTCGCTGCCATCCACTCTCAATCGTCCAATCACAGGTGTCGAACTCAAAGTCACAGTACCCTGCCATAATGAAACACTTTTGGGTATAGAGATTATACACCTAGTGTTTAACAATGTGCGCGGCTGTCTTCTCAAGACACAAAATTGTACATTTGCTGATAATAGTGCTAACGCATTGGTTCCCTTGCGATTCGGTTTATTATGTGCCCAAGCAAATATTTGCTTGGGCAGTAGTGAACAGTAGTGAACAGACATAGCTCAACATTAACTTTTAAACCAGTATAGGGAGCTCATCCAACAAAATGAGCGAAAAAAAATTTAATGACACTTGGTATTTTTTTTCTCTTGCAAAAAGGCCACAGTCATTTCATATACAAAGTGAAGCAGTCGACATGATTTTCGGAAGAAAAACGAAGCTGAATTGTCAAAAAAGTACAGTTCCTGTGACCTCTGGTTGTGCCCATTCTTGCACATGTTTTCTTCCCTTGCGTTATGGTATGCAAGGATAGGTAAGCCTTGGGATTATTACGAGATATGAAAAACGATAGTCCTTCTTGGGGTACTTTGATGCAAAAACTTTTGTCTCTCTGTCGGTACAATTGCCTGTTTGTCCACCGTAACGTTACCGAAAACTGCTTCAAATTACTCCAAACGACCTACCCCCAACTGCAGCCTCAGGTTTCAGCAATCATTCTTGTGCAATTTTCGATTAAAAAGCATTTATTGTGCGCATCTGAGGCACAATAAGAATACGTCAATACTTTCTATGTGTGTCCTTATACTAGAGATGGCATACATAAGTAATTCTGAAGACCAAAGCATTTATTACGCTGCACTGACAACGCAACGTTATTCTAAAAAGGAAAGTGTTTCCAACCTTTTGCTAGGACAACACGGTGGTGGCACCTACGCGCCACTTTCCGTTCTTCACATTATCGCCTCCAAGAGCGGCGCACGCTTTACTCCGTTTTCAAATATAACTGCCAGATAGCGCACGTGTCTAACATGCTTCGATGCGCTCATTTGCCTTCGCTGCATGGATTGATACACTCCAACGCAGCGCCTCCAAAATACAATTCACCGATTTTTTTTTTCGTGCAAAACATTCAACAAATGCTTTGTTCACTCTCTCCAGTCGTAATACTGTTGTCTTTTGACGACATTTGCAGTGAAGCATGCAGATGCGGTGCCAGCTTATTTTCCACCATATTTGCTGCACGCAATCACCCTAGCTCATGTAGTCATCATCATCATCATCATCAGCCTGTCTACGTCCACTGCAGGACAAAGGCCTCTCCCATGTTCCGCCAGTTAACCCGGTCCTGTGCTTGCTGTTGCCAATTTGTACCCGCAAATTTCTTAATCTCATCTGCCCACCTAACCTTCTGTCTCCCCCTACCCCGCTTCCCTTCTCTGGGAATCCAGTTGGTGACCCTTAATGACCAGCGGTTATCCTGTCTACGTGCTACATGCCCGGCCCATGTCCATTTCCTCTTCTTTATTGCAGCTATGATATCCTTAACTCCCGTTTGTCCCCTAATCCACTCTGCTCTCTTCTTGTCTCTTAAGGTTACACCTACCATTTTTCTTTCCATTGCTCGCTGCGTCGTCCTCAATTTAAGTTGAACCCTCTTTGTGAGTCTCCAGGTTTCTGCTCCGTAGCTAAGTACCGGCAAGATACAGCTGTCATATACCTTCCTCTTGAGGGACAGTGGCAATCTACTTGTCATAATTTGAGAGTGCCTGCCGAATGTGCTCCACCCCATTCTTATTCTTCTAGTTACTTCAATCTCGTGGTTAGGCTCTGCGGTTATTACCTGCCCTAAGTAGACATAGTCTTTTACAACTTCAAGTGCACTATTACCTATCGCAAAGCGCTGCTCCTTTCGGAAGTTGTTGTACATTACTTTCGTTTTCTGCAGATTAATTTTAAGACCCACCTTTCTGCTCTCCTTGTCTAACTCCGTAATCATGAGTTGCAATTCGTCCCCTGAGTTACTCAGCAATGCAATGTCATCGGCGAAGCGCAGGTTACTGAGGTACTCTCTATTAACTCTTATCCCTAACTGTTCCCATTCTAGGCTTCTGAAAACGTCCTGTAAGCACGCAGGGAATAGCATTGGGGAGATTGTGTCCCCCTGCCTTACACCCTTCTTTATTGGTATTCTGTTGCTTTTTTTATGAAGCACTATGGTAGCAGTTGATCCCCTGTAGATTTCTTCCAGAATGTTTATATATATTTCATCTACGCCCTGATTCTGCAGTGTCTGCATGACGGCTGATATTTCTACTGAATCAAACGCCTTCTCGTAATCTATGAAGGCTATGTATAGTGGTTGGTTATACTCTGAGCATTTCTCTATTACCTGATTGATAGTATGAATGTGGTCAATTGTTGAGTAGCCTGTTCTAAATCCTGCTTGTTCCTTTGGTTGATTGAATTCTAATGTTTTCTTTACTCTGCTAGCAATTACCTTTGTAAATAGCTTGTATACTACAGAGAGCAAGCTGATCGGCCTGTAATTCTTCAAGTCCTTGTCATCTCCTTTCTTATGTATTAAGATGATGTTAGCGTTCTTCCAAGACTCTGGTACTTTTCCCGTCAGGAGACACCTCGTAAATAGAGTGGCTAGTTTTTCTAACACAATCTGTCCTCCATCTTTCAGCAGATCTGATGTTACTTGATCCTCACCAGCAGCTTTGCCTCTGTGCATGCTCTCCAAAGCTTTTCTGACTTCTTCTATCATTACCGGTGGGGTGTCGTCTGGGTTACTGCTAGTTCTTATAGTATTAAGGTCGTGCTTGTCTCGGCTACTGTACAGATCTCTGTAAAACTCCTCCGCTATTTTAACTATCCTATCCATATTGGTAGTTAATTTGCCTTCTTTGTCCCTTAGTGCATACATCCGCCTTTTCCTTATCCCAAGTTTCCTCTTCACTGCTTTGACGCTTCCTCCGTTTTTCAGAGCGTGCTCAATTCTCTCCATGTTATACCTTCTTACATCGCATACTTTACGTCTATTAATCAGCTTCGAAAGCTCTGCCAGTTCTATTTTGTCTGTTGTACTTGACACTTTCATGATTTGACGCTTCTTAATTAGGTTCTTCGTTTCCTGGGAAAGCTTGCCGGTGTCCTGTCTAGCTACCCTGCCTCCAACTTCCACTGCACACTCCGTGATGATACTCGTCAGAATATCATTCATTGTATCTACGCTAAGGTTGGTTTCCTCGCCAAGAGCAGAGTACCTGTTCTGCAGTGACAATCTGAATTCCTGTACTTTCCCTATCAGTGCTAGCTCATTGATTTGCTTCTTGCGTATCAGTTTCTGTCGTTCCTTCTTCAAGTCTAGGCGGATTCGAGCCCGTACCATTCTATGGTCACTGCATCTTACCTTGCCAACCACTTCCACATCCTGCACGACTCCTGGGTGTGCAGTCATTATAAAGTCTATTTCGTTCTTATTTACGCCATTAGGGCTCCTCCATGTCCACTTGCGGTTTTCTCGTTTTCGGTAGAAGGTATTCAAAATACGCAGATTATTGCGTTCTGCGAATTCTACTAGTAGCTCTCCTCTCGCGTTTCTAGTGCCGATGCCATAATCTCCTACTGCCTGGTCTCCAGCCTGCTTCTTCCCTACGTTTGCATTAAAGTCGCCCATTACTATAGTATACTGTGTTTTCACCTTACTCATTGCCGATTCCACGTCGTCATAGAAGCTTTCAACTGAAGCGTCATCATGGCTGGATGTAGCCGCGTAAGCCTGTACTACCTTCATTTTGTATCTTTTTTTCAGTTTAATTACAATGCCTACCACCCTTTCATTAATGCTATAGTAATCCTCTATGTTGCCAGCTATGTTTCTGTGACTTAGGAACCGTACTCCCAGTTCTCTTCTGTCTGCCAAGCCCCGATAGCAAATGACGTGCCCATTCTGTAGCACAGTATAGGCCTCATCTGTCCTCCTAACCTCACTCAGCCCTAATATATCCCATTTAATGCCTTCTAGCTCCTCGAATAATACAGCTAGACTTCCCTCACTAGATAACGTTCTAACGTTAAACGTTGCTAAGTTCAAGTTCCAATGGTGGCCTGTCCGTATCCAGAGATTCCTAGCACCCTCTGCTGTTTTGCAGATCTGACCGCCGCCGTGGTCGGTTGCTCCGCAGCTGGTGGGGACTGAGGGCCGTGAGTTAATTGACGAATGCCTACGGGAGGGGGTGGCCAGATACTGCACCAGGGTGGCCAATCCTTCTCTGGTGAGATCATCGGTGCGTACCGGCTTTAAGCCGGTACGATCAGACAGTAGTTGGAATGCTCCATGCATGTCTTCCTTATTGTTGTTCAGCAGCGTTGGCGGCCACCCACCACGGAGCCCAACGAGGGGACGCTACAAGGTTACAAATGCTGAAACCTGCAGACGCCAGCCGTACAACGCCACTATAACCCAATCCGCCTAGACCAAGGTAGGCTATTTGCACAGGGTTAACCCTAGCCGCCAGGAAGTTTGGAAGTAAACGGAAGAGAGTAGAAGACAGGACAGATAAATAGTAAGAGATAAAGACGAAGATGTAGGGAGAGAGAGATAGGAAAAGGCGACTGCCGATTCCCCTGGGTGGGTCAGCTCAGGGGTGCCGTCTACGTGAAGCCGGGGCCAAAGGGCTGTGTTGCCTCTGCCGGGGGGCCATAACGGTCCAATAACCCAGCGTCGGCTCAACCCCCAGGATCCCCTTTTCCTCGGACACGGCAAAGCCATGCACGGCTAGGCGTGGGAGGGAGTCGAAACTCCCCCGTTAGCTCGGGTTCGTGGTGTCGCTACACACCAAACGCCTACTTGCGCAGGCACCCCTGCGGTTTAATGTAACAGCTTTTAATGTAACAGCTTGAGAACTGGGCTAGATGCTCATGTAGTAACTTCACTTAAAAAATCAATGTACAGAAGAAGGCCCACATAACGCCCAACAGTTCCTTCGGATGATACCTGTCCACCGAGAAATGCGACTCCCAGGAAATACACAATATAAAACGAGAATAACTGACCATGAGCATCGGTAGGCACAACGCATTTTCCTGAAGTGAAGCTCATAGGTCCAAGAACTACGTTGAAATGCTCGTCCGTAAATGGTCCGCTTGAAAAGACGAAGACGAGCTGCGTAATAGTGAGAGAGAATTAACAAAACAAGCACATGAGCTTGCCTCCTCTATGTTTGCTTTTTTATTTTTTCGCGAGCAGAGCATGGAACCTTCATTGTATGAAGCAATATTAACGGCCTACAAAAGTTAGATTTCTAAACTGGACGGTTCACGGAAGTACTAACATTTCTTGCGCCAAACTGCAGTGAATTTTTTTAGTGTCCGAACAGCGCCTCCGCTTTGGATTGACGAAAACGAATCCGCTGTACCTTGGCCTCAGAGCTGTCTATTGCAGGCCGGCAGACAATCTCGCATGACTGAGTTTAAGCTCATTTTTCAGGATAACTCGCAAGCTTGCGATGCCACATTTCACTCAGTTCGCAGTGGGTGCCGCAATGGCGATCTCCACAACACGTGGCACACGATGCGTCAAAGGTAACCGTGCGAAGAACCTAAAGAAAAGTGCTGTTGCGAAGAAGAAGGTGGGCCAAATAGAGTGGCCTACTGAAAGCTATTTGCGGTTGCCTTTGAATAACATACCTGTATGGTTCATTGCAGATATTACTGGCGATTGTAGTAAAAAGGGACGAGTCTGCTCTGGGGTCTTGTATACACTTTCCGTGCTTAAAGGGTTTATATAAAGAGTAGACTTAATGATACCTTTCTTTCCTCATTTCAAGCATTTAAGAAAAAAAAGTTCATTATTGTAAGGACAATGTAGTTTACTACAAAACCTGGTTTCGAATCTGCTCCTGTCATCAACATTAAAAAAAAAAGGTGTGCTTGTATATAGTCAGATTGTGCCCGTGATTGCGTGGCAATGTTCTGCTGATTTCTGGCATGGTTTTACTGCTTCAGTGAGTAATCTGCCATTCAAAAGCTTAAAAGTAAAGTCGTCCTGTTCACCTTGTCTAGCTAGAACAGTGGCCCATGCTTCAAACAAGATGACTGCCTGTTGTCGCAAAATATACATGAATTCCCCCCCCCCCCCACTGATCAAAAATTTCAAATCACATCAGGATATTCGTCTTTGTAAGCCTATTATGCATATTCGAGAATAAAGGCTACCTACAGTGGCCTTCAGTTAGCGCCTTAGTGCACGAGCTGATTTCGTAATAACCGTGCAAGTTTGCTAAACTCAGCACCCCACCAACCATTACGCCATTCTCAGCTATGTTTCTCTTTCTTGGTATCCATTGAATAAATTGTACTCATGCTCCTTCTCTCTACTGCAATTTTGACCATGCATACACTTCACAGGCGAAAATTCATAGCTTGAGCCGCGAACGTGTTCCACGTCCCACTGGCCTCTTCATTGTTTCACCAAGGCGCGGCATTTTCCAGTCTATGTAGCAACCTTTCTACGGCACTGACAGCAGCAGTTTTGTCAGTCTGTGCTGTTGAGCTCGAAGCACTGGGCGGTGAAGAAACATCTTTGGTAGAAGTGGAAGCTGCCTTACTGTGACAACGAGCCGTCATAGGCGAACACGAAGCGAGAGGCAAAGAACGTAACGGTGTCTACATAGAAACTCCTTGATGATAGCATGGCCAGAGAGAAACAATAGCCATGCTTGCATCGGGATGCCTTGTGGAGTCTCAGAATTGCTCTCCATCAGAGCTCGTTAATGTCATAAGTCATGAAGCAGTAGTTCACCTCACCACTCCCAGATGGCGGTTATGCCCTGCTCAGTTTAGAGTTACTGTATATGCTACCTTTAGGTAGCAAAGTTGCACCACTGTTTTCCGGGTGCCGCTCGCTCTGCCGGCAGGAGTTCAGTGCTCCTATTCGCCGATCGCAATCACGTGGTGATGAGTGGTTCAACTGCACTGCAGAGAAGCCAACGCTACGATGATTCCGGGCAGATCAAGCTTGGTGAACATCGGCTGTTGTTATTCCCACCCCACTTCTTTGGTACTGTAGTCATGTTGGTCGCGAGAAGTGTGATATCAAGTGCATTCTGTGGTAAATTGTATTACTTACAGTCCATGTGATTAGATGCGGGTGCAGCGGATGTTGCCAGAGAAATATTAGTGCGCAGTGAGGAAGGAATAAATGTTTGACTTCTTTTTATCTATCTGTGGCACTACAAACTTGCTAAAATTGTATTGCCCACAGATGTAGTGAATACGTAATACCTGCAGAGTTGGTTAGCGTGTGCCGGCTGCATACGTCCCAATAGGTGTTACTGGTATAGCACTAAAAATAAAGGGAGAATAAATTAAAGTATACTTATTCAAATGGGCAAGGTGTTGCGGCTAGTGTGTGAATTACGTGAATTCAATGCAGCTTTCATATTTTACGCGGATGTAATGTTGGACACGACAGGGCTGTTGAAGAACGATTCACATCAGCTGCCATGAGCCGCGATTGTAATACGAGCGTAATAGAGGGCCGCGTGTAATTTGGGCGTCGCACGGGTACTCTCGATCGCTATCCAGCTCGATTTAGTTGAAGGCAATAGAAATACACCTGGCTCCCTCGCACAGTTAACAAATGAGTCCAACACGATGAAAAAAAATCATCCCTAACTGGTTCGATAGTGATCAAAAGGGCAAAAATAATTTCATATTTGTAAATAGGAAAAACAGTGGAAAAGAAGATGAAGCCAGTGTAACCAACCATAAATAAAAATTTAGTATAAACCAACCATCTTACTGGTTCAACGAGTCGACGCACTTTGTTTTATTATTACATACCAAGAACGTAAGCATCAAATCAACGCTTCTAGGCGTTACCAGAGCAACCGAGTTCTACTCATACCTTAAAAAAATAGAAAGCGAAAAAATAAATAAAGCCACGCTAATACCGTAGATCCTCAATATTGAGGGACAATGTAGCACTCCGAAGCGCGAGCGTTGCTCCTACGTGGGTGCGAGTGGCTTTACCGCTAAACTTTTGAACCCAAAATGGCGTATCTTGGCGCAACTCTGCTACCTAAAGGTAGCATATACAGTAACTCTAGCTCAGTATGGGGTCTTCTGTTTTTTCTTTGTTTTTTTTTTACAGACCAGCTTTATTTCATCTGGCCCATTGTGCCGGAGACGCTTACGCGCTCTCCTCACCCGCCTTTCGACCTGGCGCATTTGGGGCCACCCATCGCCTTGGAAACGTGCGGGAAACGCTTCTTTGTTTGCATTTCGATATTGTTTCCTGGAATGATTTCTGGGCTGTGTCGCTATTGCCATCTTATGCCTATCGAGCAATTGCCTATCAAGGGATGCCCTGGGGTTGGGTGCTCAAGTGCATGGCAACCAACATGCAAAAAGCTTAATGATGCTTGCCATTCCACGAAGGTATATTACACCGCATGCAGCATCGGCCGGAAGCACTTCCTTTTGACCGATCATACTGTATTATGTCCTTAAACGGCTGTGTATGCTTGAAGCTTATGGCAAGCTTAAGAGAAAGCCGCCGACAACGTCGCTTATTTCGCTTACCGCTTTTCGTCGTCTTGAATGCTATTGTTTTTACGTGATGGTCTTGCCCCTCACGTTGTAGTGTGCATTGCTGGCGTGGGGAATTTGCGTACTAGAGACTCTTCAACTTCGTAATGTCAAAGTGTCTTTGTTTCGGAAACGTTTTCTACTCGGGCCTTTGTTTCCATGTTAGCAACCAGTAAACATTTATCTTGGATCGCTAAAGATGTTTTTAATGCAGCAGCATTAGAAGGGCTATGAAGGAGCGAAAAATCATGTGTGTAGTCCAGAAGTGTGGCTGATGTATAAGGAGTATAGAAGCGAAAAATAATAGTCGGTGGAGTTCTAATGCAATACTAGTATTGTAATAATAATAAAAATGACGCTAAAACACACTATCCAAGATTTACGGAAACTAAGGATTACAAGTGAAATACAAATATAGTTAGGAATGAATATGCGGTGTTGACAATTATATTAAGAAATCAGCTGTATTTGCTGACTGATATTCACTGTTTTAACGACCACGGCATAGTCAGGCAAAACTATTAAACTAGCAAAGGACACAGAGACACCTGCTGCTTTGATGTTGTTGAAACTTTGGCGGTGAAAAGCACCACGTAAAAGGTGCTAAGAAAAGGTCCATCAACCCCTTTCTGAATAATTGGCTGTTTTCATGCTAAAAGCTACGCACCAAGGATGCTGATAAGAGGCGAAGCGAAGCTGAGCCGAAAATAAAGAATCTTTGTCCTTGTCAAATGAACTGTTATATCATGTCTACTTTTTAGGGGTGTATTGGCTGCTGGCTATTGCTAAGGGTGAAATAATGACAATACTGCCAGAACTGGATATGCCGGCTGGATAAATGAGATTTGGTTGGGAACTCGCCTCATTGTGGATGCTGTTGAAGTTGACAGTCCTGTGTACGTTTTGCCAGATGTCCGCTGTTGTGCGGCCCTGCTGAATTAGTAGTGGCTGAGAAGTATGCATGCCATTGGAGGCCGGTGACTTCATGGCCGTCAGCGTCATTGTAGCGTCTTGACCGCCAAACATATTATACCAGAACGAAAAACAAGACAGCTCCGGCTGAGGTCCCACAAGTACAGAGGTAAGCATCACTGATCCGCTGGCATCTATTAAACCTCTTCCTTCCAATGACACGATGTTGCCTGCATTGAAAGATGGCATTTATTTATTTATTTATTTCATCATTCACTGTGACAATAGTCATATAGTAGAGTGGGTACAAAAATTAATTCTGAAAGAAAATTTGTTGTAAGTGAAACAACTGAAAAAAAAAGTCGCCAAATATTCACGATTACTACGTCAAATTCACATAAAAATAAAAGAAATAGACGCTGTTGTTTCAGCATAACAAAAAAGTGTTATGCAGTAGATTGTTCATTGGGTAAAAATTAGCGGAAGAGGTATCAATTTTTATTGGTAACCACGGAGGTGTTGGCCTGGTTTTATCATTTTTAGCCTGTTGCTCTACAAGCGTCGAGGGATGATTATGTTCTGTACAGCGAAACGTTGGTGATACGACCATGGCTTTTACCAATTAAACGATGATACGCATTTTTTGTGGTCTCGGCAAACAAAATCATCTTTTTACCTCGTGAGAAAGTGTACCCACTCCCTCAACCCCAAACTTTATATGCCTGAAGTCTTCACTCTCAAATTATTGCAAACAAAGAGGGGGGTAGAGTGGGGTACATTGAGACATGGGGCAAAAGGAGACATTTTGAATTTTAACACTTCTATAGCTAATTACCGTAGGTACTTTTCTTTGTTTCTCTATTTCAGCTGTAGGTGCTGATAGTTGTCGATCATTTTGTGTGCACACGTTTATCATTGCTAGGACCATTTGCATGAGAAACATTACGCAGCTGGTGTTGGAGTGCTCGGGACTCGTAAAAACAGAGTGAAATTCAGCTCGGCCAAATATTTGATCTGTTCATGAAGCTGTTCCAACATCCGTACGACAATTCGCGTATTTCTTTTGGTACTTTATATTACGTGTTACATACCTCCAAAAGTTTACTTAATTTGGGCACGGTGTCAAAGCGTACTGTTAGCTTTTTTTTTCAAATTGACCATGTCGGAGAAGCCAAGTGCTACAAGAAGGCACCGAAATACCTCAGATATTGCCTGTTAACCATTTACTCTTTCTAATTATATATTATATTTTCTTGTTTAGGCAGCCTTGCACTTACAAAACAATGATATGTAGAGCTTCATGAGCGAAAAACAACATGAAAAAGTTGTTGTCCTAAGTGCGCTACATCGCGGCTCTTCTTCGTTTCTAAAGATGCTCTCACGAGTCAGATGAAAATATCAAAAGTAACTCTAATTCAAGGTGTTCAAAAACATGTCTTGGCACCGAGTTTTCATGAGATTTTTTTTCATACCTGTATTTAAAAAATAACACGCTGCAGAAAACCTGAAATTCATCGCCTCACAAAGCCCCACTAATGTAGTTGAAATCCATAAAATGCCCTTTCATTTGTGCATCAAAACGGCAGAAGCAGGCGAAAATACGTCAAAACATGCGAAGAGCTTTTTTTTTTCAAAATCGGCCAAATATAAATCTGGAACTAGCTTCAATAAGGCTCTTTGGTACATACCTACTCTCTACTTTTCTCTAAAAACAGTAATAAAAATTAAAATAATATATCATGATTTATTCTCACTGTTTAAAAGGAAAGCTCAGAGTGTATAAGTGCGAATACTGTCTTATTTAGGCTAGTTTAGATTTTAGATTTCGCGCATTTCAAAAGCAAAAGCTCCTCATATCAAGCCTCCATTCACTGTATAATATAAGTAGGTGCAAGAGTGCAGCAAAAGGCACCATTAGCATCTATAAAAACCTGGGGTGCTCGATCTGCAAGAAGCTTTGGAGGAAGATAGCACCGGGTTCTTTCTGGATTCATTGCGTAGAGTGGAAGGGGTGGCTCATGAAGACTGTGTGGGGGCCCACGGAATGATTTTCAAGTGAACCTACTGCGAAAGGTAAGACGATATATTTTTTTCGCACTGGCTCGTTTTGTCACACGCCGTGCCTCGTTTTTCCCCCAAGAAGGGACAAAATAAGACATCTGGTGCATTTTCTATTTATTTTTAAAACACAATTGTAGAAACAAGGTCATAATTATGCAGTACATACTTCGTTCCTAAAAGGCAAGTTTCTGAATTGACATTTAATGGTAAAGAGTGAAATAAAAAATTACACTCACTATTATCCAATTTTTTTCGCATTTCGCCCCACCATGCCTTACCCTACCCTGATCAGAGCTCCCTACACGCTATTTATTCCGAGGTGTTCCCCAATAACGCATGCCGTGAATGCGGGGGTGTGTCCAGGCGTGCACACATGCTCTGGTAGTGCAATGAAAGGCACGCTACTTCATCCAGGTGGGAGGCGGCCCTCCGCAGTGGACACCCGAATGACAAATCCTGGGTGGTCCTGTACGCCCATGCAGCAACTGAAAACTTTGGGCTGGCGGTTCAGGCCAAACCCACTGAGAGCTAACCTGCTTCTCGCCGGACATCAACAAAGTTTTGCATCTACCCACCCAACGGTCATTATCCCACACTGCAACATAAAACAGTGATTGCGAACCAATTTTTACCCAGCGACTTTTGATCAGAACGTACTCAACCAGCCAGATACACACAGGTGTGGCCGGCGCAGTTGCCTAAAACACAGCAATTGCGCAGGCGCGGAAACACGAGAGTGGCTTATGTTCTTGCGGCCGCACTTTGGTACACGTGTTCGTAAAGCTTTTGAATGTGAATGAAGACCTCATTTGTTGAATGACAAATGATTCGTTCATTATTTAGGGTGTCAGCTTTAGTACTTTTATAAGCTTCGCAAAAACGCGGCCTTGATTTAGCATTGAGACAGAAGAATAGGTAGCCGCTGAAGAAAATTTCGAGAAACGGCTATGCAGTTCTAAAAGAATCAGAATGCGCATATGTGGCAATATTGGCCTAAAATTTTTCTCAGCAGGGCCACTGTGGATATGCTGAGTAGCTGCACGTATACTTCGACATCTTTCCGTCACGTATTCTCGCATGCATCAGAGGGTGGCTTCCGAATGTTCCACTGTTCACATTCATTTTCATCGCCTGTCAGGCAAAATGCTAGAGTTCCAGGTGCTTTGCGTTGTTATTGCGCATTAAAGAACACTGTATTGTAGAAATTTGAGGAGCCCTCCACTACATCATTCCTCACTATGATATGATAGTTTTGGGACTTTACTGTCATAATATTTTCACCAAGGTCTTGCCTAAATGATAATTGTTCTTGAACGCATCATGCACATGTTTAATAGTGTTTTATGAAGACATACCTTGCAAGCACTTGAACACAAAACCTGACAGCGCAGCAGGTAAGTACCACACAGTTGTTTTTTAGTGCATTATTACGAGCATGTGTACGTGTGTAGGCTACTGAGAACGGCCGCTTTCTTTATGTGTTAGAGAACAGTGGTATGTTTCAAAGGCGTGGATAAAACATGTGCTACTACTTGTGAAATTAACAAAACATCGCTGCAGCTTCTGCTGCGCTGGATCAAGTATGCCTTCGGGCCGCACGGTCGTGGTGCTTTTCACGTTCCCTGTGAGTTTATTGTGGGCTAGGGTGAGCATGCTCACCGTGCCGCCTGTTGGTCAGGATACGCTCTCAGCAAGGCGTCGTATCCTCCAAGATTGAGTGCGCAAATCACAAATTCCCCTCCGCGTATACATAAAAGTTAGCGAGCGTGCCTCGCTTTTATTGCGATAGCAATTATTCGCAACTCAAATGAACATGGGAGGGCGCTGCAGAGTTGCAGCATGGCGGATTCACGGAGGTCACCGGGTCCGCTAACTCTAACACAAATATTGAGTTCTGAGCAGTGTGATTGCAGTTCGCGCAGCGTTGTACAATGGGAGGGGGCTGTCGATGCGGAGCACCTCATTTTAGTCGGCACCAAAGGTCCCGCAAGCGCGAGCGGCGTCCTTGAAGTGGTCGCGTTTTGCACGTAATGCACATGGCACACCGCGTCTCTGCGAAATTTGTTTACATACTTCGGGTGCCGCAGCAATATTTAGTCACTGGATACAATGGTCATTTAATGGGTTCGAGTTAACAAGCTAACACTGGTGCCTCACCTGGAAAGAATAAATTCACTTGGCCGTTTGTTTTTTCTTCACGAGCGGCCCCATTGTACCGTGCTTCTGCCGTATACGACTGGCGCTTGAACTGTTTGAACCTCAGTACGCAGCTTCTCTATATTGCCGCTAGGTGCCGCATAACTTACTGGAGTCGCGAATATGCACACTCTCCACTAATTTTCGTCATTGCTGTAATATTCCGGCTATGTTCATGGAAATATATTGCAACTTGGTCATGAACTACGGTGAGCGCGAGCCCAGGAGAAACAAATGAAAAAACCGTTTGGGACAGCACGTGCTCTCACTCGGTGCTTTGATGGTATACGTTGCATCACTGACCTGTGTCTCAGAGACTACGTGGTATTCCTATCCCGAGGCCCTTTTTTCACTCATAACAACAAGTGGAGGTGCTGCGTATTCCCAGCCAACGATCCGAACGCCTCCTGGTAGCCCTGTACCTGCAATCGCAACACCTGTGCACCAAGCCAGCCGGAGAATCCGAGGATTGACTCCTAAACATAAAACCCTAGCGGAGATGACGTCAGCTTCACCACCCAGAATGGTGCGGAAAATGCTTCAGCAACTAATTACACGCTGAAGAAGCGCTGAGTGCCGTGGGTATTCGGCGGCTCCACTTTAGAGGATGTCAGGGACTGGTTGGCACACTTTGAACAAGTTGCTGCTTTGAACGAGTGCCCCTACGCCAACAAGTTGAGGAATATATACTTTACGTTTGAGATGGCGATCGTACTTGGTACGAGAACGGTGAACCTTTCTCGTCACGGTTGATGTTTTGCTGCCAGCGGCTGACAATTCAAGCCAAACCCGGTCGCCGTAAACGAGTGGAGCAGGCCATTCAATCACGCATTTAAATGCCAAACGAAAGCATGATGAAGTACGTGAAGAACATGGCGAGCATATTTGGTTGCACTGACACAGGTATGGCAGTAGACGAGAAGCTGCGGCCCTTAGCGCGAAGAGTTAAAGATCAGCTCTTTGCTACCTTCGTTCGAAGACCCCCGAACATTATGGCGGAGTTTTTAACTGAAGCCACGACAATGTCAAACATGCTACAGCAGCGTTTGGCTGTGTACGACCACCATGTCAATGCCGTTTCACCGGTGGGCCCGATTAGAGTTGCGGAGAGTAACATGAGTCTCGAGGCTCTCTGAGACCTCATTACAGAATCGGTATGTGACGATATGGTGACATATTATGTGTGTGTTTTTCTCGTACAATTATTTCGCAATTAAATCAGTTGGTAGTGAGTGTTCAATCCTTTCTACTTGTTTTTATGTTCCTCGTCGTTTTTTTTCGTTCGAATTTTATGTTTTATGAGTGTACGCGACGATCTGCAAAAGATTCACTACTAGTGTCCCTCTACTGCAGAATCCATCTCCAGCCTCACCAAGAGCGAACTACAGCAGGCTCTACAAGTCCTGCTTTCCAGCTATGCTATCTTGCCTGTACTAATGGAGCTGCGGCGTGCACGATATGCCGAGGCTGTGAGCCGTTATGCCCCTCCACACCACTTTGTACACTCTACGCCTCATAATGCTTTTTCGTCAGTCCAACCAATCAATAATATCGAAATTCTGCCGCCTCTCTCGAGGAAATCAGACGTATGGCGCCCACCGAAAAAGCGGCCGCTGTACTACCACTTTGGCGAAGCCGGACAAGTATACCGGGAATGCCAGTACCACCGCATCGCACTTCAGCGTTTCGCCGTCGACACGCCCTGGCCAAGATTTGGTGAAACAATCATAGCGATCAAGGAATACTTGTACCAGCAGTGCATGCCACTGCCCCCAAGCCGACAGTCGCATTCACCATCTTCAAGAAAGTCGTTCGTCGCCAAACTACCCAGGAGCGGCACCGCTGAGTTCACCGAGTCATAGGCGGGAAAGCTAACGACAGCGATCTACGAAGACGAGGTCGCTGATAAATGACGCGAGCAAGGGCCGCCATCGAGGCGAGTACGTATCAGCAGCGATCTGACGATGACCGCTCCCGAATTCAAAAGCCTTAAATGTTGCTTAATTTGCAAGAGTGGTTCGCATCGTCATCGATGGTGCGTGAAACACCCCTTACGAAACAGTAGATTATTACGCACACCAATGCCTCGCCCATGAGTTTCGGCCAAAAAGCCGATCAATGGTGTAATCAAAGAATTGCTCTAGGATGATGTTATATGGCTGTCCTATATTCTGTGGTCATCGCAGTCATTTATGTAAAGAACAAGGACAGAACATGGCGCATCTGAATTGATTACAAAAGTCCTAATGGCGTGATTAAAAAATACGTATCCTCTGCCACGGATTGATGATTCACTAGAGTTTATGACAGCCCAGGAATTTTTTTTCATAGACTTAAAAAGCGGATAAAGACAGATTGAGTTTTATGAAAGGGACAAAGCAAAAACTGCTTTTGTTACACCAGATGCTTTGTGTGAATTCAAGGTGCTCCCCTTCAGCCTTTGCTACGAACCAACAACCTTCCAAAGAATAATGGACGCTGTTCTTACTGGCCTGAAGTAGAACGCCTGAGTTTATCTCGGTGACGCCGTCGTGTTTTCGGTCACCTACGAGGAACACTTGAAGTGTCTGCAGGCTGTTCTGGAAGCGCTCCCCTTTGCGAACCTCACGCCGAAACTAGAAAAAGGCGACTTCAACTATAAAAACCTTAAATTTCTGGGCCATGTTGTGAGCACACACGGTGTTCACACTGACCCCGGCAAGACAACCACCGTAGCATCCTTTCCAGTTCCCTGTGACATAAAAGCAATACGTCACTTGCTCGGCCTTTGCGCCCACTACCGTGGCCAATTTTGCTAGAATGGCCGAACCTCTGGCTCATCTCACACGTGAAGACGTACTATTCGTGTAGAATGGAGAATAGAATGTGGCTTTTGTTGATCCATGGGAGCGTATGCAGGCACCATCAGTTCCCACTCACGTCAACGGGAATGCTGCCACCAGATTTCATACGGATGCGAGAAATAAAGGTATCCGTGCCGTCCTTGTCCAACACCAAGAAGGCACCAATCGAGTAATAGCTTACGCCAGCCGTGCCTTGTCTCGCGCCGAGATGAACTGTTTCATCTTAGAGAAGGAGTGCATCGCAGTAGTGTGGGCCTCCACAAATGAAATTCAGGCCTTACCCCTATGGTCGTCACTTCAAAGTAGTGATCAATCATTATTCATTTTGCTGGTTAGGCAATTTGCGAGACCCGTCTGGGCATGTGGCACAATGGAGTCCTCGTTTGCAGAAAGTTGAGTTTACCATCGTCTGTGAATCAGGCTGCAAGCGCGAACCTGCTGAATTGTTTACCCATGCAATTACCGGAGTTTATGATCTTGACAACGAGGCTAAGTGTGACTTCTTCGGAATCCTCACTGGGACTGACTTGATCGCACAACACGACGATGTCGAGATTCACGCAATCATTGAAAGTCCAGAGGGACGCAACACACCTGTACCTCAACACCTTTCTCGCAATCTATCTTCCTTCTGCGTACGAAATGGTGTCTTATACAAGACAAACTCACGCGGCATTGGGAATATCTACCTGCTACAGTTCCTGTCTCACATACGAGACGACAATCTTCTCGCCTGCCAAAATGAGCCTATCTAATCTCAAGCAAGGTTTTAGCAGGTCTACTGTTGGCTGAAACTTACTACATACGTCAAGCGATATGTGAAAAGCTACTGTGAATATCAACGCCACAACTTTCCGCCACTGAAGCCTGCAAACCTACTACAATGAAGCAGACCACCAAGGGCACATTCGATCAGATAGGAATTGATTTACTGGAGTCATCTGTCAATATCTGGTAGCTTGTGGATAGCCACAGGAACAAATTATTTAACGAGAAACACCGACAAAAGGGCCCCTGAACGAGCTACAGCATTGATGCTGCCTAGTTTTTTGTCGGCCAGATTGTTTATTGCTCATTGTTCGTTGGCAAAAAAAGCTTCACGAGCCATCGCAAGACAATGGTGTCACACACGCAGACGAATGGTTACTGAACAAAACCATCGACGTTATGTCATCCATGTATGTGGACGTTCAGCACTATAGATGTGCGATTGCGGGTGTGGCCATCAATGATTGCGGTGCAGGTTACAAATCAAAATCGAAAGATAGAATTCGATGAAATTTTTTCTTCTAAGCCCAAATTATAATCCTATAGAGTCTTAAATAGCCGACTACAGGATTATCTTGCACACGCAGAAACGAATAATATTATAGCCTCAAATCCTTCAGTAATAGATGAAAAGACAGGTGTAGGTATATACTCCCATTCGCTTGACTGGTCTTCTTCATTAAGATTACTGAATTTCACCTCATTTTTTGAAGCTGAACTGTTGGCAGTAGTTCTAGCGCTGCGAAAGCTACCTTTGAATGCTGATAACGCGATCATAATCACGCATTCCCTGTCAGTATGTACGTCGATAGCGGTGTCAACAAGATCGATGGCCTTAAAGACACTCCTTATGCTAGTGCCTCCTCAGCTGCAGCTACTGAACTTAGTATGGGTACCTGGTAATTGCGGCTTATAAGTAAATAAAATCGCCGAATCTGTAGCACGAGCAGCATTAAAAGGGCCAGTACTATAAGTCCTTCCCGAAGTAGCCACTATAACTGCGAGAGGATACAGAAAACTTGCGCTTCGTGTAGATGCTATGGAAGCAATAATGTCCACACCAGAATTTACTCACTTAAGATTTCCATGGAAAATTAATTGGTGCCCTACAAGTTAGTTGGAAACCATAATAACCAGATTTCGATGTCGTGTCCCCCCGTTAAATTTCTATTCACATAGGGCTGGTCTGGCGCTATCACCACTATGCAACTTTTGTTCAGAATCGGAAACAATAGAGCAAAATTTTTTATCATGTCGCCGATACAAATTGCACAGGAAAACACTCTTAGTCCTCCCATTCGCTAGCCTGGGGCTGAAATTAACTATAGAAAGTATACTTTCCTTCGGTGCTTGCGATCTGGGCTTCAGCCACGAGAACGTTTTCTATGCAGTTAGCAAGTACCTTAATAAAAGTACAAAAATCAAGCTTTCGATTGCGTGAATAATATTCCTGCGAAAAAAATTGCAACATACACAAGACCTTTGTTTAACCATGCTGATTCCTAACCAAGGTAATGAATAATTGTCTGATCTGAATCAGTGACAAACTATTGCACTCCTTTTGTTCTGCCTAGGGTGTCTTTCTTTCTTTTATCCGGTGGGTGGTTTCGATATTGAATAAAAAAAATCTTACTGAATTAAGTCATCGATTCTTGGCCATTCCCGCTGAGTGGGTTGTGGAATTATCATCATCCTCATCGGTGAGCTGCGTTGTGGCTGTGGACTGACTACTACGCAGTGGACACCTCCTTAAGTCTGCTACCATGGCTCCACGTGAGGAGACGACTTCGCCACCTACCTCGGCAACGACAGCAACCCGGTACGTCGCCCTAACGCAACCCCGTGATTCCGGTACATTTACTGGAGAGCACAACGCGAATGTGGACAAGTGGATCAGCATGTACGAGCGCGTCAGCAAGCAATATGGCTGGGGCCCAACCGTTATGCTTGCAAATGTCATTTTCTATCTTGACAAAACCCCTCGCATCTAGTTTGAGACCCACGAGCACGAAATAACAAGCTGGGAAATGTTTAAACAACAGCTCCCCGACCTCTTCGGCAACCCATTTGGTCAAC
Organism: Rhipicephalus annulatus; assembly: GCA_013436015.1. Taxonomy (NCBI): domain Eukaryota; kingdom Metazoa; phylum Arthropoda; class Arachnida; order Ixodida; family Ixodidae; genus Rhipicephalus; species Rhipicephalus annulatus. Next base: position 573,498 of record WOVY01010175.1, on the reverse strand, counting down.
AGCTTGATGCCCGAAAGCAAATGGCCGTACGTACACAGACGTCCACTGAGCCCTACTTGACTTATATTCAAGACGTCTTAGCGTTGTGTCAAGGAGCCGATCCCAACATGGCTGAGGCCGACAAGATATAGCACGTTTTAAAAGGAATCGCCGACGATGCGTTCACCCTGCTTGTATTTACGAACGTAACGACCATCGACGCCGTGATCAAAGAGTGCCGCCGTCTCGAGCAGGCGAAGAGTCGACGCATTTCGCACCAGTTCAAGCGCCTGCCCAACACCGCTGCAACGTCGTCTTGCGAAGCCACTCCTTGTCAGCCGTCTACAACCGAAAACGTGACGCGCATCGTCTGACGTGAACTCGAGGCCGCTTACCCGGCTGCCAACAAAACGACGTTGCCCGACACCTCAACGCCAGCTGTCTCCTTGATCCAGCCTGTTGTCCGCCAGGAATTCACTAACCTGGGTATCCTGTTCACTGCACCCACCCTGGATAATACTGATCCCTCGATAGCTTCTGTGGACATGAGAAGTAGCCGTCCGTACTCTATTCGAATCAAAAACCCGTCTGAATGGCAAACAGCTGATAATAAGCCAATCTGCCTCCGCAGTGGTCGCGCGGGACATATCGCTCGTTACTTCCGCAGCCAGTGGACATATGAATTTAGACGAGGGAGTGTCAGTCAGCGCCATCTGTAGCCAAGCGGCGAGTGTGAAGCACCCCTTTATGCACATGTGTGGCGTCACGTAGCTGACCAATAGTCCCTCGTATAAAACCTAATGACATCAAGTCTGCCAGTATACGAGACCTTCGTTAATGAATAAGAGAAATTCACATATAAACCCCAAAAAGTGGGTGGAGGGAAGGCCCCTGTGATAGCTCAGTGGTTAGAGCACTCAGAAATAGGAGAATCGCAGTGGTAGTTTGGAGGGTGGTCGTTGCTATGGTACCTGTTCGATAGCCAGTGATAATTAGCATGGTGTACTTGTGTGCTGGGGGGGTGCGAGTAGTTTTTCATAAGCGGTAGAGGTGCACTATGGCTCTCCGAGCAAAAGCGAGCTATATGTCCACGGATGCCACTGTTGAAGCACACAGGTGGTTCATGTAAGACATGCGGCCGAAGGTAGGCAGCAGAATCTTGCTACGCTGTCATGTATGAAGCTGACCGCTGGGCACAGTCATTTCACGATTCATAAATGCCGGCATAACGACGTGGCTGTTCCGCTGCCCTTGAATTCTCAAAAGCCCACAGCATTGATGGCTCCTGGCGGGGTGTCACAGCGCAGAAAATCACCATAGACACGCGCTGTCGACCTAGCGGCAGCGTCTCGCCGTTCGAATTCTTCACGCACTATGCGCCGTATAGATGACGCCAGATCACTGGACAGAGGGCCCACGTCAATGCTCGTGACAGTGGCGATGTTAGGAAGCGGACCAAGCTTTGCCAAGATGCGCTGAGCATTAGGTGCCTGGAAAGTTCGGCAAAGTCAGGGATGTCATCTGCCGAATGTATGTCATTCTTGCCTATAAGGTAGTGGTAAATGTTCTCAGTTATTTCTTTGAAGAGATAGCTGACATAATCCTCATCTGTCTTGAGCGGGTGCACACTTTAGCGAGAATGCAGTACTTTCTCTGTGTACATAGTGTGCGTTTCTGCTGGAACTTCAGCATATTGAATCAGCGTCTGCTCCGCATACTTTTTTTGATGGACGGGTCGCCTAGCACTCCAAAAAAATTGGCCCATTAGGTCATGTTCTCCTCGTGATTCTCAAGCCACATCAACAGAGTTCCGTCAAGAAACAGCGGTACGCAGTCCCGCTGGCTGGAAGTGTACCAGTTGTTATAGAGACTTTTCGCCGGTAGAGCTTTAGCCATTCCTCAAACATTTCCCCAGCTTTGCCGGAGAAAATGCGAGGCCCCCTGTAATGTTGTGGAGTGTTGGGTGAAGGTACCGATATGTTCTCGTCGGGGTTCATGATGATTGGCAGTGGAGGAAGGCCTGTGAGCCGGCGGCTTCAATGAAGCTCTACGGGTTTCTCTTCCGTCATCCTTCCTGGGGGCTCCATTGCGTTACCTGGTGCCTCCACCAATGCTGTCGGGGTGAAACATCTTCATTTTACAGGCTGAGGTGAGGTCGTGGAAAATGTAGCCAAGCGAGAATCTAATTGCACTTTCCCCTCCTCTAGTGCACTTCGTTCGAAGTACTATATATATATATCTATATATATATATATATATATATATATATATATATATATATATATAAGAGAAAGAAGTGCATACCTAAGGGCTCGTTTTTCCGTGTTTTTGACACAATATTAATGAGATCTAACAGACAGTAATGCCAAGGAATGTACCGGGGAAGTTATTAGAACCAATGGAATGTAAATAAGAAAGAAAAGTGGGTGAAAAAATAACCAGCCGTGAGCAGGAATCGAACCTACGTCCTTCGAATAACGCGTTCGATGCTCTAACCACTGAGCCACCACAGCGGCCTTCCCTGCGTCCACTTTTTTTTGGTTTATATGTGAGTTTAGAAGTAGGAGTGTCAGTCAGCGCCATCTATAAGCCAAGTGACAAGTGTGAAACACTCTTTTATGCGCATATGTGACGTTACGTAGCACGTGAACTTATTACGAGCGGGCAGCTGATTATAGTCCTTTGTATACAACCTAATGACACCAAGTCTGCCAGTACGAGACCCTAGTTAATGAATAAGGGAAAGAAGTGTATACCTAAGGGCTCGTTTTTCTGTGTTTTTGACACAATATAATGAGATCTAACAGACAGTAATGCCAAGAAAGTAATGCCATGCACTTGAAGTGTTCAAGCTCTCCCCACCAATTTGTCGTAAACTTCAAAAGAGGGCAAGCCGCCAGCGGATGGCACTGGAGGGTGAAATACAGAAACGGTGGGCACAATGTCCACGCTGGGTAAAGGTGGGTTCTTGGGAGATACTGTTGACAAAGATGGCAATGCTCATTTACGGTCACCTTACTCTGTTGAGCTCCTTTTCCTTCCTAATCCCGCCATGTCACTCTTGCTTCTTTCTACCGTTTCCTCCTCATTTTTTCTTTTTTTTTTGGTTATTGCCAATATATTTTTCTTTCCTGTTTCCTCCTGTCTTGAGAAGCTATGAGAAGACACGAAAATGTGTTAATATTATCACACCTTGAAAAAGACGGGGCTCCTGTCGAAACGTCGGCTGAATAAACAAGTTGTGATGTGAAAGCGCGTCAACTGCGGCACCCGAACTCGAACGGCACCCAAACCCGAACGACACCCGAATCAAGCGAGTGTCTTCTGTAAATCTCCGGTGATAAATTGAAATTGGATTGGGCGGACAAAGGTACGAAAACTTTTATTGCTCCTACGTTTAGGCCGGGGTTCGGCCTTCGACAGGGTTAAATATATATATATATATATATATATATATAAGGATATCAGCGACCACCTTTCTACTATCCTCTTATTTAAAAAGCACCTTACTAGAATGTAAGAAGCCGACGGTAATCATTCAAGATATATCTGGATCCAGCCTAAAAGCTTTTAGAAACAAAGTGCTTGGTAGTAGCCTTACAGAGATCGTTCCGAAAAAAAAACGTAGAGAAACCCTAGAATACATTTTTAAATGAACTTTTAAATACATATAAACGTCACTTTCCCGAAAAAGAATAAACATGGCCTTCGCCAATCCTGACGAAAGCTGTGCCACGGCCGAAACGTAGAGTACACAACTATCAAATTTTCATAAGTGTGCTCCTTTTTTCCTAATTATATTTGCACTGGACCTACAGAATTTCTTTTTTGAATCATATATATATATATATATATATATATATGTATATATATATATATATATATTTATTTATTTATTTATTTATTTATTCGTATTCGCGCAGGAAATGATATCAGCAGTTTTGCGAGCCAGGTGTGAAACTTCGTTTACCTCCTTCAAATTTTTCTGAATGAGAGAAGAATGGTGGCGCCACCACGTCGTAGTGCCAGATCCTCCTCAGGGCCTTCGGGGCAGACCAATGGCAGAAGTCCAAACTAATCAAAGGACAGCTCAGCAGCTCACCTGCATTGAAGAAAAACACGTGTCTCATCACCTTTCACCAAAAAATTGACTTTGTATCTGACCCCGACACAAAGTATTTTCTACGAAAACACAACGAATATGCAATATATTAAGGCAACAAAGTGAAACAAGTGCAGATTGCTTCGTTTGTAGTTTTAACTTTTGATGCCAAATGAGACATTGTCAATTTGCTGTCCGCTAGAGGTGCATTTTAAGCCCTTGTGAAAATAAAATGCATTATTTTTCTCAATCGAGCACACAAATAAAACATCTAGCTATCCGATAGTGTAGGGTTGTAGTAAGCACGAAATGTTTTTTGCTAAAAGTAGTCGAATGCAGATTAGACTAAACACAATTAAGTGAATGTTCACGAGGGCACGGCCACCTAAACTAAAGTCTGCACCCCACTACTATCTGCACTATCCAACGTGGACGCCATTGTTTGGTGTGCCTGTGGAGACAAACTTTGGGCACTGCAATGCGATCAGGGTGATGCGGCCACGACTGTACAGCAGGCTGATGGGTAACAAGGAGATTTACAAAAATGCGATTGTTTCTAAACCTCCTGGGTATACACCACGCGGCTTGGCAGCTGTGGTGTCAGGCCGAGCACCGCAGTTGATTATTATTAAATGCGAAGCATTTTTCAGCGAACTTCGGCGACTTTGAGCGTATCTATCAATCTATCTAGCCGCTTACGTTTGGGTGCTCTCGCGGGCACCCCTTTAACTTGGCGTGAACTAAAATTAGCATGAGAGGGTAGGTTGGTTCGATGAATTCGACGTGCTTGTCAAGACATGAATAATGTCACAATCCCGTCGCGTACGTCGTCCAACACTTCCCGCCAGACAGTGGCACATACCCACGGGCGGGTATGTCCGCTGGCATGCTGGTATGTGCCACAGGTGTTGAAGCGTGGTATCTGCTCAGGAACCACGCGAACACAAATGGGCAGTTTTAACCCACGAGTGTTAAGAAATACCCGATGTCGGTAGCGTCGACTTGACGAGTACCAGCTAGAATCGAACCCAAGCATTCTTGGTGCCAATGAAGCATTTTACCGCACAGCTACGCCAGGTCTCAGAACTACTTTTAAATAAACGCTAATCTTCGTGAAACATAATAGTGGTTTCAGTGCTGCCTACCCAATCTTATATACATTTCATATGTACTATTTTGATACAGCCGTCACGTCGGGTTAGCGTCAATTGTGGTTAGTTGCCATTCGCTGAAGTAGAAATATGTAGCAGTGTCCAGGGCAACCATAATCGCGAGCATGAGCGCTTCATATCAGCTTATGGTGTTGCTAATACGCATGTCCCAGTTGGCATCGTTGTGCAAGTGCAAGCAACTGGTTATATAAACATCTGCAACACTTCGACATATGTCTGTGTGTGTGACATTTGTACATTAGTTTAGGGTCATTTCATGACGTATCGCTCAATAAAAAAATTGCAACACGGTCAGCTTTCTGCCGCATGCTTCGCATAACGTGGATTCCCATGTACGTGGGATCTGCTGATTATTTTTTAAATTTTATTTTACCCTCAGGGCTTTACAGCATTGTAAAGGGGATGGCAAAAAAGCAAAATATGCGTGTAATGAGCGAGCTAATGCACAAAAGGTACAAAAGATTCATCAATGAGAAGACGAAAAAAACAATTGGCCCCATATCTGAATGTTTCACAGGCAATTTCGTCCAAAGACGATATTCTTGCGTCTAGAGAGAGTGAACAAAACGTTTGTTTGATGTCCTGCGCGAGAAAATCTGTGACTTGCATTCTGAAGGTGCTGAATCCCGATCCGTGAAGCCAAAGCGAAGGGGTGCATCGAAACACGTTAGACACCTGCGCTATCTAGCGGTTATCTTCGAAAATGAAGAAAGGTGTGCGCGCCTGTCTTGGAGGCAATAAGCTTTAAAACGCAAAGCGACGGGCAGATGCCACCACCATGTCGTCTCAGCAAAGCGTTAGAAACACTTGCATTTTTGAGCATCGTGTTGCATTGTCAACACAGTGTGATAAAAGATACAGTCTTCAGAATTACTTATTCGTATCTCTAGTATAAAGACAGACATAAAAAATATTGAAGTGTTGTTATGGTGCCTGAGATATGCGAAATAATGGTTTTTCAATTGACAATCAGACAGGTACGAACGCTAAAACTTGAGCAATATTGGTTGGCGCTGCGGATGAGGTTGGTCGTTTGGGGCCGTTTGAGGTACGGTTACGGCGAACAAACAGGCAAATGTACAGACAGACAGAAAGACAAAAGTTACGAAAATAATGAGGTACTATCGCACGCGCAAAATATAATGCATTTAATTTGGAAGATGTCAAGGCCTGACGGAACGCGTCAGCTAGGCTTAGTAATACCAGCAGCTGATGCTGAAAGAAGATTCCTGTCTCGACATGTGCTAGGACCAAAAGACTGAGAAAAGATGACGGTGTTACTTCGAGGAATATGTACTTTGTGGCTGTGATCTATGCCGGATTATAGGAAAGATGTTGGCTGCAACAAGCGCGATTTTAGAATATGAATATGATAGTATATTTTTTGGAACGCTTGAAGGCGAGCGATTTTTCTGCGCATGACGAGTGGAGAAAAATTGAACCTGTTCTTCATGGCAGTTACGCTAGATGTTCTAATATAGCTGTAATGAGTGAAAAGTGACGACCGGTTTCGGATTGCCTCTAATTTGTTAGCAAGTGCTAGGGCTGGTTCATGCTAGCAGCAAGCATGCTAGCAGCAAGCATGCCATTTGACGTTCTCAAGCAGCCGTGCACGGCTGTTTCCTTCGCGCACGTCTGCCGTTCTTTGCCGTTCGAAGAGTGGGTCCGAGATCCAATTTTGCGTCGTTTGCCAGAGAGCGGCACAGCCAATCAGTGAGGGAGGGGCCACACGGCTAGGCCGCGTCGTCAGCGTTCGCCTCTCCACATCGTCTGCGTGTGCCGCGGGACACTTCGAGGTGCTTGCTTCTTGCTTCGCGGTATGCATGCTATGTCGTACGTGTTGTTTCCAAACTACGTTCCGGCAGCGAATAGAGAAGTTTAGTCTGTCCGGTATTCAAAAAAAAGTGCACAGCAATTCAAAATGACTTCTCCTAAAGCAGACGTTTCGACAAGTGGCACCAGCTATACAGCGTTAGCAACAACTAACAAACGTGTAATGCATGTCCTCCGATATTTGGGAAGGCTTGCGTAAGTCTACTGCATCAAATATTTGAGTATGACTCTCAAAAAGGGAGCCGAATCGACTAGAGTACTGTGTTGTCGAAGCTAAATGACATCAGCCTAAAGCAAATCGAAGCATCAGTTCGGAGCTTACGATCTACAGAGCGCATGGTGGCCGCTTGATAGATTTCAGGAGGCGGCAGCTGCTTTCGAAAGGGCAGCCACGTTTGTCGGAGGCTGAAATGCCTCACTGGCGCAGCTTGCCGTGCACTTCGAACAGCTCTCCTGCGGACGGCGCCAGTCGACGGTCTACGGCACCACGCAGTCAAGGCATGGTGCTGCTAGCGTGAACCAGCCCTTACGTGGCCAGGATCCCATACACATGCGGCGTACTGCATCAAAGGACGAATGAATGTAGGTGATGTACAGCTGTTTCTTTAAAGAAAGTGGCGCAACAGCAAAGTTTCGTTTTAAGTAGCCGAGCATTCGATGAGACTTGGATGCGATGTGATTAATGTGGTCGGACCATGATAGCGAGTTAGTAATGTGAACACGAAGATACCTATAAGACCGGAAATGTTCAGGTTGGGTTGCGTTCAGGCTGTAGGAATAGTTATCGATAGATGTGTGGTTAAGTCGATAATGTGCAGGCGCCCGAGACATCTGAAAGGCACACTACACAGCCTGCCCGTGGCTTATCGGGACACACAACTCAACGCGCAACGATTTATATGTTACTCGCCCCTGAAAACTTGTGAGCTCGTTTTCCACACGAACTCATGCTATAAGGGTCTCGATGTGCTCCTCCTGTACTGGGTGGAGACTCTGCTTTTGCGAGTTCCATATTAGTTCAAACGTCCCCGTTCGCTGGGATTGTCTGATATGCAGTGATGATCTGCTTTCGGTGAGACCCATGCTATTTCGGCTCAGTTGATCGCTTTTGATGGTAGAGCATGCACATGTCACGTTAGAAACCAATCGGTTACGCATTAAGTATCAAAGGAGAAGCCTTTCAAGGCAAATTAAAGGCAATTAGAGCGCTTCTGTCGGGGTATTTTTTGAACTTGCAACTTGATGTGTATTGAACTGGTTGGAGTAAGTTGAACGAGTGAGGCTCTTTAAATGCTGGGACGAGGAAAAGACGCTTAGGCACGTGTTCTTTTATTTTGCGGATTCAGCTCGAATGTTTTTCGAAAATCACGAGAGCACACTACAGGATTGTGGCAGGAATTCAGGAGGACGTTTTTGACGACCTTCACCTTGGTTGTGCGGAAGGAGCGGGCCGATGTTATGCTGCATACACGCACGCAACACCCTAACAATGGTGCTGTTGTGTTTGTTGAAGAAATTAAAAGGCTCTTCAGGCAAGCTGACCCTGAAATGACCGAAGAAAAAAAACGTTACGGCGTTTAATGCACAGTCTGAAGGAAGAACTGTTTGCTGGGCTTATCCGTAATCCACCCAAAACCGTCGCAGAATTCGTCGCTGAGTCTAGCATAATTTAGAAGGCCCTCGACATGCATGCTAAGCAGAGTAACCGCCAGATTTTTGACATGGGCAGTTTGAACTGCGTCGATAGGACACGTATTTCGATAGATACATTACGCGAGACTTTTTGTGCCATGGTAATGGAAGAGCCGCGAAAATATTTTTAGCAAGTGGATTCTCTAAGCGACGTCATTCGTGAGAAGGTCCAACAAGCCCTGGGCACTTGTACGCTTCCGGAAAAACCTCATGAGCTGTAGGCAATGTCCTACGCCGCTGCTATTGGCCCCCGTCGCCCGCCGGCAACTCGTCACCAAGAGCCGCCGCACTGCCACTACTATTCGCCCGCCCGATCACCTATGGCTCAATACCCGACACTAAGAAAGACCTATGTGTGGTGAACCCCCGACCGTCGTCTGCTGTGTTACCACTGCGGAAAAGCCAGCCATGTTTATTTTCGCTGCCCCTACAGACAACTCGGCTTGCGAGGTTTCTCAGTTGAGGCACCACGCCCCTTGCCCGGCCAACGAGCAAGCGAGATCGACGAGGACCTGTCTCACGTTAGCCAGGAACGAGCTCTCTTCAGCCGATTGCCGTCGCCCCACCCCTACGCATCAAAAAGCCGCAGTAGCAACGCTAACTTCACACGCGGAAGGTCCCCTAGCCCAGGAAGGAAAACTAAAAGCAGAAGCTTCGGAAGGTGAAGTTGCAACAGTACCGCAAAGTGAAAACCCTCCAGCGACGCACAGACGCTCAATGAACGAAAATTGACGATGTCCTCACAGCCAGACACTCCGTTCTATCCCCGACATGATCCCCCAGCGCGATGACAGCCACATGTCACTGCCCCTACCCGACGCGACCAAGTCAGCAATTACGAAGACGACGACGATGCCTGTGTACCGACCATCAACGCAAACAAGCCGTGAGAGGACGCCCAGATGAATCCGAAACTCGAGAGTGGCCACTTCTGATATACAACTGTGCATCGACAGCCTCGACTTAGTCACGCTAATCGATATGGGTGCCGACTATCAGTGATGAGCGGACCATTTGCGTCGAAGCTGAGAGAAGTTGCCACTAGCTGGGACGGTCCATTTATACGCACTGCTGGAGGCGTCTCGTCACGCCTTGTGGAACCTGCACGTCACGCGTCACCAGAAACGGCACCACTTACTCTGCTTCGTTTGTCATATTGCCTAGCTACTCCCGCGATGTGACCCAAGGCATGGACTTCTTGACCGATAATAGTTCTTTTATTGATTTTCAAGCCAAGTCAATCAGTTTCTCGGCTGATCGCACCGCTACAACGAAAGGAAGCGCGAAACAGCATACTGCTCTGAGGTTTTCCGACGACCTCGTCACCCTGCCTTCCCGTGCAAGCCTGGCAAGCCTGATCATTGCCAATTACTCTCAGGGCGCCACTCTGGACATGGTTGCCATCGTGCAGAATGACCACAGTTAAATTTTGTGCCATGCATGGTACAAAAAAAAAAGATAAAAGATAGTGCTCATGAGCACTATCTTTTATTGTTCAACAACGCACAGAAGAAATCTCTCACCGGAACCACCTTGGAGGTCAAAATCGTAAGGACCGCTATTCCAGGTATGTGCCACTGGTGGTTACGTACTACGAGAGACGCACAAGCCACGCCATAAGGAGCTTCGCCCCTAAAAAAGCATCGGCCCGATGCTATAATGAACAAGGTAGTCAAGAAATCATCTGGCATAGTAAGGCTTAAACCTTACCACGTGGACAACTTCTGGCCGCGTGCGTCGTCGCCGGGGACAACCTCGTAGATGAGTGGGCTTACGTGTTACTGAATTTTATAGGGCTCGAAGTACCGACGCAGGAGCTTCTCACCGAGTCCGTGACGTCGGATAGGGGTCCAAACCCAGACAAGATAATCTGGGTCATATTCGGCGTCACGGCGTTGGAGGTTGTAACGTCCAGCATCCACGAGGTGTTTGTCTGATGAACACACTCGAGCAAGCTGGCGGGCTTCTTACGCGCGTTGTAGGTACCCTTGGATGTCGGTATTGAGGTTATCGTCTTCTGCGCGTGGAAGCATGGCGTCGAGCATTGTCGTCGGCTGTCGCCCCCAGACAAGTTCGAACACTTGAGTAGTTTCTTCGATAGCTGTGTTGTACGCGAACGTGACGAAAAGGAGTACGTCATCCCACGTCTTATGTGCAACGTCCACGTACATAGACAGCATGTCCGCGATCGTCTTAGTCAGGCGATCGGTCAACACGTTCGTCTGCATGTGATACGCCGTGGTCTTCCGGTGATCCGTGTGGCTGTAGTTCAAGACCCGTTGCATAGGGCCTGCAGTGAATACCGTTCCACGGTCCATGATCAGTACTCCAAGAGCTCAATGTCGCAGTACCAATTGGTGGATGAAAAATTTAGCGACCCCTCCTGCTGTACCCCTTAGGAGCGCGGTGTTCTCTGCATAGCGTGTCAAGTAGTCCAAGGCTAATACTATTCACTTGTTCTCGACCCGTCACGTGGAAAACGGTTCAAGAAAGCTCATGCCAATCTGTTGGAAGGCAAACGATGGTATACTGCAATCTGCTGTAGGAAGCCGGTGGGTCTGCAAGGTGCCGTTTTTCGGGGCTGGAAGTCACGGCAGCTCCTGACGTAGTAAGTGACGTTGAATGTAAGATGTTTGCCCTTGGTATTTCCCAGTGTGCGGGCAGTGCTGAGCTACCTCCATGTGGGGTTGTCGTGACAGAGGGCCAATATTTTGTCGCGGAGAACAGTGGAGATGACGAGAAGGTACTCTGTTCTTGTTTTAGGGTCGAAGTTCTTCAGCAGCACTGAACTTCTCAAACCTAAGGCTGCGTAGTTGCGCCTCACACCCTTGGCACTGCGTCGTTGTGTCCTTCGAGATGTTTGATCAGGGTGCGCAGCTCGAGATCAGCACGCTGCTCAGTGGCAAGGTCACTGTCTGTCACTACACCAAAAAATTGGCAAATCCCACATACCACGCGAATCGACGATATGAGAAGTATGAATGGGAAATATTGATATGTCAGCAGAACGTTACGAGGTGGAGGTAAATGATACTGTATATAACTTTTGTGTCATGATTATGCTGTTTGTATGTGTCGTTTGCCCTCGCCATATATTCACGTCACGTGATGTGAAATTTAGTATATGTGGAGCTAGCAAAATGGCACCGAGCAGGCTATGAGCGTGCTATGTTGTCATGTTCTTACATGACACGCGTGTCAGGATCATTCTGTTTGCACCAGTCATATATTTCATCATCCATCGACGTCACGAAACACTATATGCGGAGCTAGCAAAGCGGCCTTGATCGCTTCATAAAGGACCCAATATACTCCATTGTAGCGTTGACCCGTGTGCACGCTGGGCACAGCGACGCTACTTTAGCAAATTGCAAGCACTCTATAGTGTGACGCCAGGCGCGACCAGCGTCCGTCAACGTGGCCCAATGGCAAACGGGGCGAAATGCCACGTGCTGGATTTCACGCCGATGCCATCGGGTAACATTATTCTATACCGATGCGTTCCCCAGACAACACTGCATCTACCTTTTTTGTGACGGAAGGACGCCGGATGAGCTGAAACCCACATGCGTCAAAGCAACGCACGCGGCGCGCGCCTGCGAGTATATCAATGGCAGGACTGACGCCTGGCGTGGCGATGCTGGCAGGAAGCGACGAAATGAATGCTGGCGAGCACGCGCACCGTGTCATGTCAAATAGTATTGGCGCCTTAACTGTGGCATGTAGTCATGTTCTCAAACGGCACGCATCTTGTCATGATTATCATGTTTGCACCAGTCACATACCTTCCTCATTCATTGACATCACGTAACACACAATTTGGTATATGTGGAGCTGGCAAAACGGCCGCGAGCACATCATGAAGGGTCCAGTATACTCCGATGTAGCGTTGACGCGCACACACGCTATGCACAGCGACGCTACGTTAGCAAAACGCGAGTACGGTCTTGCGCCTTGCGCGACCATGGTGTCCGTCGGCACAACCCGACAGTAACCGGAGCGAAACGCGCCATGCTGCATTTCCTGATGCCATAGAGTACTCTATGCCGATGTGTTACCCAGACAACACTGCGTCTCCCTTTTTTCGTAATGGAGGGACGCCGGACGCGCTGAAACGCGCAGGCGTCAAAGCAACGTAGCGTGGCGCGCGCCTGCGTGTATAAGGCAGGACCGGCGCCTTACGAAATGAACGCCGGAAAGCAGGCGCACTGCGTCATGTCGAAATGTATTGGCGTCTTGACTGTGGCATGTCGTCATGTTTTCACATGACACACATCTCATAACTATTATGTTTGCACCAGTCACATACCTTCTACATTCATTGGCGTCACGTAATACCAAACTTGGCATATGTGAAACTAGCAAAACGGCCACGAGCGCGTCATGAGTGTAGCATGTAGTCACGTTGTTACATGACACGCATGTCGTGATTATCATGTTTGAATGGGTCATTTACCTATGTTGTGCATTCGCGTCATGTAATATCGAGTTTGGTACATGTGAAGCTAGAGGAATGGCCGTGAGCGCATCATTAGCATAGCGTGTAGTCATGTTGTTACATGACACGCATGTCATAATTTTTATGTTAGGGTTTGTTGCTTGTGTTCGCCATGGAATCATGTCGTACCATACCAGTTTTGCAACATGCTATGTGAACGAAACCACCCCAAGAGCTGCAGGGCTATGAAATGTAAATCGTTTCATTAAGGACGTAAACGTCATAATTTTTGTGTTATGACTCGTCAAATATGTTGTTCATACAGTCATCTTATGCCATACCAAGTTTGGTATCGATATCATTATCGAAACAGTCAGGGGAGCGAAAAGTCGTAGCCGGATAGATAGATGGATGGATGGATGGATGGATGGATAGATAGATAGATAGATAGATATATAGATGATAGATAGTTAGATAGATAGATAGATAGATAGACAGATAGATAGATAGATAGATAGATAGATAGATAGACTCAAAGTCGCCGAAGTTCGCTAAGAAACGCTTCGCATTTAAAACGGGATGCCATCCTCAGGGTCCTGTGGCGGTTTGTCGTTGGAAGCACGTGATATATGCAGTCGGCGTGCGAATGTTTCCTGCCAGATTTGTATACGGTGGAGATGTCGCATTCCTTCAGGCGCAGGTTCCATCGCCCCAAGCGGCCTGAGGGGTCCTTCAAGTTTGCAAGCCAGCACAGCGCATGGTGGTCGGTTACTACCTTAAACGGCCTGCCATAGACGTATGAACGAAACTTTGAAATTGCGTATGTTATGGCAAGGCACTCTTTCTTAGAGGCTGAATAGTTCTTTTCTTCTTTGGGAAGGCTACAGCTTGCGTAAGCAATTACTCTTTCGCAGCCGGTTTGCTTTTGCACGAGGACAGTGCATAGTACTACGTCAGTTGCGTCTGTGTGCATTTCTGTCTCTGCAGAATCGTTGAAATGTGGAAGCACAGGCGGGCATTGTAGGTGATTTTGCACTTCACTGAACGCGTTCTGCTGTGCTTCCTCCGAGCAAAACAGCACACTCTCTTTCGTTAGGCGCGTGAGTGGTTTGGCGACTTTCACGAAGTTTTCCACGAAGCGCCTGTAGTACGGACAGCGACCCAGGAATGGTCGCACGCCTTTTAAATGCGAAGCATTTCTTAGCGAACATGTTCGCATGTTCGCATGAGCTAGCGAACATGCTTCGCTCATGACGCGCTCGTGGCCGTTTAACTAGATTCAGATGTACCGAATTCGGCATCACATGACGCGAACGAACGACATAGGTATATGACACACTCAAATTGATAATCACGAGATGCGAATCATATGTACCAATATGACTACATGTCTCACTCATGACGCGATCGCGGCCATTTTGCTAGCGTCACTTATGTCAAATTTGGTATTACGAGACGTCAATGGATGACAAAGGTATGCGACTGGTGAAAGAATAATAGGCAAGAGATCATGTCATGTGAGAACATGACTACACGCCACAGTCAAGACGCCAATTTGTTTCAACGTGACCCGGCGCGCGCGCGCGCCGGCGTTCGTTGCGTTGCATTACGCCGGCGTTGCCACATCATGTGCCGGTCCTGCCATTTACCCGCAGGCGCATGCAGCGCTGCGTTGCTTTGACGCACGCGCATTTCAGTGCATCCGGCGTCCCTCCGCCATGAAAATAGGCAGAAGCAGTGCTGTATGGGTAATGGTTCACGCATCGGCGCGGAATGCAGCATGTCGCATTTCGGGCCGGTTGCCATTGGGTCGCGCTTACAGACGCTGGTCGCACCGGTTGCGCCTGGCGTCAGACTATGAAGTGATCACGTTATCCTAACGTAGCGCGGGTGTGCCCCACGTGCGCCTGTGCGAACGTTACGTTGGAGTATAATAAGCCTTTCATGATGGGCTTGCGGCCGCTTCGCGCTAGCTCCACATTACCAAACTTGGTGTTGCGTGACGTCAATGGGTTATGAAGTAACTCCACATATACTAAATATGGTATCACGTGACGTGAACAGGTGAAGATAAACGACACATCCAAACGTAATAATGCTGACAAGAAAGTCATGTACGGCATAATTTACCTCCACACGCAACGTTGTGCTGATTTTAAAGTGACATATCAACCGTCCTCATTCGTGCTTCGCATATCATCGATTCTCACTGTACGTGGGCTCTGCCATTTTTGTTTTTGTCTTTCAGCCTCTGGAAGCTTACTATGGCTGATGTTTTTGCGGGGTCAGGTAGGACGCCCTTGGCGTTGACCAGAAACTTCAGTTGGTGGCCCAGAAACTTCAGTTGCTCGTATGCGAAATGGCACTTCGCAGATTTCAGCGTTAATCCAGATGCATGATTGGCTTCGAGCACAGACTCTAGCTTCGCCAGGTGTTCGTCGAAATTCCGCACAAATACGATGACGTCTTCTAGGTAGACAAGGCAGGTGTGCCATTTCAGGCTGCCTAGTACGGTGTCCATCACTCTTTGGAATGTGGTTGTTCCCGTGCATAGTCCAAAAGGCGTGACCTTGAACTCGTATTGTCCATCCGGCGTTATAACTGCTGTCTTCTCATGGTCCCTTTCCGGTTGTCAGACCTAGTGAAGAGAAGTACTTGGCATTGCAAAAATGGTCGAGGGCGTCATCGATTCGAGCGAGTTGGTATGCGTTATTTTTTTGTGATTTCATTCAATCGCCTGTAGTCGACGCAGAACCTTATAATGACATCTTTTTTCTTCACGGGCACAACTGGGGCAGCACAAGGACCTTTAGACGGTTGTATCACATCGCCGGCCAAGATGTCTTCAACTTGGGTCTGAATCACTTCGCGCTGTACACGGTAAGGCGACTGCCGCAATGGTCGGGTGCCCTTTTCGGAGATTATCTGGTGCTTTTCAAGGGGTGCCTGAGGTAGCGTTGAAGTCGACGAGAAACACTCGCTGTAGTGGCGTAACAGAGCCCGTATCGTTGCTCGTTTTTTGTGGTAGCGCCGGATTCACGTCGAAGTGGTGAGCAGACTTGTGTCATCGAATTGGCTTTCGAGGTTGGTGACGGCAATCACGTTCACTTCCTCCGGAATTTCTTCGAGCAACGCGATGGAAGCGTCCTTGTTGAGGGGCTGAAAATTTTTAGTGAAATTCGTGATAAGAACTTGCGACTTTCCCTCGACCAACTGTATACTTCCTGCAACGGAGACACCATGCTGTGCGCAAAGGTCATGTTTATCTCCCACCTCGGCCTATCTCATTTGATAGGGAGAATGTTTCACTCTGTCACCATCAGACCTGCGTTATCTGTGTAAATGGATGTTGGTGGAGAGGAATACGGCAAGGTATAAAAAGCTTACACTAGATGCGCAGTGACATTCGTTTTTTCACCGACGTCGACTGGTGGTCTGTTCCTTCGCCACTTGTATTCCTTCTATTTTTGCACTTGTTGCCGAGAAGTTCACTCCAATAAAATTCGTTTTCTAAAAAACTCTGCGTCGTTTTAGGCTCTGTGAGATTATTTGTGATTGTAGTGGATTTTTTGGTTAGGATTACGCAAAAAACGTAAACAGTCAAGCTTAATCCAGTGCTTGTGTGACTGCCAGTAATAAAACTGGAAAGTTCGATGCATGTTGCATAAAGTACGGCATGTCAAAATCATGATCAGCCTTTATCAACGGCTGACAAATGTTCACGCCACTATGGTTTCTCAATGTGAATCTCTGGGACGCTGTCTTAATTTTTGTTACAAGTTCAACGAAATAAAAGTTTCTTTCGTGGTGTTATCGTTTACTTTGTTCAGGCCAAGCAATAATGTGCTACTCTATGACGTAACAGGTGTAAAGTGATAAAAAGCGGCTGTTGAATAAACAAGGGTTTCTTTCGAGGCAGTGATATCGGAGTGTGTGTGTCTTTCAATTGCATCGTACCACTCGGCTTAGAGCGAATACGACATGGTGTCAGAAGTGGGATGAGCCTCGCATTCCGAGTTGCTATTGCGGCACTCACCCTGCGTGTGTCCGGCACGATCACAGCCCCACCAGCGGCAGGCGTCTCGCCACCGATGCCGTTCAACTTCGAACGGACTTCGAAATGGCCAGAGTGAATAATGTTATTCGATGATTACTGCTATGCACCGGGACTCAACGAAAGAACGGAGGAAGTCCAGGTGCGAACGCTTTTGTACACCATGGGCAAGCAGGCCAGAAAAATGTTTGAGACTCTCGGTCTTACCGAAGAGGAGTCTCGCGGCTACAAGATAGCGAAGAAAATGTTTGACACCCGCTGTCGAGCCATGAAGAATATAGTCTACGAAAGCGCAAATTTCCATCACCGATAGCGAGAACCCGAAGAAAGCGCAGACAACTTCGTGATCGCCCTTCACGAGCTCACCGACCGCTGTGAATTTGCTGAATTTCGAGAGCGAATGATCCGCGACATATTCATTGTTGGTGTCGAAGACGCACAATTGTCAGAAGCACTCCAGATAGATTTTATCCTTACGCTAGCGACTGCTCTTGCGAAGGCCAGACTCAAGAAAACAGTTCACCGGTAGCAACTGTAACTCCGGGCCGTCAGCAAAAAGGCCACTACTAGTAAATTTGGCACGGTCCAACGAACATCAAGCGAGTATTCTAGCACCTAATGGGATGGTACACCAGAACAGCAATGGCAGATGCTGCAGCGTTCATCGCAGGACCAGCAGCGAGGGCAAGAGTGCCAGTTCCGCGGACTTTCAAGCTACGCGAGATCACAGTGCCCAGTACGCTCAGCACGCTTCAACCACTGCATTATCGAGGGACTTTTCGCTCGCGTATGCCTCAAGAGAACCGAAAAGCAGATGGGCGTGCCTGCACTAGAAGGCGATGTTGACAACTTTTTTGTTGGCACACTTAACGATTCAAATGCCCCATACGCGTTGTCTATCAATGGGGTACGTGTAAGTGCTAAAATTGATTCAGGAGCGGTATTTACTGTTGTTCAACACGAACTCCCTGGCATACCGTCTTGTATTAACAAGTCGCAGGTTTTGCTGAGAAGTGCTGCTAACCTAGGCCTTGATGGTAATGGCTGTTTTTCAGCAGATATTGTGTGGAAAGGCAAAAGAACGCGACAAACATTGTACGATGTAGAGTCACTGCATTGTGTTCTGTTAGGGCTTCCAGGTTTTGAAACTCTTTGTGGGGTCAAATTTCTTGATGTGATTGAAGATCAACAGTACGAGTAACATGTATCCGAAGCTCTTTTCTGGTTTGGGCATGATGTCTGGGAAATAGACGATTCGCATCAAACAAGGAGTGATTCCCTTCGCAATTTTCGCATCGCGGCAGATACCAGTCACAATAAAGAACTCTATCAAAGTAGAGTTCACCAAAATGGTCAAAAGCCAAGTCATACGGAAGGTCAGCGGTCCGAGTAAATGGTGTGCAGGAATAGTTTCAGTGGTCAAGCCCTCATGTGAAGTTTGAATTTGCGTGAATCTAACCCAGCTAAACAAGAGCATCCTGTGCGAACGGCTTGTCTTTCCTACAGTAGATGATGCCCTTGGGCAATTAGCGGGGGCCACCTGGTTTTCAAAATTGGATGCCAACTCAGAGTTTCATTACATAAAATTTGCTAAAGAAAGTCCAGAGCTCTCAACATTTATCGCACCATTTGGTAGGTACTGCTTACAGCGAATGCGGTTTGGTATGACCTCGGCCCCAGAGTACTTTCAAAAGAGAATAGCAGAAATATTGAATAGCCTCCAAGGGGTGGTGAACTTGGTGGATGATGTATTAGTTTACCCGCAATGGCCTAGTGGCTGAGATACTCGGCTGCTGACCCGCAGATCAGGAGATCGAATCCCGGCTGCGGCGGCTGCATTTTCGATGGAAGCGAAAAAGCTGTAGGCCCGTGTGCACAGAATTGGGTGCATGGTAAAAAACCCAAGGTGGTCGAAATTTCCGGAGCCCTCCACTACGGCGTCTGTCGTAATCATATGGTGGTTTTGCGACGCCAAACGCCACAAATCAATCAATGTATTGGTTTACGGAGCTACACATGAACATGAGGAACGGTTGCCAAAAGTGCTGAAAACTGTGGTAGCAGCCGGGGTGACAGTCAATCTGGCAAAATGTTCTTTCTGTGTCATTGCAGTGACGTTTTTAGGCTACGTGATTGATGCCTCCAGAATCAGGCCAGATGCTAAGAAAGTTGGAGCCATAATCAAAATGCCTACGCCGTTGAGTGTTGATGATGTCCGCAGGTTTTTTGGGCATGATCAACTATCTGGCAAGGTTTGTAAGCAATATGACTGATGTATCGGCACCGCTGTGCAGTCTTTTCGTGAAAGACCTTGAGTGGCACAGGGACCCACCCCATAAAAAAATTGTTCGAGTGTCTGAGGCAATTGGTCACCTCTGCGCAATGCATCGCCAAATTTGGCCCTAAGATGCGCACAATTCCGTCCGCCGACGCGTCGTCATTCGGTCTTGGCTGTGTGCTTATGCAAGTGAAGTCAGATGGCGGAAGGCGGCCAGGTGCGTATCACTCTCGTTCATTAACACCAACAGAACAACATACGCGCAAACAGAAAAAGAAGCGCTTGCGCTGACGTGTGCAGCGGAATGGCTGGAAGGTTTTCTAATGGCTGGAAGGTTGGAATGGCTGGAAGGTTTTCAGTTCAAAGCTGCCGTTGAAAAATTTATGTACTGATTATTTTTGTGTCATGTATGCGATTATCCTTAGTGGTGTTATCTGCTTTGCTGGTTGGCATTGTATGCTTTTTATGCTTCGGTTGTATGCTTCGTTGGTTGGCATTGTATGCTTTTTATTAACAGAGCGTGCTTGATACCCTTTCGTGATACGCTCGTGCAGTTTTTGTTTTCTTTTTTTATGTTTGTTGATCAGTTGTGTAATTTTCGTGCTTCAACACCCCTCATGTAAAACCCCACTCATTGGGGTCTTTGAGGTACCTGTAAATAATAAATAATAATAAATAATAATAATGGGATTGAAATTTCAATTTGAGACCGACCACAAACCGCTCGTATGGGTACTCGGACAGTCACTTATTGATGTGCTTCCTCTTAGAATACAATGATTCCAATGGAGGCTCATGCGATTGTGATTTTCAGTCTGCCATGTCCCTGGAAAGCAGATTGCCACTGCCTACGCCTTTTCTCGGGCACCTTGTGCGGAAACATGTGTAGAGGAGGGCGAGATAGAAATAGATTGCAGCGAAGTTTAGAGCCATGCAGAAGGCTGTGTCCATAAAGAAATATACTATATAAAGAGTGGTCATTGGAGCCTTTTCGCGGCCCAGAAAGAAAGAGTCCGACCAACCACTAGATGGCGCCCCCATCCTCACTTTTACTTCTTTGTTACGACATGTAATAACCTCTTCATAAGGGCATTGAATACCCAAATTTCGCTGCAATTTATGGGAAGAAATTTTTTTATTATTTTTGTGCAAGTTTTCATATTCGCTCTACATCATGTTCCGCGGAGGACATTTGATGCCTTACAACAGAAAACAGTAAAGTATAAGTAGAAAGTGCTGTCTTTTGCGTTCGTTTTGATCGAAGAGGCACATTCATGTGAATTAGATGTACTGCACGTGTATCCGCTTTGTGCAAGCATGAGTCTGTAGCCTAGTGGTAAAGACACTCGCTTTCGGAGCATAGAAATACGGGTTCGAATCCCAGCGTTGGAAAAAAAATTGTTATTTATTTGTGCTGAAAACATTATCAGGTTTGATCAACTACTCGGGGTTGATGAAAGCAGCGCTGTAGCTAGACCGTAAGGCCCTACGGGAGTGTCCGCTCTTTATGTATGTTTCTCTATGCTGTGTCAGTGAATGTGGGTTTTCGGCACACTGGAACAAGATATGGTTGGCGCATGAACAAGACGACACCTGCAGACAACTTCAGTTGTATTGTAGGGAGGGCTGGCCACGTTATGATAAAGTGAACAGTTGGCTGTGTCTTTACTAGTCAGAGAGAGCAAACCTTACAATATGTGACGGTGTGCTCTTACATGGGTCTTGCCTAGTCATGCTTCAGAACGGAAGGAGTGCAGTACTCTGTTCTTTCCATGAGGGTCACCGGGGCAATGTGTATTGTCGTGCAGTGATCCGAGCATCTGTGTGGTGGCTCGGTCTCAGCACTTAGCTGGGAGCTTTGGTAAACAGTTGTCGAGAGTGTGCGAGGCTACGCATTCGAAAAGTCGAGCACATGATGTCGTCTGAGTCTCCTAGCTTGCCATGGTTCAAGGTTGGAGCTGATTTGTTCCAGTTGCATGGAAAAACATACCTTGCATTCGTAGACTAATTTTCAAGATATCTGGAGCTCGCCCTGTTATCTTCCACGAACCCTGCGGCGGTTATTGTTCAAATTAAGAGTATATTAGCCGGCCATGGGATCCCAGAACTGGTAGTAACCGACGATGGCCCTGAATTCGCGTCTGCAGAATTCGCGCTCTTTGCAAGAAGTAATGGCTTCTGTCACATCACATCCAGTCCCAGGTACCCGCAGTCGAATGGAGAAGCCTAACGCACAGTGCAGACGGTAAAACAAATGTTGGAAAAATCTGCTGACCCTTACCTGGCAGTGTGGCAGCTTGGGCTAGTTGGTATTACATGACGATAGTTATAGCGCGAGAACAGAACGACGACACATACACACAGAGCGCTCGTGTCCTTTTGGTCTCTGTGTCGTCGTTCTATTCTCGCGCTATAACTATCGTCTTACCTGGCCCTCCAAGCGTAGAAGAACTCTCCTGGTCTCGTGGGTACAAGTCCCGCCCAGTTGTTGATGGGCAGGTGCTTACGTTCTACACTCCATGTACACCCGAAAAAAGTTGTACCATCAAAGGCGAGCAGTCATTGAAGCCTCCAATACAAGGACAAGCTATTTCTAAATAAGCAAAGGGTCAACCACGACTGTCGTCATGCTGTAACTGTTAGCAGAACTTGTCCCTGGAAATCGAGTATGCACAAAAAAAATAACAACGAAATTCCAGCAACGGTGCTCAGTCCTGTCCAGCGGCCTTGGTTGCATCGGGTGCGGACAGACAACGGGATAGAGATAGAAAGAAATAGAAGGGCATTGGTTAGATACAGTAAACGAACCTGCGTGCATGACCCATCTTATGACTTTCCAGCGAATCTGAACACTGCAGGGCAATCTCAAGGACACAAGGAATCGGCAGAGCGTACTGCGCTCATTTCAACGACCATGACTTCCTCGGATAGCGGGAGACCTGGTCGTTATGTGACACGCTATGGTCGAGAAAAGAAATGGACAGATCGCACGTACAGTGGAAATCGATTATATGCGAAGCACGAATGAGGAACAGTGATATGTCACTTTAAAATCACCACAAGGTTACGAGGTGGAGGTAAATGATGCCGTACATGACTTACGTGTCATGTTTATCATGTTTGGATGTGTTATTTACCATCGTCACCTAGTAACGTCACGTGATACGAAATTTAGTATATCTGGAGCTAGCAAAACGGCCACGAGCGCGCCAGGATCGTGGTATGTTGTCATTTTTTGGAATCACACCCTTGTCAGCATTATCATGTTTGCACCAGTCATATACTTTCGTCATCCATTGACGTCGTGTAACACCAAATTTAGTATATGTGGAGTTAGCAAAACGGCTGCGAGGGCATCATGAAGGGCTCAGTATACTCCGATGTAGCGGTGACGCACGCGCACGCTGGCCACAGCGACACTACGTTAGCAAAACACGAGCACTCTATAGTCTGACGCCAGGCGCGACCGGCGCGACCAGCGTCCATCGGCATGGCCCGACGGCAACGGGCACGAAATGAGACATGCTGCACTTCGCGCCCATGTGTTATCTGAACAACACTGCGCCTTCCTTTTTTCGTGACGGAGGGATGCCGGACGCGCTGAAACGCGCATGCGTCAAAGCAACGCAGCGTGGCGCGCACCTGCGAGTATATGGCAAGACTGGCGCCTGGGGTGGCAACACCGGCGCGATGCGATGAAATGAACACCGACGAGCACGCACACTGCGTAACGTCGAAATGTATTGGCGCCTTGACTGTGATATGTGGTCACATTCATGATTATCATGTTTGCGCCAGTCGCATACCTTCGTCATTCATTGAAGCCACGTAATACAAAATTTGGCATATGTGAAGCTAGCGAAACGGCCGCTAGCGCATCATGAGCGTAGCATGTAGTCATGTTTTACATGACACGCATCTCATGATTATCATGTTTGCACCAGACACATACCTTCGTCGTCCATTCACGTCCACCAATGCCAAATTTGGTATAAGCGAAGCTAGCGAAAGGGCTGCCAGCGCTATATAAGTGCGACATGTAGTCATGTTGTTACATGATACACATCTCATGATTATCATGTTTGAACCAGTCACATACCTTTGCCATCCATTCACATTCTGTAATACCAAATTCGGTATATGTGATGCTCACTAAACGGCCGCGAGAACATCATTAGCGTGGCATGTAGTCATGTTGTTACATGAGACACATGCCAAGATTTTCATGTTAGGGTCGGTCGCTTGTGTTTGGCATGCAATCATGTCATAGCATACCAGTTTTTCAACAAGCCATGTGCATGAAACCACCGGAAGAGCTGCAGGACTATGAAATGTAAATCATGACATTCAGGAAATGTAATGGTTTTCATGTTATGACTAGTCAAATATGTTTTTCATGCAGTAATGTTATGACATACCAAGTTTGGTATTAATACCATTTTTCAAACGACCAGGAGAGCTTAAAGTCGTATGTGACTAGATAGCTAGATAAGTTCAAAGTCGCTGAAGTTCGCTAAGAAATGCTTCGCATTTAGAAGGCTGCTATAGTGATACGGCTACACTTGACACTTTCAGCTTACAGTTCTGTGTTGTTGCAATTCGTGCTGCTTTGATTTTTTTGCTTTGTGTTGCAATACTTTGTTAAAAAAGGAAAGATGTAGGGTTATTGTTATTTTTGTTCAGGCCAAGCACTAGTGTGCTGCCCTATGACGTCACTGGTGTAAAGTGATAAAAAGCAGCTGTTGAAGAAACTGGATTTTTTTTTTTTTGAAGCAGTGAAATCGGAGTGGCCTGTGTCTTTTAATTGCATTTACCACTCGGCTTAGAGCGGATACGACATCTTTTGAACAAGCCGACTGTTTCCATCATCCACGTCGTGATCAGGTGACACCGGGGCATGCCGCAAACCACTCTTCTACTTTCTATTTGCTATCCACCCAGAATTTTTCTGCGGTAAAACTGTGCAACGTTTTCCTGATAATAAAGCTTCTATATTGAACAGAAAACAATACGGTGGTGCGTATACAACTGCACACATGTATACAAAATATGCGCAAAAGGCAGGAATGTTTAGTTTTATGCGTTCTGTAGTGTGCTGAACACAGAAGTTGCTTAAAATTCTACATGCAAACTTCATGCACACAGCCTAGAGCACTCACTTGCCGGCAGAGCTTCAGAGTCTTCTGGTAGGGGTACGCACTGGTCTTGGTGCACAATAGAAATATCATCAAGTGCCACGTAGCCTGACGTCTTTGCAGCAACGGTGATACCAACGAAGACCACCTTGAAATGACATGAGGATTCATTGAAAGAAAAGCTCTCTTCATTTTCCTCTATCAGTTTCTGTCAGAACGGCAGCATTTCCTGTCAACGACTACCAACCACTGTTTAGTAAATCAATTATTCTGTTTTATCGCAATATGCCGACATGTACATCATAGCTTCAGAAACTCATACATACAACAGAAAATGAAACCGCACGTGCAATGACCATTTCTAACAATAATAGCTATGATGTTTACGCAAGCAGTAACATGTTCTGCAACCAGCTTTCATCAAGTCGTTCACCTGAAAAGTATTATGGGATAGTCGCATGCTTTTTTTCCGTGCGAAGACCTACTGTTTGGTTATTTTCCATTCGTGACTTGTGCTTGAATTGTGCATCTGCATGATTATGTCAGCCCTCATTTAAACACCAAATTGCTTATAACAACCTGCCATGGCACATGCAAATAACCAATTAGCCTAGGCTTACCCTGACAAAGTGTTTTCGTGAGGGAAAGCGGAGATGGTGTGAGCACTGTTAGAAATTTTCCTTTGATGTTCCAGTATTATTACCACCGCACAATGTAAATGTCATCGGACTGTCAAACACTGAGTTCTCAGGAGACATTATCATATGAATGTAACAATTCAAATTTATATAAAACTGAGAATTTTAAAGAGGTGTGCTGCTAGTGTTGCATGACCACCTGCATGAAACTGCCTCTTTGAAAGAATGCAGTTCTTGAAAAGTTCATAAACTTGTTTATTTAGAGAGGCTCTGACTTGCGCACAAGGTTCGTTAGTGCCAGTTATAATACAGGGAAAATCTCATACAGTGAAGAACAATTAACGTAAACCACTGCACATACCAACAGATTTTTCACTGGTGTGCAAATGTGTGTGAGTGCATTCATTATGCAACAGCGTGCATCCCAGATGCTTCGTCAGCAATCTCAAACTGTTCTTAAAGAACATGTGCCACCGGTAACTCATATGCACGGCGTTTCAACGCTCATCAGACATTGAGCATGCTAGAGCCCCGTTTTCTGAAATTTCTGTCTTGAAGTTTGAAGCAGTAAACTTAAATATTTGTTTAACATCGACATGTTCACCTAGAGTCCAGCATACTCCACTTTTTTTCTATTCATGCATTTGATGTCAGCAGATGCTCATGGCAACGCGTCCACATTAGAGACATCCGTGCCACCGTTCGTTTTTTTATTATAATTTGTCGTTATGCAATATCTCACGTTTCTGTTTCGAGGCACAGCGATGCGGCCTTGCTGCCATGAGAGTGACTTCCCGCCATTCTGCTTCCAGAGAACAGTTCTTGTGAAAGGGGCCATTCCGACCAGAGCTTGGACCTAAATGGGAAACGCAGACATCGACTACATAAGCGCACGCATTTCAGTGTTGCAACCGTACCATTGACGGGTTCCATTGTGTTTTTTTTTTCAAATGTGCAGCATTTATTTGCCCAGCGAAGACACCTAAATCATTGCTGTCTAGCTGGGTACAGTGGTGAGCACTGTTTGGGTGAACACACGAGCGCGTGGCCAACAGCACTGTCAGTGCCACGTAACACACACCATCTGAAACACTGCACTTGCGCAGCATGTGCTCGTCCGCGCACTCTTTCCTACCTTATGTTGCATGCCATGTATATGCGCTTGTTCGTCGTATGACCACACTTTCTTTTTCGGCAAAGGTGGCGTGTCCTGCATATCAAGGTCCATCTGAATTAAAAATTGGTGCGCGAATGCAAAATTGAATATAGAACAGTTTACATTTAAACTACTGAAAATTTCACCGAAAGAAATAAATTAAAATGCAGAATGCATCAGCTTAACACACATAGTGACGGCTAGCAGACGATGGACAAGCGTAGGCATGACGTGGTGCGTGCACTGGAAAGAGTGTATCGCAATGCACACGCGGCGCATGTGCTATGTTAATTACGATGGCTGTTACGCGGCGTCGATAGTGCGGTCGGCCACACCGTCACGTGTTCACCCCAACAGTGCTCACCACTCTACAGTACCGTCAACTGTTAAAGGGAACACTCTAAGGAGCACCTGCCCTACTGCAGTCCCTATACCTGTTAGTATTTTGTGGATGACACTAATCTATCAAAAAAAGTCAGGACAGGCAACTAGCAGTAGTCCTATCCAAATCTAAGCCACTATAATTTTGTCAGAGAGCAAATTTCAGACGTGGTGCACTCGGAAGTGTTGCCTTCAACAGTGGACCCCTCCGTATGTTTGTACACTCTCGTGGTCGTCTTATAAACCAAACCAGAGCACCACAGCTCCATCTTTTCCAGACACGTCATGTAACCGTGCTAGCAATGTATCGTGTTTTATTACTTATTTACTTTTTAAACAATATTACCCTGCCATTCCTAGATGACTAGGAAGACACTGTGACAGCGCACTGTCAGCCGGTGCTGATGTTACGAGGCAGTGCGCGTGCGCTCGCCAATGCTGACTAAAAAGCTAAGGTGAAGCTAGAATTCCACAAGAGAAACTCTGATAGAATCATGTGCCTGCGTTTGGGGGGCATGCTCACTTGTGAATACTGCCATTGTGCTCGCTTCTTTCTTGAGCATTTGTAATCCACGTGGCTATACCTCACCTCAAGGCTCGTCTCTGGGTCTTCGGAGATGGTGTACCAAAAGTGTGCGCACTGCGCTATCATGCTGGTCTCTGTTGGAATGTCGCCGATGAGTTCCGACTGCATTCCTTCACCCTGTTTTAAGCTGCTGGAGAACAAGTAGGAGCCTGCAATGAAGTGAACAAAAGTTGGCATTCATAAAATTCGTTTCAAAGGAGTACAACCCCACATGCTTTGCTGGCGCCAATAGAAGGCCTGAGGCTTCCTGTTTTTATATGCCACTTGATATATTTTTCCTAGACAAACAACAGTGTGTTAAATAAGCAAACATAAGAGAAATGGTCAGAAAAAAATTGGCAGCATATCCACGGAGTGAATGATGGAGAGTGGGGAGAAGCATTCGTCAGTCCATGCGTCCGTCTGTGTGACCGTCCATGCATCTGTTTGTGTGCCCGTCCCTGCGTTCGTTCATGCATCCGCCCCTGCGTTCGTTCATGCGTCCGTCCATGCATTTGTCTGTGTGTCCGTTCGACCATCTATTCAACACACCAAGTCCCACCATCTCACATCTTTTTATCGTATATTCCCCATGTAGAAGCACCGCCATTCAGTGGACATTCCAAGGACTAAACGAGAGGTGGCACACGCACACTTTCTTACGGCTTGCGCTTCGGGTCTACTTCCCACCTTTAACCACCTTGAGTTCATGGTATATACTAGTTCACTGTATTCATGGCACTGCGGCCCAATGCTCGCTAAACCTTTCTAAAACCAAGGAGCTTATGCCCAGCGAGTATAACGTAGCAACCTTTTCTGTCAGATAGTGCTCAATGTACCGTATTTACTCGATTCTACCGCGCCCTTGATTGTAACGCGCACCCGATTTCCACCGCGAAAAAAAAAAAACGTAAGACATCGATTGCAACGCGCACCCATTTTTCTCGCTGGCCCACACGATCACACCACTCGAAAAAACGACCGCTTTCGTGAGCGTCTGCCAATTAAATATGAGGTACGGGCGAAGCTTGTGCTCATCTGACATGAAAAAGAGCATTGCCGTCACTGTAGTTTTACCGTGGACCGATGTCAGCACATGAACTTGCTTCGCCCCCTTCTTCTCGACGGTTGTGGTGCCAGGCATGTCGAAGTAAAGAGGTGTCTGATCGGCATTCCCGATTTGCCCAAGCAGGTAGAAGTTTAGGACGAACCTCTCAAAACTGTGAAGCTTTTCATCGTATTCCTCCGCAAAACTTTTCGCATATGCGTGTTCCCCTTCGGACGGAAAAGCCTTTCCTCTTCATAAAGTTAGTTAGCCAGCACCTGCTCACTTTAACCTGGCTCCACATTAGATCTTTTTCTAAGACTAATTGCATAGCCCGCACTTGGAGCAGTTCTGTCGTCACGGGCCGCTGTGCCGCTTGCTGCTCAAGCACATACTCGCCGAGCAGCTCTTTAATTTGCGGAAACCGGCCCTGCTGCGGTCCACTGAAGCCTTTGCGTGAAGCTTTGCTGTCGACAATCTTTTGCTTTTGTTTCCGCCGGTCCCGCATGCACGTTTCGGGAACTCCGAACGACCGCGATGCGGCCCGATTTCCGTCCGTTTCTGCACACGCGATGACTTTTCTTAAAAAGCGGCATTGTGGTGCACTCGAGTTTTCGGAGTCAGCCCTTCCACGCCGTCGATGCTAATGCACTACTAGATGACGAACTCTTTAGCACACATACGAAGTGCCGCACATGGGAAACACATAGGCAGAAATGACCGACGCGCCATGCCGACGCAAGTAGGGGGCGGCCATTTTGGATTTGCCGATGGCAATAGATTGACCGTAATTTTTTTGTTCGTACTCGATTCTAACGCGCATGCGATTTATGAACTCGCTTAACCGGAAAAAATGTGCGCGTTAGATTCGAGTAATTACGGTACTTGCCAATGGCTGCTAATGTGAAATGAGAGACAGGAGGATTCAGCTTTTAATTTCTTACGGCTTGCGCTTCGTATCTGCTTCCCCCCTTTAACCACCTTGAATTCATTCATGGTATATAATAGTTCAATCTATTCATGGCCTTGCGGCTTAACGCTTGGTAAACCTTTCTAAAACTAAGGAGGTTACACCCAGCGAATATAATGTAGCAAACCTTTCTTGTCCGATAGTGCTCAATGTACATGCCAATGGCTGCTAATGGGGATCGCAGCGTGCGCGTTAACTAAAAGCCGAATGCTCCTGTCACTCATTCTCCATTAGCAGCCATTGGCATGTACATTGAGCACTATTTTTTATTGTTAAACAACACACAGAAGAAATCTCTCACCGGCACCACCTTGTAGGTCAAATGTTATACCTATTTCGGGTCTTTGCTACTGGTGGTTACGTACTACGAGAGATGCACAAGTCAAGCCATAAGGAGCTTCGCCCCTAAAATGAGGTCAGAAAAAATGAAACAGTGGCGTTATCTTCGAATATCTGCCAGCAAATTTGACGTTGCACCACGAGGCTGTGCACCAGCTAACAAACAGCTTTTAGGATTTTAATAATTTCTTTTTATTGCAAAATACTACAGCCCTACATTGGAATGAGATATTATGTAATACTAGAGAAGAAACAAAAATAACGAAAATAGTGCGAACAGTAAAGCAAGTAACGAATAACAGAACGTTACCAAAATTGATGCAGTTTAGAGGTCGGTAATAAGCTTTCATATTCTTTAATTACTTTCGAAATTTTATAGTCAAAACCGAGTATTACAAGAGAGGAACTTCAAAGTGTATTGCACGTGAAAACAAACAGTCTTTAAATTAACTTTTACGAACAATGAAAGGGGTATTGCTAAAGTGTTAGATTTACAAACATACAAGTGTTCATTCTGCAAAGCGAAGCAGTGTGGTAACCACATGTGAAAACTTCAGTAATCAAAACTAAAACAGTCAGTGCACCGATCGTAAATATCTTCTGAAAATATTTACCTATACAGGGAATTAGTACAATTACCGGAATGTACAGAGTTCTCAAATAGCCTGCATGATTGAAAACAAGTGGAATGTCGTTGCGTGAAGCCCAGCTCGTGCTCATTGTTCCGGTGTACTGTAGAAGCCATTACAATTCTTGTTTTTAATGATGCCTATTTATTCAGACCTAATTGCGCCTATACCTTCAAAACTGCTCATATACTCAATAAAATGTCAATTTAGCATTTGTAGGCATGCATAAATCATATCATGTTGCACTATTTTCAGTCACATACATTCTATCTCGCTTTTTTCTGGCTGATAAAAAAGCACGGGTCATATGAAAATAATGCGTCACTCCAGGCTCCCACCAGAGCAATTTGAGAGCATAGTTTAGACTTGCTACCTCACAGTGGTCGTGTTTGGGCGTGCTGCGTACTAATGAGTGCTGCAGTCCAGGCACAATTGGTAATACTCTTTTTTAGGGAGATCAGCTATATGCTGCATTTGTTATTGAGCATCTTGTGATGGATACTGATATGCAATGTTTTCCGGCTTCCGGAACATAACATGCTATAGTCTTTTTTGTATGAACATCTATCTACACATTAGCGAAGTTAGCGCCACCACTTTGCTGATGTGGAAATTCATATTTTCACGGGGTCGTGACTTCGACGAAGGGAACAGACTGTAGGTCCCAGATGACACTGTGTGGCCGAACTTGTGGTCGGTGAACGATTACATCAATACACATTGGCATCGTTAGAGGCGAAAAGATCGTCGTTCGTAGATTACCTCACAAGCGTTGAAGTGTGTCAGCATCGGCATTTATACATGTGCCGTCGAATATTCCAGCTTTAGCGCTAGCGGCCACAGAGGTTCCAGGTTATTCTGTAAGTTTCCCATTGTGCGTGCAACCTTAACGAAAATATCTTGTGCAGTCATGAAACTTCTCAAACACTTCAGTGGCAGTTTGCGCCGAGAAATGAAATGTAATGGGGCACTAACAAACTTGAGGAAGAAAAGTGGCAATATAGAGAAAACATTGGGGCGAGAGTGAAATTTTTTCAGAATAGTTCGACAGGAAAATAAAAGACGTTATCTACTCATCTAAGGAAAAATGCAAAAACTTTAAATTTTTTATTTCGAAGCAAACTGGCAAAACCATCTTGTACCTGTGGCATTCCTTAAGGTGTGGTCTTGAGGTGGCCTTTTGAGTGTCGACTTCGTGTGGCCGCCGCCGAGTACCCAAGGTGCATCGTAGGAGGATCGATGAGCGATGTCGAGGTTTTTCCAGGTGCACCAACCATTTTCGAAATCACAGAAGTTCTTATTCCTGGCTGTAGAAACGAAGAGAAGCCATGAAAATCACGCTTTAGCTGCTACTCGAATACGTTAGATACACTGACGCGATTCTTATTACCTGCGTACCTTTAATTTGTCACTTTTGACTGTGTTTTAAATGCGAAGCCTTTCTTAGCGAGCTTCGGTGACTTTGATCGTACCTACCTACCTACCTACCTACCTACCTACCTACCTACCTACCTACCTACCTACCTACCTACCTACCTACCTACTACCTACCTACCTACCTACCTACCTACCTACCTACCTACCTACCTACCTACCTACCTACCTACCTACCTACCTACCTACCTACCTATCTATCCATCTATCCATCTATCTATCTATCTATCTATCTATCTATCTATTTAGACGCTTGGGTTTGGGTGCTCTCGTGGTCACCTCCTTCACTTGGTATGAACCGATATTAGCATGGGAGGGTAAGATGTTTTGAAGAGTATGAGGCTGACACGATGGTCAAGACATGAATGATGTCACGATCCCGTCGCGTACCTCGTCCAACACTTCGCGCCACACACTGGCACATACCTACGGGCAGGTAAGTGCCGCTGGTATGCGGGTACGTGCCACAGGTGATGGACACATAGTAACTACCGAGGAACAACGAGAACACACATGGGCTATTTTAACCTGCGAGCGCTAAAGAACACCTGACATCGGTAGCGTTGACCCGACGAATGTCGGGAATAAATGTCGGGGTCCCAGCTGGAATCGAACCCAAGTATTTTGAGTGGCAACTAAGCATTTTTACACAAAGCTATGCCAGGTATCTGAAGTACTTTTCAAATAGGTGCTAATCTTTGTGAAACGTCAATAAAGGATTCAGTGCTGCCTACCCAATTTCAGAGACATCACATATGTACTCTTTTGATACAGCCCTCACGTCGGGTTAACGATAGTTATAGCGCGAGAACAAAATGACAATAGAGTCAAGAAGGACACAGAGTCAAGAAGGACACGAAGGACACAAGCGCTCGTGTTCTTCGTGTCCTTCTTGTCTCTGTGTCCTTCGTGTCCTTCTTGTCTCTGTGTCCTCGTTTTGTTCTCGCGCTATCGTCATGCCATATTAACTGGCGCAAAATGCCACACTTCTAAGTTAGGGTAACGTCAATGGTGGCTTGTTGCCATGCTCTAAAGTTAATTTATGTAGCAGTGTCCTGGGCGAGCATCCTAGCGAGCATCGGCGCTTCATATCCGCTTCTAGTGTTGATAATACGCATGTTTCAGTTGACATTGTTGCGCAAGTGCAAGCAACTGGTCTTATAAAAATTTTCAACTCTTCAACATATGTCTGTGCATGCAACACTTGTACATAGGTTTGGCGTTATTTCACAACATGTCACTCAGTAAAAAAATTGAAACACGGTCACGTCCCCTCAATATTCTTCAAATAACGTCGATTATCAGGTACGTGAAATTTGTCGAAGTTTCAATATATGCTCTGCGCACGAGAACAATGTATCTCGGCGGCACAATAGCATAGAGAAAAAATTACAAGCGCACCTAAAGCTATTGATCACACACACTTTCACGTTTGTATTTGTGCCATTAAACAGTAAACATTATTGACAAGTAGATGAAGAAATACTGACACCGAAATTTTCAGTAGTCACTTTTTGCGGCGAACTGAAGCCCACATCATCAAGAACCTAGCAAGTGTAATGGCAAGTGTGAATGCTTCAAGTAAAATGAATTACAAGATGTTCGTAAAAAGTAGTTTTAAGATTTATGGTACCTAGACGTCATGATATGCTATTAACATTTATTCATGTATTCAAGCAAGATTTTCTGACGTTTACATAACGGCTTCACTGCGTGGCTCCATTGGCATCGAACAAGCGGTAATTTGATTTCATTTTCGTGACATGCAAAACAGTCGTTTAAGCCAGCAGAGTCGCAGTGTAGTTTCATCTCACGCTATAGTGCCGACGTCAGCAGGTGCGCCATGAGAGAGTCCTCACAGCGAATCGTTTTCCCCTTTCCTGACCCTTTTTTCCTCACCTGACCTGTTGTTGATGTCAATAAACTTTAATCTTGGTCCTCTGAGACACACTCGCACATCATGATATCGGTACAGATGATATTTGTTCATCGTATTAAAGTTAGCTTCGAAAGATGGTGACGCAACGCCTTAATATCCTTCTTAACCAACCTCTTAAAAACTGGAGTGGCATTTGTCCCAGAGCTCCCCGTCTTCTCGGCATGATTCGACGCGCCTTCAGTTTGTTGAGGAGACGTTATAAGTAAATAAATTCTCCACAGGTCCGCATACTTGGAATATCAGTTATGAATTCTCACCTACCCCGCCTTTCCGTGCAGTGGTGTGCCTGTTCTGTCTTGTCTCACATTGCCATCTTGTGCCCTTTAGAGTGCACAACTTGAGATAGCAGCATTCAGGTGAAAAAGCTCAAAATTCTGAAAATTTAAAGATTTGATCCTGGCAATATATACGCTTTCACTCAACGAATAAGGGGAAAGGAGGAAAGAGAGCCTCTGACAAGTTTAGTGAAGGCGAAAAGGAAACACTAGCTTTCTCGTTTTTCATTGTGTCATTGTTCGAGTGTCCTTAGATCAGCGTCAGTTTGTGGAGGCCAAACAGTATTTTTCGTTAAGCAATATATTTATTATCTCGTATCACATTTGCTACTGCTGTAGCTACTTGCGTTGTGATTAAATTCAGCGTACTATAGTTATGGTGATGCAAGCACTAAGTCAATATACCCTTATCTTATATTGTAGCAAAGAAAAGTGGGTGTCTATAAACAAATTTATTGAATAGAGCAGCTTCTACAAACAACCACCTAAAATTAAGATACCATATACTCATATCAAAATTTAGATGCAACATCTTGGCAAAAAAATTCAGTAGACTTAATTTGAAACAGCTCGACAAGACTTAGACGCCGGATTATTGTAAACAATCTCGCTCTCCCATGAGTGCAATCATGTGATACCAAGCGCTTGTTTCTGTCCTTCCTGCTTCTGGCTACATATCCCGCTCGTATGTGTTCCGCGATCCAGTCTAGGACCACTTGAAAACAAGCAATGTGCAACTGAAGTTGATTTATGTTGAAACAAGTTAATAGTCGGAACTATAGTTGTGCAATTTATTTGTTCATTCAAAGGAGACATTCACAAAATACTTCCTCCTTCAGATCACTATGGTTGTTTTGAAGCTGTTTCCAGGCAAAAAAAAACTTCTCTCGCTTTCCTCAAAAACAAAAAAAAACACTTGACACATTTTGGCTGAGACACGGCGTACACAATGTTGCGCTGCACAATGAAACTCACCTCTCTTGCTCTTGCATCTCTGCAACCGTATTGCATCTATGACACAGACTTCCATATGATTTCCTTCGATGGTGCATTCGAACCTAATCTGCAAGTAAAAAAAAAAGAACTTTACACTAGCTAGCCATGTAAAGCTGAGAGGGACAATAAAGAGTAAAACCAGGTTCGCATATCGGTAAAGTACAATTTCACCATCCCCAATACACCACTCTAACCGCGAGACGATGCTTGGTAGCGGAAAAAAAGTGCGTTAAAGAATGGCTGGTGCAAAAGCCATCTTAAGATCCCCTCAGCAAACACCAAGATGACATAATTCTTCACGACAGCTCCATTACGTATTATAGGTAGCTTCTAATTGATGAAATTGAACTACATTGTCGCCTGTGGGTGTCATTGATCTAGCATACGAAGTTCCAGGAACATCAATCGAGCCAATGTTGCAAAAATACGAATATACATCTTGAAATTTTTTACGTCACACACCAAGATTTGAGGGCGAACTTGAAACATGAAAACAAAACCCTGATTTTCTCAGCTGGTAAATAACTTATCACGTGACACAAGCGACAATGCAGTTCCGAGATAGCGTAAGACTAGAAACTTGAACAAGATGGTGTGAACCTCAGAGAGCAGTTTATCTCTCTAAACCAAGTCACTGTTTCTCTTTAGTGTTCTCCTAAAAAGGTGGTATATCTCAGGTGCTTAGGACGACCTTATCCTCTGATGCTAGGTATCTCCTCGGCGTACATAAGCTGGAGTTGAGCCTTCGTCTTCTACAGACCTTGCAAGTATATTCTAACTACAGCGCTAAAAAATAACGTGCTGACGGGTCTTTGGCACCCTCGGTTAAAGCGCGGGTTTTTCGCCTTTCATGCTCGGCTCACGCCACACCGAGAAAAGTCAGCCTGGTGCCAGCATCAGTCAGTGTCCATCAGTGGGCAAGCTTGGTGGTGATGCCACAGGGCGCATGCGGCTGCGATACCAGGGCAAAGGGTTTTCTAGGGGCGAAGCTCCCTAAAGCGTGGGTCATGCATCTCCTGTATGTGGTAGCCACCTCTCGGTTTAGTCTTTGGAATGTCCGCTCGATAGAAGTACTTGTATATATTGAATATATGATGAAAAGATGCGTGGTAACTGTGCTTGGAGTGGTACTCGATGGACGGACAGACATACGGACAGAGGGACATGCAGACAGATGGACGTGCAGATGGGCAGAGAAACAGACGTACGTGCAGAAAGACATACATATATACATACATACATGCATGCATGCATGCATACATACATACATACATACATACGTACATACATACATACATACATACATACATACATACATACATACATACATACATACA
This sequence comes from Rhipicephalus annulatus, assembly GCA_013436015.1. Taxonomy (NCBI): domain Eukaryota; kingdom Metazoa; phylum Arthropoda; class Arachnida; order Ixodida; family Ixodidae; genus Rhipicephalus; species Rhipicephalus annulatus. The sequence goes on along the minus strand of WOVY01010175.1, from coordinate 537,111 downwards.
TACATACATACATACATACTGAAGACCTCATGGACAGAGATACAGACAGTGGACGGAAGGATAGACAGACAGACGGATGGCCGGAAGAACGGACAGGGAGACAGACAGCTGGAAGACGAATGAAAGGAAAGACAACAGAAAAACCAACAGATGGACGGACGGACGGATGGACGCGGCCAGCGATTGATTCACGGTTTGCCGATAAAACCCTTCGAAGCTTCCCGCCACTCATCATCATTCACTCCGTGTATAAGCTGGGATTTTTTTTCTTTTTTCATACAGTAGACGTTTTGCCTCGAGCATTAAAGCGGCGCTCTCAAATATTGATTATCGATGTCTCCGCCAATGACGTACGCAGTTGAACTGTGACTCAGCCTAGCTAAAACACATTGGTCTTGAAGCATGTGCGCAGACGCGGGGGAACACAGAAGAGACACAAACGGGCACCACGTTTGCGTCTGTTTGGGCCTTTTTTGCGCTGCTGTGTGCCTGTCTAAATACTTCAAGGTGAGTGCGCAGCTGTTCACTTTCAGCAGACTCCTTAGCATCAGATTGTTCAATGATATTTCTAAAGCCACAGTGCGTGTTGTTCCGTATGTCGTAATCAGAACAATCGGATTAGCTCAGCAGCCTCTAAAAACTACCTAGAAACGATGGGTAATATGTTTATCACTGCTACACTTGGCAGTCACCCGAAAATTTTGCTCCTCTTGGAAAGCCACTTCAGCCGTTGTCCATTCGCGTGGCCCCAGTTCCTTCATAGACCTCATCCACACAACTTGGCTTCTTGCACCTGTTGAAAAAAAAAACAAAAAAAAATTGAGGGAGCTCTTTCGAATTTTCGCACATAAAAACATTCAACTGGTTGAACACCACGAAACACGTTGAACAAGAAATCTGCAAGTGCATGACTATTTTCTTAGCAGCCGAGACCATGTGGTGCCCTAAAGCCACCACCAGAATTAATATACGCACTTACACTTGATTGGGCAACGCGAGATTTTGTGACCCCAGGCACTCAGGCAATGGCATTTCAGGGAATGCCTCTCGCTGTGTGGTTTTACACTACTACAACAGGCATTTTGCCATGTGCGCACTTTCCATCATCGCCATGATTTTCTGATGCACCCAGGTCCATCCATTATCTTAGTTTAACATAAATATTTCGTCTTTTGAGTTATGGTAATAAAGTTGAGAAAGTCCTTTCTAGACTCAGTTTGTGGGAATCGTAGCACTATACTGATTGTAATTACTCCAAGTGCGAATAGCTTTCTTGGCACTTAAACCATCATCACCATGATCATCTGCATTAAGGTCATTGTAAAGCGGTTTTCTTGATTTTCCACTACCCCCTTCTGTGCACGTGAATGTGACGTCTGCCACCACCACTACTACTAATACAACTACTACTATTACTACTACTACTACTACTACTACTACTACTACTACTACTACTACTACTACTACTACTACTACTGCTCTACTACTCCTACTACTACTATTGCTCCTCCTCTTACTACTACTACTACGATCACTGCTACTACTACAACTGCTGCTGGTACTACTCAAACAACTACTACTATTGCTACTACTACTGCTAGTGCTACTACTCCTACTGCTACTACTACTACTACTACTACTACTACTGCTACCACTACTACAACAACTACTATATACTACTGCTAATACTGCTACCACAACAGCGGTTTCACAGGTGTAGCTAACGTAGCTCCACTGTCAAATGGAGTAAATATAGGCTGACCCCTTATAGACCCCAGGGTGCTCTTAAGCTTATTATTAATAAGCTCATGAAGCAGAGTCTGCATCCATGTCAAGAAGTCCTTATAGACACTGGTCGAGATGTATCCGCGAGGTGCAAATACATACAAAAAACAAAAAGAGCGCCGTTACAAATACTGTCCAAATAATCAGATATAATACACGTACAATGACTGTTGAAACAAGGAGCACTAAACCACAAGTTGCGCAGCTAATCAATCGAAGTACTGTAAACGGTGAGGCAAAAGTTCTTTCGTAGCATAGTTGCTGAAAACCAGAAAGATCACATGCTATAATTACGTTATCGATCAAGCTATTTTTAGGCGAACTTCGCCTGAAGAAATACAAACATAGTATCATAAAAATAGGTGCATATAGTTTTTTTCAAGCCCGTTGTAGAGGGTGATCATGCACACAGTATCTCTATAGCTGGGATAAGCATATGGGGCCTAGATACGTTCCGTGCTAGGCTTCACCACTCTGCGTTGAAGCAATGGTGCCGTGAAAATCGCTTCATTTGCTGGAGGGGCCTTGTTTTTTTGGGGGGGGGGGCGGTGTTTGTTAGGGCTATACAAGATAAATTGCTAAAGGAAGATCCTGATAGCGTTACTTCTGATAAAATTTTGATTCGTGCCTGGGGGGTTCGTTGCTTCGATCTTGTGAGAAGTTGTGTTTCAAGTTAGTTTCTTATCAGTGGCCTATCAAATCGTGTTTAACACACTCAGAATCTCTGGATATTTTTCTCGTAGGAATACCTTTTTTATCCTCGCCAAGTCGCGAAATCGGTGGAACTCACCTTCTGTGGAGACACGTATCACGTAATTCAAGGTTCCAATATAAACGTCAGGATAATAGTGAAATTGGAGACATTGTAATTCATTGCTTCCAGGCAACTCTGGTGATGTGAACCCGGCCTTTACAAGACTTTTGTTTCTTGGTCGCCAATACACATGACCACCTGCACAAAAATAGTAAAAATGATTGTGATAAGGTCCAATTATACGCACAAAATGGCATTTTTCGGTAGCAGGAAGCAACAAAATGCATCGTATTTATGGCAATGCTTGAAAAAAACAAAAACAAGAAAGAATAACAATGAAGCTCCAAAAAACTTACGCGCATCTCGGTTGTACATCATTCATAATATCAATAGATATATTTCTGAGTTGTAGAAACCGTGGAAGACACATTTCTTAGTTTAGAAATATGCACTTACTCTGCACAAACATCTTGGAACATGACCAGTCGTACAAACCTAAATGGCTCACTACCATGGAATGGAATCTTTCACGCTTTTGCAAAATAATGCCGTTCTGCTCCTGCGGCGGCCAAGTGATCTCCGCAAACATCTTCACCTGCACTGCCCATGTAAATCTCATGGACAAGCCTGAAGCATGAAAATCGCTGTCCGTGCTTCTTAACAAAGTAAGTGTTTTTCATTGTACAGTCGACTCCCGGTAATTCGAAGTCGCTTAATTGGAAGCTTCGGTTAATTAGAAATGAGCAAGTGGTCCCATCAGTTTTGCATGCAATCGTATAGAAAAAAATGCTCGATAATTTGAAGTTAAAAACCCATAATATTGGTTAATTAGAAGTTTTTTCAATCGACAGTCTCGTCGCGACCGTAATTTTACAGTAAAATGGGGAACTTTTCATATGCCAAAACATCTGCCGGACCGCGCTGGTGTCTTCGCCATCACTACTGTTCGCAGCGCCACAGATCTTGAAGCGGCAATCTTTTTAACGCTGGCGAATCGCATCGGCGACATCGACTGATTCTTTTAGTTGACTTTTGTCGAGACTCGAGTGTGTCACCGCGTCACCCCCGCGCTGGGTTGATTCCACACGTGTTTCCGCGCTTCTGATTTTGAGTGTTGTGATGGTGACGTACGTTTGATAATGGCAACTCGTGGCCCTTACCGAACGCTAGACCTATCGACGAAAGTCGAAGTCTTGAAGGAAGTTGACCAGGGAGGCACCGCCAAACAAGACATTGCAAGAAAGTACGGCATTAAGCCTAACACGCTGCCAACTTTCATAAAGAATAAGCGCTCAATATTGGATACGTTTGAAAGTGAAAAATTCAAGACATCGCGGAAGCGGATGCGCACCGGCGCCTACCCCGAGTTGGAGAAAGCACTGCTGATTTGGATCAGAGAGGCACGAAACAACAAACTTCCTCTCAGCGGTGAAGTCGTCACGGCAGAAGCGTCATCGCTTGCTGAAGTGTTGGGCATCAACGACTTCGCTGCTTCGGATGGGTGGCTTACGCGTTTCAAACATTGCCACGACTTGATTTTTAAAAGCGTGTGTGGGGGAAGTCGTCAGTCGATGAGGAAACGTGCCTGACATGGAAAGCGGGCAAGCTTCGCGAGTACCTCGAAGAATATCAGCCGGCAGACATTTTTAATGCAGACAAGACTGCGCTTTTTTATCGGCTGCTACCGGACAAGACCCTGACATTTAAAGACGACGACTGTTCTGGAGGCAAAAGAAGCAAAGAGAGAGTGTCAGTGCTAGTCGCGGCGAACATGACTGGCACAGAACGGTGTCGCCTGCTTGTGATCGGGAAGGCTGCCAAGCCTAGGTGCTTTAAAGGCGTGAAGACGCTTCCTGTGGATTATGCCTCGAACAGAAAGGCATGGATGACATCCGATATATTTAAGGACTGGATCACCAAACTCGACAACAAGTTCTCGCAATCAAGCCATAAGGTGTTGTTCCTTGTGGACCAATGTAGTACCCACATGAACGTACCTGCCTTGAGTGCCATCCGTCTTGTGTACCTGCCTGCAAACACGACGTCCGTGTTGCAGCCCATGAATTAGGGCATAATAAAAAATGTGAAGGTATTGTATAGGCAGCATCTCGTCGAGCGCATGCTTTTGTGCATGGACAACTCGTAGCAATACGAGGTGAGTTTGCTTAGTGCCATCAACATGCTAGCACGAGCTTGGACCCGCGTGAAAGAAGAAACCATCGCCAATTGTTTCCGAGCCTGTGGTTTCATAGAAAACTCGGGGGATGCTTCTCCTTGTGCGCCAGTGGAAGTGCAAACAATTGAGCTCGACGACGCTAGCTTTCGCGCCGCTCTCGGTGACGTCCGTTTTGACGAGTATGTCGCTGTGGACAGCAACGTCAAAACATGCCGTCCACTAACGGACAGCGAAATGGTGCAGATGGTTCGGCCCCATGACTGCATTCCTGAAAATGACGATGATGACGACGACATCGGAAATGAGCCACCACTGAGGGCTGCCGATGTAGCTGCGGGTCTTGCTCTTACGCAGCGGTTTTTTGTTGGAGAACACAACGCCGAAGAAGCACTTCGACACGTGTATTCCTTACAAAACTTGCTAGCCGCAGCCAGATTTGGCAAGCAGAAGAAGATGACAGACTATTTTTCCCTAAAAACTGTCGCGCTTTTAAACTAATAAAAGTGCCATTTTTAGTGCTTTTTGCTTAATTCGAAGTTCGTTTAATTCGAAGTTTTTGCGGTTCCCGTGAACTTCGTATTAACGGGAGTCGACTGTATTCATATAGATGCGTATGGATACAGTGCATAAACAGATGATTGGCTGTTGTACGGAAGAAAAAAAGACGCATGACTCAGTGGCAGAACACCCACTTTCCATGCAAACTACACAGGTTTGATCTCTACTCGGACCTGAATTTTCGATTATTTTATTTGCATCTTTCTCGATTTTTCGCTCCCGCACAAGATGAAGATTTTTCACTCACAGCCGCAGACACCGATGTTGCGATTTCTGTGACACGGAGCTTGTTACCGCAATCACTTTAAAATTGTGTAAGCTGCTTCATTTTAATAGGTTCCAAAAAACACTCTCAATCTGTAGAGTTAGGCAGTAACACGACAAACAGCGGTTGAAGTTCATCCGCCCAACTAATATGCAGGGCAAAGGAAAGAATTCGTTTGTTGCCGAATCAGTGTGACTTGGTGCATCTGTTTTACTCAACTCTCAGCAGTAACGAGACTGCACACACATCAAAATATCCGTCCCAAAAGATTCGGCATATTTCAAGGGAAACAGTGCGTCCATTTCTGGGAAGGTAGACAGCGCCTGTCCTGGACGTTTTCTTGGGCTTGTAGGTCCACCAAAGGAAGACGTTCTTTCTTGCATGAAATATTTACAATCCCAATGAGGTGACGCTAATGACAGTGACGTGAATAGAACGCGAAACATGAAGGAACAAGGCTGTAGACAATCGCCCGTGAACTCGGGAAATTTTATATACCTCTTACGGATAAAGATATCTTTAGTTGAACCGGTCAAATAAACTAGATGTGCTCAGGTGATTTGCTTGATATCTTTGCGCGTCTCGTTGTGGTTTGTTGCTGCAATTATGGTTGCGTCTCCCGGTTTCTTTTGCAGGTCATGCCGCCATGCGCGGATGAACAAGAGATGATCACGTGTGCTTTCTTGTTCTTGTTTCCCATGTTCATATTGCTAAACTTTATTGAAAGTGATCGATTGATTGATTGATTGATATGTGGGGTTTAACCTCCCAAAACCGCCATTTGATTATGATGGACTTCATAGTGGAGGGCTCCGGAAATTTTCAGCACCTGGGGTTCTTTACCATTCTCCCATATCTGAGCGCATGGGCCTACAGTATTTTCGCTTCCTTAGAAAATGCAGCCGCCGCAGTCGCGATTCGATCCAGCCAGCTGCAGGCCAGCAGCCGAGTACCTTATTCACTAGACCACCGCGCGGGGTTCATTAGAAGTCAGTGCCGGTCCTCGAGAGATCCTTGTAGTTGTAAGTCTTACACGCTGTTCACGTCCCCTCTGAGTACCAACTGCCACGGCCAGACAACTTGCTAAGGAGAGCACAGACTCGCTCTCTGGATTTTGTGCCGACCAGTTGTGCCCCCGCGATCTCCAATGACAGCGCAGCTCTGGCCGAGTGGCTCGCTGTACGCCATCTCCTGGCGCCGACAAGAGCTCTCGCTAAGTGGTGCCCGTCCTCGGACTCCTGCGACCGTGTCCATCTTTCCTATCTTCTCCTTACGTCTAAGTGTCACTGTCCCTGCGCCACGCTCTCTCCTTCCCCCTCTCTATCTCTATACCTTTTAATCCTATCCTTTTATTCTCTCCTCACCCTCATTCCTCGTGAGCTACTGTTGAGGTGTCGCACTATGATGCAGACGGTTGCGGGGCTCACTTTTATCTTCTTTTCTCTCTTTTAAGAATCGCATAAGAAGGAGAGCACAGCACAAGCCCCATGGTGATAGTAAATGATAACGAAAGTTCTTTGAGGCTCTCAATAAACTTTGAGGTTCCTTTCCACCACTTCTCTTACAGTCGCATAGAAGTCGCCATTACAGTTCTACATCCCGACTAAATTTTTTTTCAATTCATTTGTCCTTTCTTTTTTTATGCAGTAATTTCCTCGTATTGGTATTCTTGTTTGTGCAACTGGATGTCAGATTTTTTGTTAACATTAGACTGGTATTACGATTTCGCATGTGTGAAGTGTAATTCATTATGGCAGTAGCGTGACAGCTTTAATGATCAAATTGTAATAGGCCGTCATATTGTGATAGATGGCGTTCTCAAACCCAAACCATGTAAGCCAGACGGTCTAGATAACCTCCGTCTAATCTCACTTACGTCATGCCTAGGTAAAGCTATGAAACACGTCATTCTCTACAGACTCACGCGCTACGTCGAGCAACATGACATACTCCCGTATAATGTGATCGGTTTCCATACCGGGCTGTCGACTCAAGACGCCGTGCTCCTGATCAAGCACCAGCTCATACAGGTTAGCCCAGTGCATGCGAGAGTGCTCCTAGGTCTCGACGTCGAAAAAGGTTTTCATTGCACAGAGCACAAGGCCAACCTCGAGGTCCTGCCGCACTGGGTCTTGGCGAGAGGTTTTCCCAATAGTCAAGTCATTTCGTGGTGATAGACAAGCGAACCTCAAACTAAGAGAACTAAAATTTAAGGTGAGGGCATTCGGAAACAAAGGCACCCCACAAGGTGCTGTGCTCTAACCCGCGTTATATAATTTAGCAATGACCACTGTTGCCAGAAAATTTGAGCGAATAAAAGGTATACAATTAGCAATATATGCCGACAATAAAGTCATATGAAGCGCCAACGGCAACATAGACCAAACGGAGACTAGAATTGAGGAAAGTGCACAACTTTGAAAGCACTCTCGATGAAACGGGGCTAATTTTGTCGGTGGCGAAGTTGGAACTTTTCGTTAAAGACATCGGGGTAGGAGTCGAAGACCCAATGGTGAGAAACCAAGATGAGAAACCCAAGATTATCTTGCACTGTCACGACGGACAAGCAATCAAGCAGGTCGAAACAATTAAAGTTTGAGGCTTCCACTTTAAAGCTGGCAGTACCAACCTCGCTGCCATTTACCATATTTAAAAAAAAACTGACCAAGTCCTCAGGCTACTAAAGAGAATCACCAAACGACTCAGGGGCCTTGGTTAGGACAGCACTCTGATGCAGGTTAGCCCAGTGCATGCATTACATGCCTTCACTCTCAGTCACTTCACCTACATGGCAGGTCTCTTCCAAGGGTCGCAGGCTGAGCTGACTAAGCTCAACACTATTATCAGAAAGTTAGTCAAGGCTGCCCTAGGTATACCTAACAGTGCGTTGAACGAGAAACTCCTGAGCTTCAGCGTGCACAACACTATAGAAGAGATGGCCGAAGCACAACAGATGGCACAGCAGGAAATACTAACAAGGACACGTGCGGATAGGCTGATACTAATAGGGATCAGGTCAGTTCCCAATAGATCGAAGAATCGGAAGGAGTTCGAGGTTGAACTGAATGCAGAGCTTAAAGGAGTGATCAATACCACTTCCCTGCCGAAAAACATGCATACTGAGCACATTGTCAGCAGGCGAAAAGCGAGAGCGAAAGCTTTATTGAAAGATACCGAACAGGTAGGACAACAGGTGGCCGTCATGGATGCAGCCTGGTTGAAATATCAAATGGGCCTAGACAGCTGTGGTAGTCGACAGCCACAAATAAGTACGGGACGCCCTGACTATACTCACTAAGGACTCCACGGTGGCGGAGCAAGCCGCGGTTGCTGTAGCTATCAGGAACTGAAAATGATCATACATATATAGTGACTCCAATGCTGCAATTACGAGCTTTGACAAGGGGCTAGGTGACTAGAACTGTGGTAAAACTTATGAACAAAGTCAATGCTATCGATACTGAAATTCGATAGAATCCTGTGCAATGGGACAAGTGGACGAAACTCGCATCAACCTCAACGAGGTGCCGAATGATCAGGCACGAAGACTCGCTTGCGGTGCTGGTTAGAGCCCACCCGGCGCCCACTACCATTTCGGGGACCATAAAGATAATTTATTCACATACAACGACATCACAAAATATTATTACTTGGGGCTTAGGCAATTTCAACTGCCCCAAGTAAAATTGAACAGGGCTCAGGTAGTGACGTTACGTTTACTGCAAAGCGGAACCAACCCCGGCCCGTAATTTATAAATAAAATTTACCATGATTGTGAAACTCAAGACGAGTGTGACGCGTGAGGTAGCATCATTGCATCAGACACATGCTGGTCCCACGACTCTCGCCGACCCCGAAAAACAATGGCTTTACTGGCAGAAGATGGGGCGAAGCTCGTTTTACCAGGATCAGCTATGGACAGTCCAAAAGGTCCACGATGACGCCACAAAGCTCGGCCTGACAGTACCGACGTGTACGCGGCCCGCTTCAGTCTGAGAAGACCAGACCTCAGGACCCTAAAGAAGTTTTGTGGATGAATGAATGAACGTTTATCTTGCGTTCACGCTATGTGCCCTGCCCAGGACTATTTCTTCTTCCTGATTTCAGCTATGAGGTATTTAACATCATTTTTTTCCCTAATAGGCTTTGCTGTTTTTTTGTATCTTAAGGTTACACCAATTGCTTTCCTTTTCATTGCTCGCTGTGTAAACCCCAAGTTAAGTTGCATCCTCTTTGTAATCCTCCCCCTTTCTGCTCCGTAGTTAAGTACAGGTTGTTGTACTTTACTTTCACTTTCTGAAGATTAACTTTAGAACCTACCATTCTACTCTCCTTTTCTGGTTCAGTGATAATGAATTGCAATTTGTGGCCTGAGTTACTCAGCAACGCACTGTCATCGGCAAAGCGATTGTTCCTAAGGTACTCTCCATTAGCTCATATCCCAACTCTTTCCGTTCTCGGCATCTGAAAACTTGCTGTAAACACGCGGTAATTGGCATTCAGGAGATCCTATCTTCTTCTTTTACACCATTCCATGTTGGTATTCTGTCACTTTTTTCATGCAGCACTACGGTGACAGTTGATCCACTGTAGATGTCTTCCAGGATGTTTATGAATACTTCATCGGCGCCCTGATCCCGCAGTACACTGCATGACTGCTGCGTATCAAGCTTATCAGTGGAGGCAAAATGCCAGAGGGTCAGGTATTGTGTGCGACATCAGAATCTGTTCAGCCCTCCAGGGTCGAAATTTTCATTTCTTCACTACGGTGTCCCCTCCTAAACATATTGCGGTTTCGTGTTGTAAAATCACACACAAAAGATTGTGAATGCGATGAAGGGTTACTTTTGGGTGTCCTTCAAGAAAGAACTGATCATGGTGGTGTGGTCCCAAGCGCTGGCTCGCTTCCTATCTGGATAGCCATTAGTAATGGCTCATATATTGTACAGCCACAACCACGTCTGCGTATAGCAGGCGAGCTGCCTGGATCGATGGATGGATGGATGGATATGGCTGTACCCTATAGATCGGGCGGTGGCTAGTGCCACCAAGCCGTAACACTTATAGAACCAAAAAGTAGATTCATTTTTTTCCTTTAAATAGTGAGGTTGAGGATTCGTACTTTGCACTGAAGAGTTTATTTTCACTCATGCCTTGACTATCGCCACCAATCAGAAAACCTTCTTCTAGTTATTTCTACACGCTTAAAATCTATTTTGCCCTCCCTGTCCCTAACCACAGTGCTTTGAAGAACTCAGCACCATCATCCTGAACTATAGGGCGAATCCCTTTACAGAACATTATCAAATGTTCGCCAGTTTCTTCTTCCTCTCCACACGCACTGCATACCGTGTCTACCCCTTCGCATTTAGCCGGATATGTCTTGGTTCGCAATACTCCCGTCCTGGCCACAAAAAGTAGAGAACTACCCCGAGTATTATTATATATACTTTCCTTGGCAATTTCCTGCTTAAAAGTTCGATAGATCTTTAGTGCAGACTTTTTAATCATGCCAATTCTCCACATATCGGTCTCAGCTTCCTTCACCTTCTTCCTAACGGATAATTCTTTTTGGTTTGGCCCCTTGCTGTTTTCTAAGTATTTACCAGTAAATTTTCTAGTTCCCTTCCCCCATTTTGTATCGACATTCTTCATGTACAAGAAGCTGAAAACCTTCCTTGCCCAACGCTCCTCCTCCATTTCTCTGAATCGCTTCTCAAACTTTATCTTGCTAGCTTCCAAGCCCCCAAATGATGTCCATCCCTGAATGCACGAACAGCGCAACCTACAAGTAGTTACTTCGTAACTACGGAAGCGAAAAAACAAGGACAGAAAAGAACGCTTTTTCGCTTCCATAGTTACGAAGTAACTACTTGTAGGTTGCGCTGTTCCTGCATTCAGTTATGTGCTACCAACTTGCCCAAGCTTCCACGCTTCATGTCCATCCCATATCACCTTGTACTCCCTGAATTGGTGTACTCCCATGGGCTCCTAAGGCAAGCCTACCTATTCCACGTTGCTTAATTTCTAATTTTGCTTGAACTTCTGATCTCATGCACAAGACTGCATTGCCGAATGTCAGACCAGGAACCATGACCCCTTTCCATATTCCTCTCACAACATCATACCTATTGTAATTCCACAGTTCCCTGTTTTTCATTACCGCTGCATTCCTGTTACCTTTAGTCGTCACGTATGTTTCATGTTCCCTTAGGTAATCGGCCCCATTGCTTATCCATACGCTCAGATATTTGTATTTATTTGTTATCTATAGCGTGACCTCCTGTATTCTAAGCTCACTATCTTCATTGTCTATAAATATCATGACTGCTGATTTTTCTTTACTAAATCTTAAATCTAACCTATCTCCCTCATTACCGCAGATGTCCACAAATCTCTGCAAATCTTCCTTGTTGTCGGCCATTAGCACCATATCATCTGCGGACATCAATGCTGGTAGTGCCTGTTCAATAAGTTTTCCTTGTTTGACGAAAGAAGGGCTGAAGCCCAGTCCACTTTTCTCTAATTTGGCCTCTAATCCTTGTAGGGACATCATGAATAATAAGGGTGACAGAGGACACCCCTGCTTAAGCCACCGTTTTACCTCTGCAGACTTGGATACCTGTTTTTCCCACTTTATAACCACCTTGTTACCTTTATAGATATTCTTTAAAAGATTAGTGACTACATCTTCCACCCCTAGTGTGTGCGGTATTTCCCACAATTCCTCTGAAACCACGCTATCGTACGCTCCCTTGATATCCAAAAATGCTAGCCACAGGGGCCTGTGTTCCTTTTATGCTATTTCGATGCACTGCGTCAGTGAGAAGAGATTTTCTCTAACCTTTTGTGTTTCCGAAACCCATTCTGCAGTTCCCCCAGCACCCCCTCATCCTCTATCCATGCCTGCAGTCTTTCCTTTATAATGTGAATCGCCAGCCTGTAGACCACTGATGTCCCTGTTATAGGACGGTAGTTGTTCATGTTAGCTTTGTCCCCCTTTCCTTTATAGATCATGCTTATTCTGCTAAGTTTCCATCCATCGGGGACTTCACCATCGATTATTATTTTGTTCACTGCCTCTCTCGAAGCCTGCTTAGACTTCGAACCTAATGTCTTTATCAGCATTATTGGGATGCCATCTGGGTGTCACAGAACGAGCGCTCAAAAAGGGCGCGCCGCCAAATCCTCGCGACGAAACGCCGGGGTGACGCCCCGAGCTCAAAAGAAAAAGAAAAAAAGAAAACAAGCTCCCCGGGCACGCTCTCTCTCCCCTCGGAAGCGTGGGCTCGCCGACGAACCTCCTCGCCCTACAACGGTGGCCGAGCAAGCACTCGAGTGTTCTAGATGGAAAGGGGCGGGGTCATGCCGGCTTGAGTCATCTGTCGCGGACGGCATTCGAACCGTATCACCCTCTCCCCAGTCTTCGCTGCGCATCGCGCTGACGAAATGGTGAAAACTTTCTGGAATCGCGCGCGGAAGGTATTTAACTGAGCAGCGGAGATGAGAGATCAGGAGAAGACGGAAGTTAGCGCCAGAGCGCGTAGGGATTTCGCCGTGTAGTCGGCGAAGGTTTTGTCCGTAGAGACAAAGCAGGAGAAGAAGATGATTTCCACCTGAGGGGTGACGACTCGAGCTACAGGCAAAAGTGTGTGTTTACCGCTATCGAGCGAAGACGCGTGGCAACAGCTGCGTGTGTAAAGCCGACGTGTTTCCGACGAAGAAGTTTGAAGCTTGGAGAGAGGCCAATTGAAGACGCGAGGTTTCCTGGAAGAGAAACTTCAGGGGCAGCGGAACAACAACAACGCTGGACTTTGAGTGAGTGATTCTCGGAAGAGTATCATCCAGACTTTTGTTCCAAGAACTTTGGACTGAATAGGTTTTCTATCTCTTTAGTCTTTAAGTGTCTTGGTTGTTCAATGCATGCGACTGCATTGTAGTGCGTATTGTTGTCTGTGTTCATTGTTTCGAGTGTGGCTGATTATACTGTGTAGTACGTTGTTTGATTGGTGACATATTATACTCAACTATTGTGGAGTGTGCATTGTTGTGTATTGTTTTCGATCTGCCATTATTGGGAATATAATTTTGTTTGTTTATCAACTCTCGACTCTGACTTATTCTTAGGGCCACAGCCGGCGTCCGCTGGCGCGCCAAAATGGACCACTTCTAAATTGTCCACGCTTTCGTGGTACGGTTCGGGGGGCCGATACTTCGGCCCTTGGAATTAGCCCGGCGATCGCCTCCCTAATTAACGGGACCTGTGACACTGGGCCTGTTGATGTACTACTAAGAACCCTTTTTTCAGCCCTTTCCCACTCTGGTTGTGAAAATGGAGCCATTGCGACACCTGATTAATCCTTGTCTATTGTGGCGCATAAAGGACGTCTTTGTTTAAACTTTTCTGTCACTCTTGTTCTGATATATTCAATAGCTTCGTCCCCTTCTAGCATAGCACCTTGAGCTGTAGTTATAAACCTCTGCTCTAAGCTCGTCTCCTTTCTTAGGGAGTTTAGATGGTTCAAAAATTTCGCAGCTGCCTTTCTATCTTTTTTACGTACTTCTGCCAGCCACTGAGCTCCCTTTCTTCTGAGCTTTTCATTGATCAAAAGAGATGCATCCCTTCTACAGCTTAGAAAGATTTCCCATTTTCTTTCAACATCATCTGCCGGTTCACCCCGCTGCTTAGCATGTCGGTGTTCCCTAGAGGCTTCCTGACGTTTTGCTATTGCTTTCTTAACTTCCTCATCCCACCAACTTTTGGGTTTGGGTCTTCTTTTCCGGGATGACTTGTCACGTGCCTTAGCAAGTTCTAGCTCAAACAGTCTAATTAGATTCGTGTATGTCCACACTTTTTTATTATCCTCAGTGATTACTTTCTCAATTTGTTTAGAATCTATCTCTATTTAAATTCCTGATTAAAAATTTTTCGGTAGTTGCTCATCTTGTTTCCTTCTCACTGTCACTGCTCTTCCAAAGCTTAGCTTAATACGCTTGTAATCACTACCCAGACTTCTGGAGCAACCTTCATCTATGTGCATTACCCTGACCTTATCATATATCTTATGTGGCATCAGTGCATAATCTATCGTCGACTGCAGCCTTCCTACCTCCCGTGTTATTTGCCCTTCACACTTCTCGGTACTGTTGCAAATGATGAAATCAAGCCTTTCAAACATATCCATGATCATTTTGCCTGTCGGGTCGTTATACCCATCTATATCTTCTATGTGCGCATTAATATCTCCTAGTATAATTATCTCGCACTCTTCTCCTAACTCCTGAATGTCATTTGATATAAACTCTACCATTGCCTGGTTTTCCTCTCTTGCCTTTGCTTCCATCCACAAGTACACGAAACCAAGGAGTGTCATTTGCCCTGCCACTTTTCCTTTCAGCCATAAATGTTCCTTGCACTCCTGCTTGACCCTTTGCCAGTCTGTACCTTCATGAATTAATGCCCCAATACCACCCCCCTTTCTGCTGCCTTCTGTTCTATTACAATATTTCTACGCGCAGTCTGCATTGTTCGGAGGTTGTTCCATGTCCCTGAGATGTGTTTCTACAAAACTGTATAACATCGGCCTCTGTTCCCTTAGCTGTTCTTCTATTTCTTCCCACTTCAACCTGTTCCTACCACCCTGCATGTTAATATACCCTATGTCTGAATTGGCTCGGCGCCCGTGGCTACGTCTATTTATGCTGCGGACTTTACCTATCTTAGATAATGGTGCCACTTTGGAATCGTATCTGTCCGTACCACCTGTCGAAGAGTCTCCCTGGCTGTTTTCCTCGTTACTAGCTATCCTGCACACCGAAGGGCCCGCTTGCCCCCCAAAAAAGCTACTGCGCGTCCTGCAAGTCGCCAACCCACCTCATGACCTAGCCGCCCATCGAAGTGAATTCTGTCTCGTTGAAAACCACCCCACCTATGCACCTCTCCGTTTATTTCCACCACCTCAAAGCCCTTTTCTCGGCTCATCCGCCATATCTCTTAGTTTGCGTGGACAACCGCTCTTTGCAGGTTGCTATCACGCACCGGTACCTCCGGTATCGTGCATACCTGTACCTTAGGAGAAGTGTCACGCATGTCATCGATGCCTTTCGCCAGTGTGGTTGCTAGTCCTGCTGTATCTTCAATTAAAACATCGTTTAAACCACCTGAAATTATCACGAGGTTTCGTCTATCAGCTGTAGTTTTGCGTTTTGCGCTCGCTTGCCTCATGACTGCTTCCAGCTTGCGTCCTGGGAACGCCCCTACTGCAACCCTCTTGTCACCTCTTACCCTCTCTTTGATGGCTTCTGTGCATCGATTTAAATTCGGGTCCCCGACGATTATCACATGCTGTGACTTTTCAGCTGGAGCGTACTGCACCTGGGGGTTACTTGTCCTGTGATGCCAGCTGCTTTGTCCTCTCCCAGCCCCACCACTACTTCGCTGAAGCTTGGCCTTGCGACAATTGAACCGGCTGAACCGGTTGTTTCCGAACTGGCTTGATCTTTCTTCTCTGCAGTTCTGGTTGCCGGTTCCCTACTGTTCTCTCCGTAGGGCGCTTCTCTGTTCCCCTTGGACAGTGCTTTCTCGGCGGACTTCAGCCTTTCTCCCATAGCCCTCGTTTTCTCTTGCTCTGTCGCCAACGCAATCTTGAGTTCGGTGATTCTCATCAGCAGGTCACTCTGGGCAACCACCATTTTCTCCATTTTTTTCCTCGACCTCACATTGCCTACACTTCGCGTCAGCCTCTTCTCCTTCCGCTTCTATACTTGGGTCCACTTTCAAAGCCACCCCACATCCTGACCACTCTACAGTCTTTTTAACCATATCTTTCCGACACCAATTGTCCCTATGATTTGCCTAACTCGATAATTACAAAACTCGAGCCCTGCCCTAAGGAAAAAGAGAAAGTCTAAGCTCTCCTACAAAAATTTGCGTGTTCAATGCACGTGCACCTCCCCCGCGGGGTGGCAAAAGAAAAAAAACACCGAAAAATCGAACACGCACACACGCCCAAACTAATAAATACCTGGTGACTGACCCCCGAAAAAGCCGTAGAATAAAATAAGTGCTACAGGGATTTTAACTGCTGCTTCGCTCAAAACATGCAGAACAACTTATCTGCGCAGTCGATCGGGAGCGCTCAGAAAACACGTCCATCCACTGTGACAGTCAGAACCGAACGTGCTGCCGATCGAGCAGCAGTGCTGCCCCGCGGTCAAAGCACACACTAATAGCAGCGGGACACACTACATAAACGCCCGTTTGCATCCACCCATTGTGGTATCCACCCATTATCCCCTGCTTCGCTCTGTGGCGCGACACCTTGCGGCCGTTGCGTGTTGTGACATCGCATGCACAGGAGCATGCGTGGCCTTACAGACACGCAGGCATGCTCTACACGGGTGAGAACGGTGCACGGTGTGCTTGTTTAGCTGAAGATCTATGCTCCCTCATGGAGCTTTCGTCACATATAAGTCATAAGACGTAGCGCGTTTTCACTGATAAAACGCGCCAGCATCAACGATGCATGCTTCGTGGCAGGTTTGAGGCATGCGATTATATGAAGATGTGATAATGCCAAAAGCTGCGTGAGAAAACTCCAGATGGCCACAGAGAGGGAGCCGTTTAGGCAGGCGTGTGTTATGCAGTCGAAACATGCTTCGTCCTATGAAATAGATATGACGAAAGCACCCTGAGCGAGCGCGGATCTAAGGTTGAACAAGCACACATTCTAACGTCACCCATGCTAAGCACGCCTGCATGTTTGCAAGGCTGCGTATGCTCCTGCGCCCATGACGTCACAACCCGCATCGGCTGCTAGGTGTCATGCCGCAAAGCAAGGCCAGCTGCTGGCGTGCTATACACAGAAGTGGCCCCGGCTGTACTTTAGTTCTTCATGTTTAGATGACAGTGAGCGCGAGAACTTTAGCTCCAAGGAGCAGGCGTATACGATAAAACAGTGTTTTTTGTAGCTACGTGAAAGGACATCCAGAATTACTAGCTGCTCGCCTTACTTTGTATTGTCAAGGTTGTGATATTGATGATGGCAGCAATCGGCGTATCCAAGAATAAATTATTTTTTATGTTACTTGACACCGGGAATCGGAAACTCTAACAATACAACAAGCAACGCACTTTGTACCTTGACAGCGGTAAACAGTGCGTCGCCCGTCGATATATAATCTGTGAAGCGGGGAAGTGCTTCAGCAGTTATACATGTCGGAATTTATATGCATCAGAATTTATATGCCAATCTTCACTAGAAAGCTGCTCACTCGCTGGTCGCTGGATCGAATCCCGGCTGTGGCGGCTGCATTTTCTATGGAGCTGAAAATTCTGTGGGCTCGTGTGTTCAAATTTGTGTGCAGTCTAAAGAAATCTAGGCGGTCGAAATTTCCGGCGTCTTCTACTACGGTGTCTATCACATTCATAGGGTGGTTTTCGGACGTTAAACCCCACATATCAATCAATCATCAATGTTCACTTGAACGCCTTCGGTACAACAGTAGTCATGCCTGAGTTCTGCCAGCAGTTCACGAGGAACTCCGCAAGGCTTCTGAGTTCCGAGTGGACTTGCTCTCGTTCATCGAAATTGTCGGCACTTCTGGTTCTCACAAATGAGTCATTATCCTGGTTATTCAGCGGCTGTTTCGCGTTAATGATCAAACAGGGTAACCCGATCTGTTGGTGCTGGCAGTAGCAGGAGGTATGATTGCGGTGTTAGCACAGCGGGTCATTTTCAGGGACGTGCTAAACATCTCATTTTTTTTTTGGGCACGAAGCACTGGCTGACAGGATTACAGAAGGGCATCGATGGTGGCGGCAGCAGCATTAGCTACAGCGATGTATGGCGACAAAACTACAGTGATTCGATGCCGTGATTGTCGAATAGAGGGAACGGGACGAAGGACTGCAGCAGTGTAGCCTATAGCTTGCTGCTGCGGCTGCGCTGACACGAGAATGCCGAGCTCCCTGACGTGCAAGCTCCAGAACAAATTCTAATGTCCGCCGCGTTGTGAGCGCGATTCCATCGGAAGGTTCTCACGTTATCAGAACAAGGATTGGAAAGCTCTGCCCCCCTGGTCGAAAGCAGCTCCCGGCCCGAACTCCAATCACCTTCCCCCTCCTACGTAGACGAGGGGTCACTGGCGCACCCCAACACGGACAACACCAACACCCGAGAGTCGCGGAGTCCATACCGCGTGCCTCTGAGTCAGACGACAAACGCTGACTCGTCCAGGGTGCAGCGAAAGCTGCGGAATCCCAAGGGATCCTGCAGACGTCCCTCAGACAGCGCAACCAGTATTAGTAATGGCCCCCCCAATTTCGGGTGCAATAAAGGGTTCATCATCATCACGTTCCGACAAAGTGATGAGCACCTTTTAAGCTCTCTGCGAATGTCAGTGAGAAACACTGATACAGATGTTCGCGAATCTGTTAATATCATGAATTGCTTGTTGCAAGTAAAAGCCTTTTCTTCTTTTTCTTCTATTGGAACCTATCATGATTAATTGCAATGTTGTGGCATATGTGCGGAACAGAAACAAGATTTCGATGCCAAATTCTTATGCAGTTATTGTCGATTCACTCAAATTTTTTCTTCGCAAGTAATGTTCTTTTTTCTCCCCTTTTAGGTCGATATATGGATGGATGGATGGATGGATATGGCTGCACTCTTTAGATCGGGCGGTGGCTATCGCCACCAAGCCGTGATACTTACTGAACCAAAAACTAGATTTACTTATTTTTCTCCCTTTAAATAGTGAGGTTGAGGACTCGTACTTTGCAGTGAAGGGTTCAGTTTTCACTCGTGCCTTGACTTTAGCCCCCAATCAGAAAACCTTCTTCTAGTTAATTCTACCCACTTAAAGTCTATTTTGCCCTCCCTGTCCCTAAACCCCAGTTCTTTGAAAAACTCTGCGCCATCATCCTGAACTATAAGGTGAAGCCCTTTACAGAACATTATCAAGTGTTTGGCAGTTTCATCTTCCTCTTCACACGCTCTGTACACCGTGTCTACCCCTTCGTATTTGGCCCGATATGTCTTGGTTCGCAATACTCCCGTCCTGGCCTCAAACAGTAGAGAACTACCTCGTTTATTATCATAGATCCTTTCCTTGGCGATTTCCTGCTTAAAAGTTCGATAGATCTCCTCTTCGGACTTCTTAATTATGCCAATTCTTCCCATATCTGTCTCAGCTTCCTTCACCTTCTTCTTAACCGATAACTCTTTTTGGTTTGGCCCTCTGCTGTTTTCTAAGTATTTACCAGTCAATTTTCTGGTTCGCTTCCTACATTTTGTATTGACATTCTTCATGTACAAGTAGCTGAATACCTTCCTAGCCTAACGCTCCTACCCCATTCCTCTCAATCGCTTCTCAAGTTTTATATTGCTGCTAGCTTTCCTGCCCTCAAATGATGGCCATCCCATATCACCTTGTACTCCCTGATTTGGTGTTTTCCTGTGAGCTCTTAAGGCAAGCCTACCTATTCCACGTTGCTCAATTTCTAATCTTGCTTGAACTTCTGATCTCATGCACAAGACCGCATTGCCAAACGTCAGACCAGGAACCATGGCCCCTTTCCATATTCCTCTTACAACATCATACCTATTGTAATTTCACAGTGCCCTGTTTTTCATTACCGCTGCATTCCTGTTACCTTTCGTGGTCACGTATATTTCGTGCTCTCTGAGGTACTCGGCCCCATTGCTTATTCATACGCCCAGATATTTGTATTTATCTGCTATCTCTAGCGTGACCTCCTGTATTCTAAGCTCACTACCTTCATTGTCATTAAAAATCAAGAACGCTGATTTTTCCTTACTGAATCTGAAATCTAACCTATCTCCCTCATTACCGCAGATATCCACCAATCTCTGCAAATCTTCCTTGTTATCGGCCATTAGCACTATATTATCTGCATACATCAATGCTGATAGTGCCTGTTCAATGAGTTTTCCTTGTTTGACGAAAGAGAGGTTGAAGCCCAGTTCACTTCCCTCTATTTTGGCCTCTAATCCTTGTATGTACATCATGAATAATAAGGGTGACAGGGGACACCCCTGCCTAAGCCCCCGTTTTTCCTCTGCAGGATTGGATACCTGTTTTTTTCACTTTATAATTACCTTGTTACCCTTATAGATATCCTTTAAAAGATTAGTGACTACATCTTCCCCGCCTAGTGTGTACAGCATTCCCCACAATTCCTCTGAAACCACGCTATCGTACGCTCCCTTAATATCCAAAAATGCTAGCCACAGAGGCCTGTGTTCCTTTTCTGCTATTTCGATGCACTGCGTCAGTGAGAACAGATATGTCCATATATTTGCCGAGCAGCCTCTATCGTATCTGCTTCATGCAAGTCATCCTTCCGTCTTAAAAGATGCCCATCTTCGATCTCGACGGTTTCAAAGATTTGGGCATGGTTTATGCAGGGCAGGAGTTACATGTCTGTTGGGGTGGGAACATAAAATTAAAAAGAAAACGAACCGAACCAGCAGTGCAAACTTTAACTCGTTACAATCGCACTCACTACACAGTTCTCTCAAGGAAACCATGATTTTTTTAATACCACCGAACCATTGTAGCTACAACCTACCATGACGAAACATCTGCTCATTACTAATAAAAATGTACTGATCGAGCTTAACTTCAAAAGATAAATAGAACGTACTTAATTAATTTGTCTGTTATGTGTTCTACCTTGCAACTGAATATTTGTCTTCAAGTATATAAAATGTACAATTATCGGAAACAAATTAAGCACGTCCGGATAAACAAATGACTCGTAGATCGCTGTATTGAGACTCGGTCATGACGGCAGCATTTTAGATTGAAGTGAAAGGGCTTGGGGCTCGTGTGCTTAGACATAGATGCAAGTTGAAGAAGCCTCGGTGGTCTAAATTTCCGCAGCCCTCCACTACGGCATCCCTCATAATAATATGGTGCTGTTAGGACGATAAACAACAGTGAATGAATGAGGTAAACGAAGTACGTTTCACATAAATCTTATAAAACTCTGTATTTAATTCCATGGCGTGTCATTTCCATAATGCGCCTGCTAATACTTGGAGGACGCTTGAACTTCATTTTAAAGAGCAGAACGTAACAGGCGTAATCGAGCATTATGCGCATCACCTTTAATCCTGACGTGGGGAAAGCAACTGTTGCGTGCATACTATTGGCTTTTCCAAACCATCCTGCAATGCATACTGCAAGTACACAACGCCATTATTCTTCTTCTTCTCCAAAACTGGCGAAGTACGCGCCATGCGTCCACTAGTTGTGCAAGGGTAGTAGCTTTGGTATACCCCGTGGGCGAGCATGCATATGCGCACAAATTTTAATACGCGGGCTCCTCTAACCCACCGACTTCTTGTGCTGTTCGCATGTTTCCACACCTGGTGTGATTTTACGATTCCGCCACCCAATACTGCACGTGTCTCCTCCCCGTTTATGAAATTGTTATAGTTTCTGTAAGCAGCAGATTCAAGCACTGGCGTCGCTTTCTGGTAGAACATCTGCTTGGGCCGTAGAAGGCTTCACCTCTATTGTTACACCGCAGTTTGTTTGTTTTTAATTGTGGAGAATTTCCGCGTTGCCTCAATTGACGTATGCATATGGGAGGTAGTGACCAGATAGTGCACCAGGGTGGACAAGCTTTCTCTGGTAAGGGAGTGCGTTACGGGCGGTTGTCAACAGTGAGGCCACAACCCAAAACTCTTTATGCACTTCCATCATCACGCAGATAATTTTTCTTTATAAACCGTTGGAAACTGGGAGGCATCGTGATTCGAACCACTTGCACAAACCACGGTTAAGGATATCATAATTGGACTCTAGAAAAGGAAGTGGGAATGAGCCGGGCATGTGGTGTGAAAGCTGGGTAACTGCTGGTAATTAAGAGAAACTGGCTGGATTCCCAGAGAAGGCAATCGGGTTAGGGGAGACAGAAGGTTAGGTGGGCAGATAAGATTAACAAGTTTGCATGTATAAAGTGGCAGCAGCAAGCACACGACTGAGGTGACTGCCGGAACATGGGAGAGGCCTCTGTCCTGCAGTAGACGTAGTCAGGCGGATGATGATGATAATGATCATGATGATGATTTATTAGTTGCGTGATGTTACGCTTCATGCGTCGGCGGCAATTTCGACACCCCTACTGCGCATGCTCACTCCTCGCATTTCGTGTCACTCGCTCGCATCTTCTGCCAACTACTTGCTCCCCCACCCTTTCTTGCTTCACCAGGCCGACGCCGGCATTGTATGCTAGTAAAAACTGACTCTTAAAGCTGCATAGCTGTACATTGGGCACCCGTATATGTAGACACTACATCGCACATCAGCATCCCACCACTCGAGGAATGCAATGCTTCTCCTTTGTTCAATAATTAAGATTAATAAAGACAAAATAACAATTTGGCATTTCTAAATCTTACCCAAATACGGAACCTTCACGTGATACCCCGCTCCCCCGACTCTGTGACGCATTTTCTTGAATTCTCCCCGTGGGAAGATTCGGGTGGCATTTTTTTCCTTGACTTTATTGCTATAGCAATTATATGCACACTCTCGGCTGGATTATGCCACCGGTGTCGGTGCCTGCATTGACGACGCCATTACTCACCACTTATGTACACATATCTATATATATGAAAACCTAAAAAACGAAATTGATTCAGATAAAGACCCCAGCGTTCGAAATCGAAGGCGGTACCTCTGAGGAGTTTTCGAGGCACTAAGCTCTGAGCCACGAAGGAGCACCTCCTCCAACGTTTAAAAGGAAAGCTATTCATATCGACATGTTACCGCTGGTGACTGGCATCTCGGAGGGAACAATCATGTTTCCAGCGTTGCCAGCAAGAGAGCGATATAAGTGCGCCAGCAAGAGGCGGTATAAGCACACGTCGCCATCTTTTAACGAAGCGATGGCGCACGCTCTCATCTCCCAAGCCTATTTTGCCCCGTGGAGAGAGAGCAGGGTGGACGCTCACGCGCGCGCTCATCTCGGGGTGGGGACAATGGTACATCTTAGCCGGCCTAGGACTTCCACAAGAACGATTCTGTTGTAGTTGCTGGGCGCACAAAGTCACTGCAATCATTGCTCAGTGCCCCCTTGCGAAAAGGGCGCGCTTTTGAGGCACAGCGAAGTAACAACCGAGACAATTATTTGCGTTCATCTGTATCTATGAGTAGGTTTTGTGCGACATTTGTGCTTGAGAAACGAGGGCGAACGTTCTGATCTGCTTGCCATTTTGAGCGTGAACTTCCAATTCGTTGCTCTCGCATTCATTGTTACGCCTTTGCGGAAAAGCTCCGAGTGTTTTGTTTGCAAATATTTCAGATTATTGCACACAGCCGACCACACCAACACTGTGTACGCACTTTCTGCGAAACTGTCTTTCTAAAGCTATACCACTAACATTGTAATTCCGAGAGCTCTGGAATGAGTTTTCGGTGTTTAGGCATGGGTACTAACGACTTACATTCTAGCCCACTCTGTGATCGAGCAAGACACTCTTCCCGATACGAGATAATTTATGTGGAGACAGTATTAGATATACTCAGCTGTATAATTTGTGTAAATGCACGCCTCCTTTTCCTATATGAATTTCTCGGCAAACTTAGCCTAACGTAAACTACCTCCTCCGCTTTTCATATTCGAAAAAAGTAAGCTCTTTTAAAATGTGTATTGCCTTCCGATGACAGCCTCGAATCGGGAACTGTCGGCGGCAACTCGCATTGGTTTCTAAGAAGCTTTTATTGCACGAGGACTTGATAATTGAGAAGCAGGCAGTGCGTTCCGTGGTGTCATTGGTCGAACTAAAGAAGCTGCAAATGTGCCACATTAAAGCGATTCAGAAGGCCTTAGGCGGAAGCCTGTGAGTTTGCCAAGACGTCATTGTTGCCCGAGAGGCTTTCGCAAACTGTATTGCATGCAGTGAAAGTGTAAATCATCTGCCAGGCTCTTTTGCAATAGCCTATTCTGTGAATGGCTGACAGTGTCATTGCAAAATCTTACTTCCTTTGTAGAGCAGACAACCGACCCCACTTACGACTAACAACAGTTTGTGAGTTAGATAAGCTTATAATTCTAGGCTAAACAACAACGGCAGAATAGAATGCAAGGCATTCTTTAACAGCTGGTTTCATATTCTTCGCTATCCTTAATTGTGCATGACATCATGCACAATTCCTGAATTCGCACGGCACTTTGATCAGCTATTTTACTTACCCATAAACGTGTTTGTTGAGTAGTCGGTGAGAATTCCACGTTCGTGCTTGTCTGCAAGCCGCCATGTGTCGCTGCCACTCCCGAAGCTGTATCCACACGCGTCTCCCCAGTCAAAATCACAGGAGCCGCTTTGTGTCTCTGAGAAAGAAAAAGAGGAAAACAACGAAAACATAAAACTGGAGGAATGTGTAGTTCGTCAGTCGAGAACTTTGCTAGAAGCTCCTGATGAGTGCGAGCCCCCAGCAGCCGCTACCATAGGCAACGTACGAGTTTGGGCGAGAACATGATGGTGTATCGCTATTTCTCGAGCCCTGAGGAGTGCCTTTATTTGGTGGTTTAGCTCCAAACTCCTCAGTGCCTCTTGCTGGTTGGACTCACTGGTGGGTGGTCCCAGAGGTAACGTGGGACACTGCCAGAGCATGTGCGAGAGTGAACAATAAAATCAAAGCACTAGAATTTTCTGAAGAAAATAGTCACAGGAAAAAGAACCATGCTGCCAGGACTAAATCGGCGACTCTGCAGGTACCTCTGCGCAGAGAACAGAGCCAAAGTAGGGAGCATAACGAGGACAAACAGCAGTGCGGACTGCTTGATTTGCCAAGTAAAACATTCAGATTTTTTTTCAAATATGGACAAAATGAGGGTCAGTTGGTGTGAGTGCCAGGCTTTTTTGCTTTCTCTCTCTCTCTCTCTCTCTCTCTCTCTCTCTTTGTTTCTTTCTTTAAAATTCTTTCTTTAGTTCTCTTCTTTCTAAATTTACTCCCTCCATGTAGAGTGTAATTTCGTCCAGGTAAAATTCATAAGTATTTTTTGAATGTGCCGCTTTTTTTTGACCAAGCCGCACACTCTCTTGCCACTTCTTTCAGCGGCGTTTTGCGGAGCGCTTCTCGAGTAGTCTCCCGAGAAACACTCATGAACTATTCTAAGGACGATAGTCTTTCTTAGGGAACTTTGCCGAAAAAATTTTGGTCTGTTTGTCTGTCTGTCTATCTGTACATTGTCTGTTTGTCCGCCCTAACGATACTCCAAGCGGCACCCAACGGCCAGCCCCATTCGCAGTGTCCACCAATATTGCTCAAGCTTTAGCGTTCATAGTTGTGTGATTGTGAATTAAAAAGAAAATTTTGCGCATAACTGAGGCGCCATAACAACACGTCGATGTTTTGTAGGCCTGCCTTCATAGTAGAAGCGACACACACAAGTAACTCTAAGGACTGTAGCTAGCGATCATCGCGCCGCGCTGACAGTGCAACGGGATGCTCAAAAAGGTAAGTGTTTCCAACGCTTTGCTATGACGACACGGCGGTGGCACCTGCCCGTCGCTTTGCGTTCTACACCTTATCACCTCTGAGACAGGCGCGCATCTTTCTCTGGGGGCGCACATGCCTTCGTTTTCGAAGATAACTGCCAGATGGCCCTTGTGTGTATCGTGCCTCGATGCGCTTGTTCGATAATGCAACACGCTTTCAGGCACTCTAACGTAGTGCCTCCAGAATACCATTCACCAATTTCCTTGCGCAGAGCATCAAATAAACGTTTTGTTTTCTCTCTCCAGATGCAAGGGTATCGTCTTTGCAGAATAACATGCAAATTAGGGGTTAATGATTTTGGTAGTGTTTTCATCTCTCACCGATGCTATCGCCTAGCGGGGACGCTAGCGGGCACCAGAAAGCTCATAGGGTGAGGGTGGTGGAAAACATTAATAAATTCAGCAGATCCCACGCACCCAGGGAATTGATGTTATGGGAATTGTGCGGATGGAAGATGAAGGTGGTTTATTTTTTTTTCATCAAGACGTTATGAAGTGGATATATATATATATATATATATATATATATATATATATATATATATATATATATATATATATATATATATATATATATATAGGAAAGAAGTGTATACCTGAGGGCTCGTTTTTTCGTGTTTTGACACAATATTGCTGAGCTCTAACAGACAGTAATGCCAAGGAATGTTTAGGGGAAGTTAATAGAACCAATGGAATGTAAACAAAAAGAAAGAAAAGTGGGTGAAAAAATAACCAGCCGTGAGCAGAAATCGAACCTACGACTTTCGAGAGCATCGAACCCGTTATTCGAAGGTCGTAGGTTCGATTCCTGCTCACGGCTGGTGATTTTTTCACCCACTTTTCTTTCTTCTTATTTACATTCCATTGGTTCTAATAACTTCCCCTATACATTCCTTGGCATTACTGTCTGTTAGATCTCAATATATATATATATATATATATATATGTATATATATATATATATATACAAATCTCCGGGCACTCGCTCACGTTCAACAGTCGTGTTTGCTTTATATTAGCAGTTGTCGACAGTTGCGTAACGATGCCAATGGCAACACGGATATTAGCAGCACCAGAAGCGGTAAGCTGATCGCTGGTGTGCGCGAGGATCGTAGACTTCAACACTGCTACTTCAGCGGACGGTGCTTAACTACAATTTACGTTAACCCAACATGATACCTATAGCATAGAAGTAACTATTTAATGTCTATAAAATCAGATGGCTAGTACTGCAACAACAATTCACTTTACATGAAGACTAGGGTCTATTTGAAAAGTATATCCTTGGCTTGGCATGATTTTGTGGTTGTAGAAGAGCACTTCATTGCCACGTAGAATACTAGGGTTCGATTCCAGCTGGGAGACTTACATTTATTGCTTCCATTCGTCTGGTGAATGCTACCTATGACAGCTTAGCACTCAAGCAATGAAGTTACCCCTTTGTGTTCACGCCGTTCCTTGGTATATGTAAATGATTATCACCTTTAACACATACCCGTATACTAGTGGCACACATACCTTGAGTATGTGTCACTGTTATGTGGAAAGTGTATCATGACGTGCGCGAAGAGATGGTGACATTATCCATGTTTTGGCCAACGAGTGGTATTCATCAAACCATGATACCCTCCGACACTAGTTTTGATGTTGTAATGATCGGCCTGCCTGGCTTGACGCTGCTTTGTCACATGAGACATGGTGGCTGAGCCTACCCTGAATTCTTCTGAGTCAGCACGCCCAAAGATGAACCAAAAGTGGTGACAACAGAGAAATCGTTCTTCTAGTTATCTCAGGTCATCGGCGCCCCTCGTAAACCCTTTAGACACGCCTGAGCGACCGACGGATTAGGAAGAAATCTTGGCCATCGAGTTGGCTTCCTTTGTCGTCAAGGTGCCCCAGGTAAAGATACCAGCGTCAGAGAACTGTCTGCGGATGCCTTTCCCACGTTCTCCGTGGCGCCTTGATGCCGCTGTTTCCACAATTTGTGGTCTGCCTGGCGCCACATACACATCACTGCAACAGACTACGAAATTGACTTCTACGTGTGACTCAACTTCTTCGTGTTGTGCTGTGTCGTGTTCAGTCTGCCGTGTTTTCTCTCTCGCCATGGGCTGAACTCGGCGTGCTTCTTCCCTTTTTTGTGGGTTAGGAAGGAGGCGGCGTTTCACCTTCCCTTTTCGGTAGTGGAGGTGAAGATGACAAACTTCATTGGACAGTCCGGGCCTCTATTTTTTTTCTGCAGGGAATCCTGGGAAGGTCAGGACATAAAATGCGAGTGCCGAGGCACTCCCGCCAGGCTCTCACAAGCTCGCAGAAGCTCCCATCACGCTTCCTTCGAGAGCTTCCATAATGATACTAAAGCATCATAGTAGCACGCTACCTGTAAATATTGTAATTAAAAGTTACTGTTAACAACTCCGGGCTCTTTTCCTCGAGATCTCCCCGAGAGTCTGGCTGGCTCCGGTCCTCTGGGCAGAACACCGGTTACATCAATGCACCCCAAGTTAAGAGGGAACTCTTGAAATCACCCAGAGAGATGGATAGATAGATAGATAGATAGATAGATAGATAGATAGATAGATAGATAGATAGATAGATGCCAAAAGTGCTTGCAGTGCCCGAAGAAACGCTTCGCATTTAATACTTGCAGTGCAAAGCAAGAGTGGGGTGAGTCTGAAGGTCCCGCCCTTCACAAACTTTTGATAGGTTCCCTAGCGTGTTAGCCCTGTAGTTGCCGCGGCGGCGCACGCTCTAGCCACCAAAGACTATTGGGCTTGGAGTTCAGAGCAGCCGAGCAGGACAGCTTGCTTCCCAATCTCAGTCTTCTTGGGTAGGGAGGGAGTGGGGTAGGTCAATGGGGTTTGAGGGCCATGGCCACAACATGTCAGAAATGTCACAAGACGCCTCCACGCAGGGTGGGCAGGCACCCATGTAGGCCGAATAGACATACTACAATACTGCCGGACACAGTACACTATTGGTGAGGACTTGAAGAGCCAGTGCTCCACCGTCCTTTTGAGGTCTTTACATGGGGGGGGGAATACAGACAATGTGAATATTGAAAAAGAGAAGTGAACGCTCTAAATGAGATAGCTATATTTGAATTGAGTTCTGGAGCTGGCTGTGGATGAGGCAATGCCCAGTAAGCACGCGCGTGACTGGCATTGTCGGTTTTCTCATTTTCCCTTAACACCCGCATAAGCCGGAGCTCGAACGATAGTATGATGGGTCGGATACCCGGTGAATTCGCAAGCATGGAGAATTTCGAAGGCACGGTATGGAACATACCCTTGATCATTATTGCAGCTGGCGCCACTGGAGTCAGTGATAATGACCCGAAACTCTGGATCTGTGGCGGCCAATGCCATGGCGATCTCTCTCGCAAATGCAATGTTTGGGGTACAAAACGTAAGGCATTGAACGGTATTGTTTAGGCAGATGACGGCTCCCTTGCACTAACCACCACGGTGCGGGTCCGCAGCATCCACTCAGAGGACACTTGGCTTATGACCATATAGTTGAGAGATAGCCTCCACCCACGCCAGGCGGCGACCATCACGGGTCTCTCACTCATGTTGTTCTGAAGGGGTCTCACCTGGACATTATTGCGAAGCACACCTCCGACGACGTTACAAAGGGTGCCACAAATCTCACCGCTGACTCCACTGTTACGAAAGACGGCGACGCAAACATGGTCCCGAAGGTGCCACTGCTTCGAACTCCGCCGGGAAGGTCACCAGCCGTTTGATAGCGTATGTTTCTCAGCTCGTGACTGCTTCTGCGCAGAGCTGATAGACGAGTGCACGAGACGACGGTGAGTTAAACAAGGTTTATGTACAGCATATATACAGAGGCATTAACACTTCGGCACTGGGGCCGACAGCTTAGAGACCCGAAGAGCCGAGCTCTCCTCTCTTACACATAGGTCAACTGCTAACACATAGCTCAACTAACACATTGCTCTCCTGCTCACATAGCTCAACTGCTTGCCACCTGCCGCAGGGCTTCTTTTATATGCACCGGGTAGATTTTTCGAGTAACCAAATGTCCAACCAGAAGCGCCGCTGGTCGTGAGGTCAGACTACTCCAATGAGGTCGCCGCTGGGCCACGTCATTCTTTCTCATCGAATCTGGAGCCGCTGCGTTGCTCGTGGCTGCACCCAAGGGCGAGTGACGTCACCACGCATTGCGTCAGACTCGCCAGACAGGAAGGCGTCGGCTCGCTGGCTGACGTGACTCACTGCACGTGCTTGGCAGAAAGGCGCTGTCACGTGATGACGCCGTCGAGTTGTTCATCGCGTCAGGCGGGCTCGCGTGCTGGCCTTGACAGAGATTTCCTTTTTCCGAGGCATGGCCGTTCGCTGCGGACTCGCAGGCATAACAAGATCGAAGTGCCATGCATTGATGTCATGCACCCGTTCTTCCGTCTGTGTAACCAGGGATACATGTAAACGGGCCAAAAGGCAGCTCTACACAGGCGGTTTACTCAAGCGCAAGTATTGATTAGTAAGATGAGGTTCTGTTAGTTCCTCAAACGTGTTGGTTATTCCGAGATGGAGAAGACGCTGGCTCCACGTCATTGTTGGGTCGTCGAGTGTTCTCTTGTAGGTGCTGCGGAGAACTGCATCTAAGTCAGTCTCATCGCATTTGCGTATTGGTAGTTTGGGATCCAAATATGAAATTTGGATGCTGATAAATACATTAGCCAGCCACAGGGCATCATTGCATGATAATCGTCCTTCCCCCTGAATAATTATATAACTGACAAACCACCTGGCTCAATTGGTCACTCATCTTATGTATCTCCCGCAGGGTAGTGTACATATTGCATCTTTCAGGAAGGAAAACTTCCAGCACGTGGATTTCCTTGCGTTCGGCAAGTGGTTCCCTATGTAGAGACAGAGATATCATGCTACTGCAGTTTGAAGTGGGCGAGAATGAACAAATATCCATTTGTTCGAGAAGCATTGAGGATCACAACGACGAGCATATTCTTCCACAGTAGCTGCCGCTTGAAGCAGCTTAGTCTCAATTTCTTCAGCCTTGTGTTGCCCAGATAGTTACGTCATACGCATACAGCAAGTTCTGCACACCAGTAACATCAGGCCGCCTACATGGTTGCCGTTTGGGAGAGTATAGAGGAGGATCGGCTTTGTGAGTGGAGTAAAGTTTTTATTTGGGCTGGTCGATGTATTCTTGCAACATAATGCGTGGCTGCGCTAAAAACGACCACAAAGCTGAGGTGTACACAGGACGAAAACAAACTTTCAGCTTGATTACGGAATGCCAAACGAGCCTTTATCAACATCATTCGTATCACGCGCTCTCGTTACGTCCCCAGCGTGACACTCGTATTGGTGACACACCCCCATTAGCGCTATCTTGCCTTCCAACATGATCATGAAATGATCCTGCACAAACAATTCGTACACTGGCTAAAATATATCTATTTTGACAAAATAAACAAATGCACAGCTATATAAGAATACAAAGAAAAAACTTAAATGCTACAAAATGGCCACTGCGTGTCCTTCCCACAGAGCAATTAAAAAAATATGAATCTTCTTTTGATGAAGAGTCAAAGAAGTCTAGCTTACGCTTTTGTCGGATTCTCTATTAATAAACAAGTTACAAGGAAAACCTCTTGAAGTGCATATTGTTAATAGGTAATCGGAGAAATGCGTAAGCATGTCTTTTTGACTCTGCCTAAAAAATTGTTCATTTTTTAGGTGGCTTTCGGTGAATGACCTCCCTCAGTGTCCCTGTATGTAACATTTAATTTCTGTGTTTGTAGTCATGTACCTGCATTCCTGCATTTTTGCTCATTTCTTTTCACTTTCTTTCTCTCTCTCTCTCTCTTTTATATATATATATATATATATGAGATTTAACAGGCAATAATGCGAAGGAATGTATAGGGGAAGTTATTAGAACAAATGTAATGTAAATAAGAAAAAAGAAAAGTGGGTGAAAAAATAACAAGCCGTGAGCAGACTCACAGCTGGTTATTTATATATATATATATATATATATATATATATTGGTTTTTGCCGATCACCTGGAGGAGGAAGAAAAGAGGACTAGTAAGTGCCTGCTCTCATCATCAAGTATAGTAAGTACGCCCGTTTTCTGCCATTCGCCTCGTAACATCATTGGTGCAAGGTGCCGGGTACCCGCCTACGCAAGACGGAACTTCACAGCGAGCGTCTTTTTGGACAGACCATCAAGTCGGCAGAAAATACCGTCGATGCCTCCCCCGCTATGCCGAATTCATAGAGCCACGTAGTTGTGACTCACCCACGAGACCTTGGCCTCTTCTGTGGACTGATAATGTGCACGTGGAGAAGTGGCTGGCCGACTACGAGCGCGCTAGCAAGAACAATAGCTGCGATTCAACTTTGATGCTCACAAATGTCAGCTTCTACATTAGGGGTACGGCCAGTGTGTGGTTCGACACGGGCGAGGAGTAGCTGAAGAGCTGGGACGTATGCCAACAAAAAAATGAACGACCTTTTGGGAAAGCCCATTGCACGCCAGCCAGCCGCCCAAAAAAAACTGTCGTGCCAGGCCCAAACCTCAACAGAGCCATACGCGGTGTATATTAAAAATGTCTTAGCCTTGTGCCGGCCATTTGATAGCCAAATGCCTGAAGCCAACAAAGTCAGCCACATTCTCAAAGGCATCACTGACGATGCATTCCACTTGCTTGTGTATAAAGACTGCTCCACCATTAAAGACATTATCAGGGAATGCCGACAGTTCGAAGAAGCAAAGAGCCGACGAGTCACGCAGCAATTTGCTCGACTCCCTAACACTGCCGCCACGTCGCCATGTCAAGACGTCCAGATTTAGCCGCCACCAAGTACAGAGAACTTCCTGCGTCTTGTGCGCCGATAGATCGAGGCAGCACCTCCATCTGCTCCCCAGGCTCGTTCTCACGAGGAAGTCTGCCCAACAGAGTCATTATTCGAGGCCCTCATCCGTGAATAACTGGAAAATGCAAGCATCCAGCCAGCATGTGTCTTAAGTCTTTGTTGTCATTGCCCGCTAGCACCCGAGCAGCCGGCTAATTAGCTATTAGGGGTGAAGCACCTGAAGCCATGGGTCCATCCTTGATATTTGAGGTTTAACGTCACAAAACCACCATAAAATTATGAGAGACACCGTATAGTGGAGGGCTCCAAAAATTTCCACTCCCTGGGGTTTTTTAACGTGCTCCCAAATATGAGCGCATGGGCACACAGCATTTTCGCCTCCACCGAAAATGCAGCCGCCGCAGCCGGCATTCACTCCCGCAACCTGCGGTTCAGCAGCCGAGCATCTTAGCCACTAGATCACCATGGCGGGGTGAGTCGGTCTCTCCCAGGTCGTGGTACATGACCACCTAGTTCGATGATTCACTCAGCAGGTGTGGACGGACGAGTGGACAGACAGACAGTCAGACATACACATGGAAGGACGCACGGACAGACAGACGAATGGACAGACAGACAGACGGATAACCCTCCGAAGCTTTACCCCACTCATTATCATTCACTCCTTGAATATGCTGTGATTATTTTTGGCTGGATGGTAGACTCTGATAGTTAGGCTAGGACATGCTCAGACCAAGCTATTTACGCCAATTAATGGTAAGGCTGAGGTAAGTACGTCACATCTGATAAAGACTGTGCTAATAAAGCCATGTAAAGCTAGAACCAGGCTAACTAAAGCATGCTAGTTGGTGAGCCAAATAAGCTCTGCTAATTATTGCAATGTTAATCATAGGCACTCCTATTAAAAGCATGCTAACTAGCCCTAACTAAAATGATGACAATTAGTGTCCTTCTCTCGAGGATTACGTTCAATAGCTTCATACTAATCATAGATTTGCTAATTACGGCCAAGGTAGTTTTCTTTTATTTGAAGCCTTATCAAGGAAGATAAGACAGCTCCGTGTAATGGTCGTTAAGCTCCAGGCAATTAGTACAATCAAAATTAGGACAGAGCTGATGCAGTCTTCACTTTAAAGCCGACCACGCACACAGGTAGACGAGCAACCTAAAAAGCGGCAAGCAGCTAGTTTATCAGAAGCTCCTCCATGGCTCCAGCCTTGCGCGAGTAGTGTAAGCTCACCAAAATATTTTACATAGGAGCTGCCGCTTAGCCTTCACCGCATCAAACGGGTGACAGTCACACCGGCACCATGGGAGTCCCGATTCAACAGGGGCCTTCTCAGAATCAATGAGTTTGTATGCGAGTTTGCGGGTTGATCAGTTTAATTGACAGACGCTTCACGGCAAAGATCGGGTTTGCCCACCACGTTTTCTCTCGCCGAGAAGCAGTGCTCACGTCGAGCGGCATGATTAATCTATCAGCTTTATCGTGCAGAATATGCATACATGCACGCATAAGTAAAAGTGATACCACCACGCGACTGTGATGCCTCGCATTCAATTCCACCGCGCTGACAAAGTATCCACTCACAGCCACGTTGCCCCCATGATACGAGCACCCCTGGTGATGACCTGTCCCTATATTTATCTGCAACGTTTGATAAAGGTGAAACTGACAGCACGAGAGGGCTTCGTCTGCACCCTGGTGCCTTCGAGAGTGCGAATTTCCACAATGCAGGTGAAGTGAAAGAACCTGTTCGAAAGAGGACAAACGCCTATGAACACGCCTGTGGGGGGGCCTATTACCTTGGCAAAACGACAGCGGGACAATCACACTGACGACGCTGCATTGCTAAAATACTGACGGAGGGGCAGCACAGACGCGTTCGCACGTGCTTTTTCTTCGATAAACGCTGCAAATGTCCCACACGCGTTGCCAACACCAAGCGCGTTCTTGTAGCCATTTTTATAAACGTTGCTACCACGCGCTTCGCTCTGTCTTCATGGCATGGCCGCCGCAGAGCGAGCTCGGAGCAAACAAGTCTGCCAGAAAAGCTCGGCTCACTCGGCCTAGCACCCCTGCTTTGTGAAAAAAGCGTGCTGCTAACAGAAAAAAAGAACAACTGTGGCCAGTTCTATGGCTGCTTCATGTATACTTCAGGTGCACATTAGATAACTCAGAGGAGGGGAGTGGGGTAATTTTTGGAGCCCTTATCACTACGACGTATTGTACACTCAAGTAGTACTCCTTGATCTCAGACATTTCATCGCTCCATAATGGAATAATTTTAGCACGATAACGCGTAGAAGTTAATACCTAAGACACGAGTGGCCAGTAAGTTAGCACGGTGTTTACTCGCTGGTAGCGCAAGTCTCTTTTTTTAGAATTTCGCTACTTAGAGTCGACCCTCCCAATAAATTCAAATACTGTAACTGTACTTTTTTTCCTCCAGGACGTAATGAATAGGCAACCTCTCGTTAAAATTGTGGCCGCGTTGAAACTAATTACACATGAACTATCTGACTACTGAGTACCTAACTGAATGAAATAACAACTAAACTAATTAAGAAATAACTAATACTTTCAACTTACCAGGAGGACATTCTCCGCTCTCCACAGAAAGATCGTCCAACGCAAAGACTCCTTGCTCGGGGAATAAGTGGACGGCCGACTGTATGCTGATCTGCAAGCATTATTAAGACATCAACCAAACTTTGAAAATCGTTACGTATGTCCCGCAATCTGTTTCTAGATGCATACGGGAAGATAAGTTCCATGGCTATTACATCATGTACTGCATGCATAAAGAAATTACACCATTTGCCACTAAAGCGAACCATGAGTAGCATGCAAAATAGCGCATGGGTGACGAAGTTCTCTTGAGGAAGGACACCTTGCCTGATGTTAACGCGTCCTTGAAAGCGGGTCACGCCATGAATTCTCTCTAGTTTCCGTTGCTGTTACTCGCCCCGAACTTTTGTTGGAGCACGCCACGCGGGTTCCTCGCCTCGCCACGTGGGAGCACGTAGGTTAATTGCAAGTTTGCAGATTCTCGGCATCTGACGGCATCACGTCACTGCTGAGAGAGCGTAAGGAAGAAGGGCCACAGCCTTTGACACAGGCATCCACGCAGGTCCAAACATGCTAGCGTGGGCCAGATACATTTCCACTACAGAATAGAACGCGTTGATTGATAGCGCGTTTTCAAAATCTCCTTCCCCAATGCCTCCACATGGTTGCTAAGAGACTGTAATAGACAGAGAGGCAACAGCGCTTTACCCAGCTACTTACGCAGGCAGGAACGCGCGAGCGCGTCAGCGTGTACTGGCATTGCCTTGGTCAGTTGTTGCGAAACGTAGTAAGGGTGGGTATGCACATCGGATTAAGCTTCGCCGTGAGCTGCTTCGCATCTAAAATCGTTAACGCAAAACCTCGTGGAGAGCTGTGGTCACGGCGATAATCTTTGAGCGTTCACACAGCTTCTTGCTGAGACAAGAACTCTTAAACCTTTACAACAAGTGCTGCAAACGCAGCTATATTTACAACCATATCAACCTCACTCTGGCATTGAATCTTCGAAGTCACACAGCTCTTGTCCGGGACGAGCGCTGTAAATATTTTCCGGATGTAACAGTTTCTGTGCACACACCCAGGAGCCTGAGAGCACCGATGAAGTTCATTCAACTGAAATTTTAGTCATGTCGAAATCCGTGTAACTGAAGGTTTACACCAAAGCTGCACGGGAGAACTTCCAGGTATATTTGGAAAAACGGAAATCTTGGCAACTTCGCAAGAATACACATTGGAGCAGGTAGTGCGAAAATGCGAACACACAAACCAGGAATAGATAAATAAGACTAGCGCTAACTTCAAACTAAATGTTCTCAGAATCGCCTCTATTCTTCAATAAGCGAAGGCGAAAACACTACATCGTTGCCAAAGAAAAAAAAATTATGCCACTTTTTAACGTGTTTGAAGTGCGCATCATGGTCGGACATAGGGCACGTTTAGAAGCCAGAAGCGCATGCTTTAGTTCCCGAGAGTGGTGGTAACCGTATTCAAAACTTTCACGAATACACATCTAATATGGCGGGATTATAAATTCACTATGGCGGTCGTTGAGACAATCGCTCCGGAAGAGACGATAGCGACGACAGCAAAAAGTACACTTTCAGCGAAGACTGCAATTCTTCGCGCTTCAGTGGCTGTTAGATTTATGTTTTTGATAAATTAGGGGTGCTAACTCACTATATTATCTAAATATTGCCGGGTGGCATATTGCGGAAATAAATATTCGTAAAATTGTTATTAAGGCCCACACGTATGCTCTTGACATTGCTGGCTGCACGTAATAGCGCGCGACGCTGCACGAATTTCTGCAGGTGTGAAGGTCATGAAAGCGCTTCCCAGACGCCTCAGAAGTGTAGTGATGCAATGAACGTTTTCAATCTGGTCCTTTCATTCGGTTCTGAAAGCGGAACGCATCGAGAAGACGAACTAAGCGCGAGAACTGCAAACCTAGAAGTTCCTGTACTCGTGCAGAAAATGGGCGCTTCATACATTCACGGGCCTTGGCTATTGGCCTGCTAAATTTAACTCTCTGATGGCTGTTTGGGGCGCTAATTTGAATGGAACGCTTAATTTTCTTCCCGGTGTATATAGGCTGCGAGCAGCGAAATCAGTCGGCTTTTTTTGTTTTCGTTTTACTTCCCCTTTCGCTTGAGAAACTAAAAGGGTCACGGTAATATCTAGACCGTTCACAATGTTGAAAAACGACCACAAACGCGTGAAAACAAGCTGCAGCGTCTGCTGCTCAAAGTCGGCTCAAAGCTTCAATCATCTCAACAGAGCTTCCGCCTGCCACCTGTCAGCAGCGCCACGGTACCTGGAAGTTCCGAATACGCCTGGTTTCGTGCTTTGCCTTCGAGTAGTAGTCCTACTAGTATTATTATTAACATTATTACTATTTTATAGATAATATAATATTTTATTAGTATAATCGTTATCATTATTGGTCCTAATAATAATATTAGAAGTACGATTACTGCTATTAGTAAAAGAAGTAGCTCTAGCATTGAAATCAATATTAGAAGGGCGGGCACATACCTCAATTTTTTCATGGCGTCTCTCAGAGTACCGCACGCGTTGCCATTGTGCGGTTATGTCCCTCGGAGGGATGTAGAACACGGAATTGTGATATCGAGCCCGCATCCAGTAGGGACCCGCGTCCACAATGGTCGCACGGAAGCTGGCTTGACTATTCAAAGATCCCGACTGGTGGTACCAAGCCGTGAAACAAAACGGTCCTTGCATAGTCCTCGTCAACTGTGCCTTGGCGTTATGAATATGCGCATTCTCCACCACCGCATAACCACTCCAGCCGTCCTCTGCGTGGTGCCAGAAGAAAACGAGAGTTGTAAAAAGGCATGAATCATCCCACCGTCATAGGAATCGGTATAGCATGAAAGAAAGACGTATGCCTAAATACTTTACTGTTAACTGTATATTGATGTGAAAGAGCTTTCATAATAGCTATTGGTGCACTCTAAAAATTTTTACACCCATAAGGGTGTATGTTCTCTGTCCCATGGGCAACACCCTTTTAAGGTGTCTAGGAACACCCTAGACAATAAGGTGTTTAGAAACACTCTGAAACCGTAGGGTGTGAAGAAACGTTACAACCTACTTTAATAGGTGCTTATGAACACCCCTAAACAATGGGTGTTGGATGAAGCTACGCCCAAGCGAGTGGGGTGTAACACTAAACACCCCTTGAAACGATGACAGTTATATGGATAAGCATAATTGATCAAATGAAGCTGGATTAACGGGACAACAAAAGCAGACACAGGAGGTGACACTGTCTTGTGTGTTGAGGAGAGCCGTTCATAGCACTTCATTTCATCAAATATGCATCACCAACTGGCCCACGCCTCAATTGTTCTCAGGGAGAAGCATATATGAACCTTCTCTGCGGCTGACAGGGAAGAAGGAAGATACTGGTGTCCCCTACTGCACTTATGGCTGCATGCATGCAGCTGATAAAATAAGGTGCCATGGTCTTGAATGAGCTGCATGAGACCAGTGTATATATATATTGTACGTAGACTGGGCCGAAAACGACGAAGTAAGACGCGGAAGGAACTTACACACACACACACACACACACGCACCACAGCACAGTAGTGCAAGCAGTAACCTGTAGCGTAAGGTTCAATCAAACATAACGCCGAAGCAAAAAAAAAACAAGTAAGCCCATATGTTAACATCTGCCTTTATTATAGAACAACTGCAAGTCTGACAAACAGGACTCTGATGGCATTCTGCAACATTTTGAAATATCTCACGTGACCAAGTTTTTATCTCTCTGTACTAGAAATTAATTGTTTTCCATACAATAAATCTCCACAAATTTCAAAAACATTTGCGCTAGTCGGGCAAGCGACTGAGATGTATGGCGTTGACACATATACAATAGAAAAAAACATGTAGAAAGATTAAGCGAGTTTCTGGAGTCAAATTTACCACCTATTACACCTCGCAGTGTAAATTTCGACATTAAAAAAAGAAAAAAATCGACAAGGTAGTGTAATTGGGGTTGTATTAATGCAATGTCAGTGTTGGTATACTTCTGACTACAAAACCACAGCTCGTCACTGATGCTTGCACATCTTCAGCTGCTGAGATGACTGGTGCCTTCGGCAGAAGTGGGGGGAAGCTGTTCTTTCAGTACAGGAAATTCAATCCTGGAACCTAAAATAAATACACAAGGAACAATGACCAAAATTTCACAGAGTGCAACATACAGTATGCACTCTGCATAACTAACTGCTTTCTTATGTGTAAATATAATTGAGTGCATAGCAAGCATATTTAGTGGCATCGGGCTCCACTGCAGTGAGAAATGCTAGAAAAGGTATGCTGAGCAATAAACGCCATAAAAAGCGCGCTGTGGCAGAATCATTATACCTTTCCTGCCGTAGATATTCTTACAAGGAAACGTATATTTGTAGATATTTACGACGTTTACACGCGATGACAATGCCTGGCACACTGGCGGGCTGGGACCAGTCTCTATCCACTTCGTAGTCTTTTCTTTCAGACAGGGACCCTCTACCGCTTTATGCCCCAACCCCACTGCTGCCTTGTGGCATTACCCCGCGGCGTTAAAGCGCCGACCCGGCGCTTGTCACCACAGGGGAGTGTTGGGTGACACATAAGGCTTCAGTCTTACGACGTGCACAACAGTGGATGGTGGTGGCATTGAGTGCGCTACGTCGACGACTCGCTGTATCTCGTAGGTGAGGTTGGTGATCTTGCGTAGGACTTTGTATGGTCCGTCATAGCGAAATAAAAGTTTTTCTGAGAGGCCGATGTGACGACATGGGGTCCACAAGAGTACGAGAGAACCTGGTGCATACGAAACTTCGCGGTTGTCACGATCGTATCGTTCTTTCTGAGAGGCTTGAGAAAGTATGAGTCGTTCACGGGTAATCTGTCGTGCTGCGTCGGCTCGCTCTATGGCATCGCGGACGTATGTGACAGGGGAGTTTGAACCAGCGGGAAGGAGTGTATCAAGAGGCAGAGAGGGTTCGCGTCCATAAAGAAGGTAGAACGGGGAATAGCCTGCGGTGTCATGTCTGGAGGAGTTGTAAGCGAAGGTGGCGTAGGGTAACGTTGCGTCCCAGTCACGGTGGTCTGGAGAAACATACATTGACAACATGTCGGTTATAGTGCGATTCAGGCGCTCTGTAAGTCCATTAGTTTGTGGATGGTATGCCGTTGTGAACTTGTGGTTCGTTGAACAGGAACGTACAAGATCCTGGACGACGCGAGATAAAAAGTATCGGCCTTGGTCAGTAACGAGCTGTCGAGGAGCGCCGTGATGCAATATGATGTCATGCAGTAGAAAGTCAGCGACATCGGTAGCGCAGCTGGTCGGAAGAGCGCGGGTGATCGCGTAACGTGTCGCGTAGTCGGTTGCCACGGCAACCCATTTGTTGCCGGATGCAGAAGTGGGAAATGGCCCGAGAAGGTCGAGCCCTACGCGGTAGAATGCTTCAGCAGGGATCTCAATAGGGTTAAGAAGGCCAGCTGGAAGCGATGTTGGTCGTTTTCGACGTTGACAAAGGTCGCAGCTGGCGACATACTTTTGCACACAGCGATATAGGCGTGGCCAGAAAAAACGGCGCCGGACGCGATCATAAGTGCGGGTGACTCCCAGGTGACCGGCGGCAGGTTCATCGTGAAGTTGTCGAAGAACATCTACACGCAAATTGGAAGGCACAACGAGTAAGCGGTCAGGACCATTAGGACGCATGTTGTGGCGGTAGAGAACACCTTCATGAAGGAAATACAAGTTAGGAGAAGTGGGTGGAGTAGCGGAACTCAGGCTTTCTATGATGGGAAGTAAATCCGGGTCGCGGCGTTGCTCAGAAGCGATATCAAGAAAGTCTGATATTGATAAGACGCAAGCCTCCGTAGCTCTCTCTGTGGCGTCTGGTGGATCCACTGGATACCGTGACAGACAGTCGGCGTCTTGATGGAGGTGACCAGATTTATACGCGACCGAGAAGGTGTATTCTTGGAGGCGGAGAGACCAACGACCGAGACGTTCCGTGGGATCCTTGAGCGAGGAAAGCCAGCAGAGTGCATTGTGATCACTTACAACAGTAAAACTGCGACCGAACAGGTACGGGCGAAATTTAGCGACAGCCCACACAAGAGCAAGACACTCTCTTTCTGTGATGGAATAGTTCCTCTCGGCAGGGGATAAAAGGCGGCTGGCGTAGGCGATGACACTGTCACGTCCATGCTGACGCTGAGCTAAAACAGCACCAATTCCGTGGCCACTCGCGTCCGTACGAACTTCTGTCGGTGCAGTCTGATCGAAGTGGGCTAATATTGGCGTGGTCGTGAGGGCTGCAATGAGCGCCGAAAATGCAGCACTTTGAGGCGAATTCCAAGAAAATGGGACGTCTTTTTTAAGAAGCTCGGTGAGAGGACGCGCAATATCGGCGAAATTCCGGATGAAGCGGCGAAAATAGGAGCACAAACCAAGGAAGCTCCGGACATCCTTAGGAGAAGAGGGCACGGGAAATTGAGTCACTGCGCGAATTTTGTCCGGATCAGGCTGTACCCCAGATGCGTTAACGAGGTGACCAAGTACAGTTATTTCACGACGGCCAAAACGGCATTTGGAGGAGTTCAGCTGGAGACCAGCGTCGCGGAATACTTGGAGAATACTGGACAGTCGCTCAGATGGCTTACGAACGTCTGTGAAAAAACAATTATATCATCTAAGTAGCATTAGCAAGTGGACCATTTGAAGCTGCGCAGAAGGGAATCCATCATGCGCTCAAAGGTGGCCGGTGCATTACAAAGCCCAAACGGCATTACTTTAAATTGGTATAACCCATCGGGGGTTACAAATGCTGTTTTTTGTCGGTCCCGCGGGTCAACAGCAATCTGGCAATAACCAGATCGAAGGTCAATGGACGAGAAAAACTTTGCGCCATGAAGGCAGTCAAGGGCGTCATCTATTCTTGGTAAGGGGTAAACGTCCTTCTTAGTGACCTTGTTGATATGTCTATAGTCGACGCAAAACCGCCATGTGTTGTCCTTCTTCTTGACAAGCACGACTAGGGATGCCCACGGACTAGATGAGTGTTCGACGACGCCTTTGGCGAGCATTTTCTCGACCTCTTTCTGGATGACAGAGCGTTCGGCAGCGGAGACGCGGTAAGGGCGGCGATGAATTGGGTTGGCATCGCCGGTGTTGATGTGATGCGTCACAACTGATGTCTCGCCTAAAGGGCGGTTGTCAAGATCGAATATGTCCGCATAGGATGTCAACAGAGGGTGGAGGTCTTGTGCTTCGGAGGGCGAAAGATCTGGCGCTATCATTTCGGCAATGTCAATGCTTGACAGGTTAGGCACAGTGAGCAAGTTCACGTGTGGAGTAGGTTGCTGAGCCGACAGTTCAGAAATATCACACTCTTGCAACGACGACATGACGCCTAGTTTAATACCAGCAGGCAGCACGTGCGCGGAGAAACCAAAGTTTAAAAGAGACAGATGGGTCTGGTTGTGGCGTACTCTCACCACGGTGTGCGGGACAGCAACGGAGTGCTTTAGCATAATGTCGGTAATAGGTGAAACGACATATTCACCATCGCGCACAGGCGGATCACACACGAGCTGCACGTAGGTCGCGGCTTGCGGCGGAAGATGCAGGAACTCGGTAGCACAAAGGCGACTTTGAGCATCACGAGCAACAGTGGCGTCAAAAGGCAGTTCCAACTGAAGAAGACCTGTCGAGCAGTCGATAAGGGCGGAGTGCGCACAGAGAAAGTCGAGACCAAGAATCACGTCATGTGGGCACTACTCAAGCACGGTGAACAATACGACGGTCTGGCGCCCAGCAATACACACGCGAGAGGTGCATATGCCGAGAACGGTAGATGTGCTCCCATCGGCAAGCATTACTGCCCACTTAATAGGAGGCGTGATCACTTTTCGCAGTTTAATACAGAGAGCGGCGCTCATGACTGAAATTTGTGCGCCAGTGTCTATGAGGGCTGTAACGGTAACGTCATCCACCAAAAGTTCCAAAATATTGCGGCGTGTAGGAATCGTCAACAGAGGATTTGCAGAACGGGTCGTTAATGCAGCGTCACCTCCG
This sequence comes from Rhipicephalus annulatus, assembly GCA_013436015.1. Taxonomy (NCBI): domain Eukaryota; kingdom Metazoa; phylum Arthropoda; class Arachnida; order Ixodida; family Ixodidae; genus Rhipicephalus; species Rhipicephalus annulatus. The sequence continues at coordinate 493,470 of WOVY01010175.1, read as the reverse complement.
GGAGCTGCATGGTCTAGTTTCCCGAGGTTGAGGGCCCAGGTCGTGCAGGGGACCTGGATCGAGTAATCATCGGCGAGAGAGATCGGCGGCCTTGGGGTGATGGTGACCGGCTGAACCTTCGGCCCTGAACGTTAGCAGGAGCCGGCTGTGGATCGTACGGAGTAGAAAAACGGCGAGAATTGCCTTCAAAGCGACGCCATGTCCCAGTGTTCCAAGATGAATTGGATGTCCAACGATTGCGACAGTATCGTGCAATGTGGCCGGCGCGAGAGCAGTGAAAGCAGATCGGTCTATCATCCGACGTTCTCCATTCAGCAGGGTTCCGGTAGCGGGAAGGGTAGCGTGAAAGGTACACGGGAATCTGGTTAACAGAAGCTGAGCTCTCGGTAGTGCGAACAGCGCAAACAGGTGCGATGCCGAGATTTGCTATTTCTTGGCGAACGACGGCTTGGATGAGGGAGACGGTGGATGCGTTGCCTTGAGGACCAGCGGAGGCGATGGCAGAAGGAGCCATTGCTTCGAGTTCGCGGCGAACGATTCGAGTGACATTTTCGGACGATGTAGCTTGCGTGAACTTGGGGCTGTCTTCGCAGGTCGAAGTGGCTGCCGTATTAGGCAGACGCGCAAACTGGCGGGTTATGCGACGGTTCTTGGCGTGCTCGAAGCGCTGACATTCCTTCACAACCGCGTCGACGGTGGCGCAATCTTTAACGATCAACAGATGAAAGGCGTCATCGGCAATTCCTTTTAATATGTGAGCGATTTTGTCAGTTTCGCTCATGTTCTCGTCCACCTTTCGACAGAGGCCCAATACGTCCTGTATGTAAGATACATACGATTCCGTCGATGTCTGCACGCGACGTTCCAGGTCTTTCCTCACAGCCTGCTGTCGCCCAAATGGCCTGCTGAACACCTCGACAAGCTTGAGTTTGCAAACGTCCCAGCTGGTCAACTCCGACTCATGCGTCTCATACCAGGTGAGCGACGTATCCCGCAAGTAAAATACTACGTTGGCCAGCATCAACGTAGGGTCCCATTTATAGTATTCGCTCACGCGCTCGTACAATGTGACCCAATCTTCAACATTCACCTTGTCCTTGCCTGTGCCCGAGAAGGTTCCGGGGTCTCGTGGAGGCAGGAGAATCAGAGGAGGCAGCTGCTGCTGCTGCGGCTGCTGTTGCTCTTGTGCGTGGGCCTGTTGAGCCATTGCAGAAAAATGAAGGTGGCGACCACTCCGAAGTTCCGTGTTGGTTTGCCGGGAAAGCCAGGCAGGCGTACCCAGCACCTCCACCAATAATCTTACAAGGAAACGTATATTTGTAGATATTTACGACGTTTACACGCGATAACAATGCCTGGCACACTGGCGGGCTGGGACCAGTCTTTATCCACTTCGTAGTCTTTTCTTTCAGACAGGGACCCTTTACCGCTTTATGCCCCAACCCCACGACTGCCTTGTGGCAATATGAACCTTACTGCACCCTTTTAGCTTGCTCGCGCAGGCAAATAAAAAGGTGCTGCTCCAAGTTGATAATGTTCCATTAGCTGCATGCATCGACCAATCTAAGTGATGTCATGTTCTATGCTTAAGTATGCATCAACACAGCTGCATGTGTATTTCTGCAGATCTACCATGGTACTCATTCGATTAGTTTATTAAAAGGAATACAGTGCGATGCGCAGCAACATACACATATTTTATCTGTATTGCACAAAAGCACAATTCCACTGAGCATACATGACGGCATGCGCATTGAGAAGGTATTCAGTGCAGGTAACTTGTAAAATTAAGTACTGTACAGTTACGTATTAAAATACGAATGGTACTAGTGTTCTTGAACTGGCCTCACATTTACACGATTATGTAATGGAAGAATTGGCTATTGGGTCATGCCACGTCAGACGTCCCAGCCAATTTGGGGAGCACCTCAAATATATTCGAAAAAAATTGCGCTGATTTACTGCATTAAGAAAGGTAACTGCTAGAATATTTCGCAGACAAATATGTTTTGGTCACGTGGCTGCCTCCTGAACTTCCCGGAATCTCGTCTGGATGTTTGTGAAAAAAATTATTTCATAAGTATCTCTTCTTCCATGCCAAATTTGGTGTACAAGTTATGTGAAGGGCTTGCGAAAAGTGTTTGAAGCTCAGTAATATTATTACCATTTCTCGACCACATACGCCTCAAATAATTTAGCCGAAATGTGTTATATCTGCATTTTTCTAAATCAATACTGCACTTTTAATAAATATCTGAGGAGTGAATACTTAATATACATTAGGTATATTTGGCGGAAAAAATATTTTAGACCTCTCAAACTGTCAAACTTTACGAGAAAAATCGCAAATTTCACAAAATAGTTGTTTTGCCTATAATGAGACGCAACTTGCACCATATAGTGGTTTAATTAAAATAGACTTTGTACTTAAATTGGAAGCAAATAAACAGGTCTTTTCATGTGCCAATTTTTGTCATAGCAATTTATGTGTTGAGAAAAAGATCACAGCATACCCACAGAGTGAATGATGATGAGTGGGACGTAGCGTTCGTCCGTCCGGACGCACAAAAGGATGGACAGACAGTCTGACGCCAGTATGGACGAACAGAAAGACGGACAGACTGACGGACAGACCGACACACGGAAGCCCGGACGGATGGATGCACAGACAAACGGACAAAAGTACAAATGTACGGACGAAAGATACGCCCCACGAATAATCATTTTGTCCGTGCATATGCTGTGAAAACCCCTAACGCTATCTATTGTGCAACTCATCAAGCGGCTACATAATACTTGTACGACTTCAGTGGAGGGAACGACGCACGGCCTCAAGAGCTTTGTCCCTAAATGATTTTTCAAGGCCAAGTTCCTCATTTGCCTTTTGGTCATACGGAAGCCGACGCCTCGAAGTACTCCACTGCCGCTGATGGGAAAATTCAAAAAGTATTTTATTCCTTGAAATAGGAATTGTAACGATGAAACTTGTCACATACAAAGAACTGTTTATTTGCTTTCAATTTAGGTAAAAGGTGATTTTTGATTGGACCCCCACATGGTGCAAATTGCATCTCAATACGGCCAAAAATGACAATTCGTGAAATGAGTGATCTTTTCTCGTAGAGGTTTACAGCTTAAGATGTCTAGAAATATTATTTCATCAAAATATCTTTTCTGTGAAGTAAGTAGTCATAGCTCAGATATTCTTACAAAGTGCAGTATCGCAATGAGAAAATGCAAACATAACACACTTTGGCTAAATTCTTGCAGACGTATGTGGCCAAAAATTTGTGTTAATATTGCCGAGTTTCAAACACCTTACACAAGCCCAGTTACTTAACATGTACCAAACTTCGTATAAAAAAAGGAGCGGGACTTGTAAAATATTCTTTTTTTCACAAACAACACTCAAACAACATTCTGGAAAGTTTGAAAGGCAACCACGTGACCAAAAACGTTTTTCACCGAAATATTCAAGCAGTTCACTGTTTTCAGTCCATTAGATCAGCACAATTTTTTTTTTTGCAAACACATTCGCCATAGCCGCAAAATTGGCCGGGAAATTTCCAATAAAGTGACCCTGTTACCTTCACTCAATGACCATTGCATACTGCTAAATTAGGGCCATTTGTTTCAATCAAGCTGTCAGGGTGAGAAAGCATAACTCCTTCCCGATGCAGCATAGGCTGTTCAGTGGCTGTGCGTGTTGTGTTCCCAGATAGATATGATGCCCAGTCTTACATTTTGACTGCAACATATGCTTAGATACCATGCAGTATGTATAACGTTAAAGTGTTTTTGTGCAACAAAAGACTAATAATACGCTTCACATAGTGAAAATACCTTTAACATCTGAAGTACTTAGCGAAGTTAAACGCCACAGCGAGCCGAGGGCAATAAAACTCTGAATAACAAGAATATTTTGAAAGTTACACATGATGGAAACGATCTGAATAAAATGTGCTCGAACTTTAGCAGTTATGTTCAAACAAGCGTATGCGCTGTTCAAGTAGGCAATTCGACCACACACACAGACGAACGGTCTGTTCAAACTAAACTCCAGCTTCAGTGCTCGATCCGCTACACAGGCACGGCTGTCGGCAGTGTAACGCTACGTTGCGGGTGAACGAAAATACCGGTGAAGACAAATTTAACGAAATGGAATATATTAGCAAGTAGGCAAACTTCGCGAGGCGCACCTAATGCGAAGCTATATGCTGTGTTGTCACCCGATGCATCAACCCGAGTTATCACGGTAGTGTTACCGCACAAAACCAAAAAGAACCGAAAAGAACGACATGGACACCACGCCCTTGTTTTTCGTTTTCGGTCCTTTTATGCAATAAAAAAAAGAGAGTAAATGAACTACCAACATGCCCAAGCATATGCGTCTTAGATACGGTTGATGCTTAGAGCTAACAGGCGGCGTCCCCACACATGTATTAATTAGTAAACTAAAATTAATGTGCATAACGAGCGGGCCCCGTTAAAAACGGCTGCCAACAAAGGGCACCGCAAAAATCTGTTCAATTTCTTCGCTGAACCTCACCGCCGCACGCTCACTCTGCTTTGTACTCCAAACAATCTAAACGAACAAACAGAAAAACTTGCCGACATTCACACTTCGCCATAATCCCCGTGAAACAGTTCGGACAAATATTTTCGCTAAGTAAACAAATGCTGATTTGTCATTAACTAGTTGAAAACAAAATTGTTCGAAGGCGTTATTCTCGTGCTCACGCAGTTAACGAAGCGCTGAACATAACAACGTGAGAGCGGTACTCACTATTTCACTTTGAGGGCTCCACAATATGAATCCACATGTCCAGTCTTCAGGATGGTGCACCTTCGCAATAATCAGCACTGACAGAACACACAGGTCGAGCACAGAGCGCAGGCACATTTTAAGCTAAACACCGACTAATAAACTCTACCGATGGAGAAGCCACGCGCACCACACACACACACGCACACACGGGAGGGTTTTTCGCCAGCGCACGCAGTGACAAGTAACACGATGTCGGTCCCTTTCCCGCGCTGTGCGCCCGGCGCGCAGCAATACCGGGCAGCCACGGAGGAAGGCGGGCAGCCAAGGTTGTCTAGGCCACGAGGCTTGATGGCGCCTTGTGGCGTTCTCAGACCGGCTAGATGCGGTTTAACGCTAGCTCCGGCCCTCTGCTGATAACGCGGGCGCTGCTTTCTTTTCTTTTTTTTTTTTGCGGCAGTGATTCGTTGCGTTCTACTCGTTCTTCAACAGTGCATCTGAATCGCAGTGAACATTGTGACGGTGCAGTGCTTCCAGCACGAGCTACTAGTCGGAACGCGCATTTGTAATATTCAGCAGCAATATTTAGCGCACCTTCACCGACCTAATGTAGTGAATTTTGGTAAAAAAGCTAAGCTGATGCTTTTTGCTTAGCTCTATGGGTCTTTAGGGACTGCACATTCAGGGTCACGCAGGCGCTATTTTATCAGCACTTTAATTACAGTAAAGGCATTGCAACATTGCATGCATCGGCCGTCACACTATTCGATGACAACATATTGCCACGTGCGTACTGCTAGGAAGACGAAGACGACAGCGCATACGCGCATCTGCACGCTTTTATGCAGCAAGCAATAACAAGAAAGAAGAGGAAAGCTCTGGCGCGCAGTAAATAAAAATACTGACCTTCTGCTACTTTCTCAACCTGTTAAACACTACTTCTGTCTTCACGTAATGACAATACATTTGTATTTAGCTTACACTCTTGGAACAAGACCGTGGCTGAAAATGATTTCATCAATGTTGTTTTCTCACTACCTACAAAGGCATGGCTTTTACCGCAGCACGTCTGCTGGAGAAGTTACATAAATTATAAGAAGACAATCCGCAAAAAAAAAAGCGGAGAGAGAGAACTAGAGAATGCGTTTCGGCTCCCCTTAGGAGAGCTTTGTTCGCAATTTAGTCAACAAGGCTTCCGTCATTCTGAGCAAGGCTGCGTCAAAGTCACCGAAATGTCCTTATTCTGCATTTTTCTTTCTGGTCGGTGTCCTCTTACTAATTTCCATGACGCACTTTTAAGGACACATGAAGAGGGCCATTCGCTACAGTATTTAACTAAAACGTGCCTGCTAAAAATACATGACGTCAATGTTTTTAAGGGACCTGATGGCCTGCTAACGTGGTGGTTATGGCTAAACAACAGTGCTGTTGTTGTTTGTTTTTGTTTTTTTGTAGGTGGCGCCGCTTTATCTCCACCTTTAAAAGCTTCTATCTTATGGGGGACGGGGGGAGGGGGGGGGAGTGTTCTATGCATGGCTACACCAATGTGCGCAACATTACCTTGTTCAGGCAAATCAGTGCACTTTGTGAGTGTTGGCTTATCACGCAAATGACACAGATGAAAGAAACAGGTACAGGAGAATTGGCCCTTACTCTATTGAACAAGTGGTGCTCCTATTGTATCTTCCATCTTATAGTAGTTTGCGTGCTTTATCGATGACAACTGCGTTTCGGTCACATTACTTCCTGCTTCGATTCATCACTAGACTCACAAGCAGTTAGTAGTCGGAGCCTTGCTGGTTTCAAGATGGTTAATGTATACTAACAGTATAAGCAAAACGGCCCGAAAATGTCGTGCATTTGTATACCCTTGTATAGGCACGTGTGCTCAGGTTTGGGTGCTCGTTAAGGAACCCCAGGTGGTCGAAATTTCCGGCACCCTCCACTACAGCGTCTCTCATAATCGTATGGTGGTTTTGGGACGTTAAACCCCACATATCGATCAATCATTTGTAGCCTTGTTCATTACACCCCAAATATAAGGGTGTAAATGGAGTGTTTTTAAGGTGTTTTATTCACGAACACCTCAAATTTTAAATATGGGGCGTAAAAGGGTGTTCATATGGGTGCTTTTATTGCGTACACTCGTTTTAGACTGTTTAGGGTGTAAAATTTTTAGAGTGTGTTTATACCTATACCAACCTTTAACGTGGAAGCGCTGATGCTGGCACTTCGTGCTAAATTTCCATTCCGATGAGTAACACATATTAGAAGTGAATAAACATACACTTCAAATTTGTGGTAGCCGTAGTAGTTTGTGGGGAGAGCGTAATCAGAGAAAACTGTCCAACAGTTAAATGACTTTCACTCATTAGACACAGAAATTGGGCAAAGTCACCTAACGGTGTGTTTAAGCGTTAACAAAACAGCACTTGTATGCGAAACGGGCCGATTGAAATGGACACGTATCGCAATAACACGTCGCAGTAGCTAATCCTGGAGGCCTCTCCCAGACGCTAGCGCCACACTGACGACCAATGACTCTGTGAAAGCAAAGTGTGAGATATGAAAGGTGCGTTCGTAAAATCCTGACAGAATATGAACGCGGCGCATTGGATAGCACACCACTCATCTGTTGTCACAGACTTTTGAAGTCGTGGGTTTCACTCCCGTTGGCGGAACTTTTTCTTTGCCACCTGGTGGTGTGCATTTTTGACGTCGTTTCCGTAACAGAAGTATGTCACCGCAGTCTTGGTAAACCCCAGCACCAAACACTTTCATGTTAAAAATATTCAGGTTTATAATGAGAAAGTGGGGAACATCAGGATGAAAAACAATTGTCGGTGTGGAAGCGATCCTGCTTTGCTTTAGGTAGACAATCATTTTAGAAGGCGGTTGACGGGTAATGCCTCGGTTCATGCGCGGCTCACCAGCTAGTTATCACGGATACACCTTGTTTGGTGTCTTTACCGTTAGTGCCAACATGCCAGAGATAGTTTAATGGAAGGAAAAAGAGGAGTCGGCTGTAGGAATACTGCTTGGTCGCGCCCTACTTTGCGCGTATTAAAGAAAGAGCAGGAACGTAAGGGTAGAGACGCACCGTCTAATACGTTTGTAGCGTAAAGTGAAATGTAAATAGTTTTATGCATATATTTTCTTATACGTAATGCTAGCTTGTCTTCACCCAACAGGTATTCGTGCCTTACCTCTCATGATGGTATGATCATGGGTCGGTCCTTGCAACATGTCGGCTACCCTGCGAGCTTGAAAGCAGCCCTGCAGGCTACAGTTTGAAGATACCCAGTTTGGGCATATTCCGCCTTCAAACGAGCAAAGATCTGCACATAGAAAAGAAAAAAAATATTACAAGGGTTTAAGCACGCATGGCTATCGAATTGAGATATGCGACGCTATATACAGGTATAGTGTTCCACACACTTAGCCAAACCACAACCACGCAGCGGCGCAGACAGTGTACAGGCCGTCAAATATAAAGCACGTAGATGAGAAGAAAGGAAATATCTAATAAGTGGATATTTGAAAGACCACCATAATTACACATTCGAATATTAACTAATGCTTCTGTTTGTGAAGAAAAGGCACGAGTTGAACTGCATCGTCAGTTTTGGATTAGTCCTTTTCAATTTGTTTTCCTCATTTTACATCTTTTTATCAAGCTCAATCACTTGTCATTGCCTTAGCATTACGCTAAAAGCCCCTGTCATTAACAAAAGCTGTCCTATTTGCAGGCTATTTGTCTATGTCGTCTTCATCAACTGCACCTAATATGTCGGATGCTCTAAACAGTTAGGGCTCACTCGAGGCAGCACTCTAACATCAAAATCGTTCCTACACAGCCGGAATAGGATGCAGTCAAGTTTTTGCGCCTTTTAGAACAAGCATGCAGCTTGCTTCAGACGAAGACCTGTAAATCATCGGCAAAGTGTCACTGGGAGATACATTACCTTAAGCAAAATAGCACAGGAAGTAACGGTCGACTATCAAGAAAATTCTTACAAATGACACATTTCAAGGAAGCCGGATATGATACCTGGAGGCATGGTTCTGTTTCACAACGCTCCGGATGCAGAGTTTACGTACATTGGTCCCTACACAGTGCTTAAAACAGCAATACGATAAGAAATCTTGAAGTCTGTGTACTACCGAAGCTTCATAGGAAAAAAATCACGGCATATCCGCGAGGTGAATGATGACGAGTGGGGAGAAGCGAACGGATGAACGGACTGACGCACGCACGGATGGATGCACGGATGGATGCACGGATGGATGCACGGACGGATGAACGAACACATGGACGGGCGCTTGGACGGACTGATGGAAGCTTCACCCCACTCATCATCATTCACTATGCTGTGACTCCGTTTTTAAACCTTGAAGCTGGCTACTACTACTATGACAGCGACAGGGACGTTCGATCCACGGCGTAAAGAGTTTCACTCCTAAAACAGAAGATGCTTCGATAGAACACTTTATCGACCCAATATTTTGTCTTCGCCCTCCTGTGTTAGTACTAAAGAACTGTATCAACACAGGAGGGTGAAGACAAAATGTTGGGTGGATGTAGCGTTTTACAAGCTTAACCTAACCGCAAACACATGGCGACGAAGTCAAAGTGTGGAGGCCGTGAAAAGACAAGCAGGTAGAAGAGAAGATAGAAGATGGTTGTCATAGATCATCAATAAACGACCGAAGGAGCCCTGCTTTCATGGACTATTGCAATCCGAAATGCTTTGGAGAAGTTATACAGAGATGAGAAGAGTGCTGCATTCTCTCCTACAGAAAAAAAAACTTTCCTTTCAATAGAGTGGATAATTGAATATTGCCATCAAGGGCATCAGCTAATTTAAACCTACGTATCGTATTGTGAAGGTACAAGAATGATGGAGGCAATTGCCGCTGCAGCGGATGAGAGAGTCAACTTAAACGGTTTGGATAATGTGAACTCACCAGGAACTTTATGACTGAGACAACAATCAACACACCGCCGTACAATTTCAATAAAAGGCAACATTCTCCATGGCTTTTCATAGCTATAGCTCTCCATCCAGAGTAAGTGGTGAGCCCGTGTCACGGGAGGTGCAGTAATCTACGCATACTGTTTCGCGGTCCTCGCTATTTAGGCAGCGTAACTAATGCCATTGCCAGGGTCAGCGACGACGTGCAGCTCTACCCATGACGTCACACGTGGCGTGTGCGCGCTGGTCACATGACGCCAAGAAGTTGAAGGATATGCATGTAAACTGGGAAACAATTTCTAGCATATCGACAGAGTGAATGATGATGAGTGGGGTGAAGCGTCCATCCGTCTATCCTTCTGTGTGCCCGTGCGTCCGTGCATGTGTCCATGCACCCGATCACGTTCGAGAATGCAGACGGCGCCTGGGTAGCACCGACGAGCCGCCAGCCAAGGAAGACGAACAGAAGTGTCTTCAATGTGGCCGGCACTCTGCTGCGTCCATACTACAATCAACATCCGCCACGTATTGCGACTATCCACGAGAGTGAGAAAGGCACTCGTTCTCCGCGCACTCAGGCAAAGTGTGCGCAGCAGCCAATCAGAAAGTAGTGGCACTTCAGAGAGTAGCGCCAGAGTAACGACATATAGAAAATGAGACGAGAAATGGTCATCCATTTGTTTTGCCTTCTTTTGTTTCTCGTCTCTTCTTCTCTCGGTTACGCGTGAGAAATGACAAGGTTAACTTAAGAGGAGCTTCACCCCTAAAAAGGGCAGAATGAAGATATTGGCGCAAGCTAGCTTGTCGAACGACTTGAGTAAGGGGCAAACACCTAAGCAAAAGAAAGGAAACCAAACAAAGAAAGAGACACTCGGTTTGTGTAGGCCTTTCATTCATATAGAAACTGGATGGGTGGGGAAAACTGTTAAGTCCTGAACCAGCCACGGATCAAGAATAAAAACATTGCGAGATCCCACGTACAGTGGGAATCGATGATATGCGATGTACAGATGAGGGAGGTTGATATGTCTTTTTAAAATTAGCACAATTAACGTTACGATGCGGAGGTAAATTATGCCGTACATGACTTCCATGTCAGGATTGTTACGTTTGGAGTTGTCATTTACCTTCGTCACCTATTCACGTAACTTCATACGTAATTTGGTATATATGGAGCTAGCATACCGGCCGCGGGCGTGCTGTGAGCGTAGCATGTAGTTCAGGTTTACATGACATGCATGTCATGATTATCATGTTTGGACGTGTCATTTGCATTTTTCGTCCATTCATGTCACGTAATACCGAATTTGGTATATAGAGAATTAGTGAAACTGTCGGGCGCACGCTATGAGAGTAGCATGTAGTAATGTTTTACATGACACGCATATCAAAATTATCATGTTCCGACGTGTCATTCACCTTTGTCGTCAATTCATGTCAAGCAATACCAAATTTGGTATATGTCGAGCTAGCGAAACATGCATGAGCGCATCATGAGCGTGGCGTGTGGTCATGTTGGTACATGACACGCATGTCATAAAGATCATGTTTGCACCAGTCACATACCTTCGTCATCCATTCACGTCCCGTAATACCAAACTTGGTATATGTGAAGCTAGTGAAACGGCGGCGAGCGAACGTAACGTTGAAGCGTGCGCACGCTGGGCGCAGCGACGCTACGTTAGCAAAACGCGAGCACTCTATACTCTGACGCTAGGTGCGACCATCGTCTGTCGGCGAGCCCCGGCGGCAACCAGCGCGAAATGTGACATTTTACATTTCACGCCGACAACGTAACCCGGACATCACCACGTCTGCCTGGCTTCGCGGCGGAGGGACGCTGGGAGCACTCACATAGAGTTGCTCAAAATTAATTAGAGGGAACTCTGGCGCTGCGATCGTTCAGCGACCATGAGAATGATGGGTACTACACACATTTCCCTAGTCTTCGTACTTGCGGGCGGCGAATTGTACTTGCGGCTTCGTTTATTGCTTTGTTTCTGTTTTGTTTTGAAAGAAAGATTCAACCCTTTTGAACTTCCTGACCCAATTTGGAAAGGTAAGTCGAAAAAGTAGGGTGGTGAAGCGCAATTGCTGAACATTTGCTAATTTTTGTTTTGTGAGAAAAAAGCTCTAAGCCACATGAACACACACGGAGCCAAAGGCGGGCCAGAAGTACGAAGATTAGACAAATGTGTGTACTACCCATCATTCCCACGATCGTTGAAGCGCCGTGCGTTGCAGCTCCCATAGACACCAGCGCCAGAGTTCTCTCTAGTAAGTATTGTGGGAAACTCTTTGCGCGCTCAAACGCGCATGCGTCAAAGCAACGCAGTGCGGCGTGCGCCTGCTAGTGTATGCCAGGCAGATCTGCGCCAAGCGTGGCATCACCGGCGTGACGCGACAAAATGAACGCTGGCCTGCACGTGCGCCGGGTCACGCTGAAGTGTAATGGGGCCTTGAGCGTGGCATGTAGTCATGTTCTTACATGACACGCATCTCATGATTATCATAGTTTGCACCAGTCACATACCTTTGTCATCTATTCACGTGGCGTAATACCACATTTGGCGCATGTGATGGTAGCGAAACTGCCGCGAGCGCATCGTGAGTGTGGCATGTAGTCATCTTGTTACATAAAGTGCATCTTATGACTATCATATTTGCACCAGTTACATACTTTCGTCATCCATTCACGTCAGGTAATACCAAATTTGGTATATGTCAAGCTAGCAAGATGGCAGCGAACGCACCATGAGCGTGGCATGTAGTCATTCTCAAATGTGACACGTATCGCATGGCTATCATGTTTGCACCACTCTTACACCTTCGTCATGCATTCACGTCCCATAACACCAAATTTGGTATATTTGAAGCTAGCGAAATGACTGCGAGCATACCATGAGCGTGGCGTGTATCATGACCCATGACTTACATGACATGCATGTCATGATTTCCACGCATAGGTTGCGGGATCGAATCTCGACATTTCCGAAAGAGGCGGAAACGTTGTAGGCCCGTGTGCTCAGATTTGGATGCACGCTAAAGAACCGCTGGTGGTCGAAATTTCCCGAGCCCTCCTTCGTCTACGGCGTCTCTTAAACATATGGCGGTTTTGGGATGTCTTACCCCACATATCAATCAATCAGTCAAATGATTTCCACGTTAGAGTCTGTCGCTTGTGTTCACCATGCAGTCATGTCATACGATACCATTTTGCAACATGTCAAGTTAACGAAACCGCCGCAAGAGCAGCAAGACAATGAAATGTAAATCATGACATTAATGACATATGTGTCATGATAGTCATGTTATGAATAGTCAGATATGCTCGTCATACAATCATGTTATGCCTTACCAAATTTGGTATTACTACCAATAACTTAACGGCCAGGAGAATTAAATGTCCTAGGTGGCTATACAGATAGATACGCTAAAAGTCACCGTGGTTAACTAACAAATGCTTCCCATTTAGGAAAAATGCCACGCCTGTGCGGACCGCGCAGCACAGTCCCAGCAAAAGCTACAAGAGCGGCCTTTCAGAGCCTTTTCAAGACACTCATTTGGTAACTACTGCAAGCGCACTTGCTTGATACCCACTCAGGCATTAATAAGAATTTTCTATGAAGTATAAGCGGGCATTCGCTATGCTATTTTTGCCATTCTTCTGAGAAGCTTGGCATCCGCTAAACAATTGCAGGAATTTTGTGCCAATGGTTCATGCAGTGGACTGACGACGATGAGGATTTATGGCTGAAGTGCGTATGCGCCACAGTTAATAAGGGAACAAGAACAAGCTTTTGTAATGGGTTAGAGCATTGGACGGCCAAATGGTTACGATATTCGCATTGTGTGACGACTGGCTGTTCTTTCGCTGTTTTAAAACACTTTACAAGTCGTATTAACGCGATTGCTTTGCCGGCATCAAGCCTCCCTAAGGCAAGTTTGTCAACAAGTCACAAGTAATCCAATGATTACTTGTTCTCTAGCTCAAGAAAAGACCTATATTATACTGTATTGGATGGGCTCTTTCCAGCTCCACTTTACCGCTCACTACATATTAGATTTTGTGGTCATAACGTGCTATTACGCGTAACGAAAATGCCTATTTATTGTTTATTGTTTTATTCAACAACGATGTCAGTTTACAGAAAAATGCGTACAGGATTGGTAATACACACAAGGAGCCCCAATGTTAGAAACCCTCAGGGGGGCTCCCTTACATGATGTTAGCGGGAGAAGAAACAAAATTTCACCAATAACCAAAAAATTGTTTTCAAAGTGCATACAGGACCGATACCTGTAAAAACCTGGCTAAACACCACAGGCATATTTGTATCCTCAATTAACCGCCACCCCTGGAAAGTTCTAGAAACATTCGATCATTGCTTTATTAGTTGTAAAGATGCCATACTTTTCTGGGACGTCCTGCAGAGGGCTTTAAAAAAACGTCTGCATTCATACTCTCATAGCATCCGTTATCTTGTACCACCCAAATGCAATGACATGCCAGTTGACATGCTGTTGTTATTGGGCATGCATAGTTTATAGAAAACTCGCATGTTAGACAGGCATGTGAAACCAATGGTGTCTTCGCGATGCCACTTTGTGCAAATGACTGCGCGGCTAAGGGACTTTTATGACCGACTGCAGTTTGAGCCGGACTGGTATGCTGAGTTCATGAAGTGTGCTACTCAAATACCCCTTTAGACATTGTGTTGTAAGAGATTTATTTAGTAAAGTTCATTGTACATTTCTCGACTTGGCCCTATGTATGTTGTACGCTACGTATATACGTAAGCCGATTTTGTATTAAATACCAAGTAAGAAAAAAAACCGGCGTGGCTCAGTGGTAGAATACTGGGCTTGCACCCAGTGAACCCGTGTTGGAGCCCCACTTTGTCGTCGGTGCTAGATTTTTTTTTTTCTAATCTCGCGCGATGTGGTTACGGACACTGGCGGCGGCGGCGGCTGCGGCGTCGGCGGACAACTGCGCGTGATTCAAGTTGTGATCTCATAACAGCTTTAGCTGTAAAACGTGAAACGTGGCATTGCAATTTGAATCACATATGAGAAGCACTGAAACGTGGTGACTTTGTCATCAGAGCTGTCAAAATTGATTAGGTAAAATTATGAAGTCTCACTGGTTGACATTTTGTACCCACCACATCTGGTTGATTCGAAGGTTCCTTTGTAACGTCAATACCCATTCGCTGGAGCCTACTAATCATTTGAATAGGCATACGACTAACTATATTTTCTGTCCTTTTAGGAGCAGCTTTTTAACTTGAGTATATGAGGCTTCCGTCCATGGATGTTCTGACCTGCCGCATTAGGTTAGTGTGGCACCATACACGGCAATTCATTCGTCATGACAGCCCGATAGCCATTCAGACTGATGTGACGAGGTTATAATTTTTTGCCAGCGTAATACTTTTTTTACAAAGTGAACACAGTGCACTGGTTGACGTAAAATTATTTCCTATATCATAAACATGAGATTTTCAGTTCTTTTAACTACAGTGCAATTATGAAGGGGTTTGCTGGTCCGACTAAGCTATGTATACCTGTTTTGTTGTGTTGTAGTAGGCTGCAGCAGCAACTAAAGGCTCGAGGGTCTGTTCCCGTTGTGCGGCTCTGCGCAACCTCCACCACGAATATCGATCTTCATAAACTGGTTTCTTGGGCTAATTGGCGATTTGAAGCGACATGCTTGCACAGCACAAAAAATAAAAACAAAAACCAGGACAAAAGACAGGACACAAGAGTACACCCGGGTTGTGTGCCACCCTTGTTGTGACTTTTCTTATGTATATATTTTCTTGTGCTTTGCAAACCTGGCATTTTTAAATGAATCAGGTTACGTAGTACAACTTCGTTATGTTATCAAAGACCACTGTTGTGACGTCTATATTAGCTTGATTCGATTTGTGACGCTAAAACGCAATAAGTGCTAAGTACGAAATAGCCACACTCCCTCTAGTGTAGTGTTGCGCGTTTAATGGCTCCTCGTGTTTTCTTTGAAGGGTGAGCATTTTCGTAGTAATCGCCGACGCAGACGCAGTGGTTCGTAAAGTGAAAAAAAAAAGGTTGAAATGTGGTGGTTAACGTGCCAAAACCAGCATATGTTTATGGAGGGCTCCGGAAGTTTCGACCACCTGGGGTTCCTTAACGTGCACCCAAATCTGAGCACACGGGTCCACAGCATTTTCGCCTCCATTGAAAATGCAGCCGCCACATCCCGGATTCAATCTCGTGAACTGCGGGTCAGCGGCCGAGTACCCAAGCCACTAGACCACCGCGGTGGTGTGTAGAGTGAAACAAAATGAAACATAAAAGTGAAACAAGATAAATTTTACGTGTTTAAGGTAATTAGCCGATGTTATATTGGTCGCTTAACTAATACTAAGAATAATAATAATAATATTTGCGATGAACATCCTAGAAGGACAATATTTTATGAGAGCCGCAGTTCTGGCACGCTCCAGAAATTTCCGCTCATGAGTTTGGTTATTCACCATGCACGTAAATCATAGCACTCGGCCACAAGTATTTCAATTGATCGAAATGTAGCCTCAGCGGCCTGGTTTAGATCCCGCAAGCTCCAGCTCACAAGTCAAGTACCATTACCAATAGGCTACGGCGGTGAGTGTAGCACAAAGTTTTCCGCTCATCGGAGTAAAAGATTTAAGCGAGTGGTGCTGCGCTGCGTGTCCACCAGTATCTTTTTCTTTTCAAATTTCGTGTTGTCAATAAAACAAACACTTCATAGATGTTTCTTTGATCTGGGCCATTAAGGCGTGCATCAATGAAACCCCAAACTTCCTGCAAGACACATGAGCCTATGTGAATTCATCGAGCCCACGTGAACTAAAGAAGCGATGACTACATTTGTTGAGCAAACAGCAATGCATATCCCGGTTATCGCGCTTCATCCTGGTTAGAGTTACGGAAAAAATGAAAAAAAAACTGTAGACACACTTACCAGCTGCCCCTAGCGATACACAAGTGAAGAGTACAGCCAGAGCTGCTAAGCAAGTGAAGAATCGAATTGTACAGCGTTAAAAGCTCGGTTGTCTTGGTCAGGCACCATTGTATAGAGACAGGTCCGTCGGCTCCTAAAACGTTGACAGACTGTCCCGAGAATGAAGCCTGACTTCCGATGCGGAAGAAGCGGCCGACGTTCTGGAAAATCACTAAGATTGTGTGTGATATACTTTCCTGGTAAACGCTCATTCAGTATGATCCGCATCTTAACCCATGTGGAGGCTGTTGCGAACATAGCGATACTAACAGACGTGACAAGGATTTGCGTATCAGACCAGGAAATGCTGATGACATCATAACAAGTGCGATTGCCTTTCTCCGTGATCCGTTGCCGTGTTGCCCTTCTGTTATCCTTAAGGAAGTTATGTTATGTTTGTATTTGTTTATGCGTGCAGTATATCTATTTCGTGGTATTTTTCCTATCTCTATCGGATACTCACCAAGTAAGGGGTTCCAAATGTTTTTGAAATAAATAAATAAATAAATAAATAAAGCGAATACTCTTTGTGGCTTACACGTGCAACATCTAAGAATAGTGCGTCATATTATTACCAAGCACCCACCTTCATTAGTGAATGAGGGTAGCCTCGGAATATTATCGTCATACTGATGAATAATTCAAACAAATACCCATAAAAACTGTTCTCAGTAAAACAAACTTCAGGTATTGCAAATTATGGTGCGTATCGTCAAACCTTAATAATATAGACAATACTACAATTTCAATGATCCATATAGTAGAAAAACCTCGAGGTCGTTTTTTAGTTCACCACTTATCTGTATTATTACAGAATCACTTTTTTTAACACCCGATTCGCGAAAATTTAGAGAGGATAGTGGATCTCTAAGCGGCTCGTTTATGAAATGTATGTAAAACTATGGCAGAAAGGCCAATGCAGGAGAAGGTA
Source organism: Rhipicephalus annulatus (assembly GCA_013436015.1). Taxonomy (NCBI): domain Eukaryota; kingdom Metazoa; phylum Arthropoda; class Arachnida; order Ixodida; family Ixodidae; genus Rhipicephalus; species Rhipicephalus annulatus. Next base: position 475,774 of record WOVY01010175.1, on the reverse strand, counting down.
TTATAAATTATGTCTTTATTTCTTAGTATAAACAGATTGGATAATCTCTGAGTGCGAACTCGAACGATGTTGATTTACACAGCACGAAAGTTTCACGAACGGGTGTGAGCTATTCGAAATGTGACTGTTAGAATCCGGTAATAATTTATACACCCAAAAACATTTTCGAGTATTTTCGGTTTATTGGTTGAAACGTCCTGCTGCTACTAAGGTAATCAGTAACAAGTACAATTATTGTAGAATGATTGAACTGAAGCGTTGCATAAAAATGACCTTACTATCTAATTGATTCCTATCAGGACTTGAATAGTGGAGTAGTGTTTAATAGAGTGGAAGATTCCAAAAGCCGCTGAAAAAGATATCATATCTTTTCCGCTTCATTCGACATGCGTATAATTCGGTACCAGGTAGGTTAACGTTCGGAATCGATAAGTTATTGTCAAGAAATAAGTTAATTTGGGTACACAAAAAATGGCAAAATAGTGTTGGTCGTATGCAGGGTAGTTGTATCTGAACAAAAAAATGACTAGCCAGTTTTGTTTGCGTGTCGTTTCAGTATTCAGTGTCAACATTCGTGGCTCCCTAATCATTATCATTATTATCTACGCATTTGCTGTTGCTTTGCGTTTTTTGGTAAGTGCGACAACGAAGATTGAACACAATTACACCATAGAACGAGCAATCGTAAAGGACTCCTCTGTTATGCCTACAACGTTTTGCTCATTTGTCTTCCAAAATGTACCCACTGATTTCACTAGTCTCAATATGTGTGTCGATTGTAATGCGCGTCACTCTTTGCGCGCCAGCATTGAGGCGTGTGGATGAGAAGTGCTCACAATGCGATGTTACTGAATGTGCGTTGTTTGCATGCTTTTTTAGAATGCGAAAAGGAAAATAAAAAACAGAATTTTGTTTATTTAAGGACGTGTTTATTTTGCTTATTTAAGCACGGAGCTACTTTGTCTATGTAACCTATAATAACTTTCGCGTTCTTTCACTTGGAGAATAGAGTTTTAGTCGTGGGACCCCAAGCAGCTTGCCCAGCTAATCTTTTGCATTCCAATATATTATCCTCTACATCAGCTGGCGACGAGACGAAAGCGAGGTGAGTACAAATGAGCTCATGAATACGACAACCCAGCGACTACGTGTCCCTTACACTCAAGTTACAGTAAGTGTTAGCGTGCTACTTAGAGCTGTGCAACAGTGCGTTTGTTGTGCCTGAGTCATAGCTTCAAATCCCGTTGATCTAGCTTTAAGAGTGAACCACATTACCTTTATGTTCAGATCACAGTTCTCAAAAGCCTGTGTGCAAGCGAACGACCTATTGGCACGAGCTGTGTTCAATGCGAGCGCGTGTCAGAAGCAGCGGAAATGCATAGAGCTCACTCCGGAGTTATGGTATTGTGTACCGTGTACGCAACGCTGTTGCAGTTCCGTGTTAGTGCACCACGGTTGCAAGACGTTTTAGAGCCGCGAATTACTTCATGTGCAAAGAAATGGGATCATGGTACTCGTACCTTATACAGCTACTAAGAACTTCCTGTACTGGCGCACTGACCATGAGATAACCACTTAAGTTAATACAAACTTTAGCTTGAATCGTACTGCAGTATGCACAAAATCATTTGCACAATACCTAGCGACTGCAATATAGTCTCAAGAACTCTCGACGATTGCTGTAAATGCAAGTAGTTTCATGTTTGGTTATTTTTGGCTATATCCTTGGAATACAAAAAAGGCAAGGGTCAACACAGTAAAAATTTCGGTGCTGCCTATCGGCAGGAACGAATTAAAGCGTAATAGCTAAGGGTAAAGTTCTTTTCTTTCTTTCAATGAAAGCTCCCCGCCCCCCTCTACAGTTACTACAACTATCATTTTGTGTATGCCTTGTTGACTATTTGTTCAAGAGACTGGTACATCTCATCTCCGCACTTCTGAACGGTTGTAAGGACCGCTAGAAAAATGTATGCAATAGTGATACACTTACCAGCAGCTACACCTGACGCGTGCGCGAAAAGTAAAACGATAGCAGTCGCCGAAACAGACTCTAAGTAAAACTGTGCAGTTTTAAAAGCTCGGACTCCTCGTTCAGGCACCATTTTCGAGGCAAGTCTGCCAGTTCTGAAAACGCGCGCAGACCGTGGCGAGTTCGAAGCCCACCACCAAAATGGAAGAGATCACTGAGATTATGTGACATCGGTTAGATTAGGTTGAACATATTTTGCAGATAAGCAGTCTGCTGTCATTATCTGTAGCTGATTGAGGGTTGGGATGGCATGTTCGAAGATAGCAACATAGATTTGATAGTTGCTCAAACAACAACCAAAAAAGCCGGCGATCACAACTCGCGCGTCCCCCCTCTCCTTTTTTTGGCATTCCAAGTGAACCAAAAGCTAATAATATCATCCCTACTTTTTCCGTTGCTTGCGATGAACAATTTCAAAATTACGTGTCACATTTTCTGAAGTACAACACCCTGTAGAATGGACCATGGAGGCCCCGAAACGTTGTTTACTAAAACAGCCCTTGTCGCACACCACACCCCCTCTTTTTCTTTTGTTAGGAGCCAAAAATAGGTCACAGTTGATCTCGAGGACCTGAAAGGTAAGTGTCTTACTCTACGTTTTCTTGAAATATAATAATGCTACGGAAATTATCCAGTTGCGACGAGAATCACTCTCATGGATAAGCACCTGATTAGTGATGAGTGATGACACACGCTTGTGTTAGCGTTCGTCTTGCTTGTTGTATTTAGAACACACAAGAACGATGCATCTCATGCCTTAACATAATCTTTTTTGTTTGATGTCACCACGCGTTTCATAGACTCGGCTGGATTTTCGTGTAATGAAGAATCCGGTTATCCAGCAATGCTTAAACGAATTCGTGGCAGTCGTCCTTGCAGGATAACGGCAGGTGCAACTCCCGTTGTGGCATTAGGTGAGCAGCGGGAGATGCCCAAATAGTCCGTCATGGTGACACAGATATCATGCCGCTCGTATGATGCCATTTGGACCACAGACTTGGGAACCATGTTGAACGTTTCTACAAGTCCGTTTTCTTGCGGGTAGTAAACAGCAGAAAAGCATTGGCATATGCCGTGTTCCAGAATGAACTCCTCAAATTCAGCTGAGCTGAATTATGGCACGTGATCAAAAACTATTTCACTCGGGTAGCCATCACGAGCAAACACTTTCAAGAGAAAGTTCGTGATCGTCACCTTAGAGAAGTTTCACGAAAAAAACTTTTCTGGCCACTTGCTGTGGTAATCAATAAGCGCCACCGCATAACCACAATTGATGGGTGCTGACTCAAAGGGGCCAATATTATCAATCGCAATTTTTTTCCCAAGGCTTGTCAGAGAAAGTTAGAGGCTGCGTAGGGGCTGCAGTAGGCCGTGCAGATTTGTCACATGACTGCCAAAAAAGACATGTTTCAACCAGTTCTTCTACATGGTCATCCGTTCGAGGCTACCAGTATAACTCTCGCAGTCGACTTTTCGTACCACTGATCTTCAGATGCGAGACTCATGTGCGAGTTCCATCAAACGATGAGTAAGGCTACTTGGAGCAACTATCCTTTCACCACGGTAAAGGAAGTTGTGCGCAATAGATAGCTCTGCACGCGCATGAAAATATGGCATCAGTGCCGCTTCCAAAATTTTTTTTTTGCCAAGATGACAAAATGTAGTCCTTGCCTGACTTTTCTGGTTATCTTGTCAGATTCTCTTGCTACTTGTAATCATGCCACGGTTAACATCGGAGAAAGAAGGCAAACAAGCTCATCGTCAGTGACCTGACAGATTTCTCCTGCAGGTAAAAGCCGTCGAGATAGTGGATCAGCTACCACACAATCATTTTTGCGATACTCTACGGCGGAGATGTAGAAACGTAGTCGCGCTGACCAACGTGAAATGAGAAATGGCCAATGTCCGACATTCTTAGTGAACGACAAGTTAACAAGGGCACTGTGGTCAGTTCGCAGAACAAAGGGGCCGTACACAAAAGTTGTCTTTGGCAGTATAGTGACGAAAAACAATAAATTATTGACATGGAGAGATAACAAACGTGTCCATGCCCGGCAAAACGTTCATTTGGCACACACCAAACACGAGCTCTCCTCTCGTGCCCACAATTCTTTCTCTTTCTTGTCTTAAATATTAGGCAATATTTAACAGGGGCGACCCCAGAGGTAGACGTGCCATTGTTCACAAGCCCAAACGCATGCTAAGACTTCACCTTTATCAGCAGAGCATTTCCTTTTTTGGGGCTTCAAGGTGCGCGAAGCAAAGGCAATCGTCTGTAGAATTCTCTTGTGTTGAAGCACAGCACCTAGTCCATACCCGCAGGCATCGCTCATGACGACGACGGGAAGGTTCAGGTCAAAGAAATGTACAGATTAAGAAACGGACGAAACTCGCTTTAGCAGCAGACCTCCAAGCAAATGGTTTGTTACCTCGAAGCAACGCCCCTAGAGGTTGCACAACGCCCAAAAAGGGGGATACGAACTGCAAGTAAATTTCCGTCAGGCCAAGCAGGGAACAAAGCTCATTTACGTTTGAATGCTTCCGAGCTTCTTCCGTCGCTTGGTTAGATGACGCTAGTGAAAAGAGTCCTTTGTCATTCACAATATGTCCCAGAAACGTGAGTCCGTTGACGTCGAAAACGCGATTCTGTATTAGTTTCAGGCCTAGCTGCTTTAGAAAGTCGTTGCAAATTGTTGCGAAGGTTCGCAAGATGGTTTTCTTCGAGAACGACCATAGATGATAATGTCGTTTGTGTAAAAGAGTACAACTTGACACCATTTCAGTATGAGATGCATCGTTTTCTGAAACTCCGACGGCGCTGAAGCCAACCAAGGCATACTCTTTTGAGGCGACAAAGCCAGTAGTGCATAATGAAAGTAGTCTGATCACGACTCTGAGGACGGAGTTCACGTCGATGGTAAGCTGACACCAAATACAGCTTGGAGAATCGCTTGGCGCCAGCGAAGCTGTCCAACGGCTCATCTCTCTATTGTGGAAAGATATCAACAAGTATAGCTTTATTCGGCTCTCGCAGATCAACAGACATTCGTATTGAGCCATCCTTATTCCGAAAAACCACTGTAGGAGAAACTCACAGTGAGGGATCAACGCGCTCATTTATATATTGAGCTTCAAGTTTCTGCAACTCGGCCGACACCTGCTCACGAAGGCTGAACGGCAGTCATCGTAACTTGCCGGCAATGGTCGGAAAGGACTCACGAAGCTTAACTTTGTGTTTGAATTCTTTGGCGATTCCGAGCTGTTTGTCAAACATACTCTGAATGTAGCAGAGTTGGCCAAGTAGGAGTGCTGGAGGTCAATGCAAGACACTGAAGTGATTTACATTAATGTTCATCTGTAGTGCCGCAATGGTGTCTAAGCCCAAGACAGTGGTGCCTTCAGATATAACATACCGAAAAATGCAAGCAGTTCTGTCTTGAAACGCAGCTGAAGTGACATAACATCTTCGAGCTGTCATCTTTGACTAGGCGCAGTCGAAAGGCTGCATTGAGGTTGACTTCAAAGGGCAAGTGCTTGCAAAAAACTGGTGATAGAGTTCTTCAACCAAAATTGTGACAGACGATCTCGTATCAACTATAAACAAGATAGAGTGACCTTCCACAGTGACGGATGTGTAGATGCCATGCTTGTGTCCCTTGACAACACAAACTATTTTGCCGCTACACTGTGAGCTACATAGTGTCGTCATCGTCACCAACCTGTACTTTTGCTGAGTATCTGACCTACGATAAAGTGTAAGTGCCCAATCTTCCTGCAGTGATGACATGTGCGTTTGCGAGCCTTAAATACAGGATTATTTGCAAGGTAATCAGCCGCCGCACAACGCCAACAAGTTCGAAAGTTTTTGGTGCCCTGTACAGGATACCCCTTTGCTTTGGCTTTGCACTCATCACAACGTGTACATTCATTTGTTTATTCTAGAGACAGAGAAGACCTTTGCGCTTTTTCAATGTTACGAACTGAAACGTCATCGAAGAATTCTTAAGCTAAGCTGATGGCTTGTTCGTACTGGTTAGCCAGTGTCATAGCTGATAAGAGCGTCAGTGAGAAGCCTTCAAAAAACAAACGCTTACGTAACAGATGATTCATAGTGTTCGAGACGAGCTGGTCAAGTAACATCTCATCAGCGAGACTTCAGAAATTACAGTCAGCGATGCGACTTTGCAAAGCAGTGACGTATTCTTCCAAGTTCTCAATTGCAGGTTGAGCACGGCGACTGAACCACGTCATCGTGTCAAGCCAAGATGACATTGACTGAACGCTCGAAATTGTCCCAAAGCAAGGCAACTGCAGCGTCATACGCGTCCTGTGTTGACCCGCTGCCACCTGTACCCGAAGAGCTGGGAACAGTAGCAGTAGCAGTGCCAAACTGCAGGTTCGTTGGCTTCAGTGTCCGCTGGCTTCAGTCCGCTGGCTGCAGAGAAAATCCGCTGCTCCTTGATGCCAAGACAGGCGAGCAGGATCGCTTTCCGGCGTTCTTCTCGGAGATATGACGCTCCAAAAGCCACCATGTATACGTCTGAAGGGCTTGTTTTCACTTGTGCTAAGGGACAGCCGGATGACCAGGCGAAGGCTGGAAAGGTAGTGGCGCTTATAATGCCGGAACACCCATAATAATTATGCCGCAAAAATCACCAGGAGTGTTGCTCTTGCATGGGTTCAAATCTCGTCGCCAACATGATGTATTTAGAACACACAAGAACGATGTATTTGATGTCTTAACATCATCTTCTTTATGTGATGTCCACATGCGCTCCTCCTCATTTTCTTTTCCTTATACAACAACGCTATTGTTTCAATTTGCATGTTGTGCCATAACTGTATTTTTTATTTACGATGACGAAAACCAGAAAAAAAAACAGGTTCACTGGCACAGAGGCGTACGTAAATTTTCTAAACAATATAGGATCAGCTGTGCTGGAAAACTGTTCATCAAAACTTTGAGAGTCGATAACTGTAGCGCTTATTTTCTCCAGAATCCCCTGAGATGGCTACCACGCGTCACTTGCCTTTCATTTGCTATACGTGCGCGAACCTGTATTTATTGTGTTTACCTTATTGTTGTAGTCATAACGTAGAAGAACAATATATTTGTTCGTCTACGAAAGTTGGTAAGTGCATCGAAAATTGTAAGTTTTATCGATACCCTGTCAAATATCCATTTGAACTGCGACTTGGCCATTTCATAATACCCTGCAACCCATTGAACTTTATTATTGAGCTAAACATATTCTCGCAATGTTATTGTACATGTTTTTGTCTAGGTCCATGCTACAACGCACAACAAATTTTGCTCCGGGAAAGTTATGTTCAAGTAGTACTATTACTCCACCTCGTTTAAACGGAAAATGCTTCATAATTTCGAGAAGCACTTATATAAAACTTGGATTTGTTTTGTAATATTTTCTAAAGGTTGCATTGAATGGTGAAATGTTTTTTTGTTTGCGTAGATATAGCGATCATCAATTATGACACTGGTAATCTATGTAAACTTTATCTAAAAAAATATGCTCCGACGAGCAACATTGAAGGAGGTGGTTTTCATGTTGTCGTTCTCACAGAATAGAGAGATTTAAAAAAATACAGAGGGTGTAGTGGATGAATGTGGAAATACCAGTCACTAGATTAGACCTGCACGCCGGTCTCAAGTAGTCACCGGCGGCGGTGTGACATCGGCTTGGGGTTCGTCGAATCAGTGCGGGATAGGAGGGTGGGCACTAGATTCTAGAAGCATTGGATGGAAGAGAGATTAGTTCATCGAACTTTGAAAAAAAAAAATATTGCGCTTCCCCAAAAGAGCGAAGCAATGGATGCGATAGCAACCAAGGTCAAAGCCGGAAATGGTGAGATCAAAGTGCATAGTAGGGTATGCGAGCTGTTTGCTGTAGGCTGCCCAGATAGTGCCACTTCTATTGGTTTCGTTCTCACCTTCACTACAACGCTTACAGGCGACATCTCATAAAGCACGCGTACAATATATGAGCGTTAAGCGCCGAATCTATCATTACTCCAGGCTTCTCGTCTGCGCTCTGTCATTTCCGCTAACACAATCGCAGATACACCGAATGGATGGCAATCATTTATAAGCCAAAAATAATCATGCGAGGTAAAGAAGAAAGGATGGGCGAATGCATGACAAAGCAAGCTAGGAGCCAATTTACAACTGACTTCTTTTCGTATATGCACCGATTGAGAGTATGTCGCCTAATCATGCCACGTGAATCACCGTTCTGGCGTCACGAAGAGCAACAAAAAACATGACGAATGCCAAGAAAAATGCGTTTGACTTTGTATGTTTAGAGGCTGCTTTGGTGCCCTTAAAAATACGGGGTGTGGAAACATACACATACACAAAAAAGTGGTCAAGACACCACATACGTCGCTACTGAAACATTGCACAGTGGCGTAAAATAACCTAGACAAACAGAAAAAAAGAGAATTAGCACTAGTTATGTCAAGCCTGAAAAAAATAATGAAACTGGGCATCCTGCTTTGTTTCTCTTCATTTTGGTCCTCCTTTCTTCATCTCTTGATTTTCTTTTACCATTTCCGTTTTTTTCCGTTTTCTTTTTTTCCTTATTTCAATTTGTTCAATTTTAGCCTATTCATCTATTCTTTTCTCTTTCCTGCTCTTCCTGTTATTCTTCTCATTTTACCTTTTTTCTTTCTCCTGTTTCTAGCTTACTTCCTTTTTTCTATTTTTAACGTGGTTTTCTGTCTGGTACGCCAAGCGACAAGCGCGCGCGACAGGCCGGGCGCCCAAACTGTTTCGTGTTCAGTATCATCACGAAGGCGTTTGAAGAACCAGAGAAAGAACACCTCTTGGTACGAGCACACACTAATTGTGATACACATGTTCGTGCTATGTGTGGCTTCGCTCCTGCTGCGCCAAGCTACGACAGCATACGATGACAGTGTGCGACAGCCGCAGGACCCTAAAGTTCTATGCGCTTAAAATAGTTATCTACGCATTCTCAGTCAGTTGCGCACGATGATGTACGCGAGATATAAGCTAATATATAACTTTTGACTGCACTCTTGCGAGTGTGTTTTCACGTTATTTGCGTACATTCAACATAAGTACCTACCAACAAGCCCAGCTATCAGTTATTCAAGGTTGTCGTTCGCTTCACTTTTATAACAATTTGTCCTCTTACTGGAATAAAAATCAACAGAAAAATCTGCATTAATCTACTGATACACACTATTTAGCTATTTTATTGCTCTATGCATAATGTAGCAGCTCCAAGGCTGCCCGAACATAGTAGTGAGCGAGTTCCATTTTCACCCTTAAGGGCTGGAGTATAACTGAACATTATGGTCAAGATATTTTTTAAAGACTCTTCAAGGAGATAAAGATATAACTTTTGGATAGCTATTTCAGTTGTGTTCGTTTGAAAAATATGTCCGCAGTCTGTTTCGGCCCATTCCACTGAGTTACTCGAGATAGCGGCGAGCCATGTTTTTTTTTGCTCTGGACCACGTCGATGCACCCTGCAGCGAATACCCAGAGTACGAAGAATGTGGACGTAATAAACAGAAATTGCAACATGTCAACTTGCAACTTATTTATTTATTTATCTATCTATATTTTACTTATGTATTCATTCAAATCATGTTTCAGGCTCCTACGTTGGATCATCATGTGAAGGTGGTTACATAAGTAAGAATAACCAAAACTGGAGCACGGAAATAATTTTAAACAATGCTTACAAACGTAACGCAGTACACTATTAATGAGAGAAAAAGAAAAAATTATAAACAATGTTATACATTAGGGTAAATAACATATGAGTTTGAAACTACTGCCGTTACAGCATCCCTAAATTTGGTTGCAATTAAAATAGTAACAATGTGTTCCAGACAACTATTCTATCGAATAATTGCTTGCGGCGAGGCGGACGAATTAAAAGCGATGGTTCCACCTGAAATGAGTCGATAGCTTAACGAGAGGCGGCAAAGACTGATGGCCGTTATAGTCAATCTTACGAAATAAGCAAAGTAAAGCAATTAGTTGGCGTCATCTCAAGGACAGAGTGATGATTTAATGCTTGTTACGCTAAAGTGGCGGTTGTATTTCCTGGAAATGATACATGTGGCACAATTTCAAATAGCTTCAAGAGAATTTATTAGGTAAGCCTGATGGTGTGACCAAATGGGTAATGCGTACATTAACTGTGGGCGAATGAATGTTTGGTGTGCAACTGTACGTGTAGTTGCGGCAGTTCCATGGAGATTCAGTTTAGGCTAACCTAATGAGCGTGATGCTTTAGCTCTTACTTTCTGTATATGAGTAGACCAGCAGAGATTATTCAAGAAATGAACACGTAGGTATTCGCAGAAACGGGCAGGAAACATTAAGGTTAAATTCAGTAAATCAGTGAAGGAGGAGTTGGTCTTTTTTACGGCTGAATGTGATTAACTTGCACTTATCTGTGTTAAGTGGCATTTGTCATAGTTTACACTTGCATACGAATGTGGCCCAGATGCTTGAAACCGAAGAAATAAACGCGTACTGACAATCACAGGTGCGTTACATGGGGGGCTGCACTAAACCTTATTAGATGGATTTTACAATCACAATTTATGTATCATCTCCACACGTTCAACGAGGTGGCGAAACACTATAGCCTCAGCAGGAGGGTCTATTCCCCACCTTACGCCAACCTCTCCAGGCCTCAGTCTTTCCCCTTCGCAGCTTACCGACAAGGCCATACCCCAGCTTAGCCAGGGTAAGCAGGTACGCGGACTCGTACGTGCTAGATTGCCCAGATTGTGGAGATCCCCTGTGCACATTAGATTACGTGCTCCTTTGCTGTCCCTCGTTACGACACAACGATCGTGTCACCACAGAAGCAGAGTCAACAGAGGCTCTCAAGAGCTCCAACCGCGCCGTTCAGCTCTGGGTCATTCAGAAGGCCCACTTCGGAATGGGCAGGCGGTGAAAATCGTATACTCCATAAGGAGAATATTGCTTTCCCTGTATGCTCCTATAAATCGCTACAAAGGAAGCATTTATGCAAATTGTTCTAACTTAATGCGAAGCTTGAGACGAGGGAAATTCGAGTGCGAATGAGTGGACCAAGCGGGCGCATGCTATGCCTGCGTGCCATGGCGGGCCTAAGAGTCCAGGGCTCTAGGTCGTGACGTCATCTAGGCCTCCCACTAGGCGACGCTACCTTCTCGGGGCTAATAACATTTCGTGTAAAGTCCAGCACACTTCCTATGAAAATTTAGGTGAAGCATGCGAATAAGTTTCCCTGTTTCCTGCACTGAGCAGGAAACACTTGCAGGGAAGGTGAAATCGCGCAAGAAACGAATGAACGAACGAACCTCGCAATGAGCTATTCTTACGCAGGAGTGACACATCAGCGCGAAATTCCATATATCTTCATTATCAGGCCTTTTTTGGCGCAGATTCAGCTAAGTTGTAACCGAGTTGCATTGCGATTCTTCCCTAGCTCACAATGAGCGTTCCGAAGCGGCCGCACTTCGATTATAATGCACCTGTTTCTCATTTCCTTCTGTTAGTTCTTCATCTAGGCAGCTAACTTACGAAGAGGGAAACGTCAAATTAGAGGTAAACTCCTGATTTTGAAGATGATTGTGCAAGAAAGGTGTCTTCTGTCTTTTCGCTGGCGCAGTACGACGGAAGCAAGAAATCGGGGGTATACGCGTCCAGTAATGACACCATTACGGAGGTACAGCGATGTCTTTGAATAACTGCAGACTAATGGAGACACCTTCTTTCTTCTTTTGTTTATCAGGCGTGTAAATCTCAGCAGACGAGAATGTTTTTCTCCAGTTCCCTCACCACTAAATTCCGCCAACATGGCCGCGAACCACCTTCACATCCTTGAGCTATGCAGCAGAACACAATGCCCTAAGTTGTTACGATGGATAGGAAATAGAGACTGAAAGATAGAACACACACACACGCAAAAGAAACCTGTAAATATTTCAATTTCAAAAGTATTTCTAAGCCGATAAATTTTACGTCTGAAATATACAACTATTTCAGCTACATCAACGCAATTTTATAGCAACCAAATACAGCTATGAACAAAAGTGATACTATTACGATATGTTCCAATGTAAGGGTACTCGGCTGCAAGCTTGATCCAAAAGACGAAGGTTTGGTCCCCGCTGTGGTCCTCGCATTAAGTAGATTCGCGAAATACTGCAATAGAAAAAAAAATTGGCAGATCCCACGTACAGTGAGGATCGATGATATGCGAAGCACGAATGAGGAAGGTTGATGTCACTTCGAAATCTGCACAACGTTACGAGGCAGAGATAAATTATACCGTACATGCCTTTTATAATATGATTATCTTGTTTGACCTAGTAAAATACCTTCGTCATCCACTACTGTCCCGCAATACCAAATTTGGTATTTGTTAAGCTAGCGAAATGGCCGCGAGCGCATTATAAGCGTGGCATGTCGTCATGTTTTGACATGACACGCATCTCATGATTATCATGTTTCCACCAGTCACATACCTTCGTCATCTATTAACGTCCCATAATACCTTAATCAAGTATATGGGAAGATAGCTAAATGGCGTGAGCTCATCATGAGCGTGGTATGTAATCATGTTGTTACATGATAACGATGTCATGAATTTCGTGTTAATGTTTGTCGCTTCTGTTCGCCATGCAATCATGTCATACCATACCAGTTTTGCAACATGTCATGTGAACGAAACTACCGCTAGAGCTACAGGACTATGACATGTAAATCGTGACATTCATGACATACATATCATGATTTTCATGTTCTGACTAGTCAACTATGTTCTTCATACAGTCGTGTTAGGCCATACCAAGTTTGGTATAAATACTATTATCGAAACGGCCAGGCGAGCTAAATGTTGTAGGCGGCTAGATAGATAGATAGATAGATAGATAGATATATAGATAGATAGATAGATAGATAGATAGATAGATAGATAGATAGATAGATAGATAGATAGATAGATAGATATGCGCGAAGTGGCTTCGGTTCGCCTGCAATTGTATCGTTTTATTATGTAAAATAGACATTTGAACCAGTTGGACGTCAAATCAGAGCACCTTTGATGCTTGACATCAGGAAATGCTAAGTCTAGTCGGGACGCTTTTCTCCACTTGAAATTTTTTCTGCATTCTTTGCGGATAGCGATGGACGGGCTCTATTTTTTATGGCGATAGAAACTATACCAACAGCTTTGACTTATTGTCACCACCTTGCTTCAACAGCATCACACCGTGCCTCGCAGGTTATAAGTGTAAGTAAAGGTGCACAAGCGCTGCCGATGAACCCGGCTATAGCAGAAGTTAAACGAGCCGGCTATCTTCGTGGTGAGGCGATACCATTTTCTGCTTGGCTCCCAGAACAGGTATGCAAGTACGGCCGGCGTGGAAAGCAATAACTCTGATGGTAGAGAGAACTAGTGCAACTAAATATAGGGAGAAATAAATAAAGAGACAAAATAATGAAAGAGAAAGAGAATCAAAACATAGAGAGAAATAGATGTAGAGACTGAGAAATTAATTGAATCAGACAGACTCAATGTCCCCACCTCCCCAAAAGAATTGTGAGGAAATGCGAGAGCATTTCTTGCGCCAAGAGTACATGGCGCGGTAATTTTAATAGCGTAAATAATGACCAGACGAAGACTTGTACCGTGAACATTTATTTACACATTCATCAGCACATGCTTGTGTTGTCATTGTACATGATGGCCGTAAAGTCAGCCTTGTGGTCGCTAAAGTGTACAGCCAAAGCATCTTTCAGAAGCATGCGCACGTCACAGTTTTTGGTAAAGGCGAGATTAAACAACTTCCGTGAATGATAGTTGGACATTTGTCCGACTCGGCAGAGGCACACTGCATACAGTACTTTGTACACATGTACTCCACCAACCACTCGCCGCTCTTCTTTCTCACGTTCACGTTAAAATTACCAATCAAGACAACGGGATCAGATACTTTGTAGCGCACACACATACTTTTCATAGCCACGTCCAGTTGTGCGGCAATGGCGTCACGAGTGAGGTTGGGCGCGAGGTACGCAAGGTCGCCACAAAGACTCCGTCTCCTTTCTAGGCAAGAGTTTACAAGTCTTTGTACGAAGACGTATCTCGGACGCATGAGGTAGCGATATGAGCGTTACTCTGCACGTTAGTAAAGAGATAAGAGGTTTTTAGCAAGCTACGGAAGCACGTTGCACTCTAAGGCAAAAGGGTGTTAAAAGGGTTTGTAGTTCATCCTTTTGGGGACTAATGGGGCTGGCACAACCACTAATCCTTTCATAGACTAACGGCACTGGGTCTAACAATTAGTCCCCCAGACCAATTCAAGAGACTAACATTTACTCTTCGCATTTGCACTTTGGCGGGTAACCATTATTCCCACGAATTACCCCAAAAGAACCAATATTTAGTCATCACATTTACGCCCGACCGGGCAACCATTAGTTCCCAACTTTACACCTTACCGGGCAACCGTTAGTCTATAAAGTTGCACCTCGCCGGACGAACTGTTGCTCCACTCAAATACTCTAATTGGATGAACTTTTTATCCCCAGATCAAATATTATTTTTCTGTTTACTCTCCACCAGGCCTAATACTTTTTGGCCGGTTTTTCCGCGCAGTGAGGAACAAATGGCGCCGAAAGAACACGCAAAAAGTTATTGAGCCACCTGTGTGTCACTGCTTTCACAGTCACTGCAACAACGAAATACAAAAGTCAGACATTCAAATCTTTTATTTTTCACTATACACATGAAGTTTCTCCATTCCTTAGGAGAATTTTAGGGAATGTACAAGTCCAGCCTCGTTGTCACATCATGTGCAGTCCTTGTGAAGCTCCTCTGACGGAAGCGAGAGATGACAGCCATTGCAGACGCCAGCGCATACAGCCTTCTGCATGTTGTGTGCCCACGGCTTCACAGTAAGATAGTAAGAATAGTTAGCCCCACAAAAGATGAAGATGGACGCATGTGACAAGTACGTGCAAGTTGATACAAAAACATACGTGTAATGTTTATGCTTGCGTGCTGAAGAAGGAAGAAGCGTCATACCCCTGTGAAGGCGTTCGTCGCTCTCCCGGCTGGAGATCGGCTCAAGTTGAGCGGCAGGATCCTTTTAGCTAAAATTTGATTTGCTTTTGATTCCTCGTGTTCTTTGTTAGTTTCTCGCAACTGAAACGTAATTGCAGCCCTTTGGTGGTCAGGCAAGTCAAAATATTCTGATGTCTTTCTCATCACCTGGTCATTGGCACTGCCCTTGGCTGGCCTCGCTACCGGTCAAGGATTGGCCGCTTGATACTTTGCTACGCAGTGGAGATAACTACGTCCCTGTGGCTCTGGTTCCTACAGTATTATGATGATGATCTCCACAGCCACGGCTCGTACCCACTCAGAGGGATCGCAGTGGAGGCAACGTCATCTTTATTCTCTACCCGCGCTTCCCTTGTTTTTTCTGGTAGTGATGCTTCTTATCTTTCCTCCGGTCTCAGACGAAGCCCTCTGGGCGAGACATTCTTGCATCCTTCGTGTAAACGGCTTCACGCGGGCAACATGCGTCACCTCTGTCTTGCATGAACGTCGGCCACTAGTGGTGACACGTTCAATTTCATAGTTGACCTCGCTGAGACGATGAAGTATCACGAAAGGACCGGCGTAGTGTGCCAGTAGCTTTTGGCTCAAGCCACGTCTGCGTATTGGGGTCCACACCAACACTGGATCATCAGGGGCATAGGTGACATGCCTGTGTGGACCGTCGTAGCGAGTTTTGGAGGACTCTTGCGGTGCCAGTGTACGTAAACAGGCAAGTCGACGTGTCTCTCCCGCACGACACGAAGTTTCCGCAATCGTTAAATCGTCATGGACGACAGAAGGAAAGATAGTGTCCCGCGTATGTCGAGGTGAGCGAGCGTAGAGCAGATAGAAAGGGCTGTAGCCTGTTGTTTCGTGTTTCGACGTGTTGAAGGCGTACCTGACGAATGGTAAATCTTGATCCCAGTTTTTGTGGCTGGAGGCGACGTACATTGACAACATGTTGATCAACGTTCGGTTTGTGCGCTCGGTGAGGCCGTTAGTTTGCGGATGATACGCAGTTGAGTGTCGGAACTTGGAGGCACACAAACGAAGTAATGATTCGACAATATCAGCGGTAAATTGTCGTCCACGGTCACTTATTATCACGCGAGGAGGTCCGTGTCGGAGGATGACTGAATGCAACAGGAACTCCGAAACCTGGACTGCCGTGGCGGAGCATAAGGCAGCCGTCTCGAAGTACCGCGTCAGGTAGTCGGCGCATACAATTATCCACCGGTTACCTTTTGAGGAGCGTGGAAATGGTCCCATCAGATCAATGCCGACTTTTTCAAAAGGGGAACCTGGAGGCTTTACAGGTTGCAGGTGACCAACTGGACCCGAGAAGGGCCGCTTGTGGCTCTGGCACTGCGTACAGCTTGCCACGTAGTTCTGAAATGCCTTGCTCATTTTTGGCCGATAGAACCGCTTTTTCGTGTTCGTGTGGTGCCTAGATGGCCAGAGGTAGGGTCATCATGCGTGAGACGCAGAACAGACGTTTGGAAGGACGCAGGAACAACTAGCAGAAAGCGGGCGCCCGTCGTGGACAAGTTTCTCTGGTAATGAAGACCATTTCGGACGCAGAATCAGTCTTCGCTTAATGATTTTCTCGCTCCAGGGAAAAGAGCTTTCAAGCTGGGGTCATTACGCTGCTCAGCGGCAAAAGTCACGGCATCGGGAAAGCCAGATGACAGAGAAGCGATAAGGTGGTCAAACTTATCGCCTTCACAATCTGTCGATGGTAGCGGCATTCTGGAGACGCAGTCTGCATCAGCGTGTAGACGGCCAGTCTTGTATGAAATGGTGAAGACATGTTCTTGCAAGCGAATAGCCCATCGTGCGAGGCGGCCGGAGGGGTCACGAAGGTTGACCAGCCAACACAGGGAATGGTGATCTGTGACGATAGTGAACGGGCGACCATAGATGTATGAGCGAAACCGTTGCACGGCAAAGACTACCGCTAGGCGTTCCTGTTCGGTCACTGTGTAGTTGCGTTCAGGCTTGCTTAAAGAACGACTTGCGTACGCCACAACGTGTTCCTTCTTGCCAGAACGCTGAACGAGAACGGCACTGATACCGATGCCACTTGCGTCTGTGAGAATTTCTGTGGGCGACGAAGGATTGAAGTGCCGAAGTATTGGCTGCAAAGTTAATAAACACTTCAGCTTGTGAAAAGCGGCATCACACTCGGAGGTCCACTTAAACGGCTGTTCTTGCGTAGAAAGGTCGTCAGGGGGTGAACGAAATCCGCAAACTTGGGTACGAACCGGCGGAAATACGAGCAGAGCCCGATGAAGCTACGCAGTTGTTTCACAGATTTAGGACGCTCGAACGATTCAACGGCCGCCGTCTTTTGTGGGTCAGGTCTAATGCCATCTTTGTCAACGAGATGCCCTAACACCAATGGCTGTCGCTCGCCAAAGTGGCACTTTTCTTAATTCAATACAAGGGCAGCTTTTTCAAAGCAGCTGAGCACGAGGTCTAGGTGAGTATTGTGTTCCTCAAACGTACGTTTAAAAATTACGACATCATCAAGGGAACACATGCATAGATGCCATTTTAAACCACGCAATATAGAGTCCATAAATCTTTCGAATGTCGCAGGAGCATTACATAATCCGAAAGGCATAACGTTGAACTCGTAGAGTCCGTCGGTCGTAACGAATGCCGTCTTTTCTTTGTCAGCTGCGTGCATCGGAATTTGCCAGTAACCTGATCTCAGGTCGACAGATTAGAAGTAGGACGCGGAATGCAGGCATTCTAGAGCGTCATCGGTGCGCGGCAGTGGATAGACGTCTTTCTTGGTAACTAAATTTAGTCGGTGGTAGTCAACGCAAAATATCCACGTACCATCCTTCTTCCTCACTAGAATGACGGGAGCAGCCCACGGACTTGCCGATTCCTGTATTGTTCCACTTTCCAGCATTTCTTGGACTTGCTAGTTAATGATCTTGCGCTCGCATGGTGCCACTCTGTAGTACGGCACGCAACCGACCGGAGTTGGCCTCGAAGCGTTGGATGGCTGCTCTTGGGCCATTACGATCGGCGAAGGTGGAAGTCCGGTGAGGTGGCGGCTGCGACGAAGTCCTGGTAGTGAAGCTCCCGTCTTTGGGTTCGTCCTACCCAGCACCTTCCACCAAGTTGTTACACAAGGCAAGTTAACTTAATGGGTGCTTTTAATAGGCCCTGAGTCAGCGATCACAGTATAATGATGATGATCTCCACCGCCATGGCTCGTACCCACGTCGTCTTCATTCTCTACCCGCACTTCCCTTGTTTTTCCTGGTAGTGATACTTCTTATCAATATAAAGCATCATTGATTACAGAGTTTGTGAAAGACAAAGAATTTTATTGCTTTTTGGATGGATGCTCTTCTAAAAGATATAAGCAGACACGAGGTTTACCTCAGGGCTCAGTATTATCCCCTGTTTTATTCAACATATTACTAAGATGTATTCCAACTCACCGGGGTATTCAAATTTACGTGTATGTAGATGATGTTGCTTTATTTGCAACAAACAGTGATCTGGACTCATTGTATCAGGCATTACAGAATTACATGAACATGCTAGAAGGATGGCTTGACAATATCCATATGTCATTGAACGTCAAAAAAGTGCGTTTCTGCCGTTCTCTTTTAAGGATCGTGTCAACATTTCCCTGATGTATTGTACCAAGCTCATTCCCCAGGTCCATTTCCTGAAATACCTAGGCATCGTATATAATAGAACGCTAAATGGGAAAAGCCATATAGACGAGATTGGCTGTAAAGCGACACTTGCCTTGGGGTGGTTACGTAAATTGGGAAACAGAAAAACATGATTGTGAAGGAGTTCACTGATAATGATTTACAAGATGTATGTGCGGCCTATTATGGAATTCGGGTGCGTATTATTTACAGGCAGCGCGGCTTACAAGATGAGACAGTTAATAATATTAGAAAGAGAAGCTTTGCGCTTGTGTCTTGGACTCCCCAAATTTGTGGCAAATAATGTTTTTTATGTGGAAGCGCGTCTTCCACCTTTGTTCACTCGGTATAGAATGCTTGCAGTTCAAACTTTCTTAAAAATATACAATTCGCCTCTGAGACAAGCGTCTTACGTTTTTATTCAAGAACCGACCGCATTCTTCGGAACACAATGATCTAGACTACACTCTCCTCAGATTAGGTTCGTCCAAGCACTGCTAGAGCCTCTCAATGTAAATATTTATCAGATTGCCATAACGAAGATGCCTAATTCAAAACTTGAAATTAAATTTGATGATATTTTTCGCTCTAATGCGAAACAACTGCCCCTTCAATATTTAAATAATTGGTTACAAGATTACTTGACTCATCTGTCCATAAACAACATTACTGCGATGGATGCATCCGTATTAAACGAAAAGGCTGGAGTAGGCATCTTCTGTACTACTCTCGACTGGTCTTTTTCAGTTCGATTACCAGCTTACACGCCTGTATTCATCGCTGAATTATTTGCTATAACTCTAGCGCTTCGTAAACTTCCTGCAAGCGAATCAGAAGCGGTCATACTTACCGATTCTCTCTCAGTATGCACTGCACAGTCTACAGCAAAAAATTTTACATTATGGAGTATGATTAGCAGTAAACCTGCAAACTTGAAATTACCAGCAAACCTGAAAACTTTCACTTGCTATGGATACCGGGCCACTGCCGCATTTATTCAATCAAGATGCCAGATTCGTTACCCAAAGCATCTTTAAGCGGACCGTTCTTACCTACTTTACCTGATTTCGCCTATGTAACAGTATTCGTATTTAGAAATGCTTGTTTCCTCAAGGAAATAGAAAAAAGATTATTGGATAAAGTCAGAGATTTCGTACATCTAAGATTTCGCTGGAAAAACAGTGGTGTGTATCTCGGCAGTTAGAAATTACAATCACCAGATTACGATGCAGAATTCCGCACCTGAATTACTACCTACAAAAAGCTGGACTCACAGCATCTCCGTTATGTCTCTTTTGCAAGGAATCAGAATCAATAGATCATTTCTTTTTATCCTGTCAACGATATTTTTATCAAAGGAAATGATACCTGGCCGAACTGATTGAGAAGCTAGGTTTAAATTAAACGTGGAAGTAATTTTATCCTTCGGAGGGATGACATCAGGTAATAGCCACAGGGAGGTTTACTCTGCCTTGTGTGCGTACATAATGGGAACAAAAAGATTACCTTGTTAGTCTATTGTTAATATTATTTACGGTTACGAGACTTCCTGAATGTCTGACTTATAACTAACACACTTGATCATCCTGCCACCCGGTTCTTGGCTGATCCCCTTTTGTGGACGAGTGCCAGCAAAGCTCAAGGCTCATCATCATCATCATACGTGTAACATATGACACGCAAATATCTTTACCTTCACATCTCTTACAGTCCTTTTGAAGCTGCTCCGACAAAAACGATAGATGACAGGCATTGCAGACGCCAGCACACACAGCCACAGCCTTCTGCACAGTGTGTGCCCACGGCTACACAATAAGAATGTAGAAATTGTTATTTACTCGTGACAGAGGATAAATATGTATGGATATAACAAATACGTGCAAGGTGTGATAAATCATACGAGTAAAATAGGACACGCGATTAATTTCACCGTCATGTCACACGTCATCAAAGACGCATTTCGATCCCCGTAGCTCAACAGCTTAAGTGCGGCGGCCACAGCCTTAACCCTAAGGCGCCGCGAACCACCATGCTGCCATCAAGATTGCGAGTTCTAAGCAAGTGCCAGCAGACTCGCTCTCTAAATTTCGTGCCGTCTGGTTGTGCCCCCGCGATCTCGGACGACAGTGCGGCTCTGGCCGACTGGCTCGCCCTACGCAATCTCCTGCCGCCGACATGAACTCTCGCTAAATGGTGCCCCATTCTCAGGCTCCTGCGACCGTGTCCATCTTTCCTATCTCTTACTTCCGTCGTTCGCTGTTTTTGCGCCTCGCTCTCTTCTTCCTCTCTCTATTTACCTTTTAATCCTATCCTTTTAATCCCTCCTTTGCCCCCATCCCTCGTGAACTACAGTTGAGGTGTCGCACTCTTATAGCGACAGTTACGTAGCTCACTTTTCTCTTTTTTTCTCTTTATTAACTACATAAGAGCGCCACCGTTCAGCTCGAGCAAGCGAACGCGAGGCCAAACACGGCGTTGCACGCGGAGCGTGTGCCGCCAGTGAACCTAAAACAGGAGAGCGATTGTACGCTGGGCCGCCGCCCCGCACGGCGCCGAGTTGGTTTAGAGCAAGCGCCTAAATAATCCACAGTAACGCGGCTCTTTCGCAAAAGCTCGAGCGAATGCGGCGAGCAAACGCGAGTCCACCACCGTGGCAGCCACCAACGGCTGGCGCCCAGCTGCTTGCGACTGATTGACGGGTAAGCCGACTGTAACAGCGACCGATTTTCACAGACTTGGTTTTGACGCTAGTGGAATCCCCGCCAGCCCATGCCGGTGCACTTACAGCGTGCGACATACTATAACCAAGCTCGTTACAAGCAACCGCAACGAGCTTTGGACGACTTGCAAAACAGCGACGAGGTCTCCGCCCAATATCATCAGCCCGGAGCTCATCAGGGCGGCGAAACCAGGCGAGCACTCGATGAGCAAACGTCCAGGTGGCCGAAGGCAATGGCGGCCAATTTTCAGGTAGTCAAAAAGCGCAGGCGAACTACAAATGCAGAAGCCGACATTCTCGGTGAATTTCGTGCGTGCGATATACAAAACTACTGAGCCCGTTGCAGGCAAGCGCAATCTGTATCGCACTATCGCACACACGACAAGTAGGTCAGAATAGAGAATGATCACCTACGTGTGAAAGAATTCAGTGATGATTTCTGGCCTAAGTCAGACTGAAATAATGTATCCTATAGGCCTGCTGTCTTCTCGGCCGCCATAATGGCCTTCATTCACAACTGGTGGTGTCGTCAGTTGGTCGTGACCATCCTGTCACTGGCATAGCAAGAAACATACAGCGCGGCGTGGCGACGTGTCAAGACCTTCTCAAGATTTCACTGGTGTGGTGAAACGTAAAAGCAGCAGCGCACGCTCATCCAAACATTTGCACAAAGCAACATGGCGCCGTTCCTAGGTCGTCTAGTTCTGCGAGTGCCACGCAACGCCAACCAGCACGAGCGAAATACGCGAAAAGACTCAGCGGGAGGAAGCAGGATGGCCAGTGTCCTTGACAACAATGTTCGCACGGCCTGCATCTCCCGGTTGGTTCATCCTTTCGGGGGACTAAGCGGTTTGCACGCGGCACGCGTCCCTCTGTGGTTACTCCTCAAGAATCTATCCGTTCATCGCGCGCGCCTATTGGGCCTCGTTACTCCTTTTTCGTGTAATTTGCCCTTAGAGTGCACGGAAAGGCGGTAACACGGAACCGGCTGACGAGTGCGCATGCGCGACCCTTGTACGTGCAAAGAACCGCGCCGTATATCTGTAACGTGTTTCCGTAGCTTGCTGAAAGCCTCCAATAGCGCCGCAGTATTCGCCGTCCTTGCCACTTCTAGCAAAGTAGAACGCGTTAACGGCGTCGTCATTACCATCAACACACAGACCACCACTGGCACTGTGGTAGATGCGGCGATCGAGGACGAGAAGCGAGGACTACCCTTGTTGTCGCAGTTCCTCGCTGAAGGGCAGGTATTGCTTGAGGAACACGTCCACACTGCCAACTCGGTGATATGCTTTGGCGTTTCGCAGGGGCTAACCGAGCACGGAGTTCGGTATAGGCAGCTCGCTTCACTCGCTTGCGTTTGGCATCCCGCGCTCTTCGCTTCGCAGCCTTTTCTTCCACTTCATCTCCTTTGGTTGATGATGACGTTGAAGCTACTGCAGTAACGTCACCTCCAGCGAGAGGGGTACTGCCTGCGTTGGATTGTGTTACACTTCTTGCAAGGGGTACCGTGGCCGTTAGACATTCGCCTTCACCAACTTCTACCATCGCTTTGAGAGGCACTCAGCCAGCAAATGGTCAAGGATTAGGCGCATGCTTCACGACATTGAAGGAGAGAGTGGGGCGCAGGGATGAGAGAGAGCGAACGGTGAGTGAAGGAGCGGCGAAGCACTGTACCTTTCAATATACTGATGGTCATAATGTCAGCGTCATATTAACACAAACGGTACACAAACGCTGGCACCACAAACACTACAAATGCATTTCAAGAGCACTACATTGAGGCAGTGACAAGTCACGTTCAAGTCAAGGAGGAGGGAGGGGCTCCGGTTGCTAGGGTCGAGGATAGTAAGTGAGTGAAAACATTTATTCAAAGAAGAAGAGGTGCAGCCCTTCAGATGCTTCATAGTGGGTGGAGTCCTTATTCCGGGACACCACTGGTAACACTTGCTAACCTAGCCCTCTAGACCAGGGCTCTTTGGGCTTGAAGGTCCGAGAGACCCAGCAGGGTCACCTTCCATTCCTCTTTCGTTGGGTTAGGCTTGGGGGGGGGAGAACTGAGTTGAGAAGGCAAGCCCAAACAATCTAGTAGGTGTCAGCCACCTGCCCACAGTATTGACACTTGTCAGTGAAGGAGGAATTGAAATGTTACATGATTGCCGGGCACAATAAAGTATTAGTGAAAAGTCTCAGCGAAATGCGTTCATTAGCCTTCCCCAACCCCTTTGCAGGAGGTGGGTATTGATGATGCTGATCCCTGTAATAGGTTGTAATATCTTTGAATATCAGCAGATATCCGCCTTCTGGTTGCAGGTACTTAGGATCTAAGCGAGATGGCCGGTGAACGAGTGCTCGAGCCGCCGTGTTCGCGGCTTGATCCCCTAGTAGGCCCAGGTGGCCTGGTGTTCAGATTAGGCAACGAGGGGTAGGGTCGATTCTCCGGTTGCTATAGTTCTGCAAATTTTGTTTCCGCTAGTGGTGTGATCCAACCAGCTTCATAATTTCGAGATGCCCCACGCGAATCTGATATGATACGTTGAGATCGATGGTCGGAGGCTGCTAAGGCAATAGCTACCTCTTCCGCTTGTGTCATGCCAAGAGCTTTGAAAGTGAGTCCATCTACTTGCTTTTCCTTGTGAATTACCGCTGCCGTATACCACCCACCACAGTCAGGACCAGCCACATCCACGTAAAAGAGTGGCCAGAGTGGCATTGAAGGCGTCTGACCTCACCTGGCGATGACCACTATGGTCTTCTCTACCCATCTTTGTGCGGAGGGGTCAAACTCTGACGGCGCGTCTGCACAGTTCGGGCACTCGGACACGCTCCTGAATGTGAAAGTCGTGTTTCAAGTCAAGCCAATTCAGCAGATGCCGTCCCGCCTTTGTCTGTGTTAGACGTGTGTATTGGTTCGTGAGGTGTGCTTTCATAAGCTCCTAAAAGGGGTTCACTATTCCAGCACGAGAAGTCGCGCGTTAGAAGTTGCAACAGGTAGGCCAAGGGTCTTCTTAATCACTTTGCGGATGATTGTCTCGACTTTCTCTGCATCAAGCTTTTGCAAGTAGAGACAGGGGACCACGTATAAATACGGCTAATTACGTAGGCATGAGCTAGCTACCCAGCATGTTTGCTTTGTAATCCCCCTCTCCTGATGGAGACGCGTCGGACCATTCGGCCCACTTGGTCCCCAACCTTGCGAAGCTTTTGTAGTGTTGTGTCGACTCTCCCTTGATTGTTGATGAAGAGTCCGGAGATTCGAAACTTCTTAACCTCGCGTATGGAGTTACTAGCTAAAGAAATACGCAGTTTTGCGGCGTCCTTAGGCGATGGCCTAAGAAGCACAGATTCTTATTTGTTTGGTGCACAATGGAGTCCACATCGATCTTCCTACCTATCCACTACATGAGCGGCTGTTCGCATGCTTTCCTCCATATGCCCAATGTCTCCTTCCGTGGCCCAGATGGTGATGTCATCGGCGCACAGTGCACGCTGCATACATGCGCAAACCTTTAGCTCGACCGGAAAGTTTATCATCGCTAGGTTAAAAAACAGAGGGGAAAGCACAGCACCTTGTGACGTCCTCCTAGTACCCAATCGGTAAGGTCCATTTTCGTTGTCTTATATTCTGATGAGTGTGACTGAATCCGTCAAGAAATCTTTAATATGTTTGAATGTGTTTGTGCCACATCAAGTTTCACTGAGATGTCCTAATATAGTGCTGTGTTTTATGTTGTTGAAGGCTCCCTTTAGATCTAATGCTAGGCCAACCTTGTACTTGTGAGGGTGCTCTGCTGGTTGTAGTATGTCATGACTGAGTTGTAATAATATGTCTTGTGCCGACTTGTGTGGACGGAGGCTGAACATCGGTCTGCAAATGTATTACGATATTCCGAATAATCGGAAAGCCTATCTTGCACCATAGCCTCCATTAGTTTTCCCACGCACGATGTGAGCGAGATAGGTCTCAAGTTGTCCGTATTATTTTCCTTTCCTGCTTTCGGAATGAAAGTGACAAGGGCCGTTTTCCAATCAAGTGGCACAGGTGTCTCCCCTTTACATATCGCACAAATGTAGGTAAGAAGGGCCTCATACTCGAGATCAGGGAGGTTGGCCAGCAGTTTCACTGTAACCTTGGCCCGACCGGCGTCTCTTCATTTTGGCTAAGGCCGCCTTGAGATGATAGAGGTAGAACGGCTAATCATCTCTTCGTTCTCTCTGCCTGCATAGAGATGTTCCTGACCTCGAGGGCCTGGTTTCGAGCAGAGATGTTTGTCCTTAACGCCTCTGCCAGTTGTGTCGTTGTGCCCTAAAATTTGCATGAAGCACGTTGCAAGTGTTTCTGTGCTTCTCCCCGCAATTTAGTTCGATCTCTTAGGCTGCGGAAGAGCTTCCATGTGTTTTTCCCCGACATCTGTTGGGCCGGCATGTTGCAACGATCGATCCTGTTGGAATCAGCTAACTGAGAGGCATAGTCGGTAGCCTGTCGGGTTAGATTTGTTATACGTCTTTTCAGCGTTTGGGTATGCTTTTGTCGCTTCCATCTTTTCGTGAGACTGCGGCGAGCTTTCCACATATGGCGTAAGTGGTTGTTTACCGATGGGAAGTCCCCCACAATCTGTATGCGTTTGTCAAGTTTCTTGAGTGTTGTCATAAGATAGTGAGCCTTTGGACTAAACCCGTCATCGATGAGACTGGACCGTGGCAGGGACTTACGGAAATAAGTCCAGTCTGGCAGTTTGGCCTGATTCGATGGCCGTTTTATGGGATGGGTGTAAATGATGGTGTTAAGGATGCAGTGATCGCTGCCTAACGTTTCTTCGATGCTGTACCACTCAATGTGTTGTGTGTGTTTGGATAGCGTGAGGTCGGGACAAGTGTCCCAAGTCACAGAGTTTCCTATACGTGGTTCTTGTGTTGGGTCAGTCCGGAGCGTTATGCTTAACGTGGAAATGAGTTCCTCTAGATTTCTACAACGAACCTCTTCCTTATGGTATCCTCACTCCCTGCTCGATGTATTAAAATCCCCAACAATGAGTGAAGGATCCCAGCCAGCTATCTTCAGTGCCCGGCTGAAGATGTCTGCAAAAGTGACGTGCTTTAGCTTAGGCGGACGATAGATGTATAGTATATGCAGTTGTGGGTCAGAGCGTCGCAGAAGTAACACTGTGACCACTATGTACAAATATGTTACCCGCAGGTTGAGATCTACCTCTTGTGCCATGTAGGCCTTTTGTACTAGGCCTGTACAAGATCACGATAGCTGTAAACCATGGTAGCTGCTAGATATTGAAATGTTTCTATGTAGAGACGAAAATGATCGAGTGCGCTTAGCGCGATCCCTGAAGCCCCTACAATTCTACTGTATGATTGTCAGCGGTTCCTGTCTTGAGTTAGTACTCTTCTGCCCAGGTGCCGGCGCCATGATTAGAAGCTGGCTGGCTTTCCGCTGCCTGAAGGGCAGGAACGAGCGAGACGTCTTCAGTACGTTCCTCCTCAATATTGCGGTACACTTTGGAGGCCCGACCCACCTGTTTTCCGGGAGTAGCCCGCCTAAACAATTTCGGACCAGCCTGGATCCAGATTTTGACATTTCGGGTCACAGCAACGATAGTAAGCAGAGTGAGTGTAGTCACCAGCTGTTGCATTTTTGCTTGTATAATTTGCACAATCATTGTTGGCAGCAATGCCATTTGGTCGGTGATTTTTTTGTCGAGAGCCGACATGCGACTTTTCAAGGTGCTAATGAGAGGGCCATACGTCACCGGCCTCATGCCCGAGCCCAGTGATGCCAATTCATCACCGCTATTAGAGTGCCTGGTAAAAGCGATTCTGCCTTTTCGCTGTGGAGTGCATTAAAAATTTCTTCTCTAGTTGCTCATTTTAGTTCCAAGAGAGGCTCATTCTTTCTTAAGCTCGAGTTTTAAATGTGATGGAATGGAAAGGTGGTGGTGGCGACCCCTGCCTAGTTACTCACCTTTTTTGTCACTGCTTTGTTGTTATCAAGAGCCGGAAGTCCATTTCCTGAGAAATTGGCGTCTTGATAGTTCGTCCAGATGCGTTCCTGTCCTTGTTCTTCTTAGATGCCTTGTTGGCGGAAGCAGGCAAGGTGGCGTGTCCAGACTTGCCCTTCAACGCACCTCCGTTGCCGGAAGCCTTGCTTGCCTTCTTTTTAGAAGCCTTTGTTGCTTTCCTTGGCGTTGAAGTCAGCGGAATTTTCTCTTGCAGTTTGCGGGTCAGGTGAGATGCGCCTCCCCACAAACCATGCACGAAGGGGCGCACTCGTGTTCAGCTACGTCCTGCTTGGAGGCGCCTACTCGCTGGCCACAGTAGCCACATCTTGCGACATGCAGATGGAGGCAAGTGTTTATCCAGTGACCAATTGTCCTCCAGAGGTGGCAGGCTGGGACGGTCTTATACTTCCTAACAAGTGTGCAATCAAAGTTCTTGTGAACGTAGTGGGGCACTCTCCGGCCCACGAAGCTGAGCACCGCCCCGTTAGATGTTCCGAGTTTTCACATGAACGCCAGCTCACTCTCATGCTAAACCACTGTCCCTTTAAGTGATGCCGTTGTCTCGTCTACCCGCACAGTGATGGCACTTCGACACACTTCGCCATTGAGTTTAACATGGCCCCGCAGAGGAACGTAGGCAGATCCCACGTTGAGGTCCCAATCCCAGGCCAATTTCTTTGCGGCCTCCACATGTTGCGTCCAGCAGACAATCAAGTTCTGTATCCACACTGGGCAAACGTTGAGGGTAGACGCAGCTTCGCCACCGACGTACTGGGCAATGGCAGCGCCGAGATCTCCAGACTGGAAGGCTGTCTTCAAATGCAGAGTTTCATGCGGCTTCAACACCACGATGATATTATTCGCGCTCATTTTGGAAGTGTCGCGTGGGCGCCACTTAATCAGGTTTCTCTTCAGCTGTGCAGTGCGAGCACAATCGTTCGAGACGGGACCACCGGGTTTCCCGGCAGTCGACTTGGACGTAATCTTCAGCTGCTAACCAGGTTTTCATCGTAGTGTCACGAGCTGGAAAAGGCCTTAGCCTTCGATGTTGGTGGGTCGATGTTCGGTGGCAACAGCCTGTTGCACATCAATTTGAGTCCAGGCTATCGAGGCTTGGTGGTAGCCGCGTTGGGTAGCGGTCGCCATCGTACAGTCTTCACGGAAGGCCCCGCACCACCAGAGTGCAGTGGCAAGGATAAGCGCGCGCGCCGGCAGCTGTTGTTAAGGGAGAGGGCGAATGAACGGATACTGATGGACGCCTTACATAGCCCGACTAAGAATTGCATTCGCATTTAAAAAGATAGCAGTACGCAGAAAAGAAACACATGACCACTTTTTCTTCCTTTCTACTGCTTGCTACGCGAGCTGTGTGTTTCTTAATGCTTCACCATCAAGCGCAAGACCGTTATATTAGAAAAAAGAGATAGAAAAAGAGATATCAAGACAGAAAGAGAGAGAAAAAAGAATGAGAAAAAAAGAATGAGAGACAACAAAAAATAAGAGAATAAAAAAGTGGAAGCGCAAATATAGAGAGATAAAAAAGCTTACTAATTTTTTTTATTTAAGTATACTGCAGACCTTCTCGGTCCAAGCAGGAGTGGTACATAGGATATACAAACAATGATGTCAAGTACAGAAAGGCACCGACACAATCCAAGAAGAAAAAAAAACTATTGAATTCCAAGTAGCCAAAATAACAGTGTCATAATGCAACGTTCAGAATCATGCTAAAAGGACAAATCAGTCAAAGGGAACTAATAAATATAAAGAGTGATATAGAGAAAGAAATGAAGAAATAAATAAATATAAAGAGAGATGAAAGCCTAAAGGAAACACAGGCAAGACAAAGATGTAAAGAAAAAGAGGACGAAAGATCAAGAAACAAGGCAAGCCATCCAGCTCCGTGGTTCTTTTATACTTGACACCAGTATGTACAGTGTCATAATTGTCCCTCTGCTACTACTTGTACTACTACTACTATTACTACTACTACTACTTCTTTAGTTGCAGGACGCGATCGCCCACAGCCATGTCCACCCTATCTATGTCTTTAGGGGGTATCACTACATGGCTCATACTCAAGTCACAAGCTCATATCGCTGTAGTTTTCCTGCCCTTGCCGTTTACTTCCCGCTGAAGCAGAGAGAACCCTAAAAAAGCCATACCATATATACGGAATGAATGATGGCGAGTAGGGTGGAGCGTCCTTCCGTCCGTTCGTGTCTCCATCCGTCTTGGCGTCCAACCATGCGTCCGGACGGATAGAAGCACGAATGGACGGGTGCATGAACGGACGGATGGACGGAAGCATGGGCGAACAGACAGACGGACAAACCGATGGATGGAAGGACGGATGGAACTACTAACGGAAGCAAAAATGAACAGACGGGCAGATGGAAACCTGGACTGGCAGACACACGGATGTACGCATGGACGTACTTACGGACAGACGGACGCATGAACGGCTTGAAACACAGACGGACGCTTCACCTCAATCAACAATATTCACTCTGTCGATATGCTATGAGAGCCAATAATGCCATCTAATTAAAATATTCCAAAGGACATTAGAGTAACTGTATATGCCCTCTAGGGGAGCAGAGTAGTGTATATATCTGCCATCTTTCCTGGTTAGCAACCATTGTTACGCGGTGAAGCGGCACTTTGTTTTTGCAGGTGACTTGCTTGAGCCTGTCACCGATCGGCGAAGCGTGTCACCGATCGCCAGTCGACGTGCCTGGCGTTGCTATGACCATCAAACAAAGGAGGAAGACCTGCTTTCGGGACTCTGCCACGCGAGTTCAATAGCAATTTTAGGGCCGAAGCCGTGGGTCGTGCGTCCGCAATGTACCTAGTAGTCGTAGTAGTTGTAGTAGGTAGCCACCTCCCCTGCCACAATGAGGAGCGGCACGCACGCACTTTTTTGAATTGAAAATGAAACCCTTGCACGTTAATAATAAATTAAAGAATAGTTGTTTCTGATAAAATAGTCTACAGGGAGGATCATTGGTGACTTAATTGCCAATAAGATTTGCCTTGAGTTTCATTCATACCAAAAAAAAACTAGCAACAGAAGTACGTACAGATAAACGCAAGAATAGACGCACGGATGAACACAGGGACGGATGCACGGACGAATGAACCGCCGCACAGATGGACGCATGGACTGACGCAAGGACGGACGGACGCACGGAAGGTCACACAGACGAGCCCTCGGATAGACGGAAGCGCAGACTGACGGAAGCTTCGCCCCACTCATCATTATGCACTTCGCAGATATGCTGTGATTTTTTAGTTTGTCGAGTAACGCAAAGTTCAAAAGCCCCATCGTAGTGCCGAATAGCATGCACCACTGCTGCCACATGGTGCCAGCTATGGAAGATAAGCAACAACTCACGAACACAGAAAATAGGTGCTCCGAGATCTAAGGAGCGCCACACTAAGCCTAGATCATTGAATATTTCAGCTTGTTTTTCAAAAATGGAAGCGAATCCATTAAAGGCCAACTATAACATAATTTGGCAATCTGAAAAAGTCAATATATAGGTATTCTAGGTAAAGACAGTGTTGCCTTCGAAATACAAGCGCGTACCTAAAAAAAAAACTTGCGAACGAAGGTGTTTTTCAGGCTGAAACTAGCAAAAACGACGCCATAATGGCTGACCGGAAGTGATGTAAACGACAGAAAAAAATTGACAGATCCCAAGTACAATGGGAATCGACGATATGCGAACCATGAAAGAGGAAAGTTGATAGGTCACTTAAAATCAGCACAATGTCACAAGGTGGCGTCAAATCATGCCGTACACGACTTCCATATCATGATTATCATCTTTGGACGTGTAATTTACCTTCGTCGTTAATTCACGTCCTATTATATCAAATACAGAATATATGCAGTAAGTAAAATGGCCCGCGAGCACGCTATGAGCGTAACATGTAGTCATGGTTTACATTACACACAGGTCATGATTATTAAGTTTGGAAATGCCACTTACATTCATCGCCCATTCGCGCCACGTAATGCCAAATTTGGGATATGTGGAAGTAGTAAAACGGCCACGAGAACGCTATGAGCGTAGCATGTGGTCTTGTATTACATGAAACGCATAATACGATTATCAGGTTTGGACGCTTCGTCGTCTATTCACGTCCCATGATACCAAATTTGGTATATGTAGAGCAAGTGAAACGGCTGCGAGCACATCATGACCGTGGCATTATGTTGTCATCTTCTTAGATGACAGACGTGTCATGGTTATCATGTTTGCAACAGTCATATACCCTCGTCATTCATTGACATCAAGAAACAACCAAAAATGGTATACGTGGAGCTAGCGAAACAACCACGAGCGCAGTATGAGTGTAGCATGTAGTAATGTTTTACATGACACACATGGGATAATTATCATGTGTGGACCTGTCATTTACTTTCATCCTTCGTTCGCATCCTGCAATGCCAAATTTGGTATATGTGGAACTAGCAAAAAATCTGTGAGGAGACCATGAGCATGGCATGAAGCCATGTTGTTAAATGACACGCATCTCATGATTATTGTGTTTGCACCAGTCATATACCTTCGTCGTCCATTCACGTCTCGTATTACCAAACTTGACATATGTGAAGCTAGCGAAACGGCGGTGAGCTCGTCATGAAGGGCCGAATATACTCCGATGCAACGTTGAGCGCGCGCAGACAGGGCGTATCGACGCCGCGCTAGCAAAACGCGAGCACTGACGCCAGGCGCAACCGACCAACACCCTCGACCAACGCGACCACTGTCCGTCAGTGCGAAATGCGACATGCTGCATTTCGCGCCGGAGACGTTAGTTACCCAGACGGCACTACGTCTGCCTCTCTTCGTGACGGAGAGACGCCGGGCACGCTCAAATGCTCATGCGTCAAAGCAACGGAGCGCAGCGTGCGCCTGCGAGTATATCACAGGCAGATCGGCGTTTGGCGTGGCGTCATCGGCGTGACGTGAAGAAACAAACGCTTCAAGTGTGTTGATGCCTTGAGTGTGTCGTGTAAGAATGTTCTTACATGACACGCATCTCATGAGTATCGTGTTGGACCAGTCGCATATCTTCGTCATTCATTCACGTGGCCTAATACCGAATTTCAGAATAGGTCAAGGTAGTGAAACGGCCGTGAGCGCACCATGCGTGTGGCACGTAGTCATGTGGTTGTGTGAAATGCGTGTCATGATCATTATGTTTTGACGTGTCATTTACCTATGTCGTTCGTTGGCGCCACGTCGTATCAAATTTGGTACATGTGAACTAGCGAAACGGTTGCGAGCGCTCAATGAGTTTAGGATGTAGTCATGTTGTTGCATGACACGCATCTAGTGATTATGATGTGTTTGTACCAGTCACATACCTTCGTCATCAATTCACGTTCCGTAATACCAATTTTGGTATGTGTGGAGCTAGTGAAATCGCCGTAAGCACATGATGAACGTGGTATGTAGTCATGTTGTTACATGACACGCATGTCATGATCATCTTGTTTGCACCAGTCACATACGTTCTTCATTAATTCACTTCCCGTATTACCAAATTCGGTATACGCGAAGCTAAGAAAACGGCCACGAGCACATCATGAGTATGGCGTGTGACGTTCATGACATACATATCATGGTTTTTATGTTATGACTGGTCAATTATGTTCGCCATATAGTCATGTTATGTCATACCAAGTTTGATATCGATACCACTATCCAAACGGCCAGGAAGGCTAAAAGTTGTATGCGGCTAGATAGATAGATAGATAGATAGATAGATTCGCTCAAAGTCGCCGAAGCTCGCCAAGAAATGCTTCGCATTTAAAAAGTCGTCCTGCTCCGCGCTCTTTGAGCACGCACATTGCGAACATGGCCCTTAGTGTATGTGTTTTAAATGCGAAGCATTTCTTAGTGAACTTCAGCGACTTTGAGCGTATCTATCTATCTAGCCGCCCACGACATTTAGTTCTCCTCGCCATTTCGTTAAAGGTATCAATACCAAAGTTCGTATGACCTAACAAGACTGCATGAGGAGCAAAATTTTTAGTCATAACATAGATATCATCACATGTATGTCATGAATGTCATGATTTACATTTCATTGTCTTACTGCTCTTGCGGTGGTTTTGTTCACCTGACATGTTGCAAAATGGCATAGTATGGCATGACTGCATGGCGAACACAAGTGACAGATTCTAACGTGGAAATCATGGCATGCATGTCATGTGTGTCATGAGTCATGACTACACTCCACGCTCATGGTACGCTCGCAGTCGTTTCGCAAACTTCAAATATACCAAGTTTGGTGTTACGGGACGGGAGTGCATGGCGAAAGTATATGACTGGTGCAAACGTGATAGTCATGCGATGCGTGTCATGTTACAGTATGACTACCTGCCACACTCACGATGCGCTCACGGCCGTTTCACTACCTTCACATGCACCAAAGTTGGTATTACGTCACGTGAATGGATGACAAAAGTATGTGACTCGTGCAAACTATGATAATCATGAGATGCATGTCATGTAAGAACATGACTACATGCCACACTCAAGGCGCCAATACACTTGAACGTGACCCGGCGCGCGTGCGCACTAGCGTTCATTTTGTCGCGTCACGCCGGCGATGCCACTCCTGGCGCCAATCTGCTTGGCATATACTCGCAGGCACGTGCCGTGCTGCAATGCTATGACGCATGCGCGTTTGAGTACAGCTGGCGTCCCTGCGTCACCAAGTTATGCAGACGCAGTGCTATGTGGGTAACGTTGTCGGCACGAAATGCTGCATGTTGAATTTCGCGCCTGTTGCCACCGGGCATCGCCGACGGGCGCTGGTCGCACCTAGCGTGAGAATATAAACCCATTCCATGTTTGTAAACAGAGGTAGGCTGATGTCGACTATATGGTTAAATATATAGCGACATCCGCACGTAACTTCCGCCATAAGCGCTGAGGGCTGCGATGTGCGCCACAAGCAAAAGTAAGCTGTAAGACGCCATTCACATTCACCGCGACGCAGCTCGTTGGCATACCGTTTCTTTTTTTCTCGTTGCTTGACTGAGAACACCACATGCACCATTAAAAACGCAGCAGAAACTGCGGTAGGCAGAGCGTCTTTTTCCTACCAAAGCAGCGCCACCGCATTTTCGTTACGTAAGTCTGGTGGAATTTGACTATAGGGCTGGCGTTTTGCTAACGTAGCGTTGCTGCGCCCAGCGTGCGGTCGTCAACGTCACGTGCGCTCGCCGCTGTTTGGTATTACGGGACGTGAATGGACGACGAAGGTATGTGATTGGTGCAAACATGCTACTTATGAGATGCGTGTCATGAAACAACGTGACCACACGCCATGCTCCTGATGCGCTCGTGGCTGTTTCGCTAGCTCCACATTTACCAAATTTGGTATTGCATGACGTGAACAGACCGCGAAGTTAAATGACACGTCTGGAAATGTTAATCAAGATATGTGCGTCATGTAAAACACGACTACATGCTACGCTCATAGCGTGCGCGCAGCCGTTTCACTAATTCCCGATATACCAAATTTGGTAATACGTGACGTGAGTGGACGACGAATGCAAATTAGACGTCCAAAAATGATAATCACGGCATGCGTGTCATGTAAAACTGGACTACATGCTACGCTCACAACAAGCTCGCGGCTGTTCTGCTAGCTCCACATAAACCAAAGTTTTTGGTATCTGGTGACATGAATAGATGACGAAGGTAGATGATACGTCCAAACCTAATAATCATGACATGGAAGTCATGTACGGCATAATTAACCTCTGTATCGTAATGTTGTGCTGATTAAAAAAAACATATCAACCTCCCTCATTCGTCCTTCGCATATCATCGATTCCCACTGTACGTGGTATCTGCCATTTTTTTAGGGGCGAAGCTCCTTAAAGCTGCACCCGTTCGTCCCATGTAGTAGTAGCAGTAGTCATAGTGTGTAACCAGTCTTAAATTTTGATCGCAAAGATGGTACCGGTAGGAGATTTCATCTGTGCGTTGTTGAACAATAAAAAAAATCGCAGCGTGCGCGTTAACTAAAAGCCGAATTCCCCTGTCTCTCATTAGCCCTTAACAGCCATTGGCTTGTACAGTGAGCACTATCTGACAAGAAAGGGCTGCTACGTTATACTGATTGATTTGTGGGGTTTAATGTCCCAAAACCACCCTATGATTATGAGAGACGCCGTAGTGGAGGGCTCCGGGAATTTCGACCACCTGGGGTTCTTTAACGTGCGCCCAAATCTGAGCACACGGGCCTACAACATTTCCGCCTCCATCGGAAATGCAGCCGCCGCAGCCGGGAATCGAACCAGCGACCTACGGGTCAGCAGCCGAGTACCTTAGCCACTAGACCACCGCGGCGGGGTGCTACGTTATACTCGCTGGGTGTAACCTTCTTGGTTTTAGAAGTTTTAGCGAGCATTGGGCCGCAGTGCCATGAATACAGTGAACTTGTATATACCATGAACTCGAGGTGGTTAAAGGTGGGAAGTAGACACGAAGCGTGAAGCGTAAGCCGTAAGAAAGTGTGCGTGTGCCACCTCTCGTTCAGTTCGTGGAATGTCCGCTGGATGACGGTGCTTCTATATAAGGAATATATGATGAAAATATGCTAGATGGTAGTACTTGGGAGTGTTGAATAGGTGGACGAACTGACACACAGACAGATACATAGACGGACGCACGGATGGCTGCACGGACGGATGGACGCATGGACGGACGCAGGAGCGGATGCATGGAAGAACGCAGGGACGGACGCACAGATGGACGTCCGGACGCACAAACAGACGCACGCATAGACGGACGGATAGACGCATGTCATGCTTATCATGTTTGGACGTGTCATGTACCTTCGTCGTCTATTCACGTCACGTAATACCAATTTCGTATATGTTGAGATAGCAAAACGGCCACGAGCGTGCTCCGAGCGCAGCATGTAGTCATGTTTTACATGACACGGATATCATGATTATGATGTTTTGACGTGTCATTTACATTCATCGTGTATTCATGTCATGCGATACCATATTTGGCATATGTGAAGCTAGCCAAATAGTCGTGAGCGCGCAATGAGTGTAGCATATATCATGTTTTCCATGACATGCGTTTAATGATTATCATGTTTCGACGTGTCATTTACCTTGGTAATCCATTCGTGTCACGTAATAGCAAATTTGGTATATGGAAAGGTAGTGAAACGGCCGCGAGGATGTAATGAGCGTGGCATGCATCTCATTATTGTTATGTTTTCACCACCAGTCTTATATTTTCGTCACGCATTCAGGTCCGGTAATACAAAATTCGGCCTACGTAAAGCTAGCGAAATGAAAGCGAGCACACCATGAGCCTGGCGTGTACTCATGACATACTTGAAATGCAAGTCATGATTTCCACGTTGGGGTCTGTCACTCATGTTCACCATGCAGTCATGTTATACCATACCACTTTTGAAATATGTCATGTCCAAAAAACCACCAGGAGAGCAGCAAGACCATGAAATGTAAATGAAGACATTCATGACATACATATCAAGGTTTTTAGGTTTTGACTAGTCACTTATGCTCGCCATACAGTCATGTTAAGCCATACCAAGTTTAGTACGTATACCATGATCTAAACAGCCAGGAGAGCAAAGTGTCGTATGCGGCTAGATAGATAGATGGGGCCAAAGTCACCAAAGTTCGCTAAGAAATGCTTCTCATTTAAAAAAGCACCAGTTTGTACCTAACACACTGCAGAGCACATGATGGTCCCTTGATAAATTCCTGCGGCGCTGTGTCCTCTTTCGGCGGTGCGGCCTTTGCACCAGCTTCTCCGCAGTGCGTGGTTGCTAGCGACGTAGAAAAACAGATGCACCACTCTACTACCTAAAGGCAGCATTTACAGTTATTCTAAAGGACATATACACACAATGCCGTTTATTGAAGAGGCTACATACTACTACTACTTCTACTACTACTACTTCTACTACTACTACTACTACTACTACTACTACTGCCAGAGAGGAGGGAATGACCCACTGCCTAAGGAGCTTCACCCCTAAAACAAGTCGGATGTAGAACGGCTGCATTTTCCTACGCCAGCGTCGCAGGAGTAAACTGGAGACCTTCATGTAACATTGAAATTTGTTGCTATCGCATTCATTGCTTAATCTTTGAGGCACAACTCTGACTATTTATTTCGTTTGTAAAATATGGTAGAGATAAAAGAATAATGTACTGAATAAACCAACATAGTAGAAATTAAGTGTTTTCTAAAAATGTAAAAAAATTATCGAACGTCATTGAAAAGAATAAGCAAAATAGCCAGACAGCTCTTGGAGGTTATCCATAGTAACAAGTTCTTAGCACCACTTTAACATACGTTCATTTGTATCTACCTGTCCGTCTAGAAAGCGCATTTGGCTTCGATGGCGCGTCCTTTATTATCAGTTTCTTTTAGTAGGACTGCTCAGTGCTCTCCCATAGTTGTGTACGAAGTACTCGAAATCGTTAAACATTTTTCTCGAAACATGCCATGTGAGGCCCAAGAGACGGCTTTCAGTTCTCTCGTAGTAGAATCATAGAGAAATAAAGAAAGGTGAAGAGTGGACACTCCCGTAGACCCCAGCGGCCCAATCGACCCTAGCACACCTGGTGGTTGGTGAGAGCAAGTGGCGTGCGCTTCCTGTTTCGGTTTCACTGGCGCAAATTTTGAATTTTTATTTTTATTTTTTATTTTTATTTTGATTAGGTTATAATAAAGAGAGATGCAGGTAGTGATAATTCACTACGATTTTATTCATCGTGCTTGTTCTTGTTCTTTTGTTCACTTGTTGATCACTTGTTCTTTTGGAACAAGTGATCAATGTATATATCAGTCAAAGAGACAGAGTATCCGCAATGTTTTATTCAAAGGCAAGGTAGAGTCTGAGAATATAAAAAAGCACAATATGACAAAGGTAGACAACAAATGCATCTCGCCTTACAAATAAATTGTAACAAATATTGTAACAAATACAGAGAGAACACAGACAACGCACACATCGCTAGAGTTGGCAGAAGCCGAGAAGCTGGTGAAGTATGACACACCGGGCCCGTGGGTAAGTAAGGATCTACGGCAAAAACACAGCGCACAATGCTGAAGAAGAAGGAAGAAGTGACATATACACAGCAATGAAGTCGCGAATCACGCCTGGGGTTAACCAAAATAATGCATAGAAAAAAAGAGTGCACAGAAACCACACGACACAATATAGCAGAAAGGTAAAGCTGCAGTGTGCTGGCTGTGCTTAAGAACAGCTAGCCCAAAATGAAAAAAAAGCAGACTTGATGCCTGCTTGTCCTCAGAAAGATAGGGCTTTGCAGCTTGCTCACTACGTGAAAGACAAACTTTATGCTACAACACTGGCAGGTCTTGTGGCTGTTCTTATCATCAAAAACTTAAGATCCCAAGTGATTTGCGTCTGGGTGTTGTTGTGACGCTTGCGAGCTAAAATAGATTGTAGTCATCACTTATCCAGAATTGTGGACCTTAATTAGTGTTACGAGAGCGGTATTACAGGGCTAGTAAATAGCAGAAGGAAACCACTTTGGCTCATTATTTTTCACAAAGGCTCTACATCGTACGTTATCACTCACAAGCTATATAAAAATAAAATGGCAGCGTCCGCAGCCCCATCAAACGCTACAAGTTTGGGTATTCTTTTGAAAATTTTGATGGGCGAGATGAGGAGGTTGATGAGAAGCTAAAATACAAAAAGCGTGATAACGTGAACTGTGCCCACTTCATACTGTGTTCCTTACCCGCTCGAAGACATTTCAACAAGCGGTTTTGTTATCGATATATTACTTGAGCTGGAGAGATAAAGCATACACAGTGACCAAGCAACCCACAGTAAAGTGTACAGTTCGCCCGCATTTGCTACAAAAATACAGACAGGATACCCAACATTCTTTTTAAGGTTATGCAAATCACTTCGAGCGAATACACAGTGTCCCTACTCCTCATAGCGGGTAACCAAAACAATGTATGCAACAAATGAGTGGTTAGTTTAGTGAGGCTGTCTCCGCAGTCTTTTGATAGTTTTCCGCTGTGCTGCTACTTTGGCTTGCAGATGTTTAATGGTTTGCTTGTACTTCATTGATGGAGACATTGTCGCTGGCACAAAGGAACGCACTGCAATAAACAAAAAAAATGGATGTAAAAGCGAAGAACAACTAATCCCATACGAGCACTTTCCTCGCTCTTTTAGACCCAAGGTGCACAACTTTCTGTGGTGCAAAGTTTTCGATTCCACTACCTAAAAACAAACCATTCACAATGTTGACAATGCACAAAAAAATGAAAATCACTGAGAGCCCACCCATACATTTTGTAAGTGCACACGTAGTGTCCTTTTGAGGATAGTTTCCTCAGAATGTCCTAAACATAAAATAGCACATTAAAAACAGCTGCAATAAAAGCATAGTCACCATTTTCTCCAGGGCACTCAGACGTGGAGCTGTTGGCGGAGACAACTTCTGGAGGGTCTTGTGAAGCTTGTTCAGTGCCTCGGACAGTGCTGTCGGAACAACCTTGCGAGCGGCCTGCGGAAGTCTCAATATCAATCCACTCTGGTGTTGAAGTGAACATACAACTTACCGGTCACACAAGTTCCTTTTGTGACAGCTGAACGACTGGTTAAGGTTTTCTCCGGCAAGACGAAGTCAGCAGAAATTCTTTCACCAGCTACTAGGGAGCTGCCACCTGTAGAGGTTTGGTCAACAGTCAATTTGGGTAAAAAAAAAGAAATCGCGACACTGAACGCACCCTGTTCATCGGGGCACCTCAATGTGTGGGAGCCGCTTTTTGAAGCCTCTACCGCAGGTCCTGAAGAAATGAAATTACGACAATGTGTCAGTAAGAAGCTTAAAATAACACACACTGAAGCTCATCCGCACCTTGCAGTGCAGCTTCTGCAGTCATGTCACAGTCACTATTTGAAGCGACGCTCAGAAAATCTGCATATATGTGCAGTTGGTACAAGTTACAAAGCTTGTAGCACGGGGAAACTTAAACTCTTTCAAACGCATAAATTGGTAGAACGTGGAAGAAAAGAGAAGGCACCAACAAGGAAACAAGTAATTTGTGATTTTTGGAATTATTAACAGTGCCAGCTTTCACTGATGAAAGGTACAGATGCTCTCATCCGTGGCAGACCCAGCACGCGTCGCCTCGACTTGATGCCGTGCCGCCTATGCTATACTGCATACGTTGCACAATGTTCCCGTCTAGCCGCCGCATAGAGCCGCAAACTTTCTTTTTAGCGAACCTCCCCGTCCTTACAAGCTACAGAAAAAGGTTACAACTGCGTGAATGAGACGCCACGTAAGAAACAAACTCGCACACACGAAGCGCAACGTGTGTGCGTGCATCTTTCTATGTTTGTTGCATGGTGTCTTATTCGCACAGGTGTAACCGTTTTCTGAAAAAAATGACCGAACAAGACCAACAACATGTCATTCAACAAGCTTCGCTTGAAAACGTGCCTCACCTGTTATCTCACACTTGAAAACGCCGACGCAGCCGACGTTGATGAAAGCGACAAAAGCTTCTCGCTGTCAGTCATGCATGGGCTTGTCGCTGGGTGGATGGTGTTTATGACAGTACGGCTGAAGAAAAATAATCGCGTAAGGTGCGTTGAATAAATTGTTTTTATGTATAAAGAACATACCTAGTTTGGGCGTATAATTATTATTTTGTGAAAACAATTTTGTTGCATTGATTATAACTGTTTTTTTTGCGCTTGCGCCCTCTGACGTTTGATGAGAGCACTAGTTGATTACGTAATCGTGACGCACTTCCTGAGGCCAGGTTTCGCGGAGTACCGACTCTCTGCACGATCTGCTCTTCTTCTTGCTAAAAAGGGCAACCCACTAGAAGGCGCTGGAGAGGACGACCCACTGTTCGGAGGCTTCACCACAACTACCCCGGGTACGAAAAGGGAGCTGCCTGGCGACCTAGCAGCTGGTTACTATGAGCGGGTCGTGGTAGGCTTTGAGGCGCTCCACGTTGACAATGTCGCGCCCTCGACGGCGCATGTCCGAAGATGGTTCGATGGGTTCGATCAAGTAATTTACAGGGGAAGTGCGTTTGACGACACGGTAGGGGCCTTCGTATTTGGGCAATAGTTTTGAAGATAGGCCAGTTGAAGTGGTAGGGATCGAGAGCCAGACGAGCGCTCCAGGGAGGAACATGGGCGCAGTAGTGCTGGTGTCAGCGCGAATGCCTTTTTGCCGCTCTTGATCATGCGCTGTAAAGGTCCTGGCAAGCTCTCGACACTCTTCAGCAAGCTTGGCTGTAGCAGAAATAGGCGCCCACTCTGACGGATCTGGCTTGTACGGAAGTATAGTGTCGATGGTGTGCGACGGGTGCCTTCCATATAATAAAAAGAAAGGTGAAAAGCCAGTAGTGCTCTGAGGGGCGGTGTTATATGCGTAGGTGACGAAGGGTAGAATGGAATCCCAATTTGTGTGATCGGCGGCGACGTACTTGGAGAGCATGTCGCCGAGCGTACGGCTGAAGCGTTCAGTGAGGCCATTCGTCTGCGGGTGGTAAGCAGCAGTTTTGCGGTGAACAACGTTTCACTCTTTGAGAATGGCTTCGACGACTTCAGACAGGAAGACGCGGCCTCGATCACTGAGCAGTTCCTGAGGTGGACCGTGTCGCAGCATGAATCGTTGGAGCAGGGAGGAGGCCACATCGCTCGCTGTCGCCGCGGGGAGAGCGGCAGTTTCGGCGTATCGCGTGAGGTGGTCCACAGCAACAATGGCCCAGCGGTTACCGGCCGACGTTAGTGGAAGTGGCCCATACAAATCGATGCCAACGCGCCCGAACGGCCTGGCAGGGCAAGGTAGAGGTTGCAGACCTACCGGCGACAGGTGCGTTGAAGTTTTGCGGCGCTGACATTTTATGCAGGAGCGAACGAATTTCTGCACATAGCGGTACATGCCGCACCAAAAGTACCGTTGGCGAATGCGCTGGTAAGTCTTCGATACGCCGGAGTGCGCACATTGCGGATCAGTATAAAAGAATTCGCATATGTCAGAGCGCAGACTGCGGGGTATGACTAGTAGCCACTGGCGGCCGTCACCGCTGTAATTGCGTCGGTGGAGAAGGTCGTCGCGAACGGCGAAATGGTGGGCTTGACGACGCAACGCGCGAGTGGATGGAGTGGATGGATCAGTCAGCAAGTCTATCAGTGAGGCAATCTATTGATTCTTGCGCTGTTCAGTAGCAACGGCATGAATGCTAATAGAAGAAACGGCAAGGTGAGACGCTGAGTCGTGGGCATTGTCGTCAGGCAAGGGAGAGCGCGACAGGGCGTCGGCGTCAGCATGTTGCCTTCCGTTGCGGTACAGCACGCGGATGTCGTAGTCTTGCAGGCGAAGTGCCCACCGGGCGAGACGGCCTGAGGGATCTTTCAATGATGACAACCAGCATAGTGCGTGATGGTCGGTGACTACATCAAATGGGCGACCATATAAATAAGGTCGGAACTTTGTAAGGGCCCAGACGATTGCCAGACATTCTTTCTCAGTGACGGTGTAATTAGTCTCGGCTTTTGTAAGCGTACGGCTTGCATACGCCACGACATATTCCGGGAACCCTGGTTTGCGCTGCGCAAGGACAGCGCCGAGACCGACACCACTGGCGTCCGTGTGTACCTCTGTAGGGGCAGTAGGGTCGTAGTGGCGGAGTATGGGCGGAGCGTTGTGAATGCGTCGTCACACTGTGATGACCACGAATGGAGAGGCCCGTTACTACTGAGGAGCTTTGTCAGCGGCGATACGATAGACGCGAAGTTTCGAATGAAGCGCCGAAAGTAGGAACACAGTCCTATGAAACTGCGCAGTTCCTTGATTGATGTCGGCTTGGGGAACTCGGTCACGGCCCGAAGCTTGGCTGGATCGGGGAGAATCCGTCCTTGGACACGACGTAACCGAGTATTGTCATCTGCCGAGCTGCAAATCGGCACTTCTTTAGGTTCAGTTGCAGACTGGCATCACTCAGACGCGTTAAAACATGCCGCAGGCGTTGAAGGTGCGTGGAGAAGTCCGGAGCGAAAACGACGACGTCATCGAGGTAGCACAGGCACGTGCGCCATTTCAGGTCACGCAGAACGGTATCCATCATGCGCTCAAAGGTGGCAGGCGCATCGCACAGCCCAAACGGCATGACGTTGAATTCGTACAAGCCGTCGGGAGTGACGAAAGCGGTCTTCGGTCGAGCGTCCTCAGCCATAGGTACTTTCCAGTACCCTGAGCGCAAATCTAGAGATGAAAAGAATTCGGCTCCTTGCAGGCTGTCAATCGCGTCATCCACACGCGGTAGTGGGTACACGTCCTTACGAGTGATCTTGTTGAGACGCCGGTAGTCTACACAGAACCGCACAGAACCGTCCTTCTTCGCGACGAGAACGACAGGAGACGCCCAGGGGCTAGTAGAGGGTCGAATAACATCGCGGCGTAGCATGTCGTCCACTTGCTCGTTGATTACACGGCGTTCTGTGGGAGATACGCGATATGGACGTTGCCGTAGTGGTGGTTGTGCGCCTGTGTCAATGCGATGTGTAACAGTGGATGTGCGGCCGAGAGAAGGTTGAGAGACATCGAAAGAAGAGCGGAATTCTTCCAACAGGGCCAGAAGCTGGGAGCGCTGGACCGGCGTAAGGTTGTCGGCAATGGAAAGACCAAATACATCAGCGGATGATGAAACAGATGTAGAAACAGCACTAAGCGTATTGGAACTTCGGCAGTGCGTGTCATCAGGTTGATCCATGACTTGTGCGTCTTCGATGGGTTCCACGCTGCCGAGACATTCCCCTCGCACCAACGTAACACTGTACGGGGATGAGTTCAGAACAAAAATAGTGGTGCTGCCGCGAGTTACTTGCACGGTCGCGAAAGGAACGAGCAAACCTTTTCTGGTGAAAACACGATGAAATGGTGAGAGGAGTGCA
Organism: Rhipicephalus annulatus; assembly: GCA_013436015.1. Taxonomy (NCBI): domain Eukaryota; kingdom Metazoa; phylum Arthropoda; class Arachnida; order Ixodida; family Ixodidae; genus Rhipicephalus; species Rhipicephalus annulatus. The sequence goes on along the minus strand of WOVY01010175.1, from coordinate 431,216 downwards.
GCGGTGTCTGAAAGACTTGCACAGTAGACCGTCACCGCCGCGGACGAGTTTGCAGGCACTTGCGTGTCGTCCCTGACGAGTAATTTGCTTGCAGTAGATGGACTGTCGGCCGGCGTCAAAGAAGAGAATGGTGTCAGCTCTATTTCTGCTGGTGCGCAATGAATGACAGCGTCGTGGCGGGAGAGAAAATCCCATCCTAGGATGACGCCGTGAGAGCATGAAGGAATTATGATGAATTCGATGGCATACATCACGTCCTGAATCATGAGGCGGGCTGTACACATCGCTGTAGGGTGAATGCTTTGGGCACTGGCTGTACGGAGGGAGAGCCCGGAAAGTGGCGTGGTCACTTTGCGCAGTAATCGGCTAAGCTTTGCGTCCATCACGGATACGGCGGCTCCAGTATCTACAAGGGCAGATGCATGAACACCATCCACAAGCACGTCTATCACGTTCGATGGTCTTTCCTGAGGGCTTCCGCAGTTCGACAGCGTCACAGCCCTTGCCTCGTGGACTGCGACGACTAGTTTTCCTGGTCACCCTCTAGTGGACGTGGCCGCATCGGCGACAGTGAGCGACGTCGCGGAGAATGTGAGCGGCGGGTAGATGGAGCGGGGCGGGACGACGGTGACGTAGGTGGCGGTGTGTCATAAAAGCGGCTCGATTGGCTGGGAAAATTGGAGGCGACCTGCGGTCGCTGCACACGATTGCAGTAGCGTGCTACGTGACCCACGCAACCACAAGCAAAGCAGATGGGGCGATTGTCCGCAGTGCGCCATCGGTTCGCGGGTCCCATCCATGTCGAAGAACGCGATGGGCGAGCCGGCTGCTGATATAACTGCATAGTGGGCGGCACACGGGGCACGTGGATGACGTCGGTATATGTAGGCGGCACAGTTTCTCCGAAGGCCTGGGGTCTGGCGATGGTTTCGGTGTAACCAAGAGGGCCAGTCACAGGAATCGGTGGGGGTGGCCTGGCGACAACTTGGGCGTAACTGAGTGGTGTAGATACTGGAGGCGGCTGGTGATATTCTGGAACGACCTCCGCGATTTCCTGCTGAATGGCTCGGCGGAGGGGAGGCAGAAGTGTGCTTGACGACTGTTCGGCACGTTGCGGGGAAGCAAAGGCCAGTAAAGAGACCTGGCGGGCAACTTCCTCACGCACGAATGACTTGATTTCAGCAAGCAAGGCGGTGTGGTCAGGAAGTGTTGACAAGGCCGAGAGATCAGCGTCACGTGAGGGTGGTCGACGGGTCATCGAGCGCTGCCGTCGCAGTTCCTCGTAACTTTGGCAAAGTGTAATGATCTCTGCCACAGTGCGAGGGTTCTTGGCCAGGAGCATGGTGAAGGCATCGTCGGCGATGCCTTTTAGAACATGGGTAATTCTGTCGGCCTCTGACATGCTCGCGTCCACTTTCTTGCACAAGTCAAGGATGTCCTCTATGTAGCTTGTGAAGGACTCACCGGTCTGCTGTGCTCGTTCACGTAACCGCTGTTCGGCTTGGAGCTTACGAACGGCAGGACGGCCGAACACGTCGACGACGGCGGTTTTAAAAGCGGACCAAGTGGGGAAATCGGATGCGTGGTTGTTGTACCACATGCCGGCCACACCCAAGAGGTAGAAAACCAGGTTGCCGAGTTTACCTGCCTCGTCCCAATGATTGGGGACGCTGACGCGTTCGTACATAGCCAGCCAATCCTCGACGTCGGTGCCATCCGCGCCGGTGAAGACAGGAGGGTCGCGGATGCGGGGAACACCGGAACATGGCGTCGGCGCAGGAGGAAGCGTTTGCTGTGCGGCGTCTTGGTGCATGGTAGAAGGCACGGTGCGGGATCGAAGCTCCAGGGGCATCAACTGTTAACCGAAGGTGTTAGAAGGCCACAGCACTCTCCACCAAATTGTTGAGACGTTTATTGGCGGACGCTTGTCGACGATGCTTGACAGCGACAGTCAATGCGGGTACCGACTCTCTGCACGATCTGCTCTTCTTCTTGCTAAAAAGGGCGCTGGAGAGGACGACCCACTGTTCGAAGGCTTCACCACATTATTAATATTATTATTATTATTATTATTATTATTATTATTATTAAATGCGAAGCATTTCTTAGCGAACTTCGATGACCTTAAACGTATCTATCTATCTATCTATCTATCTATCTATCTATCTATCTATCTATCTATCTATCTATCTATCTATCTATCTATCTATCTATCTATCTATCTATCTATCTATCTATCTATCTATCAAGCCTAACATTTGTCCGCTCTTCTCGTCACCCCCTTAACTTGACGTGAACCAAAATTAGCATGGGAGGGTAAGGTGCCTTGACGAGTATGATGCGCTGGTCAAGACTTGAATATTGTTACAATCCTGTCGCGTACATCGTCACACTTCCTGCCGGACAAAGGGACATACCCACGGGCTGGTATGGGCCGCTAGTATGCGGTTATGAGATGCGTGTCAGGTGAGAACATGACTACATGCCACAGTCAAGGCACCAATACATTTCAACTTGACGCGGTGCGCGTGCTCACCAGCGTTCATTTTGTCGCGTCACGTCGGCGTTGCCACACCAGGCACCAATCCAGCCATATACTGCAGGCGCGTGCTGCGCTGTGTTGCTTTGATGCATGCGCGTTTCAGCGCGTCCAGCGTCCCTCCGTCACGAAAAGAAGTAGACGCAGTGTTGTCTGGGTACCGCATCGGCGCGAAATTTGCGCCGGTTGCCGTCGAGCCGCGCCTACGGACGCTGGTCGTGTCGGTCAAGCCTGACGTCAGGCTACAGAGTGCTCGCGTTTTGCTAACGTAACGGCGCTGTGCCCAGCGTGCACGCGTGTCAACGCTACATTGAACTATATTGGGCCCTTCATGATGCACTCACGGTCGTTGGTGATTCTTAAACAAAAGAAAAGAAAAGTGAGTCCTGTAACTGTCTGCATCAGAGTGCGACACCTCAACAGTAGCTCACGAGGGATGTGGGTAAGGAAGGATTAAAAGCTAGGATTAAATGTATAGATATTGAAAGGGGGAGTAGGAGAGAGCGTAGCACAGGGACAGCGACACCCAGAACAAAGGAGAAGATAGAAAAGAAGGACACGGTCGCAGGAATCCGAGAGACCACAATAGCGAGAGCTCTCCATCTCGCCCTACGCCATATCCTGCTGCCGACAAGAGCGAAAGCTCTTGTCGGTGGCAGGAGATGGCGTAGGGCGAGCCAGTCAGCCAGAGTCGGCCAGAGAGGTCAGAAAGCGAGTCGCGCTCACGGCTGTTTTGCTAGCTTCACATATACCAAATTTGGCATTACGTGACGTCATTGGAGGACAAAATTTATGACTGGTGCAAACATGATAATCCTGACACGCGTGTCATGTAAGAACATGACAACATACCATGCTAATAGCGTGCTCGCGGTCGTTTCGCTAGCTCCACATATAGTAAATTTGGCATCATGGGACGTGAATAGATGATGAAGGTAAACGACACAATCAAACTTGACAATTATGACACAGAAGTGATGTACGACATCATTTACATCCACCTAGTAACTTTGTGCTGATTTTAAAGTGACATATCAAGCTTTCTTATTCGTGCTTCGCATATCATCGATTGCCACTGTACGTGAGATATGCCAATAATAATAATAATAATAATAATAATAATAATAATAATAATAATAATAATAATAATAATAATAATAATAATAATATAATAATAATAATAATAATAATAATAATAATAATAATATATATATAATACTATTAGTTATTATTATTATTATTATTATTATTATTATTATTATTATTATTATTATTATTATTATTATTATTATTATTATTATTATTATTATTATACGTAGACCATACATATCGAACTTGAAGCCGTGCATATAAGTTTAAATAGTTCGTTATTTGTCTGCCCGTTCATCAATGCATTCGGCACTTTTAAATGCGAAGCATTTACTTAGCCAACTTCGACGACTTTGAGCGTATCTATCTATCTATCTATCTATCTATCTATCTATCTATCTATCTATCTATCTATCTATCTATCTATCTATCTATCTATCTATCTATCTATCTATCTATCTATCTATCTATCTATCTATCTATCTATCTATCTATCTTACCGATTACGTTTGGGTGCTCTCATGGTCATCCCCTTAACTTGGCGTGAATCAAAATTAGCATGTGAATGTAAAATAGTTTGAAGAATATGACGCGCTGGTTAAGACACGAATAATGTCACAATGCCATCGCGTACGTCGTCAAACACTTTCCGGCAGACAGTGGCACATTATCACGGGCAGGTATGTGCCACTGGTATGCGGGTATGTGCCACAGGTGATCGACACTTAGTATCTACCCAGGAACAACGAGAACACACATAGGCTATTTTAACGTGCGAGTGTTAAGAAATACTCGATATCGGTAGCATCGACCCGATAACTGTAAATAATAAATGCCAGAGTCCCAGCTGGAATCGACTCAAGCATTCTGCGTGGCAATGAAGCATTTCACCACAGAGCTACGTCAGATCTCAGAACTACTTTTTGAATAGGCGCTGATCTTCGCGAAACGTCCATAGTAGTTGCAATGCTGCCTACCCAATTGTACAAACATTACATAAGTACTCCTTTGATAGAGCCGTAAAGTCGGGTTAGCTTCAATTGTGGTTAGTTGCCATGCGCTGAATTTGATTTATGTAGCAGTGTTGAAGGCCAACAACCTCGCCAGTATCAGCGCTTCATATCAGCTTCTGTTATGGCTAATACGCAGGTTCCAGTTGGCATCGTTGCACAAGTGCAAACAACTGGTTATATTAACATCTGCAACTCTTCAACATATACCTGTGCGTGCAGCATTTGTAGATATATTGAACGTCATTTCATCACGTGTCGCTCAATAAAAAATATGCAACACAGTCACCTTCCCTCTGCACGCTTCGCATAGCGTCGATTCCCAGGTATGCGGCATCTGCCGAATTTTGTTAAATTGCAGTGGTCGGGCAAAGGCTATGCCCATTGAAACGGGTTCAGTCAGAATGGAATGCGACGCGTGCGTCTTTCTTGGATGATTGAACACGTTGGGCACAGCCCGCCTACGCAAGCCGAGGGCGAGCGTTGTAGAGTCTGACGCAAGGCGTCACCGACGTGACCGGCGTACGTTGGGGCAACCCGGTGGCCGCTTAGCACTGTCGTAATCATTTACTAAGCATTTTGTAAACATGCCCTGAGAATCAGCCGCCAATTTTTCACTCTGGCTAATCTGGCTGGTTACAACTGGCCCACCCTGTACACATCTCTTCTATAGACGAGAGCACACCCATCACGCACCTAAGTGCCTTGGCGGTATAATCACGCTCCAGAGACACCATAACTTGTTTGAACTGCCTGTATAGTTTCCTAAAATTAACTGGAGAGACTCTGGCGCTGCGATAGTTCAGCGACCACGTGAATAATGGGTAGTACACGAATTTGCCTAGTCTTCGAATTTGTGAGTGGCAAATCACACTTGCGGCTTCCTTTATTGCTGTGTGTCGGTACTTCTGAAGAAAAAAACGAACCCTCTTGAACTTCGTGACAGGATATCAAATGCTAAGTCTAAAAGAATAACGCGGTTGAGCGTAACCGCTGAACATTGGATGATTTTTGTTTCGTGATAAAACAGTTTCAAGCCACACAAACACATGCAGAGCCAGAAGTACGAATATTATACAAGTGTGTGTGCCACCCATCATTCATATATGCTCGCTAAAGTGTCGTTCATTGAAGCTTTCATAGGCTCTAGCGCCATAGTTTCCTCTTGTGTATATTTAGAAAATTCTATGGAACTGCCAAGGCGTGCTTCGTTAGCATGGCAAGCAGTGGCTTTTGGATTTTAAAATGCGAAAAAGTGGCTGTTCACACTGCGCCCGCCTAAAAGAAGTTATCGTTGTACCACTGCAGTGTCTGCAGAAGCGACAACTAGTGCAAGAAGAAGATATTGCTGAGCACTGATTGTGAATTTCACAGCACATCGAGGAAATCGTGCCGCTGTCCATGTTCTGGCCTTTCACCCATTTACATTCGCAACAAAAAGCGCCAAGCTTCATCGCCGACGCATAAATGCCGTTAATCGAAAAAAATGGCAGCATATCCACGAAAGTGAATGATAGAGAATGGGGTGAAGCATTCGTCCGTCCATTCGTTCTTGCTTCCGTCCGTCCATGCGTCCGTCTGTATGACCGTCCATTCGTCCATCCGCCTGTTCGTGCGTGCGTCTGTTCGTGCGTCCGTCCCTGCGTTCGTTCATGCATCCGCCCCTGCGTTCGTTCATGCGTTCATCCATGCGTCAGTCTGTGTGTGCGTTCGTCCATCTATTTAACACTCCAAGTACGACCATCTGGCATCTTTTCATCATATATTTCCAATATAGAAGCACCTCCATCCAGCGGACATTCCAAGGACTTAACGACAGGTCGCACACGCACACTGTCTTACGGCTTGCGCTTCGGGTCTACTTCCCACCTTTAACCACATCGAGTTCATGGCATATACTAGTTCACTGTATGCATGGCACTGCGGCTCAACGCTCGCTAAACCTTTCTAAAAAGAAGGAGGTTATGCCCAGCGAGAATAACAACGTAGCAACCTTTTCCCGTCAGATAGTGCTCAATGTACATGCCAATGGCTGCTAATGAAAAATGATGGACAGAATAATTCGGCTTTTACTTTCTTACGGCTTGCGCTTCGTATCTACTTCCCACCTTTAACCACCTCGAGTTCATGGTATATACTAGTTCATTGTATTCATGGCACTGCGGCTCAACGCTCGCTAAGCCTTTCTAAAACTAAGGAGTTTACACCCAGCGAGTATAACGTAGCAACCTTTTTTTGTCAGGTAGAGCTCAATGTACATGCCAATGACTGCTAATGGGGAATGAGAGACAGGAGCATTCGGCTTTTAGTTAATGCGCACGCCGCGAACTTCTTATTGTTCAACAAAGCGCAGGAGAAATCTCCCACCAGTACCACCTTGCCGGTCAAAATGTAACACTGGTTACACATTGCGACAACGACTACCGCTTTAAGGAGCTTCGCGCCGAAAACTTTGAGCCTACATGTAGTAATAATTCAAGGGTAAAGAGACACACTGAGTATATTTCTGTGCGACGTGAACTTCCGCGCTTACAAGTCGTCTAGGAACCACTGCGCCGTCTTCGGATACGAAAACAACCAGCGCAAATGTAACATGCTCACCACTGCCTGTGAAGATCACAACGAAAAGTGGCCGTCGTGCAGGTGTGGTGTTTTCCGATTGTACAAATTTCCATCCGCAATGAAGAACGCTGAGCTCCGCCGCCGGTGCATATAATCGCAATCGGCAGGAAGACCTACGATCTCAGTGAAATTGTTATTGCGTTTACTCAAACGCAATGCTGGTTGTTTCACCTTACAGCAGCGATCCGCGTGCAGCGTGCCTGTAGTATGCAGTACCACATTTTTGCGGTAGTCTTTCGCAGGTCGCATGCCAATAATAGAATATATTACGACACATGCGTTGATGGACGTTTTGTGCGATTGTAACGGCGTACTATCAGAATGCAAAAGACGTCAACGGCGCGCAAAAGATGACTTTTGACTCAGCAAAACTACGACAATCTTGGACTCTTAGGCGAAGCTGTGTTTTCGGCCGATATCATCGTATCATTTTAAAATCTTGCTCTGGCTGGCACTTTCGCACCGCGTGTGTGTTCCGAGCGCCGGGCACAACTGGCAAATGATTAACATATGCGATGCATGAGCACTAGTGGGAGGGAGATTCCCACCAGCAGGTTGCGGGATCGAATCCCGGCTGCGGTGGCTGCATTTTGGATGGAGGTGAAAATGCTGTAAGCCCGTGCTCAGATTTGAGCGCGTGTTTCGGAATCCCAGATGGTCAAACTTTCCGGAGCCCTCCCTACGGCGTCTTTAATAATCATATGATGGTTTTGGGACATTAAACCCCACATGAAATTCAATGAAGCGAAATTCAAGCGAACGAGGGTGCAATCGAGGCCGAGCGAGGACTCTGCCCCACTGGAAACCCTTACTGACGTTCAGCGAAATAACAAAACACTTCTATATGTCAAGACGGGTATTCCCACTCCCACACCGTGCCTTGCGCAACGCGCAGGTAGTTACCCTCAACAGTATTGCAAGCCAGTGTGTATCCTAACTCTGCCGTTTTTCATGCCATGTACCCTGAACGGTATCTAAGTGCGGATCGCCCCACCTCTATGTGTTGTGGGAATGTGAAGCTATCGGCTCCGCCTTCAGCGAGGTTAGGTGGGTGGCGCTTTTACGCAGCCCCGAACTTAACGATCAAACCCTGGCCGTCCAGAGAGATCACCCGCGCATTCTCAGGACCAAAATAAAGTTTTATTCAATCATCAATCAGGCGCTACGATGACACTGGCTTACAGCCATTTTCTGTCCTGTCAGAGTCAATGTGCGCCGCAGTTCGCCTGAGTCGAAAGCAATGCTTTCAGCTGTTCGCGTTTCTTTCAATCGCAATAGTACGTACCTGATGAAGCTGCTTTCGCAGGCTGCAATGCAAGTGTTGTAGACGTTCCTGACTGTCGAGGGAGGTCTCCTCGACGTTCCACACAAAATCAGCACAAAATTCTAGTAGAGAAAGAACGAGAAACATGCTTACAGCCGGACTCAGCTTTTGAAGTTTCGCGCTCGATTTGCCGAACGTCTGCTCGCGTCGCAGTGCAAGGTATTGCTTCGCCGCGTTTGGAGCAGATAGCGCGACGCGCTTTTCAACATCAGCGCAAGCATTGAGCTTGCTGTGTTCTGGTGTAAACTAATGGTGATGCTGTGTGAAGACACCTCGAACGTATTACAATCATTACAGAAGACGAATTTCTAGTACCAACGTATCAGTTTCAACGGGAAATATAAAATCAAGTATAAAATAGTGTTTAGCGCTGAGCATTTCATTGCGGTGTACCACGCTATAAGGCTTATCAGCTTATGCCCTGCCGACCCACGCGTTGCTGGATCGAATCCCAGCCACGATAATTGCATTGTTGACGGAGGTGAAAATGCTTGACCCCGTGTACATAGATTTAGGTGAACAGTAAAGAGCCCACGAGCACGAAATTTCCGGAGCCTTACACTAGAGCGTCTCTCTTATTGATATGGGGATTTCGGAACGTTGAACCTGAGCAATTACTACTCGACAGACAAAAGCCTGATCGTCAAAATGATAACAATCTCAATTACCTTACTGCTGTGATGCTTATCTACAGAACAAAGGCCACACATAAATTCCACTCGGTGACGAAAGTTTAGTCGTCATATCTAGAAAGAGCACACATATTTTGTTTGCCTCTAGTAATTTATTATCTTATCCCCATGATATATTTTTGGCTAGAATCATTTGCTTAAAGAGACAAGCATTGAAACGCCTGCGATATACTTATTGTCTAGACCCTGACGATTCGCTTTCGTATCTTTCCTAAAGGGAGGCAGCCATGGTGAAATTAAAAACTACACAATAGCCCACTTCGCGCTACTGATATCCCTCTACCTCTACAAAGGATATCGTAAGCCTTCAAGCCAATATTCATATCTACCATCGTTGGAGCAGGCAAAAATACACTAGAAAGGGTAGTAACCCACAGAGAAGAGCTGATTATTGTACCGAACTGTTCTGAACGCCCCATTCTAAGCACACCTTCCAGCACACAGTGGAGGAACTGCCCGCTTATAGCATCATTCGGAACAGTTCAGGACCAGACTTATCAATTCAAAAGTGGGAAGTGTTTCATCGCTTCATCAAACTTCAAAAATAAGAGGCGTTTGTGCCAAATGGCCTTTTTTTTTGTGCAACAACACAAAATTGTCATGGTGAGTGCGGCAAAAGGTGACGTTACAAGAAACGCCACTTGACTACGCCTCCAGCATCAAACAAGCATTCACTGCACATCACAATAACAGGCGTCACGTCGAGGTATAGTGAATGCTTTGTACGTTATCTCGGAACAAATAGTGAATTGTGGAATAGAAGAGAAGAAAAGGCAAATCTTACTCTATTAATGCAGGAAATATTAAAGAAATGTTTGAATCTTCTTGATCACGCTGCCATGAGCATCTTGGTAGAACTGCACACACGAAACGACGAATAAGTAAAAAAACAAAACAAAGACAGGCGTTTTCTCAAATGAAGCTTAGCTGCGAGTCAGCGCCTGCCTATGTACTTTTCACTTCGTCGTCGTCTCGCATGCGCAGTTCAACCAAGGGGAACGCATACCAACTTGCTCAAGCTTCCATTCTTATGCCATGAACATGTAATGTATACTTATCTGCAGCACATAAGACAAAGGCCCAAAACATTGCGTAAGGATGACAAATCAGTCTCTGTTTCCGAAGTAACTTCGGCTTCCTTTCGTATGTGTCGCTTATGACCTCATATACTTGAGTACAGCCTATGGCCTCATATAGTTGAGCAGCATATAATGAACTCGAGCTAATGAAGGCAGAAGTGGGCAACTCATTCGTAAGGAAAAAGATCAAATTCCAGCAGACAGTGAACAGAAAACAGTGTACAGGCAGCAATATATAATGTCTATACAAAGTGAAGAGACGCTCTCATAAGCGCATGTTTCCAAGAAAAATGCTGAAGTGCGCAAACGGTTCCTGTCAACCCGTCCGGACTGTAAAAGTTAGTTTGGCGCTCTTTGATGGCTTTGTTGGGCGTGAACGCTGGCCAAACAATAGCAGGCGACAAGGTAGGTGACAACGTAAAAGAGAAAGCACCAACATTGTTTGCTTGTTCGTAGCCTCTAATCCATAGCTCATACCCACTCAGGGTAATTGGCCAAGAAAACATATAGTCTCACGTGGACGATAACTGCACTATTGCTTACAAAAAAGAAAAAAGTACAATGAATACAGTATATTAAAAAAAGAACACAAAAATTCAGAGAGTGAGAAAAACACATCAACAAGAAAAAAGACACTAATAACTCTACCTTCGTTTTGGGAGCCGGCCAGACAGCTAGTTTTGCCAAACCCGATTATTTTGGTATGTCGTGGATTTATCCACATTTCAAAAATTACTTCTCGACCCGCTATTGTTTCAGTATTTTTAATATGGGCTTTATGTTGAAGAACGTTTAGAGTCTTGATTGAAATTACACACCGCATCAAATGCATCTCTGCGGCGATTTCCCAAAACAGAGGCACCAAATTTTACAACATTTTCTGTGGTTAATTTCAAACCTAGCTTCGCAAATGGAATATCTCGAAGCCTTTTCCGAATTACTGCATAGTTCCGACATGAGCCAAAATAATGATCAATAGTTTCATATTCTTCGCAGAACGGTCAAAGGGGGCAAAGTGCGAGGCCAGCTCTGTGGAAATAAAAATTCGATAGGGGAACACGGCATCGGAATCTGGAGATGATAATTTCAAGTTTTTTGATGGACCCCACTGGGCTTTCCATGAAAATTTGAGGTGCTGATAATCAGTCCATTTTGTGATATTTTTCAAACTATCTGTAAAATAGCGAATTTTCTATATGTAACCCCTGATAACTATTTTAACTCGAGAAGTATCGAAATTACTGGTCCATCAAGGGAAGCTCGCGCCAAGGCATCTGCCAATACATTTAATTGTAATCTGCAGTGACCTTGAACCCACACTAACTTCAGGAGTTTTAAATGGGGTGGTGCTAATGAGTGGAGCGCTGCTAGGGCACGAGATTGTTCTGAGGTTGTCAGAGCTGCACACACCGAAAGTGAGTTCTATAGGATGATTGCATTGATGTCTGTCGTGAGAATTTTTCAAAGAGCTATAATAATAGCTACTAGATCGGCTTCAAATATAGGAGTGAAATTCGGAAGCCTCACTGAAAAAGACCAGCCGAGGAAATCAGACGCGATTCCTACGCCAGCCTTTTCATTGTTGGCAGAAGCATCTGTAGCTATTACATTCTTTGTTTCTGCATGTACCAAGTAATCTTCTAATGTAATCGTCAAAAATCCAAGATATTGCACCTTGGCTTGTGAGGGGAAGATTTCATCGTACTCTATTCTGATGTTGAGGGTGGAGGAATTGGTTTCAATCACCGTGCTAATGTCTGCATTTATGCAATCCAGTTTATTTTTAACAAAAATAATTTGAGGTGTATGAAATTGAGGCCAATGTGCATGAAAGAAAGAGTCAGTGTCGCTGATAAATGCGTACTCTGATATTAGCGCCGGTAAACTGTAGAACTTTAAGAAGGTTTGAACCATCAGGATGCACATTGGACAAAGAATGTTCACAATCGCGCTTCTTGATACAATACATTATTCGCCACGAACCTGGGAAGTCTCAGGCATATTCGCAGGGCTTCTCGCTCTAACACTTCTAGCAGTTTAATATAACCAGTGACCCCCGAGAATACTACACACCAAAATTCCATTATCGGCCGCACATACATTTTATACATCATGAACATCGTGTCTCTGCGCAGCCCGTATTCTCTCTTGCTTAGCCTGTGTAATAAACTTAACGCCCGCTGTGCCTTTTCTTTTATATATTCTATTTGTGGGCTCCAATTGAGCTATCTAATTTAGCACCAACTACAAAGGCACTTCAACGGCATTGAACAATCTGAGCAGCCATGAAGAATAAGAAGAAAAAATAACTCCTGATTATCGAGATAGCAGGTATTAGGGCAGATGTAGATGAATTTTCGCAATCTTTGGAATGGTCGCTAGCGAGTGCTAGTGTGACAAGGCGCTGTCCCCTTCAATGAACCGTACCCCTTGGGTGCGAAAGGTCGATTGCGAGGTGTTTTTTCTATAGAAAATTGAAAGCCATACAAAGAGAGGTCTCTGCCATGTAGTCATTCCCCGAGTCAATAAAGTTCACTTTTTGACTCGGGGAATGATTGAAGAGGCCATGACTGAAGAAGCCCTCTGTGCTACGTATAATTAAGGAAACTAGATGGACGACACCCTCATGAACTGAAATATTATTTTTTACGGTAAAAAGTACAGGCCCTAATGACGTCAAGCCTGAAGAAACAGCGTGGCTGGCCGGCCTTCATTCTCCCCATATTTTGTTTTTTAGGAGCGAAGCTCCTTATGGCGTGGCTTGGGCGTCCCTCGTATGTAACCACCAGTGGCACATACCCGAAATAGGTATAACACTTGACCTCCAAGGTGGTGCCAGTGAGAGATTTCTTCTGTGCGTTGTTTAACAATAAAAAATAGTGCTCAATGTACATGCCAATGGCTGCTAATGGGGAATGAGAGACATGAGCATTCGGCTTTTAGTCAACGCGCACGATGCGATCCCCATTAGCAGCCATTGGCATGTACATTGAGCACTATCGGACAAGAAAGGGATGCTACATTATACTCGCTGGGTGTAACCTCCTTAGCTTTAGGAAGGTTCAGTGAGCGTTGAGCCGCAGTGCCATGAATACAATGAACTTGTATATACCATGAATTAACTCAAGGTGGTTAAAAATGAGAAGTAGATACGAAGCGCAAGCCGTAAGAAAGTAAAAGCCGAATTCTCCTATCTCTCATTTCTCATTAGCAGCCATTGGCATGTAAATTGAGCCCTATCTGACAGGGAAAGGTTGCTACGTTATACTCGCTGGGCGTAACCTCCTTGGTTTTCGAAAGGTTTAGCGAGCGTTTGGTCGCAGTGTCATGAATACAGTGAACTAGAATATACCATGAACTCGAGGTGGTTAAAGGTGGGAAGTGGACCCAAAGCGCAGGCCGTAAGAAAGTGTGCGTGTGCCACCTCTCGTTTAGTTCTTGGAATGTCCGCTGGATGGCGGTGCTTCTATATGGGGAATATATGATAAAAAGATGCGAGATGGTGGGACTTGGAGTGTTGAATAGATGAACGAACAGATGCATGGATGGACGCATGAACGGACGCAGGGGCGGATGCACGAAAGAGCGCAGGGACGGGCGCACAAACAGACGCATGGACGGTCACACAGACGGACGCATGGACGGACGAATGCTTCGCCCCACTCTCCATCATTCACTCCGTCGATATGCTGCCATTTTTTTCGTTGTCTCGTTGTTTGTACTTCTCGGTGTTTCGATCTACAAAGCTGTTAGTTGAACCATAAAGAAAGCATTGTTATTGAAAATAAAATTAAAGACCTCTCCGCGCCATTGCCTAGCAAGCGTCGAGCACAGCAAATTGTAGTTCTTGCGATGGAGACCGTCAAGCCTTGAAGACAGCAGTCAATTAAAAAAAACATAGTTGATCCTCCGGTCAGAGGATTCGGTAAAATACGAGAGTAAACATAGGTCTCCTTCCAGGAGTAGTGTATGATTAACGCATGTTGATCAGAGACAGCTTGATATGAGAGTGCTGATCAGATAGTGATACATAAGAGAAACCTCGTCTCCCAAGGTTTTTAAGCGTTTATGTTCTTGCCTAAAGCTCAGATTCTCTGGCTCGAGAAAATATAATGGAAGCATTTTGGATAAAGAAGAAAGGCAACTTGCGTATGTATAAGTGACACATCTGTGGCGTCACGCATGCCTCAGTTACAATTTTTCTCTTTGTTGCTTGAGTAGATACGTTTCCCAGAACTATAAGGCGGAGGGGAAATAAGTGTAGCGCCTGGGTATCCGATTGGTTCTACTTCACATTATTTGTGATTCGGCGGCATGTGGTGATAGCGGCAGCTTCAAACGAAAAGAATTGTGTGGGTAATCGTCCCATACAGGAGGTATGATTATGAATGATGCGGTAGTTCATGGCATTTCTCAAAATTTGGTCACTGGAGGTTTTTAATGCGCACCTAATTTTAAGCGCAAGGACCACTAGTATACCGCCTTCATCGAAATGAAACCTTTGCAGCATGGCTTCAATCTCGTGATCTTCGAGTCAGCATTCCAGTATTTATTGTAACAATGAGACCACCACTACGTGTCAGCTTATAGCAAGGAGTCCAAAAAAATTTAACCAAAATGAGCGTGTAAAGGCAGCTATGGGACGTTATAACGCCTCTGAATAAATTAAATTTACGAAAGTAACTTAATTTGAGCGAACAGTTACCAGCAGCCATTACTGAATTTACGCCTTGCAGCCATCCTATATTGCTTACAAGGAAAGGCGCTGTACTGGGATTAATTTTATGTAGGTTATTATCGTAGTATAAAGCCGTTATTTTGAGTGAGCGTTACGAGGTGTTGCTTGTAACGCCATCTGGTTATAGTGCTGGACAGCTGATCCGAAGGTCGTGGCGTCGAATCTCGCCAGCGGGCACTCGTTTAATTTCTACGTAGGCGAAATCCTAAAGGCATATGTACCAATATTAAGGTGCACGTTGAAGAACACCAGATAGTCAAACATTTCTGGAGCCCTCTGCTGCGGTCCCCCGCATAATCATATCATGTTTGTGTGAGCTCAAGCAACCTCACCTACACATCGACCTATTAGCCTCGAGATCTTGGAGTGGCACCCTGTCGCGTGTGACGTCAATTTGAGGATTCCACTTTTAACCACTCTGCTGCCGCAGCTCCTGTACGGAGATCGTCTGCTCCAGACGGAAACTTCGTAGAACTAAGTTCCTTATGAGGGTAAAAGAACGCCTTCAATGACTGTTTCCGACAGCGAATATATTCTTGTTTTAGATGCGGTCTAATTGACAGCGTGAGAGAATACCCCGGATGGCTGACAAGTGCGCTAAAGCCAGTGATTGCATCACGTGTAAAAAGTGAAACTGTGCGTGTGTGTGTGTGTTTTCGCTCGTTATGCACACTTGCCGCCGTATAATACAAACTTGTTTGGGTGTTATTTTTTTCTATGTTCCAGTAACCGTGCGTTTCTGCAGCCTCTACAAGTATGTTGATAAAGCTTGTGAAACGTCGCGGAGTCTCATTGAGGACGAGGCGGTGTACTACATCGGCCATGTTGTTCAATTCGTGGTTGAAGCTGTCAATGGAGACCGCATCACCATCGCGGCTTTCGTCCTGCAAACAAGTGGACTAACCCGCCACACAATGTCTACGTCGTGGTCGACTGCGGCGAAGCATCGAAGGATCGCTGTTCGCGCAAATTAAGATAGGCGATGCCTACACGTGTAACGTACATCTGCAAAGCAGGTTGAGCCAAAGGCTTCGTGTAAGCTAACATAGAAGCTATGTTCACTGCAGGTCTGCAGTTGCTGTGTAGGTCACATCAGATTTTGCGTTTTGTTGTTGTTTCCTACTGAGGAATCTAGTTAATTGCAAGTCGGAACTACTTTGAATATTTATTTTTGGCACCATTTTTAACTTAATAATAAAATGTTTAAGTGCGGCGCCACTAATTAGTAGTATTCATGTTAATAAGGAGAAAATATAGATATTTTCCACATTTAAACTTTTTTTATTTCTATAATAACTTTAGACTGCAAGGTGAATAGGTAGAGTATAAATTAATATTTTATGCATGAGCCCGAGAAGACCCATAAAAATGCAGCATATTGTAGTTAAAATAGTTAAATTCGTGCCTTTAGACATTTGACATTGCGCAGCACTCACCACGGCTACAAGCGGCCACACGCAGTTGTATGAAACAGAGCACTGTATTTTCAAAATTATTTAAAAGTGGAGATTCACGGTTGTTCCAACAGCATCGGTAGCCACCACACACTGTATAACTAACTGAACTGATTCATTGTAGAGCTTGACCACGCACGGTGGCTTCTATTCGGGAACCTAAAGCTTCGCCCTTAGGAGTTAAACGTCACAGCGATACCCTGTTTCTAGAGTGTAAAAAAACATTTAGCGCATGAAACTTTTGCGAGCTTGCCAATGCACCCACTACGTGGCCTTGCTATAAACTATCAAGGTATTATTATATTCACAAGTTCTGATACACGCTGGCTGTGGGCGCTTGTACAACGCAATATCACTGCAATACTTCAAGCTGCGTTGTCAAGCATGTATAAAGGACGCATATGCCTGCAAAGCCTGGAAGTTACTTTCACTGTTATTCTAAGCAGGGGAACATATTCTCACTGTATTCAATAGCAGATGCGTGGTCGTGTGGTAGAACATCCGCGTGCCACGCAAACGACCTGGCTTCGACCACCACTGGGACGCAAATGATCCTGGTTCAATCCCCACTTAGACCCAAGGTTTTCTTATCATTTATTTCATTTGCATTGTTCTCAATTTTGCAGTCACGCAAAAGATTATGATTTTTCACACACAACCAATGACGCCAACGCCGGAAGTTTCGCTAAATGAGCTCTTTAACGCTATCGCATATAGAAGTGTCTACCAGCTGTCTTCGACTGCTTTACCAGCTATATGTCAACCCTCTGGCTGTAATTAGCCACCAACGTTGAACGGAATTGTCTTCATAGGCTATCAGATACCCAGTAGTAACGTCCTATAACAACGACGTTCAATTGACGCCCTATTAGCATTAGTTACCGCGCGGAGCAAGAAACTCTGACATCAGATTAGTGCAAGGCCCCCATTCAATTCTTCGCGTTCCCTTTGGACGCGGCTGGCGAACAGAATTCAGCGGGGATAGCACAAAAAAAGAATAGTGACCAATTCCCTGTCGTTCTTTTCACTATAGTGACTAGAACAACTATAACTGCACTGGCACATTCACATATAATAAAAATTCATGTACGCCGCCATTTTCAGGTACTAATTGCAGAGTACCTGTCTTTGACGCCCCGAGTAAGTTTGACGCTATGAGAAAGATTGTCCGTAATTAGTGTGTCAACCGTCTAGTAACCTGTGTTTTAATACAGTCTGTTACAATTGGTTGCAACCATTTTTGTGAAGTGTGCTCGTACACGCTCTGTAAATGGTGTGTCGATTCGTCTATGGGGTTTAGCGTCCCACAGTGACTACGGACGCCGTATGGAGGGCTCTGGATAATATCACCCAATCGACGCGATTCTTGCTTTTTAAATGTGAAGCATTTCTTAATGAACTTCGGTGACCTTGAGCGTATCTATCTATCTATCTATCTATCTATCTATCTATCTATCTATCTATCTATCTATCTATCTATCTATCTATCTATCTATCTATCTATCTATCTATCTATCTATCTATCTATCTATCTATCTATCTATCTATCTATCTATCTATCTATCTATCTATCTATCTATCTATCTATCTATCTATCTATCTATCTAGCCGCCTACGACGTTTTGCTCTCCTGGCCGTTTGGATAAAGGTGTCGATACCAAACTTAGTATTGCATTACATGACTAAATGAAGAACATATTTGACCAGCTGAACATGAAAAACATGGCATATATGTCATGAATGTCATAATTTACATGTCATGGTCCTGCAGCGTTCGCGCTGGTTTCCGTTCACATGGCATGTTACAAAACTGGTATGGTATGACATGATTGCATGGCGAAGACAAGCGACAGACCCTAACATGAAAATCATGACATGCGTGTCATGTAACAACCTGACTACATGCCACGCTCATGATGCGCCGGCAGCCGTATCGCTAGCTTCACTTATACCAAATTTCGTATTACGGGACGTTAATGGATGACGAAGATATGATACTGGTGCTAACATCATAAAAATAAGATGCGTGTCGTGTAACAACATGACTACATGCTATGCTCATGATTGCTCGCGGCTGTTTCGCTAGCTTCACATGTACCAAACTGGGTATTACGCAATGCGAATGGACGACATAAGTGAATGACACATCCAAACATGATAATCACGACATGCGTGTCATATACCAACATGACTAAATTCCACACTCATGATGCACTCGCGGCCGTTTCGCTAGCATCAAATCCGCCTAATTTGGTATTACGTGACGCCGATGGATGACGAATGTTTGTGACTGGTGCAAACATGATAATCATGAGATCCGTGTTATGTGAGAACATGGCTACATGCCACAGTCAAGGCGCAAATACATTTCGATGTGAGTCGGTGCGCGTGCTCGCCGGCGTTCATTTCGTCGCGTCACGCCGGCGTAGCCGTGCGAGGCAGCGGTCCTGCCATACACTCGCAGGCACGCGCCGCGCTGCGTTGCTTTGACGCATGCGCGCTTCAGCGCTTGCGGCGTCCCTCCATCATGAAATGAGGGAGACGCAGTGTTGTCGGGGTAATGAATTGGTGTGAAATGCAGCATTTCGCATTTCGCGACGGTGGCCGTCGGGCCGAGCCGACAGACGCTGGTCGTGCCTGGCGTCAGACAATAGAGTGCTCGCGTTTCGCTAAGCTAGCGTCGCTGTACTCAGCGCCCTGCGTGCGCACGCGTCAACGCTACAATAGCGTGTTTGGGCCCTTCATGATGCGCTTGCCGTCAATTTGCTAGCTCCGCATATACCAAGTGATTGGTGTTACGTGATGTCAATGAATGACGAAATATATTACTGGTGAAAACAAGGTAACCCTTACAGGCCTGTCATGTAATAGCATAACATACCACGCTCATAGTGTCCTCGCAGCCGTTTAGCTAACTTCACATGTACTAAATTTGGTATAACGTGACGTGAGTAGATGACAATGGTAAACGACACGTTCAAACATGATAATCATGACACCGAAGTCATGTACGTCATCATTTACCTCCACCTTGTAACCTTGTGCTGATTTTAAAGTGACATATCAACATTTCTCATTTGTGCTTCGCGTATCATCGATTCCCACTGTACGTGGGGTCTGCCATTTTTTTTTTCGTCGTCGAAATACGACCACAACGCCCAAGGTCAAACCCCCATCTTTTCGATACAGTCAAAAGCCGTAAACACGAAGTTATCATGACGGTTATGAACACTGCCCACCAAGCCATGCTTGTTGGGCTGTGTTTTTAATAATGGTAATATGCGTATGTGTTTATATGTGAACGAGTTTCTAGTAGAAGCCAAAGCTATCTAGAAAATGCGCCAGGGAGAAAAAATTGTTGGTAGGTTCAAATAAAGATCTTTATTGAAAGTGCTTGACACTAGTGGTTTAGCAAATATTCACATCCAATAATAGTCACACAATTCACCAACTGAACACTCGAAAGAACATTAGGTTAGCACATTTCAAATGCACTCATGATTTACAGAATATTGTGAACACACAGTATAACATTAGCAGTCAGACACCGTCGTCGATATTACAGTTAAAAAATATATTAACTTCTGAAAAAAGTGCATCAACATTCATAAACTTATTTCATACAGTAGTGTTAGGTTCATTCAAGTGAACTTGCTACATATGTTATCAGGAATTTAAAGTTGAGTTTTAAAAATAGCTCTGGCTATAGAACATCATCTAAATTCAAATGAAATATATACCACGCGCGAACTTTCGAACGGAATAAAACTGGAAATATGAGAGTGAATAAAAATGTAAGCACACCATAATAGCAGAATGAAAAAGAAAGGGTGATCAAGTAATAATGCTGGGTAATTTAAAGGGCCACTCACCAGGTTTGACAATTTTGAGCTGACAAGCGCAATGAGTAGACGAGGCGTTCATGATCACGTCTGCCGAAATTTGCAACGCTACGCGCCGCGGAAATGGGTCAAATTTCAAGATGAAAGCTGCTCGCCCTCCCCTCTGCCGGCGCACGCGTAGAGAATGAGGGCATGACGAAGGCGTAGGAATGGCCCTACGTACACAGCACTGCGGTCACGTCGGTCCTCGACGTAGACGACTCTGCTCTGACGTTGCCAACAGTATACCACGTGGCATGGTGAAAATTATTTAACACAACATGCGTACTTTATGTATTTGTTGCTTTCAAAAGAATAATAAAACGTGAAATAAATAATGAGACGCATTAAAAAATGTGCGCGCTTTTCTTTTATTTATTTCCGTGAAATTCTACGAGATGCGAACCTAATGTGCCAGCACAAAAAATTGCC
Source organism: Rhipicephalus annulatus (assembly GCA_013436015.1). Taxonomy (NCBI): domain Eukaryota; kingdom Metazoa; phylum Arthropoda; class Arachnida; order Ixodida; family Ixodidae; genus Rhipicephalus; species Rhipicephalus annulatus. The sequence continues at coordinate 410,356 of WOVY01010175.1, read as the reverse complement.
CGCAGCTTCCCTCGGGGGAACACTGAGGAGGATGCGGAAGCATGTAATTGGTTAACGGGTGTTAAATTGCGACCTACTTGGGTCGATGGCTAAATTGGTTAACGTGGTTGTGAAATGGGGTGTTAAATGAGTGAACACGTACGGCACGTATGCGAAAGGGCGGTGTTTTATTTATTGCGACGAACTTTGAGGACGATGGCTTTGTGGTCGGTAAAGTAAAGAGTGAGTGGATCGGGTTGCATCGGTCGTAGGTCGAAATTTGCAAAGACGTGGTCGATGCAGGTTCCGCGAATGGTGGTCGGCTGGTGGTGTTTGCAGTCGTCGTGCGTTGCGTGTTTCAGCGAGTGTCGCGAAGCCATGTATTCGACTATCCAATCGTCCTTGATGACGTCGACGTTGAAGTCGCCAACTAGCATGAACGGTCGATGTTGCGGTTGTTGTTTTCTGTAATCTTGCACGGCCTCGTCGACGTACTTTCTACGGCGGCGCGAGAGAGGTTTGGCGCGAGGTACATCGTCATGACGTCGACGCCACAGACGGTAGCAACGCAGTGCTCGCCGTTGGCGCGTTGTTGAACGCCGGGCTGTAGTCGGAGGTCAATGAAGGAGTCGTCGTCGTTGTCGACGTCACGCTTGACGTAAATTCCCACACCGCCCGCAGGTCGTTGGAACCCGTGCGTGCGCGCGACCGAAGCGTATCCCGCAACGTCGACGTCATTGGCGTTCCACGTCTCGGTGAAGCAAAGCACGTCCACTCTGCGTAGTACACAGATGGTGGGCGACGGCGCGACGGCGCATGCGCGCGCGTCAGCTGTCGAATGTTCGATAAGCGGTGCGGACGGCGCGGACGGCGCACTACAAGGCGCGAGTATAAGATGCTTCCGCATCTAAAACACATGCGTTCGGGTTCCCACAGTCAGCGCATTGAGCAGACGGCCGCCGTGGAACGCTCCTGCGCGTTCGCACACTCATTCTGCTCATTTACTCTACCGCGTCTAAGCCAGCGTTTCCAAACAATCCTGCAGAAACAGGCAGAGGACCACAAAATAACGCTGGTCAACAAAGCAACGCTGCTTGCGTGCTCGGGGGTTGGACTTGCTTGGCACGTCATGCGCACGTCACCTCATGGTCGGATGCCGGGAGGGTGGGGAAGACATTTGGCTTCCGAAGGCTACGCGAAGGAGCGGCAAGGGTTTCGAACTCGTCTCCTCTCACCCTCGTTTCGCGCCGCTTCAAAAAACCTGTTTTCTCCGCTCGTAATGAACCGATTCGAGAAATTTTTGTGGCAAAACGTTCCTCATCGAACACCCAACAACTTCCACTGTCTAACTAAAGTTCGGTATGGGGCCTGGTGAATGGTCCTTTAATAAAAGTCCGTTGAGATGCAAGAGCTCTCAACGCATGGCCTTATCTCTAGCTTGCGATTGACGTGTCCTCTTCGAAGCATGGAACCGCTGCTTGGTCATTGAGGTGGTACCTGATTGAAAAAAAAAGTGGTGAACTCTTCCCACATATAAGTGTTCCCACATTTTCGTAGTTTTACTTCACCTTACGGCCACTCGTGTCTGCTAGCGCCAATATTTCAAAAATCATGGCGTACAGAATGAAAGAGCAATTAACGGTCAGAACGGCTCTCGACACAACAACAGCGTCCCAGGCCGCAGGAAGCGCACATTGCCCCGCCGCGGTGATCTAGTGGCCAAGGTACTCGGCTGCTCACCTGCAGGTTGCGGGATCAAATCCCAGCTGCGGCGACAGAATTTCCGATGGAGGCGGAAATGTGGTAGGCCCGCGTGCTCACCTTTGGGTGCACGTTGAATGAACCCAAGGTGGTCGAAATTTCCGAAGCCCTCCACTACGGCGTCTCTCATAATCATATGATGGTTTTGGGACGTTAAACTCCACATATCAATCAGGAAGCGCTCAATCTCGTGTGTCTCACACGAGGAAACTTCCCCAGCAATTCCTATTACAACACGCGATTAAATCGATATGACGAGCCTCAAATTACGTAGTAAACCGTTCAATCAGTTAGGTTCGAAAAAAAAAAAAACCAGATCGCACGTACAGAGGGAATCGATCATAAGCGAAGCACGAATGAGAAAGGTTTATATGTCGCTTTAAAGTCATCATAACATTACGAGCTGGAGGTCAATGATGCCGTACATGACTTCCATATCATGATTATCAAGTTTGGATGTGTCGTTTGACTTTGTCATCTATTCACGTCACGTGATACCAAATTTAGTATATGTAGAGCCAGTCAAACGCCCACGAGCACGCTATGAGCGTGGTATGTTGTCATGTTCTTACAACACACGCGTGTCAGGGTTATCATGTTTCTACCAGTCATATGCTTTCATTATCCATTGACGTCACGTAACACCAAAGTTCCCATAAATGGAGCTAGCAAAACGGCCACGAGCTCATCACGAAGGGTTTATTATACTCCGATGTAGCGTTGACGCGCGAGCACATGGGCACAGCGACGCTACATTAGCAAAGCGCGAGAACTCATTGTCTGACGCCAGGCGTGACCGGCACGACTAGGGTCCGTCGGCGTGGCCCGACGGCAACCGGCGCGAATTGCAACATGCTGCATTTCGCGCCGCTGCGTTACCCAGACAACACTGTGTCCCCCCTGTTTTCGGGGCGGAGGGACACCAGACGCGCTGAAACGCGCATGCGTAAAAGTAACGCAGCGCGGCACGCGCCTGGGAGTATATGGCAGTACCGGCGCCTGGCGAGGGTGGCAACGCCGGCGTGACGCGACGAATTGGACGCCGGTGAGCACGCGCACCGCGTCACGTCGAAATGTATTGACGCTTTGACTGTGGCATGTAGTCATGTTCTCACATGACACGAATTTCATGATTATCATGTTTGCACCAGCCACATACCTTCGTCATCTATTCACGTCACGTAATACCAAATTTCGGCATATCTTAAGGTAGCTAAAGGGCCACGAGCGCATCATCAGTGTGGCATGAAGCCATATTGTTCCGTGACACGCATGTCGTCATATCATGTTTGAATGTGTCATTTGCCTATTTCGTCCGTTCACGTCACGTAAGTATACCGAGTTTGGTACATGTGAAGCTAGCGAAACGGCCTCGAGCGCATCATGAGAGTGGCATGTAGTCATGTTGTTACATGACACGATTCTCATGTTTATCATGTTTTACCAGTACCATACTTTCGTCATCTATTCACGTCTCCTAATACCAAATTTAGTATAAGTGGAGCTAGCGAAACGGCCGTGAGTGCATCATGAGCGTGGCATGTGGTAATGTTGTTACATGACACGCATCTCATGATTATCATGTTTGCACCAATCACATAGCTTCGTCATTCATTCACGTACCGTAATACCAAATTTGGTATGTGGCGCTAGCGAAACAACCGTGAGCGCCTGATGAGCGTGGCATATAGTCATGTTGCTGCAAGACACGCATGTCAGGATTCTCATGTTATGAATAGTCAAATATGTTCTTCAAGCAGTCATGTTATGCCTACCAAGTTAGGCATCGATACCATTATCGATAGTGCAGCGATGGCGTAGTGGTTAGAGCATCCGCCTCGCATGCAAAAGGTCCGTGGTTCAAATCCCGGTGCCGCGCAGTTCCCAACCGGATAAAAAAAAATCCGTGTGGTGATGGAACTGCATTACGAGGCCTGGGGTGCGGCCTCACCGGTAACCACCGCCGGGAACGCACTCCCTCACCAGAGAAGGATTGGCCACCCTGGTGCAGTATCTGGCCACTACCTCCCACATGCATACGTCAAATAACTCACGGCCCTCCGTCCCCAGCAGCTGCGAAGCAACTGACCACGGCGGCGGTCAGATCTGCAACGCAGCAGAGGGTGCTAAGAGTCTCTGAATCCGGACAGGCCGCCATTGGAACCTGAACTTGGCAACGTTTAACGCTAGAACCTTATCTAGTGAGGGAAGTCTAGCTGTACTATTCGAGAAGCTAGAGGGTGTTAAATGGGATATAATAGCGCTTAGTGAGGTTAGGAGGACAGATGAGGCCTATACGGTGCTACAGAATGGGCATGTTCTTTGCTATCGGGGCTTGGCTGAGAGAAGAGAACTGGGAGTGGGCTTCCCAATTCACAGAAACATAGCTGGCAACATAGAGGAATACTATAGAATTAATGAAAGGGTGGTAGGTATCGTAATTAAACTGAATAAGAGATACAAGATGAAGGTGGTACAGGCTTACGCGCCTACATCCAGCCATGATAATGCTTCAGTTGAAAGCTTCTATGAAGACGTGGAATCGGCAATGAGTAAGGTAAAAACACAGTATACAATACTGATGGGAGACTTTAATGCAAAGGTAGGGAAGAAGCAGGCTGGAGACCAGGCAGTAGGAGATTATGGCATCGGTACTAGAAACGCCAGAGGAGAGCTACTAGTAGAATTCGCAGAACGCAATAATTTACGGATTTTAAATACCTTCTACCAAAAACGAGGAAACCGCAAGTGGACATGGAGGAGTCCTAATGGCGAAAATAAGAACGAAATAGACTTTATAATGAGGGCACACCCGGGCATCGTGCAGGATGTGGAAGTGGTTGGCAAGGTACGATGCAGTGACCATAGAATGGAACGGTCTTGAATTCGCCTAGATTTGAGGAAGCAGCGACAGAGACTGATACGCAAGAAGCCAATCAATGAGCTTGCACTGAGAGGGAAAGTAGAGGAATTCAGAGTCTCGCTTCAGAACAGGTACTCGGCTCTTAGTGAGGAAACCAACCTTAGCATAGATACAATGAATGATAATTTGACGAGTATCATTACGGAGTGTGCAGTGGAAGTTGGAGGCAGGATAGTTAGACAGGACACTGGCAAACTTTCCCAGGAAACGAAGAATCTCATTAAGAAGCGTCAAATCATGAAAGTCTCAAGTACAACAGACAAAATAGAACTGGCAGAGCTTTCGAAGTTGATTAACAGGCGTAAGGTATCCGATGTAAGAAGGTATAACATGGAGAGAATTGAACACGCTCTGAAAAACGGAGGAAGTGTCAAAGCAGTGAAGAGGAAACTTGGGATAGGCAAAAGTCGGATGTATGCACTAAGGGAGAAAGAAGGCAAAATAACTACCAATATGGATAGGATAGTTAAAATAGCGGAGGAGTTTTACAGAGATCTGTACAGTAGCCGAGACAACCACGACCCTAATACTATAAGAACTAGCAGTAACCCAGATGACACCCCACCAGTAATGATATAAGAAGTTAGAAAAGCTTTGGAGAGCATGCAAAGAGGCAAAGCTGCTGGTGAGGATCAGGTAACATCAGATCTGCTGAAAGATGGAGGACAAATTGTGTTAGAAAAACTAGCCACTCTGTTTACGAAGTGTCTCCTGACGGGAAGAGTACCAGAGTCTTGGAAGAACGCTAACATCATCTTAATACATAAGAAAGGAGATGACAAGGACTTGAAGAATTACAGGCCGATAAGCTCACTCTCTGTAGTGTACAAGCTATCTACAAAGGTAATTGCTAACAGAGTAAAGAAAACATTAGAATTCAATCAACCAAAGGAACAAGCAGGATTTCGAACAGGCTACTCAACAATCGACTACATTCATACTATCAATCAGGTAATAGAGAAATGCTCAGAGTATAACCAACCCCTGTATATAGCCTTCGTAGATTACGAGAAGGCGTTTGATTCAGTGGAAATATCAGCCGTCATGCAGACACTGCGGAATCAGGGCGTCGATAAAGCATATATAAACATCGTGGAAGAAATCTACAGGGGATCAACTGCTACCATGGTGCTTCATAAAGAAAGCAACAGAATACCAATCAAGAAGGGTGTAAGGCAGGGGGACACAATCTCCCCAATGCTATTTACCGCGTGCTTACAGGAGGTTTTCAGAAGCCTAGAATGGGAACAGTTAGGGATAAGAGTGAATGGAGAGTACCTTGGTAACCTGCGCTTCGCCGATGACATTGCATTGCTGAGTAACTCAGGGGACGAATTGCAACTAATGATTACGGAGTTAGACAAGGAGAGCAGAAAGGTTGGTCTTAAAATGAATCTGCAGAAAATGAAAGTAATGTACAACAACCTCGGAAAAGAGCAGCGCTCCGAGATAGGTAATAGTGCACTTCAAGTTGTAAAAGACTATGTCTACTTAGAACAGGTAATAACTGCGGAGTCGAACCACAAGATTGAAGTGACTTGAAGAATAAGAATGGGGTGGAGCACATTTGGCAAGCACACTCAAATAATGACAGATAGATTGCCACTATCCCTCAAGAGGAAGGTATATAACAGCTGTATCTTGCCAGCACTTAGCTACGGAGCAGAAACCTGGAGACTTACAAAGAAGGTTCAGCTTAAATTGAGGACGACGCAGAGAGCAATGGAAAGAAAAATGGTAGGTGTAACCTTAAGAGACAAGAAGAGAGCAGAGTGGATTAGGGAACAAACGGGGGTTAAGGATATCATAGCTGAAATCAAGAAGAAGAAATTGACATGGGCCGGGCATGTAGCGCGTAGACAGGATAACCGCTGGTCGTTAAGGGTAACTGACTGGATTTCCAGAGAAGGCAAGCGGGTTAGGGGGAGACAGAAGGTTAGGTGGGCAGATGAGATTAAGAAGTTTGCGGGTATAAATTGGCAGCAGCAGGCACAGGACCGGGTTAACTGGCGGAACATGGGAGAGGCCTTTGTCCTGCAGTGGACGTAGTCAGGCTGATGATGATGATGATGATGACCATTATCGAAACGGTCAAGAGAACTAAAAGTCTTAGATAGATAGATAGATAGATAGATAGATAGATAGATACGCTCAAAGTCACCTAAGATCACTAAGAAATGTTTTGTATTTAAAATTGGCAGATCCCACGTACAGTGGAAACGATGATTTGCGAAGTAGGAATGAGACAGGTTGATATGCCAGTTTAAAATCAGCACAACGTCACGAGGGGGAAGTAAATGGTGTCATGCATGAGTTACGTGTCATGAATATCATTATTGGGTGTGTCGTGTATCTTTGTCATCTATTCACATCACGTGATGCCAAATTTAGTATTTGTAGAGCTAGCGAAACGGCCACAAGCACGCTAAGAGCGTGGTATGTTGTCATGTTTTTACATGACACACGTGTCAGAGGTGCAGCACCTCCACCACTTTGCAAGGGAGTTTAATAGCGACGCTAGGTAGTAAACAGGCAGCCGGTACGGACAGAAATGCTCGAGCAGTCCAGCGTCTACAGCTCGTGCACACACTCGCGCTTCGCACTCCGAGAGAGATGGTCCCACTAGTCAGTGTCTTGCGAATTCTCCACTACACAGGTGTTTTTGGGGCCTCACAGCAGGCTTGTTTAAATAAAAAAAAGGAAAATAAAAGAATTAAAAGTGAAACAAAGCCAGCCGCGTAGGAAAACAAAAAAATGCCATGTTCGAGGCGCTAATATAAGTGGAATGAACACTTGTGTTGAAACAGTACTTTTATATTGTACTGTTATCAATACTGATATCATCTAACTTTTGCTCTTTTACTTGTTTTTCCCTCTTTTCTATAACGTGCAGAGCACACGTGTAGTATTTTTACCTTGTTTCAGCTTATTTGAGGTGTGATGAGTGAGTGTATATTTTTTATTCGTTTTTGAGTGTACGTTTTTTTTTATAAAGTGTATTGATTATTTTTTCTTGCATTTTCATAGGTTGTTCACTGGGTACTCATCTGTATTTCAATGATTTGTTGCCTATTCTTTTCTCTATTTTTTGCTGTCTTTACCAATTACTAGTTATAACATATATCTCAACCTTAGTCTGTATTTATTTTGAATTTTTTTTACTTTTTTCTCGTTTTTGACGTTCATTGTTTGTAATTTTGCTCATGTAACCCCCCTATGTAATACCCTCTCACGAGGGCCTTTAGGGGTATTATGAATAAATAAATAAAATAAATAAATATTGTGCTTCACAGTCACTATTGATAATAACGCCAATAACATCAATATTATTAAGAGCACTGCTTTTAAAACATCTGAGAAGTGCTGAATGAAATAGGTGTGGTTTAGTACATTCAGAAGTCAAAATTGTTTGACATCACTTAAGCTAATATGAGTAATACATTTCACTGGCCTGTGTAATTCATTAGCGCATGCATCAAACTCTCAGCGCCTCAGAGGATATAGGAGACGTAGTGCAGTAAACAAGACGGATTCAGTTTATGCCACAGAGTGCGTATTCATAAAAGCTTCTGGTGCAAAAAGCGTACGAGAATAGTTCGGTGAGTCCTGGTGCTCTTCATAATAGCGAACACGGTTGCAACCAAAGGCGAAAAAATAAAAGACATACTGAAGCGAAACACAGTGAGCTATCATCATCAATTTATTAGTAAGTAGATCGAACATAATTTTCATTTTTACAACTGTTCTGCTTATGGTGAACAAGGTAGCCACCAAGCGAGTTAATTATTTTTTATGGACGCCATTTTTGGGCGGAAAAGCGATTGTGCTAGTGAGCACTGTTGATCAGAGGAATGAATGGTACGCCGTCGGCTTCTCGACTCTTGTGTAGGGCACTAGTACTATATAGCGCGTGCACTTATCTTTGTCGTTAATTCTATGCTCTTTCGTACATAATGAATTTGTAGCTTTGATATGTGCAAGTGCGTGCTAATAGCATGACCTGCTTGTTTTGGGGCAGGATAAGCGGAAGGAGGTCAAATGTTATGAAACTTCTTTTCAAGGTAATAATCTTTTCAAGGTAAAATTTTAAATGTACTCATAAATGAGGCCTGAGGGCCGGTATTTGCAGTAGCCTTTGCACGTCATTAAGTTGCAGGCCTTCAGATGGTCTACCTAATATTGCCTTGATATAGTAGTAAAAAAGACGCACTCAGACGGCCTAAGTAATATAGTGATTATGCAATAGTTAGAAAGGGACTTTTAGGTGGTCAACATAATATAGTCTTTATAAAGCAAGAAGGATGCCTTTATAACGTCTAAATAATAAAGTCGTACTTGTAAGAATGGGACGTTAATATGGTTTACGCATTATAGTCTGTAAAAACAGTAGGAAAGATACCTTTAGACGGTAACTAGCGTTAGTATATAATTAGTAGGAGGTCTACTCAATGTCATCAGCCCTTTCGCTACCTTATTCCGAACTGTGACTGTGAGTAGTTCTCTCAGTTGAAGTAAAAGTTTCATTCACTCATTCATTGTGACCATTGGATGAAAACTAAAAGTGAGAGAAAAAGGTTACAATAACTATATTTTAACATGTTACACTTATTCTTGCACAACCAGTCATCATACGATGAAGTATTTTTGTGCTTTTCGTTTCATCACGTGACTCTGAGGTGCCGTGGACATTAGTGAGAATATTTAACTCAACTAGAGGAGAGCTAGTATGAAATACGAAGTAGTTCTACGCAATTCCAACTAAGCACCACATTGTGCTCGCTTTGCGCCAGTTCCGTAACCAATGTGCAAGAGTGAACGCACAAAAGTGAGATGATTCCCAGTCAAGTCCGCCGTACATGGCGGATAGGATGCTCAGCTGCTTACCCGAAGGTCGCGGGTGTGATTCCGGCCGAAGCGGCCGCAGTTTAGATGGAGGGGAAATGGCACGTGTACAGTGCGATGTCAGTGCAAGTTGAAGAACACCAGAAAATTGAAACTTTCTGCGCCTTTCCCTGCGGCGTCCCTCTTAATGATATCGTTGTTTTCGGACGTTAAACACCTAATGTCAGGGTCGTTTAGCCTGCACGCGTACTTCTTTACGTTACCGTGTTACCGGACACCATATAGAATCTACGCATGCGCAGGTCTTTACTGAGTGCAAAATTTAACGTAACGTAATTTGCATGCCAGATAGCCTTTACGTTTACAGCCTTACCTCGCAAAACTACCTTCGTTCGTAGAAACTCGCGGTACACGCACTGCGGAGAGTCGAGACATGAAGTGATAATAAGCCGAAGGGCAAGCACCAATAGCGACAACAACGTTTTAGCAGGCTTACAAAAGCTATAAAATCGACACCGTAAACGTGCGACCCACCGAAATGCTGGATAGGTGGAGCCATCTAGTGGGGCCATAATAAATCATGCGTTCACAAAATCATTATTGCAGAAGCATCGTGCATTGTACGTCTGGTGTAAAAACCATTGGCGTTATTACGAATGAAATACCTTTGTCATCTTTTTCATCCAATAAAACATAAGGCGTAAGCCAACGCGTCAATGACTGTGGTTACATGAAGTGTCACAAAGTGTCTACACCATATTTGGACTAAACTTTTATTTTTCACCCTTTTGCGTAAACAAGATTGCAGTACACACTAAAAAAAGTCTCATAATTTTGTTGCAGCGGTGATTCAATCCTATGAGAATGAAATACAGTTTAAAGGCAGCTAGCATCATCATTTATGGTTTACGAAAACGTAAAGGTATAGACATTCACGTACAAATGCAAAAGCTTACGTATGAGGGGCCAGAACGTTGAAAAACATGTGGTACGTTAAGACGGTATACGCAAACCGGTATCCAGAAACACGTTAACCTAAAGAAGTATAGGTATAAGCGTAAACACTTGTCACACGGGCACCCATGAACACCGTTTGACTCCCTCGCCCTCACGACGAGGCAGATACGTTCCGGGTGACACGGTGATCCTTACGCAAACGAAGGTTAACGGAGCCTTACGCAAAGAAAGGTCACCTATCTCTTTTTGCAGCAGTACGAGGTACCCTCGTCTCAAGTAGTCTGCAAGTCAGAAATAAATTTTCGAGAAGTGAGTTTCCGCACTGTTAAGCGTAATACATTTTGGCAGTAATAAACTTTCTTTCGTTGCAGTATACTCATTCATAACGCGTGTTTCTTCACAGATATGCATATGCGCCCACCACATCACAGATATCTATATACGTCCCAACCGTGCATCGTGAGTCAGGCCGGGATATTTTGTCCGTGCGTGTGGTTGTTGTCCCAGCCGTGTTTGCGTTTGCCCGTGAGAGGAATGACTGACAGCGCTGCGTCATTGTAACCAGCTGAAGACACAGCACAGTATAAAAAGAGAAAAGGTGTGCTCGCGAGCCAAGGGAACACAAGAACTTTTTTACATGGGCTACAAAACAACTAGTTGTCAAGCCCGGCCAAATTCTAAACAAACATTTTAGACACAAAGTGGCCAGAGTTGCTGCCAGCATCACTAAAGTTAGCGAATGCGTTTTCATTCGGAATAATGTTTAATGCTTTGCTCATTTCAGACCTACTTATTAAAGATTTTTATCAGGCTACGAACACACTTTACGGAATGGCGGCAACATGGAACCGGCTGACAAGTGCTCGTGCGCAAACAATGTACGTGCATACGAAAAAGCGTCGTGTGGCATTTTCGCAACGTGTTTTCTCAGCTTGCTAAAGACCTCTAACAGCGCTTTTTTGTAAAAACCGCATAACAAAGATTTACAAAAAATAGCTAAATATGAAAGTAGGATATTTCTGCAAAAGTCAAACAGCACCAGCTGGGTGCCCTTCGTTGCAACAATTACAACCTTTTCTTTGCCGTGTGACACGGCCACAACACCGTCATCGTCAAACTCTTAGGATAGATTTACGTTGATAGAGTTTAACAGAGTTTAATAATGGCCGTGTGACAGAGGTATGACAGTTCCTGCAAAAGAAAGCATATAGGCGGAGTGTTAGGATAAAGGGCAGCGTGAATTGAGACGAACATTGTAAAATCGCGAATATTTATTTTCATTTCAATCTTTATAATTAAACATAGGCAGCAACATTACTTTGAGTACAAGGTATGATGGTTGGTTGGTTGTGAAACTTTATTGCGGTCCTGCAAGGCGCGTGTTTGCGCGCAGCGGGTGACTACCATGTCGGGACCGTTAGGCCAAGCCTATCAGCCGTTCCGCGGGCCTGCTGGACGGCCCAAAGTTGGTCGGCCAGGAGGGAGCTGCGTAGGGCCGCCTCCCACCTGACAGATGTACTATTGTGGCTAGTGTCCATTGCTTTGCACTCCCAGAGCATGTGCGCCAGCGTGGATACATCCCCACATGCGGAGCAAGCGTCATTGGCAAACACGTCCGGATAAATAGCGTGAAGGGATCTCAGGCTAGGGTACGTGTCGGTCTGCAGTAGCCTGAGCGTAAGGACCTGTGGCCTATTAAATTTTGAATGAGGGAGTGGAAATAGTCTTCGCGCGAGGTAAAAATGTTTTGTTATTTTGTTGTACGTGGCAGGCGCGTCCCTGTTTTTCGCAACCTCGTTGACCCCGAATCGTTGCCCGGAACCAGCGCGGTCGGTTAGCGCGCGCGTGGCCTCGTAGGCAGACTAGTTGAGGTGGGGGGAGCACCTTGGACCTGTCCAACATGTGCAGGAAACCAGATCAGTATACGAGGTGCTTGATACCATTGCGACCACCACTCTGGAGCACGCGCAGGGCTTTCTTGGAGATTACACCACGCTCGAAAGCGCGAATAGCGGACCTAGAGTCACTATAGATGACCTCCCTTTCATCTTCCAAAATGGCAAGGGCGATGGCCACTTGCTCGGCAATCGTCGGATCGTCAGTGTGAACCGATGCGCAGTTGGTGATTTGCTGTTTGGAGTCGACGACGATTGCGGAGAAGGTGCGGCTCCCACGGTACGCTGCCGCGTCGACAAAGCTGACACCGTGCTCCTCACTATGAATCTGTTTGAGAAGAGTGGCAGCTCTAGCCCGCCGCCTGCCCTAATTGTGCTCAGGATGGACATTCCTCGGTATCGGTTTTACGGTGATGGGGTGGCGAATCTCACGGGGCACCTGTCTCATCTTCTCGTCCACTTCAGCCGGAGAGTGATCGAGCTCTCGGAGCATATGTCTGCCGGTCTGGGAGCTCGAAAGGCGCGCGAGCTGGGCCCGCTCCTGCGCTTCGGCAATCTCCTCCAACGTATTGTGTACTCCGAGCTGGAGCAGGCGCTCGGTGCGCGTCCTGATTGGGATACCGAGGGCCCGCTTGGTCATCTTTCTGAGCAAGACGTTGATGTTGTCACGCTCGGCACGCTGCAAATTATGCATGGCCGCGACGTATAAAAAGTGGCAGAGCACAAAGGCATTGACCAGGCGGATTAGGTTGTCTTCCTTGAGGCCTTGGTAGCGGTTGGCCACCCGCCGAACCAGCCGAACCGCATTATTCGTCTTGGCGGCGAGCTTGAGTAAAGTCTTGCCGTTGGAACAATTGGGCTTGATGGTCATGCCGAGGACCCAAATGGAGACGACTCTGGGTATTGCGCCGTCATCTCCGGTGTAGAGCTTGATATCACTCTTCGAGATCGGCTGCCAGTTTTTGGGCTTTGGCCCTCGCCTAGTGGGTTGGTAGAGGAAGAGCTCGGACTTGTTTGGGGAACACCTCAGGCCTGTGGGACGGAAGTGTTCCATGGTGTCTATGGCCTCCTGCAAAGAGCACTCGACTCGCCCGTCACTGCCACCTGTGCAGCGAATGGTAATATCGTCCACGTAAATTGTGTGGTTCATGCCTTCAATGCTTGAGAGCCTCTTGGACAACCCGACCATGACAAGGTTGAACAGGGTGGGCGACATCACTGACCCCTGTGGCGTGCCGCGCAAGCCCAGCTCGATCTCCTCGGAGACACGGTCTCCCACTCTGAGGGTGGCTCTCCTACGGGTCAAGAACAATTTGACATATTCGTAGAATCTGACTCCAAGGCCGAGCTCAGCAATCGACCGCAACACGAAACAGTGAGTAACATTGTCGAAGGCTTTCTCTATGTCGAGGCCGAGAATGGCCCGCGTCTCTCGAGTGTTGCAGTCGATGACTTGGTGCTTGAGCAGCTTCATAGCATCTTGCGTCGAAAGCTTGGCCCGAAAACCAATCATGGTGTGCGTGTAGAGTCCATTGTCTTTCAGGTACCAAGTCAACCTATTGAGTACCACACGCTCGGCTACCTTTCCCACGCAGGATGTGAGCGAAATGGGGCGCATGTTGTCCAAGTTGGGGGGCCTCCCCGGCTTGGGAATGAGCACGGTGCGTGCGACCCTCCACGGGTCGGGGGCCTCGCCGCTTTTCCATGCCTCGTTGATGACTTCGGTGAGGTAGTCGATTGACCGGTCGTCCAGGTCTCGCAGGGTCTTATTAGTTATGCCGTCGCGACCCGCGGCAGACCTTCCATCGAGCCCGTGGAGTGCCTGCCGAACCTCTTCGTGGCATATCTCGGCGTCCAGTTCAGTGTTGGCCGGCCCCGAGTACTCGGGGTACGTTGTTTCGGGGTTCGAGTCGACAGGGACTTACTTTTGCACCAGCTGCTTCAAAACCTCCTCTTCTGAAGAGGACTGCTTGGCTTCGTGCATGGCACGCGCTAGTACGTTCCGCTGGTTAGTTTTGGTGTGTCTCGTTGAGCAGGTGCTTGAGCAGGTTCCATGACTTGCCATTACGCATCTGGCCGTCTACCGAGTTGCACATCTCGTCCCACTGCTGCTTGGAGAGGACGCAGCAGTGCTCCTCGATGGTCTTGTTTAGGTCGGAGATTTTCTTGCGCAACCTGCGATTGAGGCGCTGGCCTTTCCAGTGGGCGAGAAGTGACTGCTTGGCCTCGAGCAGGTGGGCAAGGCGGCTGTCCATTTTTCCAACCGGAAGGTCATTACTAATATTCTTCGTGGTACTTATGACGTCCTCTCTGAGCTGGCTAATCCACTGCTCGAGGCTTGGCCTGGTTGCAGGAAGTAGTCGGTTGTTGCAGACTTTGCGAAACTGGTCCCAGTTTGTCCAAAAAAACTCCCGTGCCCTCTTTCGCACCACTAAGAGCTGCGTCACCAGGACGTAATGGTCGCTACCTAAGTCAATGTTCGAGTTCGCCCACTGTACATCGGGGAGATTCTTGATGAAGGTCAAGTCGGGAGTCGAGTCTCTGCAGGATGAGGTGCCCAACCGAGTTGGAAAGGCCTTGACGGTGATTAGAGTCAGGTTCATGTCAGTCGCGTTCTGCCACAGTTCCGCGCCCTTGCTGGTATTGTACGGGTAGACCCAAGTGTGGTGCGGAGCATTAAAATCGCCCGCCACAACCAGGGGTTGGGACCCGCCATATTGACTGCCTTCTTTATGAGGGCCCTGAAGCGCTGTCGTCGGTTCTTAGGGCTACTGTACACGTTGAGAAAAAAGATGCTGCTTCGATCCGAGCTGCGCGGCAGAATTTTGATCATGACATATTCGGCGCTGCTGGTGGCCATTTTGAGGTCGTGAGAGATGTGTGTGAGCTTGTTACTGACCAAGGTGCAGACGCCCCGGCCATCAGAATAACGCGAGACGGACTGGTAACCAGTCAGTGTGACGGTTGGGGTTAATGTTTCCTGAAGCAGAATTACGAGGGGTTTTTCGCTAGAGGATCTAATGTACTGCTGTGAGGACGCCTTTTTACTGGGGAAGTCCCTGCAGTTCCATTGCCAAATGAGAAACGCCTTACTTGGCTTCGCCATCTTCGTGTTTTTTGTGGGCTGGTTCTGCCCTCAGATTGGCTAAGAATAGCGTGGATGATAGGGCCCGTAGCGCCGGGCTGGGGTTGTACGACGGCGGTTGAGGTCAGGGTGGATTTCACTATGCTTTCGAGAAAGGACTCTACCTTAGATACTCGATCGTTTAGTGCGGCCAGGGTGATCTGCAGTTGGGCGACATTCTCTCCGAGCTTATTGATGCTTTCAATGAGCGCGGATAGCGTGTCTCGAAGATCAGACCTGCATCGTATCGCTACACCTTCCTGTTCATAGGCGACGGCCCTCTTCTTGGGAGCACTTTGATCCTCACTGCTGCTGTCACCGGCTTCAGTGCTGTGCACTTCCATGGGTAGGGGCATTGTATCGGCGACGCAGGCGCCGGCGGGTTGCGGTGGTGGGTTTCTCGCGTTCTTAATCACGGCAATTTCGGAAATAAGCCTGTTTATGGTTACCCTCATCGCAGCGTTCTCGCATTTCAGCTGGTAAATCTTGCGCCTGCTCTCCGCCTGCTCTGGGAGTGACCCCGACAGTACCTCAGCTGGCCCTCCTCGGACCGTGTTGGCCCAGGTTACAGAGCCCGACTTCTTGCTTCTCGCTGACACCCCGCTAGGCTGCTGTTGACGCCCGGTAGACCTGGATCGAGACCTGGAGCGGCTCCCAGACTTGTAGTGCCGCGCTCTTCCTCGGGACCGGGAGCGGCTCCTGTACCGGGAACGGCCCCTGGAATGTGACCGAGAACGTCGCCAGGAACGGCCCCCGGAACCGCGTGACTGCTGGAAGTCTTGCCCATCCGTGGGGGGTGATGGTGGTACCGTGGCTTGGCCTTGATCGGTGGCGCGAGACTTTTCCCACCGCCTTCGTCGTACGACATGCGCGATCTGGAATCTTTGCCTACAGTCCTTGTCAGCCGTGAGGTGCTGCACACCGCACAGCCTGCACTTGGGTGTACACTTGTGTTGTGCGTCAGGATTTGAAGCCCCGCGGCCCCGACATACGACGTCGCCTGGGCTGGGACGCACATCAACACGGTGACCGAGCCGACCACAATCGCAGCAAATGTCTATTTTCTTGCGATAAAGTGAACATTGCACAAGGGTGGGGCCATAGCGTACAAAATTTGGGACTCTATGACCGTCGAAGGCGACGATTACCGTACTGGTGCTGCCTATGCGCATGCCTGCCAGGGCGAGCGGATTTCTTTCATTTACGATCTTGTTGTCAATATCATTCGGGCCGACGACGAGTGGAATACCTCGGATCACGCCCTTGCACGTGGAATGAGGGGCAGCCTCGTAGGCACTGACCTCGTATGCTCGGCCCATGACGACGATCTGCCGAACATTGACGTAGTGGTTGACATTTTCCCTATTTCAACAATTGCAGGAGACACCGAGAAGTGGACTGTCGTATCTAGTCAAGATTAAGAAGACGTCGAGATGCTGGTCTCGGTTTTTTTTTCTTTGCAGTTCCGAACAAAGCTACAAAATGCTTGTTTATGATACCGTCGGTGCAGTCAAGTTCACAAACGTTGCTCGAGCAGGCGCAGCTTCGGTTACTACGATACCCAGCGAGAGCGCGACCATTGCTACTGTTGCTCCGTGCCTTTAGTGCGCATAGACTTCAGTGTAATAAATCAAACCACAAAAAAAATGGCAGATCCCACGTACAGTGAGAATCGATGATATGCGAAGCATGAAAGAGAAATGTTGAATGAGAAAATTGACACAATGTTACGAGGTGGCAGTAAGTAATGTCGTACATGACTTCGATGTCATGATTATTATGTTGGGATGTGTCGTTTACTTTCGTCATCTATTCACTTCATGTGATACCAAATGTAGTATATTCGGAGCTAGCTAAACGGCCGCGAGCACACTGTGAGTGAGGTATGTTGTCATGTTCTTACATGAAACGCGTGTCAGGATTATTATGTTTGCACTAGTCATAAATTCGTCATCCATTGTCGTCACGTACCACCAAATTTGGTATATGTGGAGCTAGCAAAACGACCGCGAGTGCATCATGAAGGGCCCAATATATCCCGCTGTAGGGTTGACGCACGCGCACGTTGGGCACAACGACACTGCGTTAGCAAAACGCGAGCACTCTATATTATGACGCTAGGAGCGACCAGCGTTCGTCGGTGCGGCCCGAAGGCAATCGGCGCGAAATCTGACAGGCTGCATTACGCACCGATGCGTCACCCAGACAACACTGCGTTTCCCTCTTTTCGCGACTGAGGGACGCTGGACGCGCTGAAATGCGCATGCCCCAAAGCAACGCAGCGCAGCGCGCGCCTGCGAGTAAATGGCAGGAGCGGCGCCTAGCGTGGACACGCTGGCGTGACGCGACAAAATGAACGCCGTCGAGCACGCGCACCGTGTCTCTTCGAAATGTATTCGAGCATTGACTGTGGCATGTAGACAAGCCTTCACATAAAACACATCTCATGATTATCATGTTTACACCAGTCACACACGTTCATCATTGGTTGGCATCATGTAATGCCAAATTTGGCATATGTGAAGCTAGCGAAACGACCGTGAGCGCATCATCAGTGTGGCATGTAGTCATGTACTTACATGAAACGCATGTCCTGATTATCATGTTTGGATGTGTCATTTACTTATGTCGTCCGTTTGCGTCACGCAATACCAAGGTTGGTACATGTGAAGCTAGCGAAAGGGCCGCAAGCACATAATGAGCGTAGCATTTAGTCATGTTGTTACATGACACGCATCTCATGTTTATCATGTTTGCACCAGTTTCATACCTTCGTCATTCATTCACGTCCCGTAATAACAAATTCGGTATAAGTAAAGCTAGCAAAACGGCCGGAAGCGCATCATGAGCGTGGTATATAGTCATATTGTTACATAACACGCATGTTATGATTTTCATGTTAGGGTCTGTCACTTCTGTCGCCATGCAATCATGCCATACCATACCAGTTTTGCAACATGCCATGTGAACGAAACCACCGCAAGAGCCGCAGTACCATGATATGTAAAAGATGACATTCATGATATACAAGTCACGTTTTTCATGTCATGACATGTCATATATCTTTTCATGCAATCATGGTATGGCGTACCAAGATTGGTATCGATACCATTATCGCAACGGCCAGGAGAGCTAAAAGTCGTAGGCAGGTAGATAGATAGATAGATAGATACATCGATAGATCGATAGATCGATAGATAGATAGATAGATAGATACGCTCAAAGTCGCCGAAGTTCGCTAAAAAATGCTTCGCATTTAAACTTAAATCGAAACCCACAGCTCTGAGAGTTTGACGAAAGCTATAAAACAATAAAAAGTGCGCCGCTTTTATGGAGGCCTCACTGCAATACTGCAAGGTATTTTGTTGAAGGCATGTGCGAAACTTAACGATCGAGTGCCAAGAGTAAGCATCATGTTGCAAATCACTGCAGTTAGTGTGTGACAGACTGCAGCGTGTACATCAAAATTGTTATCCGGAAATTTTAGTAGTTTGAGCTTGCATTCTTTACACGCCAATTAAATGACAAATGTCCAGTGAATGAAGAGAATAAGCTGCAGCTAAGTTTCGCGAGTGTTAAAAAAATGGGCAGATCCCACATACAGTGAGAATCGATGATATGCGAAGCACGAATGAGGATGGTTTGTAAGTCAGTTCATATCGGAACAATACAACGAGACGGAGGTAAATTATGCCGTACACATCTTTTATGTCATAATTATTATGCTTGGGCGTGTCATTTACCTTCATCATCTATTCACATCACCTGATACCAAATTTGATATATAAGGAGCGAGCGAAACGGCCACGAGCGAGCTATGAGCGTAGCATGTAGTCAAGTTTTACATGACACTAATATCATGATTATCATGTTCGAACGTGTCATTCAACTTCGCCGTCTATTGAAGTCATGCAATAGCAATTTGGTATATATGAATCTGACGAAACGGCCCCAAGCGCGTCATGAGTGCTGCATGTAGTCATGTTGTTACATGACACTCATGTCATGATTTTCATGCTAGGGTCAGTTGCTTGTGTTCGCCATGTGATAATGCCATACCATACCAGTTTTGCAACATGGCATGTGAATGAAACCACCGCAAGAGCTGCAGGACCATGAAATGTAAATCATGAGATTCATGACATACATGTCATGATTTTGATGTTGTTACTTGTCATATGTGTTTTTCATGCAATCACGTTATGCCATATGAAGTTTGGTATCGATACCATTATCGAAACGGCCAGGAGAGCTAAAAGTCGTAGATAGATAGATAGATAGATAGATAAATAGATAGATAGATAGATAGATAGATAGATAGATAGATACGCTCAAAGTCGCCGAAGTTTGCTAAGAAATGCTTCACATTTAAATTGCACCTTCCCCGGCATTCCTTTTTACAGACGATGCACGTTTGCTTAAAGGGCCACTCACCAGGCCCCATACCAAAATTTTACTTAGACAGTGGTAGTTTTTGGGTGACCGATGAAGAACTTTGTGCCAGAAAAATTTTGCGAATCGGTTCATCACGAGCGGAGGAAACGTTTTGTGAGGCGGTGCGAAACGAGGATGAGAGGAGGCGATCGCGAAACCCTTGCCGCTTCTCCGCGTAGCCTTCGCACAACGCCGACTAAATTTCAAGGCCGAAAGGCTGCCGCAATGACGTCAGAGGTTTGGGGCCAAGTTGCCCAACTGAGCATGCTCAGTAAGACTTTTTTAAGTGTGAATACACTTTATAAGCGACCCCAAACCATGCACCGCCGTCGGCGGCGTCCGCAGTCTTCTCTCTATCTTTAAAAGAAAGAGGACTTGGCGGGCCGCAGCGCGACGCTCTACCGAATAAGCTACGGACGCGACGCTGATATTGGTGTCGCTCCTCCGCTCTCCTCGCTCGCTGCAGCTGCGCGCGCACCCCTCTCTTTCGCACGGCCACCTTCTCTCTCAGTCTCCCGTCGAGAGCGGGTCGTACGTTGGATGTCCCGGAGGCAACGCTACCATCTGGATATAAAGCGCGTTACTGACACCAATATATATATATATATATATATATATATATATATATATATATATATATGTGTGTGTGTGTGTAGAAGACTGCGGACGCCGCCGACGCGGTGGATGGTTTGGGGTCGCTTATAAAGTTTATTCACACTTAATATATATATATATATATATATATATATATATATACTGTTTTTTTCCACATCTTTTATTCGTCCCAATCAAGCCGCAGCAGCTGCGAGTCATTCTCCTTCTCTGCTGGCTCAGTCTTTCGAAATATTTTGCCGGTGACGGTTCGGGTTGCATCGCGCTCGGAGTACTCGACCACGGCTGCCTGAATTCGACGATCTAAGAATTACGACGTGGTGCTTGTGTGTACGCTTGGATGTGTGTACGCTTGTGTGTACGCTTGGAGCGTGGGCTGCTGCTCTTGCGTTTCGCTGCGCCCATGAAGTCTGGAGCAAGCATCGACACGTCACCACGCCGCACTGTATATCTCTGGCTTCAAGATAGTCACGACCAACACACGACAGCAACAGTTGGGAAGGCCAATATGGCGGCCATGAAGTCAACAGGCCTATCAGATATATACTTCTGTCTGACTCAGGGCCGAAAACAGCGCTGGATTCTAAGGCAAGTAGGTTATCATTCTTTTTTCTACTCTACTTGTCGTGTGTGTGATACGGATCGCGCTTGCCGGCAACGGGCTCGGTCGTGTTGTATATCGCACGCACGAAATGCATCGCGAAGGCCAGCTTCGGCGTCTTCAGTTCCCCTGTGCTTTGCGATCACCTGGAAATAGGCCGCCATTGCCGTCGGCCTCCCATACGCTCGCTCATCGAGTGCTCGCCTGTCTTCACCGCCGCGATGAACTCCGGGCTGACGATATTGGGCGATGACCTGGTCGCTGTGTTGAGAGTCGTCGAAAACACGTTGCAGGTTCTCGTAAAGAGTTTGGTTGTAGTATGTCGCGTGCTGTAAGTGCACCAGCACGGGCTGGCGGGGCTTTCGCTAGCGTCGGAACTCACTGAAAATCGGTCGCCATTACAGTTGGCTTTCCTGCCAGTCGGTCGCAAGAAGCTCGGCACCGTCCGCTGGCCGCGGCGGCAAACTCGCCTTTGCGCGCTGCACTCGCTCGAGTTTGTGGGAAAGGGCCGCGTTATCGTCGATTTCTTCGGCGTTAGCTCCAAACTAGCCGGCGCTGTTCGCGGCGGCGGCCAAGCGTACGCCCGCCCTCCCGTTCGAAGTTCGCTGGCGGCAGACACTTCCGAGTGCAGTGCCGTGTTTGGTCTCGCGTTCGCTTGCTCGAGCTGAACGACGTCGCTTAGGACTCGCCGACTTGTTAGCGGCATGATGGTTCGCGGAGTGGCAGCGGCCGCCGCTTCTAAGCTGTTGCGCTACCGGGATTGAAATGAGTCTTTGACAATGTGTGACATCACGGTGAAATTATTAGCATGTCATATCTCACTTATGTTTTCATTTCACCTTGCACATATTTCTCATATGCAGTTGTATTCATCCTCTATCACGTGTAACTCTCTATTTTTCATGCTTATTGTGCAGCCGTGGGCACACACCGTGCTGAAGACTCTGCGCGCTGGCGTCTGCGCTGCCTGTCATCCATCTCTTTCGTCAGAGCGGCTTCAGAAGGACTGTGCGAGATGTGAAGGTAAAGTTCTTTCTGTGTCATATTTTAACCCTTGTTTTTATATTAACGTGCATGTACTTGTCATATGCGTGCATCTTCAGCTTTTGTCACGTGTGTCTAAATATTTTTACTATATTATTGTACGTGAAGCAGTGGAAACACAACTGACAGAAGGCTGCGTGCGCCAGCGTCTGCGATGCCTGTCATCTATCGCTTCCGTCGGAAGAGCTCCCCAAGGAGTGAACAAGATTTGACAACGAGACTGGACTTGCACACTTCACCATGAATTCACTTAAAAGAATGGAGAAACTTTATGTGTATGTAGAAAAATAAAAGATTTCGATGTCGTTTGTCGTTCATTGTTGCCGTGACTGCGAAAGCAGTTTTACATAGGTGGCTAACTATTGTTTCGCGTGTTCTTTGCTCACTGCGTTCTTTGCATGTTTGAATTGAGGACAAATGTTCATCCGATTGGAGTATTTGAGTGGATCAACCGTTCGTCCTGCTGGGTGCAACTGTGAGTACTAACGGCTGCCCGGTGAGGTGTAAATGTGGGGATTAACAGTTGTTCGATAAGATGCAAATGTGAGGACTAAATGTTAGTCCTGTAAGGTGAACTGTGGGACTAATGGTTATTCACTAAGGTGTAAATGTGAGGACTAAATGTTAGCTCCTAGAGGTCTTCTGTGGGGACTAACTGTTGGACTGGGTGCTGTTAGTTCTTAAAGAGATTAATGGTTGTGGCAGCCCCACTAGTCCCCAAGAAGACAAACCACACACCCTTTTAACACCCTTTTGCCTTATAGTGAGGTGCGTAGTACGAATGGCGATCGTTTTTCACGGTCAGCTGCGCTTGCAATCGAGTTGTTTCAGCGTTGTGCAACGTGTCACTGGAACTGAATGATTTGCAGTCGTTGAAGCAATGCCACCGCGTCGCCCATGCTGCGCTGTGGGCTTCAGAGTGTACAGATCCGGGAGAGTACTAGCGTCGCACTGAGTTCATACGGTTCGCTTCAAATAATGTTTACATGCATGCCACGCGTATACCAAAAGATGCGGAATCAATTGTCAACACGCGGAGCATTGTTACCACCACTTATTAAGTCGTGCATGCACGTATTCTAGGAAACAACAATCCGCACACCTTACCAATTCCATTGCGCCAAGAGTACTCACGACTGAAGCGTCTCCTAATCGTGAAGCTCGCTTGTCAACCTGGCATGCTTGAAATAAAGTTACTTACTATTGCGGAAGGCCGCAATCAACGTCTGCCACAACAGCGAGGTCGTTGGCATCTAGGTTTGGCCCATATTTGACGCTTTCTTCGTCGCTCGAGCTGGGGGCGATGGGGTCGAAATCAAAATGCGCAGTACATGACGTCGTCGCCGCTTCTGCTTCTCTATGAATCATTGCCCGAAACTTGAGCTGATGATGGTACAACGACATGGAGGTGGTACCGCTGCCACTTCGCAACACTTGCGACACGTGCGGACCCCGCGGCAAGCAACACTCGCAACACAGTGAACACTGATCGCGTGCCGAAGGTGCTCTTTGGTAACAGACAACAGCACTGCCCTCATCAGTTTGTGACGTCACGCACACCATCACAAAATGGCAGTCACCGGTGGTGGGCGGAGATCACAGCCAAAGGCTTTTACGGCTTATTTTGGACTGAAACAATTTTAGATGCGGAAGCATCTTATACTCGCGCCTTGTAGTGCGCCGTCCGCGCCGTCCGCACCGCTTCTCGAACATTCGACAGCTGACGCGCGCGCATGCGCCGTCGCGCCGTCGCCCACCATCTGTGCCGCGCGCGCTTCGCCTTCGAGAACATTCGACAGCTGACAGCGCATGCGCCGTCGTGCCGTCGCCATCTGTGCCGCGCGCGCGCTTCTCCTTCGAGAACATTCGACAGCTGACAGCGCATGCGCCATCGCGCTGTATATATACTCAAGGTCGGCGCTCGCTCGCTCAGTTGCCGCTCGTCCGTTGGTTTGTACGGCGCGTCGACGTCCGAAGTCGCCGTGAAATGAATGCCAACGAATCCACAAACACAATGATCGACGTCCCTTCGACCAGCGCCGCCCTTTCGCATACGTGTGTACGTGTTCACTCATTTAACACCCCCTCCTACAACCACGTTAACCAATTTAGCCATCGACCCAAGTAAGTCGCAATTTAACACCCCATTTCACAACCACGTTAACCAATTTAGCCATCGACCCAAGTAAGTCGCACTTTAACACCCCGTTAACCAATTATATGCTCCGCATCCTCCTCAGTGTTCCCCCGAGGGAAGCTGCGGGCATTTTTTTTCACCGTGGCGTTTTCACACGTGTACAAGCATATTCGACCCTCTACCTTTGTTTTTCGCCGAAAACCGCAAATTGTTGGGTCACCTAGTCATGAACTTTTAAAGCAAATGGTTGTGGTTTAATAAATGTTCTGATACCAGGAGCTATTCTGTGTCTTATAAGTGAAGTGTGATGGTACTTTAGATGAGCATTTAGGAGTACTCTCAAGAATGGGAACATAGTGGTACAAAGATGTCTGTGGTGGTCGATAGTAGTAGCAGGGGTACGTGAAGGAGCGTTATGACAAAAAAGGAAGAAAATGAACTGTGTCTTATTTGAATTTGTGTTAAGGCATTAGCTGTGCACCAGTTCTTTAACAGTAATGGTGTTCAAGGACTTCTGTTGTGCAGTTATAAGAGCTCCTTACATGCCATCGTTGATCCCAGAAAATGAAGAAGCACAAGCAGGCCATTCTGAACAGCACGTGATTGCTTCATATATACATTTCTTTCGAAATCTTCACTCTTACACCAAGCTAGACAGCTAGGGATGCACGCTGCTCTAAGGATCAGCGTGCTTGCTTACATAGTGTCCATTAATAGTGGCACTTGTATAGTGCTCCGCTTCACCAAATGGATTGACATTAAAACAAAAATATAGCTGTTAGTATTAAATTTTACGAATTTGCAGTTATACATCTGTACATTTCTAAAAAATGAAATTTAAACATTTAGTTTTATAGATGTAAACAACTCTTAGAGAGACATAAAATCTGATATTCTCATGTGGTCATGATGTTGAATACTGCAGTAGTCGGCGGGATTGAGACCAAACTTTTCATTTCAGCAAACGTTTGCCCGAAGTACAAGGCTGGCTCTTCTGCAGCGTAATAGTAGTGTACCTTGTTCTCTAAATCGTTAAATACTTTTTATAAAGACACGGAAAATCAAACCTCAAGCAATACATAGTCTGCCCTAAGCAGCGGTAAACAGTGCGTAGGCCGTCAATATTCTGAGAAGCAGTACAGTGCATCTGTTTTTATACAAATGCTATTGAAAGTTCTGGGGTTATTGCTGGTGGCTGTGTAAGCACTCGACTATTCGCGTCCTGTACACAAACTTAACAGTGTGATTTAAAGTTATCGCGGAGCTTCTCAAACACTGCTGTGCCACCTCTGCCGAGTGTTCCTTGAGGTCTTTGTCAATGAAACACAATTTTATCTAAATGAAAAACACTTGGCAATATGCATGTACTTAGTTGTCAGGCTTGTCATTTATATACTAACTTTATGTCAAGTTTTTTTATGCCAAGATATTTTTATCGCCAAAGGCCACAAGACATCTGAAGGTGGTGTGTTGTGCTGCATGTGTTACTGCCGTGACAAATGTATATATAGTGATTCAAATAGCTGAAATAGCAATATAAGTTGACATCACATTCTCCAAGCATTTCGCAATGGCAAGTAATTTTTTGAATTTTCAGCACATCTTGTGACAGCCTGAATTATACATCTCGTATCAATAATCCTTTGGTAAAACATTTAATATATATCATTTTATTTTATTTCGTTCCAGAGCAACCTTTAAACGTTCTTGTGAGATTTCGCATTTATGTTTTTTGGGGACACAGCAGCCCAAGTATGTAGGCATTTGACACAACTTGACCCAGAACTTGCATGTTTCAAAAGCTTCTCAGAAAATATATTTTATTGATACTAAAATATACAATTTAGCCTGGTTGCCAATCTTGATTTAGGCAAGAATTGCCCCGATGTATTGGCACTCATTGCATTTTCTGTCTGGCATCTGTTGAATTGTAAAAAGTGCCGCCATATCCACGAAGTGAGATGCTGCAAGAATTAAATTTACACACAGATGCTGCAAGAATTAAATTTACAGCCCCTTGTGGACCGCCGTCGCATAGCCAGACTTAAACTCTTGTTTCTGCTTTCCCACAATACATTTAACTTTGACGCAGAGCAGTACCTAATTCCCCGTCAAGTGCGGAGCCTACGAAGTGACCACCTCAGAAAATATCTAGTTCCTCAATGTCGTGTGAACACATATGCATACTCTTTTTTCCCTAGAACAATAAAAGACTGCAATGTATTACCCGATGCTATAAATGATTCTCAAACTGCAGAACATTTTGAAAACAATGTTACGAAACATTTTCTAGGTGAATCTTGGTAAACGGTGATTGCTGTTTTTGGTGTGTGTGCCTGTCATCTTTTGACTATGAATCTATTTGCTGCAACTTGTCCCATGTACGTTGTAGGATGTAGTATTGGGAAGTGTATTTTGTGATGTATGTGATGTAGCATGTAAGTCGTAGAACGTAGTATAGTGATGTATTCCTTTTGTATCGTCTATGCATTTCTTTTTTTATGCATGACATGACGGTTGTTATGTCAGTTTCCTACCCCACCCCTGTAACGGCCCAATCGGCCAACAGTACCTGGAAATAAAAAAAAGTTAGTGATGATGAGTGGGCGAAGCTCCGGGGTTAAACCTGGTAAACCATGAATCCTCCATACATTTTGCCCACTAAAGTTTATTACAACGCTTCCCCTAGCGTACGTCGCCGCACTAAATTGAACGATTGCCTTCCGCCAATGACACGCGCCATATGTGACATCATTCCTATTTTATAACATCTCGCATCTTCCATCATCAACTGCAAGTACTGCCGTCTAGTTTATAACAATTTGCATCTTTTCATCATCAGCTACGAGTATCGCATTCAAGTCAACACTGCAAGAACTAAACGAGAGGTAGCTACATGGATGGATGGATGGATTGATATGGCTGTACCTTTTAGATTGGGCGGCGGCTAACGCCACCAAGCCGTAATACTTAGGGAACCAAAAAATTAGATTTTTTTCTTTCCCTTTAAATAGTGAGGTTGAGGACTGGTACTTTGCAGTGAAGGGTTTTTTTCACTCGTGCCTTGACTTTAGCCACCAATCAGATAACCTCCTTCCAGTAAATTCTACCCGCTTAGTCTATTTCGCTCGCCCTGTTCCTTGACCCAGATTCCTTGAGAAACTCAACGCCATTAAGCTGAACTATAAGGTGTAGCCCTTTACAGAACATTATCAAGTGTTCGGCAGTTTCCCCCTCCTCTCCACACGCACTGCATGCCGTGTCTACCCCTTCGTATTTGGCCCGATGGGTCTTGGTTCGCAATACTCCTGTCCTCACCTGGAACAGTAGAGATAACCTCGATGATCATCTTACATCCTTTCCTTGGCAATTTCTTGCTTAAGAGATCAATATATGTCTAGTGCGGACTTGTTAATCATGCCGATTCTCCACATGTCGGTCTCCGCTTCCTTCACCTCCTTCTTAACCGATAATACTTTTTTGTTTGGCCCCCTGCTGCTTTCTAAATATCTACCCATCAATTTTTTGGTTCGCTTCCTCCATTCTGTATCGACAATCTTCATGTACAAGTAGCTGAAAACATTCCTAGCCCAACGCTCTTGCCCATTTCTTTCAATCGCTTCTCAAATTTATTCTTGCTGCTATCTTTCCTGCCCTCAGATGATGTCTATCCTATATCACCTTGTACTCCCTGATTTGGTGTATTCCCGTGAGCTCCTAAGGCAAACCTACCCATTCCACGTTGCTTATTTCTAATCTTGCTTGAGCTTCTGATCTCATGCACAAGACCGTATTGCCGAACGTCAGACCAGGAACCATGACCCGTTTTCATAGTCCTCTCACAACATCATGGCTATTGTAATTCCACAGTGCCCTATTTTTCATCACTGCTGCATTCCTGTTACCTTTAGTCGTCCCGTATACTTCGTGTTCCCTTAGGTACTCGGTCCCATTGCTTATCCATACACCCAGATATTTGTATTTATCTGTTATATCTAGCGTGACCTCCTGTATTCGAAGCTCACTACCTTCATAATCTTTAAAAAATCATGACTGCTGATTTTTACTTACTGAATCTGAAACCTAACCTATCTCCCTCATTACCACAGATGTCCATCAATCTCTGCAATTCCTTTTTTGCCGGCCATCAGCACATCAGCATATGCTTTTTGCCGGCCATCAGCATATCAACTGCGTACATCAATACTGCTAGTGCCTGTTCAATGAAACTTTCTTGTTTAACGAAAGATATGTTGAAGCCAAGTCCACTTCCCCCTAATTTGGCCTCTAATCC
The DNA here is from genome assembly GCA_013436015.1 of Rhipicephalus annulatus. Taxonomy (NCBI): domain Eukaryota; kingdom Metazoa; phylum Arthropoda; class Arachnida; order Ixodida; family Ixodidae; genus Rhipicephalus; species Rhipicephalus annulatus. Next base: position 381,753 of record WOVY01010175.1, on the reverse strand, counting down.
ACTTAGGTACATGAAGAACAACAAGGGTGACAGAGGACATCCCTGCCTAAGCCCTCGTTGTACCTCTGTGGGCTTGGATACCTGTTTTTCCCACTTTATAGCTCCCTTGTTACCTTCATAGACATTCTTTAAAAGATTAGTGACTCCATCTTCTACACCTTGTGTGTCCAGTATTCCCTACAAGTCCTCTTAAACCACGCTATCGTACGCTCCCTCAATATCCAAAAATGCTAGTCACAGGGGCCTGTGTACCTTTTCTGCTATTTCGATGCGCTGCGTGAGTCAGAACAGATTGTCTTCCAGCCTCCTGTGTTTCCGAAACCAATTCTGCAGCTCCCCCAACACCTTCTCATCCTCTATCTATGCCTGCAGTCTTTCCTTTATAATCTGCATCGCCAGCTTGTAGACCACTGATGTCACTGTTATAGGACGGTAGTTGTTAATGTCAGCTTTGTCCGCATTTCCTTATAAATCATGCTCATCCTGCTAAATTTTCATCGATCGGGGACTTCACTATCGATTATTATTTTTGCCTACTGCCTCTCTCAAAGCCTACTGAGACTTCGGACCTAATGTCTTTATGAGCATAATTAGAATACCATCTGGGCCTGTTGATGTACTACTAGGAACCCTCTTCTCAGCCCTTTCCCACTCTCGTTGTGAAAATGGAGCCATTTCGCCACTTGATTCATTCTTGTATATTGTGGTGCATAAAGTACTTCTTTGTTGAAATTTTTCTGTCACCCTTGTTCTTATATATTAAATAGCTTCGTCCCCTTCTAGCCTAGCAACTTGGGCTGTAGTTATAAAACTCTGCTCTAGGCTCGTCTCATTTCTTAGGGAGTTTAGATGGTTCCAAAATTTCGCAGCTGCCTTTCTATCTTTTTTATGTACTTCTGCCAGCCACTGAGCTCCCTTCCTTCTAATCTTTTCATTGATCAGAAGGGATGCATCCCTTCTACAGCTTAGAAAGGTTGCCCATTTTCTTTCAACATCATCTGTCGGTTCACCCCGCTGCTTAGCATGTCTGCGTTCTCTAGAGGCTTCCGGACGTTTTGCTATGGCTCTCTTAAGTTCCTCATCCCACCAACTCTTGGGTTTGTGTCTTCTTTTCTGGGGTGACTTGTCACGTGCCTTAGCAAGCTCTAGCTCAAACAGTACACTCCTGTATGTCCACACTGTTTTTTCATCCTCATTGATTACGTTCTCAATTTATTTAGATGCTATTTCTATTTGAATTCCTGAATAAAAAATTTCCAGTAGTTGCTCATTTTGTCTCCTTCTCACTGCCACTGCTCTTCCAAAACTTAGCTCTATACGCTTGTGATCACTACACAGACTTCTGGAGCCACATTCATCTATGTGCAATCTCCTGAGCCTATCGTACATCTTATGTGACATCAGTGCGTAATCTATCGTCGACTGCAGCCTTCCTACCGCCCATCTTATTTGCCCTTCACACTTCTCAGTACAGTTGCAAATGATCAAATCATGCCTTTCACACAGATCCATGATAATTTTACCTGTTGGGTCTTTATACCCGTCTATATCGACTATGTGCTCATTCATATCTCCTAGTATAGTTATCTCACACTCTATTCCTAATTCTTCAATCTCCTTTGATATACACTCCACCATTGCCTGGTTTTCCTCTCTGGCCTTTGCTCCCATCCACAAGTAGGCCAAAACAAGGAGTGTCATTTGCCCTGCCACTTTCCCTTTCAGCAATAAATGTTCCTCGCACTTCTGCTTGACCCTTTGCCAGTCCGTACTTTTATGAATGAATTCCCCGATACCACCCCTCTTTCTGCTATCTTCTGTTCTATTACAATATTCCCACGCGTAGTCCGGATTGTTAGGAGGTTGTTCCATGTCCCTAAGATGTGTTTCTACAAAACCGTATACTATCGGCCTCTCCTCCCTTAGCTGTTTTACAATGTCTTTCCACTTCAGTCTGTTCCTGCCACCCTGCATGACAATATACTCAACGTCAGAATTGGCTCAGCCCTAGTGGCTAGGTTTATTTCTGCCCCGTACTCTACCTTTCTTAGAGACTGGTGCAACTTCGAAATAGTATCTGTCCATGCCACCTGTCAAAGAGTCTCCCTGATTGTTTTCCTCGTTACTAGCTATCCCGCACCCCGAAGGGCCCGCGTGCCCCCCAAGAAAGCTACTGCGCGCCCTGCAAGTCGCCAACGCACCTCATGGCCTAGCCACCCATCGAAGTGAATTCTGTCTCGTTGAAAACCACCCCACCTATGGACCTCTGTTTATTTCTACCGCCTCAAAGCCTTTCTCTCGACTTATCCGCCCTATCTCTTGGTTTGCGTTGACAACCGCTCTTTGCAGGTTGCCGTCATGCACCGGTATCGTGCATATACCTGTACCAGAGAAGTGGCGCACTTGTCATCGACACCTTTCGCCAATGTTGTCGCCACTTCTACCGTATCTTCATTTGAGACATTGTTTAAACCACCTGAAATTATCGCGAGGTTTTGTCCATCAGCTGTAGTTTGGGTTTTTCACTCGCTTGTCTCATGACTGCTTCCAGCTTGCGTCCTGGGAACGTCCCTACTGCAACCCTCTTGTCATCTCTTACCCTCTCTTTGATTGCTTTTGCGCATCGATTTAGATTCGAGTCACCGGCGATTATCACATGCTGTGACTTTTCAGCTGGAGCACCCTGCACCTGGGGGTTACTTCCACCTGTGGCGCCGGCTGCTTTGTCTCTTCCCAGCCCCACCACTACTTCGCTGACGCTGGGCCTTGTGACCATTGAACCAGCTGAACCTGTTTTTCCAAACTTGCTTACTCTTTCTTCTCCGCCGTTCTGGGGGCCGGTGCCCTACTGTTCTTTCCGTCGGCCGCTCCTTTGTTCACCTTGGCTAGTACCACCTCAGCGCACTTTAGTATTTCTCCCATAGCCCTCATTTTCTCTTGATCTGTCGCCAATGCAGTCTTCAACTCGGTGATTCTCATCAGCAGTTCCCCGTGGGCAACCATCACTTTCTCAATTTTTTCTTCGACCTCACATTGCCTACACTTGGTGTCAGCCTTCTCTCCATTCGCTTCTGCACTTGGGTCTATTTTGAAAACCACCCCGCCTCCTGAACACTTTACAGCCTTTTTAATCACGTCTTTCTGAAACCAATTGTCCTTATGAATTGTCTCACTAGATAATTACAAAACATGAACCCTGCCCTACGAAAAAGAGAAAGTCGAAGCTCTACTACAAAGATTTGCGTGTTTAATGTACGTGCACCTCCCCCACGGGGTGGCAAGAAAAAGCAACACAAAGAAACAAACACACATACAACTAGTAAATACCTGGTGACTGAACCCCGAAAAAGGCGTAAAATGTAATAAGTGCTACAATGGTTTTAGCTGCTGCCTTATTGATTATAAAGACAAGTTCAAAACATACAAAACCACTTATCTGCGCAGTCGATCGGGAGCGCTCAAAAAACATGTCTACCCATCTTGCCAGTCTGAGCTGAAAATACAGGGGGTGGTACCGCCATCTAGTGAACACTGCAAGAACTAAACGAGAGGTGGCTACATACTGGGCACGCACCGCCCACGCCATAAGGACCTTCGTCCCTAAAAGGTACTTTTTTGTAATTTGCTGGTTAATTTCATTCTTATCTCAGTAGAGTTAGTGATGGTGTCTGAACTTGTGTTTTTCTAATTATTGCACAAGTAAAGCAGTAATAAACAAGGGCTTTTAAACAGGCTTAAGCTTAGTTTACTGATGTAAAAAAGAGTGAAAAAGTTGTGCTATAAACTGATCCTTCTTGCTAATGAATGACAAGAGTAAGAGCAATTTCGACCAAATACACTTATGTTTTTACTCCCATTTCATGCCAAAATTGGGCAGCATTTGTAGCTAGGTACATTCTCTTTTTTTCATTTACGTACCCTAAGGCATGTGCAAGGGTGGGTTCAATGAGGGATGGGATACAGCACAAAAATACTCGCAATGTTTACAGATGCTCAATCACATTCAGGAAAAAAAATGGTGGGTGATTGGTGGCGACAACATTACTAGGGGCATGCGAATATGTAAATAACGAATCAAGTAGCATTTGCCAGTCGAATCGAACGGCACTTATACAAAACACCGCATATTTTTAAAAATAATCGATCCCCATGGGATAACTTTGAAGCCGCAACACAAGGAATTATCTGAATTCTTGTAATCATTGAATTACTGCAACAATACAGCCCAAATAATGGAAACACTATTGATGCTATAACCACTACCAGGTAAAGCATTTTTGCTGCAAACTGCACTTTTACTCTGTTTGTACTGTGGCGGAGCTGCATCGCATTAATCATTTCCTGTCTTCATTATTGAAGTTAGGGACTATTGCTGCATTCAGCTTCACGAATAAAACCGCATGCAAGTCTTTTGTTCACGTAAATTGTTCTTACAGATACAGCGTTCAGCACTTGATTTTTACGTGCTCTCTTTGGTGTGGCATATGTTGTGATAATTTGGGTGTAGCAATGAATGTTTAGCTGAATGCATGGAGTTAAATTCTAAATTGTTTAGATTTTATGCCGCATTTTTACTTAAAAGCTGGGAACAGAGTTTCAACTTCAATAATGTAGTTTTTGGGGTATTTCGACAAACAGTTGAAAAGTATCTGGAAGGCTCTGGTCGCTGCTGTATACAAGCTTATGACAGTTTTTATAATTGAAGTATTATTCGGTGACAGTTCATGAGTACTTATTTCAAATAAACTGTTGTGGAGCTCTAGGAATATTTTTAAACAGTTGTTCTTACTCTTTGAAAACTACTAGAAGAAGGTTTGTTCGCACGTTCGATCTGGTGACATTACTATTGGATTCGGATTGAATTTGCTTCTGAAAATCACTACTGCGAACACCTGGCTTGCGCGCGTTTTGTAGCCCCGCCGCGGTGGTCTAGTGGCTAAGGTACTCGGCTGCTGACCCGCAGGGCGTGGGTTCAAATCCCGGCTGCGGTGGGTGCATTTTCGATGGAGGCGGAAATGTTGTAGGCCCGTGTGCTCAGATTTGGGTGCACGTTAAAGAACCCCAGGTGGTCTAAATTTCCGGAGCCCTCCACTACGGCGTCTCTCATAATCATATAGTGGTTTTGGGACGTTAAACCCCACATATCAATCAATGCGTGCGTTTTGTAGTACGGCAGTGCACGTGCTGTGCTGTCAGCACTTCACCGTCCTACAGTAATGCATCACGGTGAAGTAAGCAAAAAAATTAACGCCGGCTGGAAGCGGGATCCTTATAGCATAACATACAGTAGATTCCGAAGTGTATTTGGCCTAGAGGCAATACGCTGTCACCCGCGTTCTTCTCTTCTAATAATATCGCGGCCTCTCGCTCCTCATGTGAACGGAATTGCTTGACGTGTTGATAGAGTGACACTACGAAGATGTTCATTTGCAAGTCTATCGAAGCGCTGCTACAGATATTCGTGCTCCTCATTTCACATCCTTATCGTAATCAGTAGCAGTGGCATTCAGTACGAGTAGCCTAACATATGCTAGAATGATTGCAAGCTGTGGCGATCGAGTGACGAGTGCGACGTAGGCACTCAAGTGCTCCGACGCTGGCTCTTTGAGCTGCAACAAAGGCTTACCAAGTTACGATTATTGTTATATAGTCCGTACATGTACTCTTTAATTCTCACTGCATATCTGAGCCGACTTCGATGCTTTCGGCGATCGTTGCAAACGGAGTGACGAGACTTTCGGCAGCGTCGACACAGGCGTGCGCACCTCCTTTCTGTAGCACCTTGGTAGCACCAACTACTTGATAGCGCCGTCTTCCCATTCATCGTACGTGGTTTGCCAGTACGCGTGCGAGCGTCAACTTTGTTCTCGCCTTCGCCGCGGCGTGTGCATGAGCTGTGCACGCACTCGACACTCGAAGTCACGAACCCGCAGCATCATCATGTGTGCAGCCATGTTCACTGACAAAATTACGTACAAACCAATGAGCGCGCAGCTTCCGAGAGCCTCGTGAGGCTGCCTGGCACATTGCATTGGGGAGGGGGGAGGGGCGGATTTATGCACTCGCCTTTATAAACTCACTTCCTCGACACCGCGAGATAAGGGCGCGTGAGGGTGCGTCGCTCCCTTATAAGCCGGGCAAAGTACGTGTAGGAGATTAGAGCGAGCGTCGACACGCGCTCATTGCACCATCTTGCTGGTAATGCTGAAAACACTATTCCCCGCGAGATGCTCGTGAGATGCCCGTGAGCAGAGTACGTGGTAGGTATAAATAGCTTGCCATTTGCACGGTGAAAGACGTGCTATAGGGTGTCCCAGTGGTGAACGCCTGGCTTTTACAACGTAGAGGTCCCACGTTTGATTGCGCGCGCCAAAGTGTTTTCTTGTTTTTTTTTCTTGCCTGCTTTTTTATTAACATAGATTCGTACGCATGTACGGTGAGTGACGGCGATGCTGACGTCAACGCCGGTGGCAAAATCAGGCCGAGAGTGTCCGTAATATTGCTATCGCAATAAAACCTCGATGCAGCGCAAATGATGGGAGTGGTGTCCTGAATGACAATAGGTGCTTTTTTCAAGTCGTTTTCCTCCCAGGAAGCTCTATATGGTATTCTATTGTATGTCTTAACCCTCCTAAACGAAGAAATACAATGTATATTGAGTGTCAGTTATTAGCTCAATTAAAAAAAAACATTCTTTAAGGCGAATGGATGCCTTTTGTCTTGTTTTGCCCCTCTCACATGCCAGAATTAAAAAAAAAAACTTGGACCATCTCCCCGAAGGGAGCACTGAAAGGATGCGAAACAGCAGCGTCGTGCTGAAGTGGCGTCACGGGTTGAATGGCGCTAACGTGATTGCTGCGGTAAGTGCTAGAAGATTCCTTTGAAGCGATGGCTGGCATATGTCTTCTAGGTGACCCGTACAGACATGTTTCAACGCGTACGTTAGGCGCGTGTTAGGTTTATTGCGGGTGAGCCGACGAGTCGGTGGTGCAGTGAGCGGCGGCCTCGGCAGGTGTTGTGGGTGAACGGATGAGGTGGCATCTGCAGGAGGGGAGAAAATTCTTTTAAACGAAGGAGGGTAAAGAGTGGCGTTAAGTGGTGCAGTGTCTCTCAGGCGAGGACACCACAACCATGGCACTTGGGGCGCCATGGCGAGCGTGCAGCAGGCGAGGGAGAGGGTGACATCAGCGCGTACTGCAAGGGAAGCATGACGTCAATGCGCAACAGCGGCGTGACCTATTTGGCACCACGCCAACACCTGCGGCACGTGGCACATTCATACGGAGGGACAGCGTTAAATAGGCTAGTCAAAGAGCGGTTTCGCATCTAAAAAATCCACTTTGTCTCCTGGCACCAAATGAACTAAACTCTTGGTGCAATAAAGCCCGTAGTTTAATGCAACGAAAGAATAAATTATGACGTTTTTGACGCCGGCGTAGCTTCATGCATAGATCCAAAAATTTTGCCGAACGGAGGTTTTTCCCCTTTTTAAGGGGTGACGAAAACACTGACACCAGCTGCGTAATTTTTCCTGCCCGAGAGCTGTGAGCAATCATCGACTTTTACGCATAAAAGGTACACAACTAACAGCAGCTTTGGATGAAACAAAGAAACAAGGAAAAGTATTTTTCATTATCTTTAGAAATCATAAAAATCATATTGTCGAGTTTTGCCACATGCCTCGTTTTATCCACCCCACCCCAACGTTACTACACACCAAAGAGGAAAACCCAAAGAGTTACCCTACACACCAAACAGTAAAAAAAGAACAACAGAATGAGCGCAACCTAATTATTCGTCAGAATAATGTGCAATACTTTCAAGGTAGTGAAAGGCGTTCGTTATAGCAACAACAGGTCAATTGCAGGTTCAGTATCTAAAGTCTTTTTCAAGCCCACAATACCAAAGGGACTGTTTCCCACCATACTTTGCTTCTCAGCTAAAAAAAGGTTGGGCGAATTTGTTTGCTCGTATTTTGTAGGCTTCAACTGTCACAAGTATGTCGTATACATAACCAGACATGTATCTATCAACATATGGAGCGACGAATGGCCATTATCTGCAAGTACACAAGGTAATTTTGTCTAAAATATCGGCTTATGTAATCCCATCAGCGTGTATGACAAGCCTAAAAATACATTTCATTTCATCACAAGCTTCCGCAAATCGTTTGCGGACTGTGTAGCTTCGCATAACCTACTTGCAGTTTGTTGTGAATTGGTTATGTGTTAATTATATTGGAAGTTGCATAAATCAATCTAATAAATTAATCAAATAAAGCGCGCAGTGCAACCATAACTGACTCCCGTCAAAACGACGAGAGGCAGCATTTTACGTATGCGAGTAGTGTCTCCCACAAGAATTAGTGGGCGTATCAATGATAAGAACCATTTCCTTCTATATCAATGTGGCCATCGAAGTGAGGGCTTTCGAGATAAAAGACCTCCAACATTGTTGTTATATCAGTACAAGATAAGTCAATGCCACAGGAAGTGAAAAGATGACATGGAATCTGCAGCGTTAGTTTCTTGAGGTGGATATCTAATCTTCGGACACCACACATATATCTCGTGTCGTTATCGCGCCAGTTATACCGTTCAAAAACCCGGCTCACGTATTCAGTGAGCCAGGTAGCACCATTAGAAGCCGGCTGCCTAGTCGTAATTTGTCTTATTGGTTCAGATGGCATACAAAAAGATACTACCACCAAGTTCAATGCGGGCGTAAGGCAATCGACAATAGTTAGGGCGTAATGTGTTCGCATCGGTCCCAAGCTCGGTACAACGCGGTAGCGCAAATGACAACCATGCTGACTGTCACATTGGTCCTACTCTGGTCAAGCGTGCTTTCCGTCTCCGCAGGCAAGTACTGTGCACGAAAAATACTTTTGGCGTTGTTCTCCACGTAACTGATAGTTTCGAGCTTTCTTCATGTGTGGTCGGTTCTATTCTCGAAAAAGTAAACTAATATTTTTGCTAAAAAGAAAAGAGTGCACATGGGGAGGCAGTGCACACGTGCAGGACTCTTTCATGAGTGATGGTTACTCCAGGGAGAAATATAGCAGTACGGAGAATGCAGCTTTTTAGTAGTAATCTACAAAGCTTCATTTTGCAGATAGGACGAACGTGGCAATTCTACAAAAAAAGGGGGAGGGGGGAGTTCATACGTACCCACTGCGCGAAGACTTAAGAAACATCGAAGCTGCTGGCTTTACTCTCTTTCTGAGCCTCACTTTCCTTTCTCAACCCGTTGTGTAAGCTTACTGTGCATGGTATGTAATAATTCTCTCCTACTAATCGTTTTTCTCCTCCCCCTCACCTTCAAGTCTCTTGCCCTCACCCTCACTTCTATATACTACCCTCTTGCTATAATGCATTATAGAATATTGTTATTTTGCCTCAGTGTGCGAAATGGTTGCTAGCAAACTCGCAGTGACTGTACAGAGTGGTGGCGTTTCCGTACGCTACGTGGACAAACGACCGGATTTAACAGCGCGCCTGTTAAAGTTTAGAGCTATTGTGCACGTGATTGAAAACTACACTACCTTTGAAGGTATTAGAAATAGTTGGCCTTTTACGTCCAACAACCTCTATATGTGGAGTGCTGCTGTGGAAAGCTCCAGATATTTTGACCCACTAGTGGGTCAAAATATCTTCTTCATAATCTTCTTCATATCTTCATAACAACCTTCTCTAATGCAGTATAGCAAGAGGGTAGTATATCGAAGTGAGGGCAAGGGCAAGAGACTTGAAGGTGAGGGGGAGGAGAAAAACGATTTGTAGGAGAGAATTATTGCATACCACGCACAGTAAGCTTACGCAACGAGTCGAGAAAGGAAAGTGAGGCTCAGAAAGACAGTAAGGCCCACAGTATTTGACCGACAGGCACCTCAACCTAATTACACAACCTATAGCCTTTTGTCTTGATCGGAATTGTGCCACTGCTGCCAGAGTTCATTCCCGCTACTTATGGTAAGCAGTTAAGCACTATAACTATTCTACCACCTCGGTAGATTCACTTTACAAAGCAGGCGGCTGATGAGGCTGTAACGCTCTTGCTTTAGATTAATAGGTGCGTTCTGCATGGAACAGATTTTAGGGCTGCATGAAAAGACACCGAAATGTAAAGGTAGTTTGCATGATAGCTAGTACGCAGGATTATCTGCCGTTCCTTTCACCACCTCTCTATATACGTTCTATTTTATGCTACCTTGTAGTATTCTAACTAGCGAAATATGAATAATGAAAGTTTATTTGATGCTGAATACGACTTCCGGGACGGTGCACGAGTGAAATGCGCAGAACGCCTTTCAGGGGCCCCTGTACCTAGAACACAGTACAACACAATTTAGTTTAATTTATGTCAGTTCATTGCTGCTAAGTAAAGTTAAACGTAACTGCGTAAACACACGCATATGCGACGGAAACGCGAGTGTGATAAGTTACTCGTTATGGCGGAAACCACGTCAACTAACTTGAGCATGAGCAAAAAAAATAAAAAGTAAATATGCGAAGACAACAAAACGAAGAAGGTGATGGAGACATTTTATTTAATTGCGGAGAATACGGGAAGGGTGCCCATTCAGGGGCTCATATATGCAAATCCTGCGGAAACCACACGCGCTGAATCGAAGCGCCACCATACACGTCACCTCAAAGGCGTAATGTGACCAGAACAGGCGAGGCTGCACTACAGTTCTTCGTGTACCCGCACTCTTAGAAAAAAGGTAGTAGTTCTTGAAAGCTTTGGGTTAGTCATGTTTTATCACTTATGTTACAACTCTGGTAGTAAGCGCAGTTAGTAATGGCGAGGGGGTAAGTTAATACATTTGCGGATACTACCAGCGTTTAGAAACTGTTACTACCCTAGCCGTTACCACCCATTGATACTAACTTTGAAAGGTTTCAAGAAAAGATGTGCAACCAATACTACACTGTTCATTTATTTTGGCGAGTATTTCTTTATTGCTATTGTTGGCCAATCAATGTCTCATTATTACACAATTTCGGGAAATCTTGCGTGGTGTATCTTGAACGTGAAGAATACATAAACATAAGAAGTTCACTATTTTTATTTTAGGCTACAGTATGCAGTAAGCGTGGAGTATATATAGCCCCTACGTTGCAGATGCATGTCTCGTACAGGGAAGCATTTGTGTTTTAGGGTTAATTACAGCAAATGTGTATCTAGAGCACTATATCATACTACCTGACTACATGTGCTTAGGGACGTAGGACAAGACTTTTAATCAGCCTAACTTCTAAAAAAATTATATGGTATATCTATATGATTTTAAAAGGGCCAAAAAAAGTCATAATCTACAGTGGCCAAAACAATGTACCGAAACTCATTAACATAGTCTCAGTGGATTTGAATGCTTCACACGGCTAATATATCAGCGTTTAAAAGGTAATATTTGTTTTTGTGGTTTGACGTGCTGAAACAACGATAATATTTGGAGACACGTCACAGTGGAATAATTGTGACCGTCCTCCGGATTAATTGTGACCTTCTTGTTGTTTTCATTCCCCAATCTTGTTAATTTGCTGTAATTTACTAAGCTTGTTGTAATTCTTCATTACAACGTGTGTAGCACTTGCTTATGGTTCTTTAACTTGTACTTCTTCGTTTCGAGAATATCATAGTAACGTTTGAATATATAGGTTGCGTACTTCAAAACGAAATATTTTTTCTTTATCTATGGATATCTCCTGCGTCATTTTTCTGCTTAATGATGGTACGTTAAGACGATTCCTGACATGAATTAGAAAGGTAGTAACGGCCGCAGTTACTACCTCTTTCATTGCAGTTACTAATTGTTTACTATCATAGGTCGTAAAAAGGTCGCAAAAAGGTAGAAACGGTTGCAGCTAGTAACTGTTTACTAACGTAAGTTAGTAAACAGGTAGCAAAAACGTAGTAATACTTCAAGACAAGTAGTAACCGCTGCAGTTACTACCTATTTGCTTGCAGTTGCTACCTTTTACTAACTTTTTTTTACGAGTGCAGTTAAACGAATGTTTTGAAGCATGTCGTCCAACCACTCACTTTTTGTAATTTATTTATTTATTTATTTTATTTTTATTATTTTTATTTATTCAATACTGCCAGCCACCCTTTGGCGGCCAGGGCAGGAGTGGTACAGTGCAGAGTTTGAACACAAAATTTACACAAAATTTACAAAATTGTAAAGTGATAGAGCTTGCTCAGCAATACACACAACTCAGATTGGAACGGGAGAATTTAATGTAAAAGTGCGGAAAGATTCTGCCGTGCAAGGACCGCAAGTTACGCAGATGGAAATCTGCACATGCTTTTATCTATGAAGGTGACGTCAGGCTCTGCTAAATCCAATTTGCTGCTGCAGCGATACAGACACATTACGTTGGCTTGAACGCATAACTTGGGATATCTCTAGAGTTTAATCTCTTACGTGGCAGCTACCATTTTTGCTATCACCACCACCGCTCAATGCATCACTGCCGGAGAACCAAAAAACGCAGAGGCTTTGATTAATTGATATGTGGGGTTTAACGTCCCAAAACCACTATATGATTATTAGAGACGCCGTAGTGGAGGGCTCCAGAAATTTAGGCCACCTGGGGTTCTTTAACGTAGACCCAAATCTGAGCACACGGGCCTAATACATTTCCGCCTCCATCGGAAATGCAGCCGCCGCAGCCGGGATTCAAACCCGCGCCCTGCAGGTCAGCAGCCGAGTACCTTAGCCACTAGACCACCACGGCGGGGCAACGCAGAGGCTTTAAAAGCGGCTGCGAACAATGCCCGATCCTCATTACAATGTTGCAGCTGACCACTACTTTCTCTCACAGCACGTCACTGTGGTAAAAGATCGGCACATTTAATGGTGCTTAAGTGCTTTCTCATCGACCTAAGTTAGAATTGTCACCAGTTGTAGTCTCTGACTCTCTATACATCATATCGAGGACAGTTAAACAAACTGGCTCAATGTACCATCGCCAACACAGTCAGAACTCTTAGCTATAGAACACGCACATACTACTGGCCATACGTTTTTCTCGTTCTCTTGCATTTCTAATCTTTTGTTACCCATTAGCAGTAATTTCATGACAGTTAGATTTAAAGTGCCGGTGAGGACTCGTGAACGTCGTGCAGACTTTCCTCATCAGAACGACAAGTTTACAAGCTCACTGCCCACTAAAATTGAGGAATTCTTTAGACGCAATTCTTGCTTGCCTCTTTTAGTGTTTCGGATTCCAGCATATTTCTCTACAATGGCCGAGAAATTGATCTGAATATTCCTCGGTTCTAAATTTATGTGCATGCTCGCCATAAAAGCTGCAAGTGTGCGCACTTGAAACTTCGCCCTCTTTCCCTGTTGCTTTCTCTGTTCTTGTTAGTTATCTCGGCTCTCTTCGTGTATGGTAGTAAACCCGGTACAACGTGGTTAAGATCCCTGCCTTTCGTTTGCCTCCCTTGCTCACTTTCTCTCACTCTCCCTCTCCCTTCATCCCTTTGTTATGATGTTTGTACGAGTATCAGAGGTTCGTGTTGTAGCGTTTAAGCAGGGAAGCGTCATGCACTTCGAAGTACGTATCATTAAAAATGGAAGTTGCTCATTGACAAATCAATACACTCAGCTGACTGCTGAGTGCATGTACATTAGGTGCTCATTGAACGTGTAGTCCGCACTACACTGAGTTCAAAATATCGGAAAACCAGCAATAGACATGTGGAATACATAAAAGCACTGAATTTTGCATAGCTGGAGTTTCTACAATGGCTGAATGCTAATCACATGAACTTACACTTCGTTGGGATATTTTTTATGCCAGAAATGTCATGTGAAGGCAGCTATGAGAATAAAATAATAACATCTAACAGTCTGAATCAAAACACTCACAGAAGCACGTAGTGCTTTTGTGTGTACTTTAACTGCATCTGAATTCTCTGTTCTGGCGGCACTTGTACACTTCACAGATTCATGGGATTCGTGTGTTCAGACGTTTATGGGACAGTTTGGAATAAAAATAATAAATGGTTGTTTAAAGCATTGGCATACATGACCTATCTGCGAATGCGGCGTCGCAGAGTCGGATGATGACGACACTCTGAGGCCGAGTCGGAGTGTTGCGCTGAGTGAGCATATACGATGGGCCCAACCCAGAAAATTTGTTTATAATAAACTGAAGCAAATAAGCAAATCAGTACACGAACGTGCACTGCAGTATTATTCTTTTTATTTTTTTTTGCTGCATAACCTATTGATATGGAGTAGCCGAGGCAATATAAACTTCAACCTCGGAGCAGCAGAACCTTTAGAACAGAACAGAACGTACAGTCACAATTGATTTGATTGATTGATATATGGGGTTTAACGTCCCAAAACCACTATATGATTATGAGAGACGCCGTAGTGGAGGGCTCCGGAAATTTAGACCACCTGGGGTTCTTTAACGTGCACCCAAATGTGAGCACACGGGCCTACAACATTTCCGCCTCCATCGGAAATGCAGCCGCCGCAGCCGGGAGTACAGTCACAATTAACAGTCTGTTCAAAGGAACGCCACGTAGAGGGAAAACGGAGAAGGTATAGAGGGTACAAAGTGAGTGTAGCGGACAGGTTGGCCTGGTTCATCATCATCATTAGTTATTAAACTCCTCAAAGCCTTATACAAGGCATTAGATAAGTAATAGAATTATAAATATTGTAAGGGCATTACAGAATGATATTTCTTAAAACTTCGGTGATGAAAATACACATTGTACCTTGTCGAACATAAAAATCAGCCAATTGTGAAAGTGTGATAACTATTACTCATGGTAGATTGCACATGGTTTGGATACTTTGCACCAATTTGACCTATTTTTTAGGCTGGTGACAACATAAAAAGTTTTTGATACCTGGTTACTTATTGGATGTTTTTCATTGCCTCGATTAGAGTGAATTTATCAATTATGGGGATGTGACATCGTTCGGCGTTCAAGTATGAGGTGTCAGAACATGGCGGCCGAGATATGTTTTTAGGCCCAAAAATTCCTTAAGTGCTTTCATTATAAAAAACACAAGCTTTTGAATATGTGGCTTGGACTTGGGAGGAAAAACTCCGAACTACTGCATGGAGCCTCCGTCAGCAGACCCCCTACTAGCGAACATCACTTTGATCGGCACATGAAAGTGAACAGGACAATCGAAAGCACAACGCCTCAGTGGCACACTGAAATGATTGACATTAGAAATCGGATGGATGTCCAATCATCGGATTTTGTCTTTACTTTCAACTAAGTATGAACTGTGAGTCGGAAATATTGACTGACTGAATTAGTCATCACGCGTGAACCTATTCTTGAAGTTACAAAACCTAGTAACTAATTCTCAGGAACTCTGAGTATGCAGTGAGCACAGTCATACTGAATTTTACTGTTGCACTTGCCTCTTGCCGAAGTCTAATTTTAATGGTGCCCAAAGTCCTCTCAACAAAATAGAACAAGCATAAAGGTAGTCATTTAGCCACAGCCCAAAAATTTCGTCCATCTTATACGAAACGGTTGAAGTCAACAATTTTCACTCGAATACCTTGATGCCGTGCTTGTCTACATTTTTGCGAAGATGGTTTCCAATTTAGGAAACAAAAAACGCTGCACTTGTCTGCATTTGTCAGTTTTAACTAAAAACGTTGTACTTGACAACACTAGTAGCTGACGCGTTGCTTGTGAGCCACAAGCAACGTGGTTAGGCGGAACAAACAATTGCGTACTGATTAGGTGGCATGGCGTCGCCTAAAATTTGTCCACAAAATATTTCTTTTGGTAAAGTGATTTCGGTTTTACTCGGTGGTGGGGTTGGCCCAATATAACGCACACTCATCCGTAATCGTATTGTTGTTTGGGACGTTCAACCCCAACAATTATTATTGTTATTATTATTATTATTATTATTATTATTTCTGCTGTTGTTGTTGTTGTTGTGGTTTTCTTTTGCCTTACAATGGACCTAAATACTAGCTGTCGGCTGTTGAGATATTACTCAACTTTGAAAATGCCGCCCCGCCGCGGAGGTCTAGTGGCTAACACTCTCGGCTTCTGACCTGCCAGTTGCGGGATCAAATGCAGAATGTGGTGGCTGCATCTTCGATGGACGTGAAAATGTAGGTCCTTGTGCTCAGATTTGAGTGCACGTTATAGAAACCCAAGTGTTCGAAATTTCCGGAGCCCTCACTGCAGCGTCTCTCATAATTATATGGTGGTTTTGGGACGTTAACCCACACATATTATTAATATAGTTGCCTTTGAAAATGCCGTACTGCACAAGTATTCTTTTCAATGCAAGAAGCTGCTCCGAAGCCTTTTGTTACGAGAGAGTGCGGCTCACGAGATGATGCAATACAATGTTCTCATTGCATGAGATAAAAAGCCTGACATTACACCAGATATTGCTGGCGAATTGTCTGTTGGCCGCTATTTTTTCATCTCCATTTTTGGACAGACAAAAGCAGTTACGGTGCATTTTATGTATTTTTATCTGTTCTTTCATTCATCCTCAGTTGAGGCTTTGTTCTCACGGCCACAAACGCAGACAGTATTGTCTTTCTTCTTGAACACGGCGAGTGCCAGCAGTTGTAATTAATATTGATCACAATGACACTTTACTATCAGGAGCACAAGAGCCGTTTTTCGTTTCCTGCAATTCTGAAGTTGTTGATATCACATGTCCGAGGCGTATAGCTGTGCTTTTCTTATGATGGTGACTGAGAAGGGTAATTGGCTATTTAGATCTAACGGAATGCAAACTGGTTTGTATAGATATCATGCAACCACAACGTGGGAGGTGCAACCACAACCTGGCTTTCAGCAAGGTTTCCTTGAGGATCTTTTGGCAAATGAAGTTTCGTTATCACTTCTCATTAGGCTCAGTTGGCTGTATTGACTAAACTGTATTCACCTGATCTTTTATTGGAACTTTGTGTGCAGCTATTGCTGGTACTGCGGCACCCTAACAGTCGTTGTCTTATGAAGTTGTACAGCAGTATTGTTTTTAGCAGCGATGTTTTTTGCGCGATTGTGTTGAATAGCTCATTCCGCAGAAATTCTGGTGTCGACGTCGTTGGTTGTGAGCTAAAAATCATCTTCTCGTATCTGACCGAAAACTGGAGAAAGGTGCAGATACAAATTCTGGGTCTGAGTGGGGATCGAACCAGGGTAGTTTGTGTGCAGTGTGGCCATTCTACCACACAGCCACGCGTCTGCTTGTGAGTACAGCGAAAATAAGTTGATATGCTTGGAATCGCAGTGAGAGTAACTTTCATGCTTTGCAAACCCGCGTATCTTGTATACATGCTTCAAAATACAACATAAAATATTGCAGTAAAGATGCGTGGTGCAAGCGTACACTGCCATCGGCGTCAGAACACGTGATTATTATAATGACTTCATTGTTGAAAGCCAGTCACCCTCTACAATAGACCCACAAGTTAAGCACCTATTTCGTCAGGGCCGTGTAGTGCGTACATAAAACATTTTATTCACTTAGTGTTTTAAGTACGCACTAAGAACAGGATATCGCTATCGCGTTCAACACTTAAAGCCGAGGCCTAACTCCCGCAATTTTGTTATCAAATTTATCTGGAAGAAAGAACTTCTCAGAATATTTCTATAGCAGGTAGCAAGACCAACTTTACTATGACATTAGCATACATTCGACATCAATTTATGCGAAGCTTCAGGTAATATTTCTTAGCTAAGACCACGTACTACTGAATAATAAAAAAAGATTAGTGTGCACTCACAAAATGTATATTTGCGATAAGCATTATAGAATATTTTTTTTAAAACGGCCAGTGACGCACACAGTCGATCGTTTGTTAAAGGTGTGAATGAAATATTAACCGAGAAACGAAGGTCGGCTAGCATTTAGGAACGCGCTGCGCACAGGATTCGGTTACGTTATCGCGTTGTACTTTTGAAGGCGAAACTGAAGCGTTCTTCAAGTTACTGTGTCAATATAAATATACGTCCAGAAGAGTTACTTCATTTATCGCGTTGTTCTTTTTCTTTATAGAGACGTGCAATTTCGAAGAAGGCTTGTGCAAGGAATGGGTGACCCTTAACTGCAGCAAATACGCTTGCTTCAGGGTTCGAAAGGTCGCCAGTATGCAGCACGGACCCGTTAAAGACCATACGCTTCAAACAGGTAAGTTGTTGTGCCAGTTTGAGGCAACGCTCACAAAGTGGCTGCTACATGGTGAGGTGTACATATTTATAGGATTGTAGATTATGTATATGAAGTACTACGCGAGTGAATTTTTTGTTTCACGGTTTCAAGCTACCTTGCCGGTGGCAACAAGAAAAACAAATTGTGCCAACTGGCGTGTGTTTTGCCTCGAAGAACCATCATGAAGTGCACTCTGCGGAACCTTGTTCATTATCTTAATTGATTTCAAGCTTGATCAGGGATTCTGCCTGTCAGCCATAGTATGTCATTATTGAATCACGGGTGGTAGCGCATATGGAAAGGCGTATACCGTCTTCAATATAGGTCATTTTGGTCTTTTTTCTTGTGTTTACACGTAGCATGAGTTGTAGTGACCAAATTCGACATCTTCGTACTGTTCTTTTTAAGAAGCAAGCGTGCGTTAGAATTTAACATGATGGTGATATGATCAGTTGCTAGGTTCCATAGAGGAGCTGAGAACATGTATCCCTATCATATGGTCCAAATTAAGATTACGAAAGTTTAATGGCATACAAGCTTAATAAACTTATGAACTTCTTTTGTTCATGCATTACATCGCGCAGCGGTTGTTTTCAACTTGTACATTGGTGGGTATTATTTTTCGTAGTGATTCCTCAAAGCGACAAACGCAATAAACGGTGCTAAACTACAGAGTAAGTCTAGTTACTATAGACTATTCTACTAAGAGTATTCAGTGCAGCCGTGTCGCGGGTGTTAACCTTTGTGTTTTGCGTCTTGAACAGTTAAACGAACAGTGTTACGCTCGAAGCATTGATAAAAAATAGTTGAGTTGGTTTGTTTCGTGGCCCCATTAACTCACACCACAATCTATAAAAACAAGAAAGTATCAACTTAACAGCGCGAGATGGTGGCATCCACATGTCTTCGGTAAAATAGTTTACACTCGGTGACAACTTTTTTTTTGTACTGAGGAGAAAGCTAAGCGAGCGAAGCTAACGTTTACAGGTCGAGCTGCTTGAGCATGTTGCATTACGCGAAATAGTGCGATTTCGCGCGCATGTTGTGATATGGTGGAAAGTGACGGTGGTGCAGTATCAACGTTTCGTGCAGACGCAGAGGCAACTTAGCATTTGGGGTACACGTAAGGAGGCGGAACTTTCTCTGGCATTCAAAAAACGCGAATAATATGAATATTTTCCTAGTGTGAGGTCTGTCCAGCCCGAAATAGTTTCTCGTAGAAAATAAAGGACGAACTTTTACATATCTCGTTGAAGGTACGGGTGCTTTCGTGGAACTGCATTCACTAGCGCTAGGATGGACGCGATTTGGCTCTGCATAGCCTTCGCTTCAATGCCAGTGTATAGTATGACATGATTTGAACACTTGTACTTGAGAGGCTGGAGTCAGCTTTTTGTGGCAGATTTTTCATTAGTGCGTCGATGAGCTGAGAAAGTATCACTAAAAATGCCCTAAAATCTGGCATATTCGCAGACAAAATAGCAAAGGACAGCTGAACTAATACGCGTAAACGTTTTGGAATGAGTCCGGCTGCAGAAACGCTGACTATCGGTTGAAAGAGAAGAAAAAATAAAACATGGCACATTCACGAAGTGAAGGATCATGAGTGGGCGAAGCAGCGGGATCGTTTGTTGCTCTCGTAAATCACCCGTGACATTGACCACTCACACCTGTAAATGAGTGACAAAGCGGAGTGCATTTATATGTAATGTTTATTGTCCCTAAATGGTATATTCTGTTCAGTTGTGAATTTCGTTTGGCCTTCTTTATTACTGCTTTTTGATATCTGATCTATGGAAGTTGGCAAAGACGAGGTCTGCGCGTTCCTCTGGTGGATGTTGGCTGTTTCCAGTCGTACTAAATGCCTCGTAGAGCATATCGCCTCGTCATATATTGTAGAGCATATCGTCTACACAAACCAGTCATTGTCCGTGATAGTCATCGTCATCATCTTCATCATCATCAGCGTCATAGTCATCGTCATCACTGCTACGGCGCACGCCAACAACAATAAGAGATAAGTCTAACCCTAAGAAGATTCACCCCTCAAAAGGTAGTAGGACAAAAAGCCTATGTATGCGTACTCAAGGAAAATACAACCCTGCTATTAGTCGCCAACTAATGCGCAAAACCGCAAAAGAGAGCTGGATACGGGTGGAAGTCACCATCTGCCTGATAACCAACGAAGTGTCATGTGGGTAATTATAGAGCTACTGATAAAACAGCAATGCTTGAACAACAAAGCATGCTTTTTTAAAACAAAACTATAGGGAAGTTTGAATGGGAGCACACTTGCGCTAGTGACAAATTAGTAGCTACATGACGATGAAAGCAATCTGCTTCATTGTTTCACGAGTACATTGCGCTGCGATTGTGCGCCTTTGAGCAAGTTATCGTTTTGTAGGAATTGCTCTGCGAGCTTTTGCATATTTGTCATTCAGTATAAGTACCCTCTCGTGAGATTCCAAAGTGAACTGAAAGAAAAAAATATAGACCCGCAACGACTAAAACATGACAATGAAATATTTTTCATGACTTCTACGTGTTGGCATTTGTATGACTGTATGCGTAAAAAGCCCTTGTGGGGATATTTCTGCGAGTTTCAGGTTTCCATGAAAAACAACTGTTAGAATAGATTTTGAATACAATGCCACTGCTATGACCACAAGCTGGAATCGCTATCATCAATCAAATGTCTTTATATTCAGATGATTCATGTGTGCGTAGCTGTCTGTTTAACTCCAGATCGTGAAACAATTAACTTGATAATGACTGGGCACGCCTCAGCGGTCTGGCTCAGCGGCAAGGTCAGCAGTTCATACCATAGAAGACAAAACGAGAGACAACAGAGATATAAATTATCTCTTTTCATTGTTTTAACAGCTTGGCAGTGAAAACTATAATTATCTAGATGTTCTGAACTATTCAGCGATTCGCAGAAGGGACATAGGGGGTTATTGCCTGTAAGCCATTTAGAGTTACAATGAAGTGCAGCGGTACATAATCGTTTAAGCTCTTGTTCATTCTTTATTACTTTCCCATTTTCTGTACACAATTATTCAGCCATATTTCTGGAAGTTACCTAAGGGTTGCTTTCTGTGACCGCTTTTAACAGTGCCAAGCGTATTGCGTACGGCACACCACATATACCCCGCTTTCGCTTGCGAAGAAGGGAAAGATATACGTTGTTATCTCTGCCTATAACTCCTCCCTATCTACTCCATGTTATACTAAGCAGCGCACGCAACAGTAGCGTCACACCCGAGAGGGCCATTGCGGCAATCCTCACTCTATTGAATGTGCAATCATGCCAATGAGAAAACTTGGAGTAGGTTTCCTCGGAACACAGACATCCCTGAAAATTTATTTGCAAGTGAAACTGCGTAGGACCATGATTGCATCTAATTTTTAAATTGAAACACCACTTAGTGTTGTAAATATACAGTTATTATTCTATTGTCACCTTAGCGGCTGACAGGCACTGCTATCTTCTAGCTCTGTGTGACCCTGGCCACATAAATTATGCGCACAGGATATTCTTCATGTATCCTCTGATACGTAATTTTAAGAAAAGCATAGAGCATAGCTTAAGACAGTTCTGGTGTATGTGGCAAGGGGGAATCACTGAAGAATAACAATGAATGTATATTTTTTCCTTAGAGTGAAACGTGCAGTAAGGTGGTAGGTCGTGGGCTCCTTCATAGGTTTTTGCTTAGTTTACGATGTTAAGGGGCCCTTCAACACTATTAGAAATAGTCAAGCAATGAATTCACTGAAAGAGCTTAGTGCCTCCCGATTTCGCCACCCTCATAGAGATAAATATGCAAGGAAAGGCAGGGAGGTTAACCAGACGCTCATCCGGTTTGCTACCCTGCACTGGGGAAGGGATAAAGGGGAGAAAAGAGGTTGCAGAAAGATGAGAAGGTACACACAATCACGAGCACACTCGGGGAGCACACACCGTTTACAGGCGGTCACTCAGGTTTGTTGACTTAAGGTAAAGTAGCAGTGCTTTAGTTGCTTTCTGCGCAACTGAGGCAGATGCCCAAGTTCCTAGTATCTTCTGCACACAAAATGGTCCGGGGTCAAGTCGATTCAAAACCATCCGTAGCTGGCATCGCTGTGTGTCGTAGCAAGCGCAGCTGCACAGGACGTGTTCGATGGTCTCTTCATCTCCGCAGTAGTCACATGTAGGAGTGTCTGCCATACCAATGCGAAAGGAGTACGCCTTTGTGAATGCAACACCCAACCAAAGGCGGCATAACAGTGTCGCATCGGAGCGGGAAAGGTGTGATGGTAGCTTTAGCTTGAGCGAAGGATCCAGTTCATAAAACTGACACCTTTGGAAGGTGGTAGACGACCAGAACGTGCGTGTGAGATCTCGAGCCAGCAGGTAAAGTTGTCTTGCTGCATCATTCCTTGATAGAGGAATCGGGACTACACGGGTTTCTTCATGGGCTGAGCGGGCTGCATCATCGGCTAATTGATTTCCGGTAATACCGATATGTCCAGGCAGCCATTGATATATAATATCATGCCCTCGTGCTAGAGCTTCATAATGGCAATGTCTTATTTCTTCTACCAGTTGGTCATGGCTCCTCCTACGCATGGTAGACTGCAAACTCTGAAGCGCTGCCTTCGAATCACAGAATATGACCCATTTTCCTGGACGTTCTTGAACGAGATATTGTAAAGCAGCCCTTATAGCAGCAAGCTCTGATGCCGTAGATGTAGTCATATGCGACAACTTAAACTTGATTGTCATTTCTGCAGCCGGAATTACAGCGGCACCTGATGAGCTGCTGGATGAGACGGACCCATCAGTGTATATCTGCGTTCGATCTAAGTACAACTCATGTAATAATAGCAGTGTTGCTTGCTTCAATGCTACTCTGGAGTGACTGCTTTTCTTTTTGATTCCAGGAATTTCTAGACGTACTTGCGGCTGGTCGAGGCACCACAAAGGGCATGCCGTTCTCGCAGCTGGCGTATATCCTGATGGAATGCTGTTTAGGTGCTTGGCTATGACGTCTGAAAACGTAGCACGTGGTCTTCCGGAAGGTAGAAGGGCCAAGTGGTGGTAGGGGACACGGCTAGCATGTCGAATGTGCGCTCTGAGGCAATCCACAACTATATATGTCCTGACCGGATGGTCTTTGGCAAGCATGATTGTGGCATAAGTAGAAGCGCATCGGGGCAGTCCTAGGCAGATACGCAGTGCCTGACCCTGCAAACTCTCCAATGAATGAGTATTCGATTTGCAAGTGTTAGTCAGCACCGGCAAGCTGTAGCGCAATAGACCCAGAAATAGGGCCCTGTACAGCTGTAGCATGGAGGCCACAGAAGTTCCCCATGCTTTACCGCACAAGAATTTCATGATATGCACAATAGATAGCAGTCTCTTCTTCAAGTACGCACAATGTGGGCTCCACGAAAGACTTCTGTCGATAATTATGCCCAGGAAACGATGCGTCCGTGCATATTTGACACTCTGCCCATTGATGTAAACAGGGTATGGCGTCATTGATTTGCGTGTAAACGCCATCAACGCGCACTTCACAGTTGATATATTTAGGCCTTGTTTCTGAAGGTAGGCTGTTGTGAGGGTTGCTGCCCGTTGTATTCGTGCACGCACCTGAGGGCGAGTAACTGCAGCACTCCAGAGGCAAATATCATCGGCGTATGTGGATAGGCACACCGACTTTGGCAGAACCTTCACCAGACCAATGAGGGCCACATTGAACAATGTGGGGCTTAAAACACCTCCCTGAGGTACTCCGCAGTAGGTGTAATGTTCAGCAGTTTTACCCTCATCTGTTTGCATAAAGAAACCCCTGCCAGTTATATAGTCTTTTATCCATTGAAACATTCGTCCACCAATGCCCATTGCTGCGAGAGAAGTGAGGATGGAATCGTGAGCAACATTATCATATGCACCCTTCACGTCAAGAAAGAGTGCCACTGATATGCGCTTGCGACTTTTTTCTTGTTGAACAAATGTCGATAAATCAATGACACAGTCAATGGAGGAGCGGCCCCGACGAAAGCCTGCCATGCAAGAAGGGTATTTGGTGTATCGTTCCAAGTACCACTCGAGACGAAATAGAACCATTCTTTACATCACTTTTCCGAGGCAGCTTGCGAGGGCAATAGGGCGATACGCTGTCAAGTCCAATGGTGATTTTCCCGATTTCAAAAGTGGTATTAATCGACTTATTTTCCATTCTCGGGGAACACTGCCGCTGAGCCAGGAGTTGTTGAAGCATGTTAAAAGTTCTTTTCTAGCTTTTTGTCCAAGGTGTCCCAACGCACTATAAGTAATACCATCAGGACCTGGCGATGACATGCGCTTAGAAGCGACTAACGCACCTTCCAGTTCTTCCATGGTGAACGGAGTGTCCATTTCTGGTAATCGCGTCTCAGGAATGATGGGCCTTGGATCATCACCGGTGACTTCAATGCCCATCACATGCTTTGGGGAAGCACTAGGATGAATGCCAGGGGCCGGAACCTTGTTACATTCGCTTCCGATTACGACCTTTCCATCATGAACGATGGTACCCCCACATATCTGCGGGGTCTCACGTATGGCAGTTGCCTTGACCTGACATTGGTGTCACGGTGCTTCTCTCACAAAGTTAAGTGGTTTCGCGATATTGAGACTCATGGGAGTGATCACATACCCACCTACGTGACGATCGATGGTATCATAAAAAAATTATCTTCCGGTGTTGCAATTGGCACTGACTGGTCGATGTTTGCATCGCGTGTTGAGAACGCTTGCCAAGAAGGCCTCGCCTGCAGCCTGGAAAATACCATAGTGGAAGCTATGCAAGCGTCCAAACGCAAATTACCATTTTCGTCTAAAGTAACACAGTCTGACATCGAACTGGAAAAATTACGAGCTATACGAAGGCGTGCGGAACGACGATACAGACGCACAAGATCAATTTACGATCTGAGGGAAGCAAGGCGGCCACCCTCATAATTTTTAGAATCCCTCCAGTGTGAGTGGAGTTACAAATGTTTCTCGCACTCTGCATTTGCTATCTCACGTCTCTCGTCTCGATGAGAGCACCGGAAGCTAACCAGGGAGAGATGGCTTGGATACAAAAAAAAAATTGGCCCGAACAAAGTGTTTATTTGATGTTCTGCGCAAGAAAATCGGTGAATGGTATTCTGAAGGCGCTGCGTTAGAGTGCCTCGAGCGTGTAATGGAGGCGAACAAGCGCATCTAAGCAAGTTAGGCACGAGCGCCATCTGGCATTTATTTTCGAAAACGAGGGTGTGCGACAGCGGAGAAAGATGCGCGCCAGTCACGGAGGTGATAATGTGTAGAATGCAAAGCTGCGGGCAGATGCCACCACCGTTCCGTCGTAGCAAAGCTTTGGAAACACCTTCGTGAGCATCGCCTTGCACTGTCAGCGCAGCGCGTTCAACGCTACAGTGCTTAAAGATCACTTGTGTGTGCCTCTTCTAGTATAAAGACAGACATGCAAAACATAACCATGTTGTTGTGGCACCACAGATATGCGCAATATTTGCTTTTTTAATTGACAATCGCGCAACGATGAACGCTAAACCTTGAGCAATATTGGTGGGCGCTGCGGATGGGGTCGGTCGTTTGGCGCCGTTTGAGGTATCGTTAGGGCGGACAGACAGACAGACAGACAGACAGACAGACAGACAGACAGACAGATCAAAAATTTTCCGTCGAAGGTCGCCAAGAAAGACTATCGTCATAAACGCCATGCAGCCTCGTGACCTTGACTGCTTTTTCTATGCTTTTTTCTTCTTCGAATACGCGGTTTTTCGAATAACGCATGAGCAAGTTGCGGGCTCCCGTGGCGATCCAAGTAACGGCCGAGTGCACCTTGCTCAAAGAACCAACGGCTGATACGCGGCTAAGAAGAGTCACTTTTCAGATTCTTCCGCCTTTTGTCGAGAGAAGAGACACTAGTTTTTAGCTGATTTGAGAATTTACTTTAAATTTTAAACTGCGTGCTGCACTATACTATTTTACTCACGTGTTCTCAGGAGCTTTCGGCGTCTACTACCGATCGGCAGCGTTTTCTGACCATGTTCATAAAGTGTTGCAGTGCCGCCTATTCAAATGAAAGCATTATTATTAGTCAAATGGGTCAATTGCGTGCTGACAGCCAAAATCATTTTCCAGTTTATGCACTTGGTGCCAAACCTGGCAAATGAATGTAAATTTCCAAAAAACTGTGTGCATGACATTTTTTACTCGGTCATCCGCTCATCCATTTCCCTACTCATTCGATGGTTATCATTTAACAAGAAAAATGGAATATAAGTACCTCGGCCTTCATTTCACTCACAACATGTCCTGGTCCAAACCCATTGATATTACGTATAATAAAGCCCATAAGAGATTAGGTTACTTACAGCGCGTTCTCCGTGTAGCACCAAAAGAAACCAAGCTCTTAGCATTTAAAACGTTAGTACGGCCATTACTCGAATACGGTTGTGTCGTATGGAATCCACACAAAGCGTCCGACATTGCAAAACTAGAATTCATACAAAAAAAAAGCCGTCCGTTTTATCTGCCGAAGATATGACCGGGATTTTTCACCTACGTCCAACTTAGCACCTTTGGGTTTAACTCCTTTATCTGCCAGGCGCCATTCAGAATGCTTAAAGCTCCTGTACACCTTGATTAATTCGCCGCGCTTGCCCTCGCTCCCCAGGTATCTGCAGTTTGCCACACCACCCTCTGTTCACACCAGTAGTCAACATGCGCTAAATATTATGCCACTTCACCCCAAAACTGATTTGTTTAAGTATAGTTTTTTTCCCTTCGCTATTGAGTTCTGGAACTTGCTACCCGGCGATACCCGCGGGCTCCCTTTGGAGCAGTTTCTGAGTGCAATATCACATGCGTGTTAAGTAAATATTTCCATGTTCTTTTGCTTTCTGCGGTCTTGCTCTGTTCATTCTGTATATTGTGTAGTACTATGAACCACAAATTCGTGCCATATGCTCATGTTTTTGTTTCTGCTTGTTATCACCTGATCATTTGTATGTCCACTCCTGCAATAGCCCTAATAGGGGCTGCAGTATGTATAAATAAATAAATAAATAAATAAATAAATAAATAAATAAAATGAAATTATGTATGTTCTGGAATTTGCAACTTCCTCTGAGATAGCGTTTTAATGCGCGCTTATTGCTTTTTTTTGTATTTCAATGAGGGTAGAGGATGGCTCGTGCGCGTATGCAACTGCCGGTGGCACAACGGGTGGACCCACTACAATTTCCCGCGTGTTTACTGGACCTCTGTGCTTTACTGCCTGGTACCACCAGTCCGGTACTGTGCACCATGCTGCGGAGTTCTCGGCCAAAGGATCCGATGGTGTGCGACGAAACTTCTACATGACTCACCAGGAGATGTCGGGACGCTGGCAGCGAGTCATATATTCCGATAAGAGGAAGGGTCCCATTGAGGTGGGTGAAATAATAATCATGAACTGCAGATATCAGTTCTCGAAGAAGGCGCCTTAATCCTGAATTTCTCGTGCTCTTAAGACGTTACATTTTATGGGTCGTGAGGGGTGGCGTGAAAATAACTGCCAAAGGCAAACTGTTTAACAAAATTCATATCGAATTGCTTGTCGGTACATACTAAGAAAATAGTGGGTAGCATGGCAGGTGGGAGGAGATGAAGCCTAAAAGAGAGTAAAGAAGCTGAGCCAGGACTGGGCACGCCGGAAAATGCTGGCTTTGTCAGAAGTCCCGGAAAAGTAATAAAATTTAGCGGGGACAGAAACGTCACTGTTGCTGGGGACGTAACAGTTTCACGCTTGTCGTGTGTGTCACTTTTCGCTCTGCGCGTGGCATAATAACCGTGGTATATTCATTATTTTGAGTACCCAGCATTCTGGGCCAGCAAGAATGTCCTTCTACACAATCCAGTTCTTATTTGGCCTAATAAAACTACCACTCGCCGACTAGGATAATCACAACTATTTATGGAAATGTACAATGTACATATTCGTACGTTATATGGTACAAGAAAAAGCATCAAACTCATCAATGACCATGACAGCGGTCACAGATGATTTGTACCAGATCTTATGGAGATTTTATTTTACTGTTCAATTGTTGCTTTTAAACTCGCACTACTATAGGTGAAAAAAAGCATGTTCTAATCGTTTTGCAAGATTTCACGCAATGTATATTCCAACAGTGATGTTTCCAGCAGCATTCACGAACTGTTGAAACTCGGAAAATGGTTCCGGCGTTTCTCCGTTCAGTAACCGGTATATTATTTTTTTCACAGAAATAATAGCTAATACTTATAAGGTGGCTCCTATTATATTTGTATCCTATGAGCTTTTGTTGGTAAAACAATGAAGGATTTTTTTTCTTCCAGATACGAGTCTACTACTTCGTCAGAGACTCCTTTGAGGAATCTACTTTTGCCCTTGACGATCTGACACTGGAGAGCGGCGAGTGCCCGCCAGGTAGTAACAGTGGGATCATGCAATGCAAATTTTGAAAGCTGCGAAAAATAATTTTGCCGCGTTTTCTTGTAGTCACCTAATATATGCTTAAATATTGCCAGAAATAAACAATAACACAGTGCCAGCAAAAACGGTGCAGAAATAGATGTGAACTCCAACTAAGGTTCACCAATAGAACATATCGCCAAGGTATTGTTTAACGAGGTTAACTTTATCTTGTACATGCGTCATCAGTACTCAAGAATGACTTTTTCTGGAGCTAGGTGGGTCATTTTAACTCACGCCACAGTAAAAAAAAAAGACTTTAAACGAATATGACAGTGACGAAGTGTAAAGAGCGCTGACTGGTTTATTCTGATAGAACCAAATGTGTGTTTATACGAAGCGCCTACATGCGCGAAGAAGAAAGGCAAAAGATAGAATAATATCAATCAGCATGAAACGTACAGGGTGATATCTAGATGAGTCTAATCGCCAATTCTCTAAGAACCTGAGCATATCTTTAATCAGTCCAAGGGAATAAATCGGTAGCCTGTCACTCTCCCGCACATGCTTAGAATATCTACCAACTGGATAACCTTTATGACGCACTAGTCTTTTTGCCGATCTAAACGCCAATTTTTTAAAACTTAGGCATGCAAGGCTTAGGGGAGGGGGGGGGGGCGTTCCTCACATTTTTCGGGCTCGATCTGCTCGCATAGTCTCTGCTTTTGTTGTACGTGTCATCACACGTTGGTAGTGTGTCACGTGACCTTGTAGGTCTCCTGAATTTCTCGGATATGGTGTACCTTACGGCTGGGCCTATTGAAGATGCCCTCACGGGCTCTTCATATGCGTAGGCGTGAGTGCTCGGCACAAGTAACGCCTGGTAGCTTTTGAGTGTCGCTACGTTAAAATATCAGACTTTGAAGGACCGAAAACATGTTTTGTTGCCATGATTGCTCCATTAAAGCTAGTTTATTGAAGTGAGCTCTAAATGTTCCAACAGATTGCTATGTAGCATTGTACTGAAGATCTGGAGTACCCATTCAAGCAAGACTTGTGTTCGGCCCGGACGCATGAGCAGTATAATATGAGCGGTATTGGTAGGATACTGTGATACTCACCATTTTAGCGTATATATGAGCAAGGAGAAAACGTGACGCGGATGCAGTGCTGACTTACACCAACTGCTCCTCTTTTTACACAGGGGTATATATGTTCTACAGAAGCGAAAGCACGCGGGTGCTTTGTACGTGAAATATGCATGTAAAAGTCAAAGATGCATATGCGAGCAATGTGCGCTAAAGAGTGAAACGTGGAATGCTAACACTCCCAAGCATATCGTACTTCTAGGCAAAAATGCCGTCGTTCAGAACAACATTCGTTTTCGAAAGCAGTCATTAAAGTATGAACTTTCGTGATTAAGTTATCGTATTTCTAATGCACCTGACGCGTCCTGTTCGGAAGCATGAACAAAAACGCACTTCCAAACAGATTTGCTTTTGTTTGTGGCAAACTATGTAATCTATCGCTGTTGCTTCATTTTCGACGCAAACATTTGATTCATATTTGATTCATTTCAGAGCCTACAGCTGGTTCTTGTAATTTCGATTGGGATGACAGGTGCGGCTATGACCTTGGGAAGGGGGAAAACAGTTGGAAACTATTGGGCAGCCAGCGAGAAAGCTTTTTCTTGCCTGACTATTCTACTGGCACTATTAAAGGTGAGGACATGATACCACGCAGTTATAAACGTCGTGGTAGAATACGAGAAATGTGTTTTCTCTCAAGTTTCTTTACTCGTTTTTTACAATCAGTAGATATGTAGTTTTTTTTCAGTGGCGCAGCTTTTTTTTTGTTGTTCGAAAGTAGTACCAGAATCCTTCAATACTTCTACTGGTCATGAAGTTTCGACGAAGGTGTGATTTAGACAGGAGCAACCGCTATAGGAGCACCCTCGGCCGCGGCGGGGCATAGGAGAGGCCACGGCGCTGCAATTGTACGGTATGCGCTGGAGCTGTGAAACCTTATAAAATGTAGCCGCGAAGGTTGAATACGTCTTTGGAGTGACGTTACCTTCAAGTAAATTTGGGAAAGCTTTAGTATAGTGTAATTTAGCGACGAATAAGACCTTGACGCTAGAAATTCGATGGCAAGCTGATTTCTGTGTAAGATATGGTACCGTTATAAAAGCATGCTTACTTTTTTGCTGAAGCATCCAGTGTGCATTTGTGTACTATACAGAGTTCTTCAACGGCTCTGGTGGTTCTTCACGCATCGCGAAAGTGCAGTGGTTGCAACTTTTGACAGCGAATATCCAGCCTTCCAAGCTACATATACACTCGGTGTTTCTATATATGAAGATAGATATCTTAAAATAGCCTCGCATGTATTAAACCAACGCCCACTTTCAATGAATTAGTGCTTTTAATTCAGCAAGCCATGAGGATCAAGCAATACTTCGTATGACGATTACCTCGTTTCCGCATTTTGTTTCGCGTTAATTTATCACTAGGGTGCCGTAGCGCGCTTTAGGTTCGGTTCACCAAGCAATGTATATTGTTTCTGGGTCCTTTACTATGCTGTGTGGCTTGTTCATGTTGTGTTTTTTCCGTCCTTCTTTATTGTTTATTCTATAAAGGCGAAAGCCTTACATGCCTCCTCAGACGTGAAAATTGACCGACTGCGTCCCGCCCCGGAGGCGTCAACGTGTGACGCAAAAAGTTATCCTCTATTGCTCAGAACGCATTCATGTCAAAAATTTGCACGCTTTTACAGCTTGCGCAAGTTTTTTTTTAGCATTGTGGTGCAACCTCTCTTGCGCCGTCACCCTAGCAAACATCTATTGGATAGCGCTGAAGTCTCTGTTGCATGCAACGGATGTGTGATTTGATTTTTCTAAGCTGTGAGGAGCTGCATGTAGCTCCACCTGTTCGACATATATCACCTATACACTTTTGGTCATCTCAGTACATATATAAACAAAAACCGTGCGCATTTCACTCATCGGTCTTCTGCATTTCATACTGGCATAGATCGAGGAAAAGGCGGCAGCATGCACACCTTTAATAAATTCGTCATTATTTACTAAAATCATGATTGATTGATTGATTGATATGTGAGGTTTAACGTCCCAAAACCACCATATGATATGAAAGACGCCGTAGTGGAGGGCTCCGGAAATTCAGACCACCTGGGGTTCTTTAACGTGCACCGAAACCTGAGTTTAAGGCCCTACAACATTTCCGCCTCCATAGGAAATGCAGCCGCCGCAGCCGGGATTCGATCCCGTGACCTGCGGGTCAGCAGCCGAGTATCTTAGCCACTAGACCGTGCGGCGGATCACCTACTAAAATTATGCCAAGAGAGCTCATGCACAGTGTCGATGCAGCCCCAAGTCTCCAGCTCACTGACAATTCTCGTCTGCACTTGGTAGGCGGGCGAGCTCTGCATTTTTTTGCACTGTACGTCTACGCCATGAGGCTGCGAAAAATCTTCGGCACAGCGTCGGCAAAAGTTTCAAAACGTCGCGCGGTGACTTCACACACCACCTCCGATTGGCCACTCAACCACGCGAACGATGTCACTCTCATCGAAGTGCTTTTAGTACACGCGCACATTCAGCGAAACAAAAGTGAAACCACCCGTTTCTTATCGCGGTAATGCGACGCGCTGCCACTTTTCCCGCCGATCACTGTCTGTACTCAGCGAGAACTTAGAGGCTATTGTCACTCATTTTGTAACAGGGTTTACAACAAGGTTGTAATGATGGTTGTTGGTGGTTTTCGTGTGTTTCTACGCGCGCGTGAGGGTTTCAGAAGATGAGCTACGGTTTAATAAAAGTCAGTTGCGAGTGTGCGCTTTTCTGTGTCTCTTCTTTCTCCGTGTTTTGCGCCAACCATACTCTACTCAGCGTAATAATTACATTTTGATTGACAGTGCTCACAAAGCGTAAACGCAGCCACCAGATCAAGTTGGGTGGGCTTTGAGCGCACAGGCTCATACTTTCGCCGGTTGTCCAAATCGTCGGACAGAATCCAAACGACAGACGGACAAACAGGGAGGCAGGTAGAGCAAAATTTTTGCTTTCAATTATCCCAAGAAATACCTCCGTCATTTAAAGCAAAACAAACAGACCAGCACATGTAAGCACAATAAAGATAGGAGAAATAGAGAACCTGTGCGCGGGTTATTTCACACAATAAAGAAAGTTTCAAACAAGGTGGAAGTAGATGTGTTTGTGTATTGCTACACAAAAATAATAATACTTTGTAAGGGTGACTCGTTTCGTACCACACGCCCAGGATGCACAAGAAACACCAGTGTATTTTGTTTTCTGTGCACGAGGCCCTGTTTACAGCTTCCCATTTCAGCGCAGCAAGATGCAGGTACATAACAGAGATAAGGCTATGTCTCATTGACAAGCATTCTAACGAAGCAAAACTAGAAGTTAATCGTTAGTGGGGATGGGCGCGTCTCAGCGTATCGCAACGGCTGCGTTTAAATATCACTGTTTAATAAATGTGTCGTTTTGTCTAGAAACTTCTACATAGTTACAGCCAGTGTCATTCAAAAATAAGGTGCCAGCTGTACCAGCGCGGCTGGATTACTTTGAGTGCGAAAAAAATCGTACACCTGAATGAGGCTGGCATGTATGAATACAACGAATTTCACAACAAAAAAACAAAAAGGCGCCAGGCCTGCGCTGAAGGCGCAGCACATTCTCAGCGAAAGCTAGAAGAGCGGCCTCTCAGAGTCTTTTCTAGACACTAATTGCGTAACCGCTGCAAGCACGCTTGCTGTGTACCACTATGGCAATAATAATATTAATTGCTAGGTAGTAGGCTGGCAATCACTATGCTATTTTTCGTCATTCTTCTGAGAAGCGTGGCATCTGCTAAACTTTTGCAAAGAATTCGTGTCAATTGTTTATGCAGTAGCTGACGACGATGAAGAATGAAGCCTTCAGTGGGTATTCGCCACATTTAATTTCTTTCCCTGCATTATCGAAATCATCTGATTCCACAAGTAACGGCACTAAAAATATTGGCATTGTTTACGTGGATAATTAAAATTGGCAGCAACAAATAGAATCAAACACCCGTAAAGCAGAAAGCGCCTTATAAATGCTAAACTGGTTTTGCAATAAGAATACAGGGATGCGCAGGGATACGTTACTCATGATATACAAACTTTACGTACGCCCCATTTTGGAGTTTGGTTGCGTTCTGTTTTCCGGAAGTGCTGCGTACAAATTAAGACCTCTTATATTGCTAGAAAGGCAAGCTCTGAGGCTGTCTCGGGCTACCTAGGTGTGTCGAGAATAGCGTGCTTTATTTGGAAGCTAGAATCATTCCACTTGATGCTAGATTTCGACAGCTTACTGTCCAAACCTTTTTAAAACTTTACGATGCGCCCCTCTTCTGTTCACAGACAGTTTTCATCAAACATACAGTTTCTTTCTTTCAGCGCCCGTGGTTTCGTTATCAAAGACCCCAAGTCATTTTCGTCGAGTCTCTGTTATCAAATCTTCACGTTTCCTTCCAGCATTTAACTCCCCAAACCCAATGCTCGGTGCCAGTTGACTTAATTTTCGATGATATTATTCCGAAAAATGCCAAGTTACTTCCAAAGCATGTTCTCGAAGGCCTCCTTCAAGACCATCTCAGTCATTTTCCAAAGTACGTCGTAATTGGGACGGATGCAACGCAAAATCTTCAGAAGGCTGGAGTAGGTGTTTTTTTTTTATCAGCTTAATTGGTCTTTCGCGCTCCGATTACCTCACTTCACACCAATTTATCTCGCAGAATTCCTGGCTAGTATAGCCTATCAGAATTTCAGTTTCTTTGGGTCCCTGGGCATGCTGGAATTGCAATAAATGAAATTGCTGACTCGCTCGCTTCGGCATTTTTTAATTTTCCGGTGGTACTAGTAGCTCCACAGTTTTCTTTTATTAGTTCCGAATGATTCAAACGCCTGTTAATCTTAAAAATCGAGGAAACATCGCTCCTACAATCTGAAGAATTTCGGCGCTTGCAATTCACATGGAACACCGCAAAATGCCTTTCCCGTCATTGTGAGGTGACCCTCAAAAGCGCTCGCTGTAGAGTTCCTCGGTTAAACGTTTATCTCCACAAATCAGGATTTTCATTACATAACCAATGTGCAGTTTGCAATAAACCGAAACAATAGATCACTTTTTTCTGACATGCTGCCGCTTCGCCTCACTGCGCCGAATAATTCTTGATAGAACGATTGGTATGCTCGGATGGCCAGTAATACATGCACCCTGTTAACGTTTGGAGCCAGTTAGTTGGGTGGGGGCCGCAGTGCTATTTTGTCAGCGCTACCTAAATTCATTCAGGCAACCGGAAGGACACGCTGCTAGTGGAACTGCCAGATATATTCAATTGTTTGCCCCCTTCTTCAATTTTGCTAATTTGTTTTATATATTCTGGTTTACCGAACTCTTCTGCACTTTTGCACGTTTTTTTCAAAGCAACAATATTATTGTTCTTGTCTAATTTCTATCTTTTTTTTAACAAGCGTTGCATAAAAAAATTTCATTATAAGGTGCAGTGTGGCCAATCCCCCTTGTGGGTATGAGCGAAGATCTTCTAGGCGGCAAGACAAGTTAAGAGCTGAACAAGAACAAGCTTTTATAATGAGTTTGAGGCAAGGAGGGTAAAAAAATTGCTGGAGAGGAAATTCCTGCCCACGAGTGAAGCCGTGCCAAACGTAACTTTGGCGGTGGTGGCAGCCATCTTACTAGGGGCATGATGAGCTGTTGGCATTCGGCAATATAGAAAGCGCATTTTCTTCGCACGCCCAACGAGTTTAACATGGCAACTTTTCCGGGCCAGATAATGCTCAAAGTGCGTCCTTTTGTTACTAGTTTTCTTAAGTAAGCCTCAAATTCAAGGCAAATTTTATTGAAGAGTAAGTCACCGGTACTAGTCTCATTGGATTATTTCTTCGGTAAGAACTATCTTGTAATTTAAAGCTATTGTATCATTTATACTAACAAATCAAAGCCACTTGATGTCTAAGTGAGAACCGCCAGAAAATAGGATGTTTTTGACATCTTTGGAGGGCAGTAGCCTGCATCATTACTGCTGGCATATCGTTGCCGGAGCTTCGAGCTTCCACTCCAACAATTTTTTTTAAACCTCCTTGGTCGGAGCATTGGACGACCCACTCGTTAGGCTATTCGCATTGTGTGATGCCTGGTTCTGCTTTTGATGTTCTAAAGCGCTTTATTACTCATATAACGTGATTCCTTTACCGACATCAAGCCCGCCTAAGACAACTTTGCGAACAAGTCCGAAGCATTAGCGTGGCTGAAGGTCAAAATATTGGACTGGCACGAAGCGGACCCGCGGTCGAGCCCCACTGGGTCATCGGTACAAGTTTTTTTTTATTTCGTGTGATAGTGGTTATCTACACCAGCAGTGGCGGCGGCGGACAACTACGATGCCGCGCGTGACATCAGTAGTAATCTCATAACAGCTTTCGCTGTAAAATAAAGACCGGTCTTTTCAGCTCCCTCTTGCGTGGCTGACCGTGACAAGTGTTTGATTCAGATGCTTACATAGTAAGTCTGACAGTGATACTTCATACTGCTGTTCTACTCTTGATGCTGCCAAATGATTCTGGTTTTCGTCTTGTACTTACTTTCGCGCTGTAACCTACACTGACTGCAATATATTTTTGATTTTTCGCACACATTCGACCTCCTAACCATAGAAAGTGTGATACCGGCATATCGTCTATTCCTACTTGATACGTCTTGTATATAAAAGTACATGGGTTGATGAATTCGTTTCATGCAACTTCATTTCCTTAGGTGGCGTCGTGTACCTGGATCTAAAAAATAACTATACATCTGCCGTCATGACTTCCCCAACCCTCCCTGGACGCTCTGGAGTTCAATGTCTTCAGTTCCAGTACTACCTTCCGTGGGCTGAGGCAGTTGCTCAGCGAGCGTACACCCTCAAGGCTACGGTAACAGGCAAGACAACTTGAGCACCAAATTTTACCGGTGAACTTGATGCTAAAAACAAAAAGCATAATATATAGTACAAAATGATAGTCCCGTTGTACATACCTTGTTTTAGGACCATGTAAACGCTGAAAGCTTTCTGAATCAATAGTGAACACAGAAGCTCACGCTACCACCAGTTAGGTATATCCCAAATTATTCTGCCATAGCTGCTCACTGCACCCAATGCAGCATTAAAAAATAGCAGAGGCTAAGCTAAGGAGACTCATTTATTTGCGTGCCAGTTGCTGTCGTATAAATTTGGCACTGATTTTGGTAATGTGTAAAAATAAAGAAATAGTGATGAATGTTTAGCAACCTCACAGTACTCGTTTCAGAGCAAAAGAAGTAATCTCACTTATGTAAAAACTGCTAAAAAAGACAGCCCTATTCGAAGTTTTCCCCTTCTTTAGAAAATATTTTTCAATGTTCTGGCGTCTTAAGAAAACTTGCACGTTAGTGAAATAATACGAGACTTCTCAGATAACCATATTTTCACCACAATTCCACTGCGGTAACTCGCTCCACGTATCAGAAAAATTTTTGTCTCGTGTTTTTATTGATAACACAACGGTAGTTTTTCTCTAAATACAAACAATACGTTTGAAAAGGCCAGTTGGCTCCCAGCGTTGGTTTATAAAATCTTGTCACATATATTTGAACCCTTAACCCTTATATATATATATATATATATATATATATATATATATATATAATATATATATATATATATATATATATATATATATATATATATATATATATATATATATATATATATATATATATATATA
Source organism: Rhipicephalus annulatus (assembly GCA_013436015.1). Taxonomy (NCBI): domain Eukaryota; kingdom Metazoa; phylum Arthropoda; class Arachnida; order Ixodida; family Ixodidae; genus Rhipicephalus; species Rhipicephalus annulatus. The sequence goes on along the minus strand of WOVY01010175.1, from coordinate 344,256 downwards.
TATACGTTTGAGCCGCTTGGCTTCCAGATGGCGCTGACTGACACTCCCACTTCTAAAATTCACAATTCACATATAAACCCCCCAAAAAAGGGTGGAGGGAAGGCCGCTGTGATAGCTCAGTGGTTAGAGCATCGAACGCGTTATTCGAAGGTCGTAGGTTCAATTCCTGCTCATGGCTGGTTGTTTCTTCACCCACTTTTCTTTCTTCTTATTTACATTCCATTTGTTTTGATAACTTGCCCTATACATTCCTTGGCATTATTGTCTGTTAGATCTCATTATTATTGTGTCAAAAACACAGAAAACGAGCCCTTAGGTTTACACTTCTTTTCCTTATTCATTAACGAGGGTCTCGCACTAGCAGACTTGGTGTCATTAGGTTGTATACGAGGGACTATTGGTCAGCTGCCCGCTCGTAATAAGTTCACGTGCTACGTGACGCCACACATGCGCATGTTTCACACTCGCCGCTTGGCTTACAGATGGCGCTGACTGAAACTCCCACTTCTAAATTCACATATAAACCCAAGAAAGTGGATGGAGGGAAGGCTGCTGTGATGATAGCTAATTGGTTAGAGAATCGAACGCGTTATTCGAAGGTCGTAGGTTCGATTCCTGCTCACGGCTAGTTTTTTCTTCACCCACTTTTCTTTCTTTTTACTTACATTGCATTTATTCTAATAACTCCCTCTATACATTCCTTGGCATTATTGTCTGTTAGATCTCAATATTATTGTGTCAAAAACACGGAAAACGAGCCCTTAGGTTTATAGGTTTACACACTTATTTCCCTTAAGTTTATATATATATATATATATATATATATATATATATATATATATATATATATATATATATATATATATATATATATATATATAGAGAGAGAGAGAGAGAGAGAGAGAGAGAGAGAGAGACAGAGCCAAGTAGATCCTCCGTGAGCGGTCACAACGTGGTTTATTTCGACGTTTCGGCCTAGAGTATGGCCTTCATCAGGAATGAAGGTACAGTTTGTTGGGGCTCAGCTTTATACAATCTCAAATCAGAGGGAAAGAAAAAAAATGGAAAAAAAAGACAGTCAGAAAAGGAAAAAGAAAAAAGAAAAAAAAGGAAAGAAATAAAGTAGAAAAAGAACATAAGGTGGACTCCCCCAGGCGCCCCCTTCCACTCTTCCTTCCCCTTCCCCCTACATCTCTCTCCCTTTTTCCCTTTCACCTTTATGATGTCGGTGGTTTGTGTATGCTTCCTTTCACTAACGCATTCTTCCCGACCAGATGACGCCTCCTGGCTCTGGCGGTTTAGTGTGGGGCAAAAAGAGCTTTTTTAAGAAGTTTAAGCCTTTGACTACTCAGCGCCCCGTCGACATTTCGTCGTAGAAAGAGGGGTGCCGCGTATTGCGGCAGAGGCTGGTAAGCAGGCGCAATGTGAATTCCTTGCCCGCTTCTGGATTACGCGTGCAGTAGGGGCCTCCCGACTGTGCACAGGGTTGCTGTTGGGCATGTCATGCTTGGAACAATTGATTGGGTAGTAAACTAAAAACACAAAACAGACGACAGCTGTACTTAGGAGGAGTAGTTACACTTGGAATTGTTTTGAGTTGTCCAGTGCCCTTCGCAGCTGCAGTGCCGTGAACTCAGTTACTATTTTCATTATTGCCGTTATTGTTTTCTAATGCTTTATTGCTGCAAGTGTACCAGGATTCTCATTTATTCCTCTATTGAGGTTGTTAAATCGGTGGATAAGGTATGACTCTCGTTGTTCACGTTCTCGGTTCGATTTAAATCCCGTCTCTAAGAGCGTTACTGATAGTTTGTCGAATGCATGGTCGGTAAGATGAAGATGTTTTGATAGGGGTAGATTTGGGGCTGATTTCGCATGGGCTTTGTGATTATTGAAGCGAATCCTAAATGGTGTTTCTGTTTGTCGAATGTACTGCATACCACACACGTTGCATTCGAGTAGGTATGCCACATTAGAGGAATCACATGTTAGGTTTCCACGCATGTTCATCGAAAACTTTGATTGTGTGCTGGTTGCTTTGTGCGTTTCTTGCATCGCATTACATAAAAGACATCGTGACTTTAAACAAGGTCGGCATGAATTATTGGGGGGTGAGGTATTGATTTGAAAGTGGACAAGTGTGTCTTTGAGGTTGCGTGGTCGTCGGTAAACGACGTCTGGAGCGAATGGAAATGCGCGTTTCAGACGTTCACTTTGTTCCAGAATGTTGTAATGTCGTTTAAGGATTTTGTTTACATTGGGGAAGTTTTTGCTGTAAGTCAAGTAAGTCAAGCAGAGGCTTGTTCGTTGTGGGTCTTCTCGTGGTGGTCGCTTCATAAGTAAGTCTTCACGCTTCAGTTTTCTCGCTTTTTGAACAGCGTCATCAATTACATGTAGTGGGTATTTTTTTTTCTCGAGCATAAGTTTTAGCCTCTGTGAGCTCGTGTCCAAATCCGCGTCTCTTGAGCAGATTCGCTTAAACCGGTGAGCCTGGCTGTATGGGATACTGTTTTTGCAATGGCGCGGGTGATCGCTTTGGTAATGGAGGTATTGTTGTCGATCCCTTGGTTTGCGATATAGAGTGGTAGAGAGCTTGTCCTCTTCTATCGTTATGGTGACATCAAGAAAATTTACGGTTACTTGCGAGTATGTGTGCGTGAAGTGTATGTTCGGATATACAGCATTGTAAGTGTCGATAAACCGAGAAGTTCGTCCTCACTGAGGATCCAAATAGGAAAGATGTCGTCTATGTATCTTCTGTATGACAGTGGTTTCAAGGAACTTTGTGCAACATGTTCCAATTCTAGCTTTCCCATAAATATGTTGGCATAATTGGGTGCCATTTTGGTGCCCATAGCAGTCCCGCTGATTTGTCGAAAATGCTTTTGGTTAAACTCGAATGATTTTAATTCGAGGACCATCCTCGTCAAAGTTGCGATGGCAGAGAAATCTGGGGTGTTAGATTGTCTATGGTTTGTGTACATGTTTTCTAAAGCAGCTATGCTGTCATCGTGAGGAATACTTGTATACAATGAAGAGACATCAAGGGTAACCAAGTACGAGTTTTGTGGCACACACAGACCTGCAATGTCTCGAAGAAAATGTGTGGTGTCTTTATGTACGACGCGTTTTATGTGGCTTATTAGTTTGTCCACGTACCCTGATATGGGTTCAGTTATTGTACCGATGCCTGATATGATAGAAATATTCGCGCAACCTTAGGCTTCTAGTGAAGTTGTCGAGTTCTCTGAGTATATATATTTACACACACACACACCACACACACACGCGCACACACACACACACACACACATATATATATATATAAATATATATATGCATATATATATATACATACATATATATATATATATATATATATATATATATATATATATATATATATATATATATATATATATATATATTGACCCGTGTCTACATGTGGACAAAAACGATGATGGGGGGATTTAGTGGACACCAGGTAGTGGGCCTCTGGCTTGACGCGAGAACGAAGAAGATCTTGTGGCTCAGCTGTTGAGAACACGCTGCTTTTGCTGCCTCAAGGCGTACTTGTGCTTTGTTCGTGTTGTACTGCGACACTGGTGGAGGTGCTGGCCCGCGACCCCGCCTGATGCTCCACACTCCCACGGGGAGCCGTTCATCCAGCCCATAAGCACTTGTCGACACTCCCGTGCATCGCTTCAGTCGTCGCTTGCGAGGCCTCCTTCCAGAGTTCACTCTCTCACAGGAACACTCAACAAAACACCGCTCAGATCTACCAATGGCCACCGCCAATCCACAACAGTTACTACGAGACAGTAGTTTGCCAAACCCATCTCAGGTAACATTTTTTTCACCGCTGGTGCCTGATCGCTTTGGTGGTGGAGCACATGAAGACGTCGAAGAATGGCTTGATCACTATGAACGTGTCGCTAACACCAACCAGTGGTCCCTTGAACAAAGGCTTTCCCGCGCCTATTTTTATCTCGACGACAGCGCTAAAACTTGGTACGAAAACAGAGAAGGCAGTTTGTCATCATGGAGCGACTTTAAAAGAGGGATGATTGACACATTTGCCGATGTCGACCGGCGCGAACGTGCGCAGCATTTACTCGAGCTACGGGTTCAGAAACCCAATGAAACGGTCGCAATGTTCGCTGAGGACATGACCCGTCTCTTCCGTAAAGCTGACCTGCACATGACCGACGACAAAAAGTTGCGCTACCTCATGCGCGGCGTTAAAGAGCAATTGTTCGCCAGACTTTTGCGGAACCCGCCAAGCACCGTGACAGACTTCATCAAAGAATCAAATCAAATCAAAGTTTATTTACATCCTGAAGATGTGGGCAAGCTTGGGCGAAAAGCGAAACAATTCGCTTGAGGAAAGCCCAAGCCCCCATATACAAGGCATACAGTAGAGACACACAAAGATGTGAAAACGCTATCAGAAAACAAACTAGCGCGTTACATACATGAAAAAAATACTAACACAGATACTCTCACGGAATCATACCAGCGCGTTACATGAGAAAATAAAAGAGAAAGGAGGAAAATGTTGAATGTGACACTTTAAACCTTTGTTTCTACAATATTTATGACAACAATGATACAGGGTATGTGTAAATGTTCATGCCGATAGTCAATCGATAGAGAAAATGATTTTACCCAACAATTTATTCAAAACAACAGGCAAACATCAAACAAACAAAAGCAATGTAAATATATTGTTACCAACTCAACGTCCTCTTCTTCTCCTACCACCATGTTCCCCGCTACACAGGTGCACATACCTAAATTACACATGTGGTAACACTATCTCTCTTCATACAGTACAGCAAATATTTTTTTTACGGGGATTGGTTACAGGAAGTGCTTTTTAATATGACTTATACTGCGTTTCTCTACTTCTATTTCGCTTCTGAGGAGAGTATTTAGCAAGTGAGGCAAACAATACTGTAACATTTGTCGTCCGTATTCAGTTCGGCAGAAGGGGATGTTCCAGAAGTATTGTTTGCGGAGAGAATTGAAAGGAGCATTTCCTCTTAGATTAGCAAGATTTAGAAGGTCATGCTGATTTTTATAAACATACTTTTTATATCTGATAGCTAGTTTCCAATCATAAAATTTTTCTATGGGTACAACGTTAAAACGATGAAACAAATCCTTTGTGTGCACATGATATTCAACGTTAGCTATGGACCGAAGAGCCCTTTTTTGTAACATTAATATTCGATGGTTATTTCTCTGTGTGGAATTTCCCCACACCAAAAAACAATAATTTATGTGAGATAAAAAAAGCGTGCTGTACAGCATGAGTTTTATCGATACAGGAAGAATGTGTCGAAATTTTGCAATGGCACCCACACTTTTAGCCACGTGAGATTGAACGTGGTCAAAATGATCGTCCCAGGACATATTTTTTTGAAACAGCACACCTAAAATTTTTATTGAGTTCACAAATTCTATAGGTGCCGTGCCTAAAAATAAGGAACTATCAATGATGACTGAAAGCTGACGCGGATGAAAAAGAACGGCCTTTGTTTTTTTATCATTGATCAACAGCGAGTTTTCTTTACTCCACTTTTGTATGTCTTCAAGGGCGTTATTTATTTCAGGTGCTAAAATTTGCAAATTTTTTCCAGTGAAAAATATGCTGGTGTCATCAGCGTAAATTACATAAGTTGGTGTTTTGTTGATAGTGTTTATGTCGTTTATGTAAAGGATGAACAATAAAGGACCCAATATGCTGCTGTAACGATGAAACAGCCGTTCCTATGCTGACACATTGAAACCTATGCTTCAAGTAGGATTTTATCAAAAGCAGTGGCGCGCCGCGAATACAATATAGTACAGTTTTTCTAACAAGGTTGCATGCTGAATCCGGTCAAAGGCCTTAGAAAAATCTATGTAAATGCCTACACATATCTGTTTTAATTCAAAAGCCTTAACAATAATTTCCTGGTGGGTTAGTAGTGCAGATTCAGTTGATTTGCCGTGGAGAAAGCCATGCTGAGACTCATTAATTAAATTGAAAGCGTGACTAAATTTTGTTATTCGTTTATGAATAATCTTCTCAAGGCCCTTTGAAAATATAGGCAATACAGAAATCGGCCTGTAATTCGACAACTCATTCCTATCGCCCTTTTTGTGCAGGACACTAACTTTAGAGATCTGCATCATTTTCGGAAAACAGCCTGTTGCTATTGCAAGGTTGTATATGTGGGCAAGCAAAGGAGCAATGACGTCAAGCACAAACTTTACCGGCTCGATCTGTATATCGTCAATACCCCTAGCTCTGCTGTTTTTGAAAGACGCATAAATATCTCGCACCTCGTGTTCATCCGTTGGCTCTAAATAAATACTGTGCTTATTTTCCTTAATACCATAGGTTGCAGGAGGGATGCACTGTCCGATACTAACCGCATCCCGAAAGAACTTATTGAACGCTTCAGCAAGTTCTTTTCCGCATATGCGCTTACCGTTTATAACGAGATCATCGACAGTCGATGGCGGTTGCGTACGGTTTAACAGTTTATTTAGTTTTTTCCATACATCTCCTGTTTGATTACAGTATTCCCTGCGGAACTGGTCATGCAGATATTTGTTCTTTTCACTTCTAAGGAAAGAGGTTAGCTTATTTCTATATTGCCTAAAGATATCAAAGTCAGTATCCAGTCTACTCTTAAGAAACTTTTTGAACAATCTCGTTTTTTGTTTAATTCTTTTTATGCATTCACGGTTTACCCATGGTTTACGACCTTTACCCTGTTTTATATTCTGCGTTATTAGGATAAAATGCTCATGGTAGATACGTTTAAAAATGGAAATAAATGCCTCGTAAGCTGCATCTGCAGTTTCACTACGTCTGACGTCTTCCCAGTCTTCTTTTCGAAGCTTTGAAAGGAAAGCATGCAATGTTTCAGCGGTGATTTTCTGAGTTGTTATTTTTGCTTCTGCATCCTGCAGCTTATGTTTTACTGATGTTCTTGCGAGCATGTAAATGGGAAAGTGGTCGCTGATACCGGAGCACAAGGCCCCTGATATCACGTTTTCTGTGCTCATATTTGTGATAAACACGTCAAGTAAAGATTCTGTGCAAGGAGTGACGCGCGTCGCAGTTTTTCCTAAAAGCGTATAGCCACTTGACTCGACAGTGCTGAGAAGGGCCGCTCGATTATGGGAAGGTTGCAATAGGTCTATGTTAATGTCATCCCCAAGTATTAATTTATATCTATTGTCATTTACATAGCCTAGCATCTTATCTAAATGACTGATGAAGCAAGGCGAGTTTCCGTCTGGTGGTCTATATGCAACACAGAAAACTTGTTGGTGGGATAATATACATAAACACTCAATATCACTCGTAATGGTACAGATTTCCGCAATAATTTCAGATTTTCATTCGTTTTTTACTAAGATAGCCACGCCACCACCCTGACGTCCATACAAAGAAGCTACGGCTATCGAACGGGCGCTTCACCTACGATGCCGACAATACGATCGCTTGTCCAGCAGCGCCCACATGCAAGTCGCCGCTACGGCATCTGAAAATCAAAGCTCGTTGCGCGATTTGATAAGAGAGATTGTTCGCGAAGAGCTGCTGAAGTTCCGGGATCTGGTCACGGAACCACCCACGGCGTCTGTCGCTGAAGTCGTCCGCGAAGAAATACGCCAAGCGTTTTCAACAGCTGATACTACTGACGATCAGCGACCTATGAGCTACGCAGCCGCGCTTCGCCGCCCGCCGCCCGTTGCACCGTCGTACTGCCAGCCATCGGCAGCCGTTCCTTGGTCGCCACAAGAACAGACACCGCGATGACTTCCGTCGTACCGCCGTACGAAATGCTGCCGTACCAAGAGCCGTCTCCCAACGAGACACGGCATTTGCCACATTACGAGCCGTTGCGGCGTCCACAGCTTCGTAAAACAGACGCCTGGCGCACTGTAGATAAGCGCCCGCTTTGTTTTACCTGCGGAGGTGTGGGCCACATTTCCCGCCATTGCTGGCACCGCGTAGATATGTTTCGACCTCTTCGGCAATGGTCTGACAATCGACGCGCCAACGACGCTACGCACCACGCCGGGACACTCATTCTCAAGGACTCCCCTTGTCTCAGTCCCATTTTGACAACCGCCGTGCCAATAATGACGACAGTGTGCCTGATTACCAACCAGGTTTGGGACGTCGACCACGCTCTCCGTCTCCGGCATATTCGCCTTCGTCGCGCCACCGAACTACAGCCGACGTCAGTGAAAGGAGGTCACCAAGTCCACGCCGGGGAAACTGAAGGCGGCGACCTCCGGGGGTGAGGTTGCAGGCCGTTAAGGCGACGAAAAAAAAGCCCCCGTTACATGTACCACAGGACGCCGTAAAGCCGAGAAGTTGTAACACCAACGAAACTGTGACCACAGATCTTACCGTTTCGGTAGACGGACAGCAAGTAACAGCCTTAGTTGACACCGGCGCCGACTTTTCTATCATAAGTGAAAACCTTGCCGTACGCCTAAAAAAAGTGAAGACTACGTGGACGGGACCTTACCTGAGGACAGCAGGCGGCCAGCTGTTGATGCCTGTCGGAAGGTGTACAGCAAGACTCGACATCGGTGGCTCTGCTTTCGTGGCGACGTTCGTCATCCTCACCTCGTGTTGCAAGGACTTGATCATAGGGATAGACTTCTTAAGAGAATATGGTGCCGTCATCAACATCCCGGACCGTTCAATTACATTCCGCAACAGCCCTGGTTTAGTTGACTGTTCAGACGCAACACGCAACACTTTACGTATAATTGATGATGATGTGGTCGTCCCGCCCCGGTCATGCACTCTTGTTTCAGTAGAAGGCGACGAAGCGTTTAATGGCGAAGGCATTGCTGACCAAATTGGCTCGCTGCTATTTAGTCATGGCATTTTGGTCGCACGAGGTATCGTCCGTCTCACTCGTGGATGCACGAATTTACTTCTGACGAACTTTAGTGCTGAGCGCCGGCACCTTCCGAAGGGCACAGCTATCGCTTCGTACGACAATATTGTAGAAATGCGAGGCAGTTTATGTTTGTCGGTATTGGACGAAGAGCCTAATCCAGAACCAGACCCTATTCACGATGTTGGCACCACTCTGTCAAAGGACGAGCGACAGAGACTTCTTCAGCTGCTAGCCGAATTCCGCGACTGCTTTTCAACGACATCACGAATTGGTCGAACACCTTTGACAAAGCACCGAATAATCACCGAGGACACGTTGAGACCTATCCACCAGAACCCTTATCGTGTAGCTTCAAAGGAACGCGAAGCCACACAACAACAAGCCGCGAAAATGCTTGCAGATGATGTGATTCAACCGTCACAGAGCCCCTGGGCATCGCCAGTAGTGCTAGTAAAGAAAAAGGACGGCACCCTGCGTTTTTGCGTGGACTACAGGAGGCTGAATCGGGTGACCAAGAAAGACGTGTACCCGCTCCCACGTATTGATGACTCCCTTGACAGACTTCGGCACGCTCGCTACTTTTGTTCCATGGACTTGAGGAGTGGTTACTGGCAGATCGAGGTAGACCCAAGAGACCGAGAGAAAACCGCTTTTGTGACCCCAGATGGTTTATACGAATTTAAAGTCTTGCCTTTCGGTTTGTGCTCCGCGCCCGCAACTTTTCAAAGGCTTATTGACACGGTACTTTCGGAATTGAAGTGGAAGACGTGCCTAGTCTATCTGGACGACGTTATAGTGTTTTCGACCACTTTTGACGAGCATCTCAAAAGACTGGAAGTTGTTTTACGTGCCATACGGTTCGCGGGCCTAACATTGAAACCAGAAAAGTGCCATTTCTGTTTTCACGAACTTCAGTTTCTCGGTCACGTCGTCAGCAACGCAGGCGTCCGGCCCGATCCTGGAAAAATTGCCGCCGTCGCACAGTTCCCAGTACCCTCCAATAAGAAGGCTGTCAGACGCTTCCTAGGCATTTGTGCCTAGTATCGCCGGTTTATCGCAGACTTCGCCCGCATCGCGTCGCCACTAACTCGTCTCACAAGAGATGATGTTGCCTTTGAGTGGAAAGAAGAAAAGGAGGCTGCCTTTAATGACCTGCGTCAACGTCTCCAAACGCCCCCTGTGCTCGCCCACTTCGACGAAGAAGCCCCGACGATGCTTCACACAGATGCTAGCAATGTAGGTCTTGGGGCTGTGCTTGTGCAACGGCAAGAGGACACAGAAAGAGTGATCGCCTACACAAGCCGAACGCTAACACGCGCAGAAGCTAACTATTCAACAACAGAGGAAGAATGCCTCGCCGTAGTATGGGCAGTAATGAAATTTCGCCCGTACTTGTATGGCCGACACTTCAATGTTATTAGTGACCATCACTCCCTTTGCTGGTTAACTAATCTAAAAGATTCCACCGGCCGATTAGTGCGTTGGAGCCTAAAACTGCAAGAGTTTGAAATGACGGTCGTGCACAAGTCAGGCAAGCGACATATGGACGCTGACTGTCTGTCCCGTTCACCCATTGAGTCGGCAACCCTACTCGAGGAGGAGGAAACGGCATTTCTTGGTGTCCTCGACACGACCGCCATTGCGCAGCAACAACGTGACGACACTGAGTTGCTTGGCTTAATTAACTACTTGGAAGGCAGATCTCAGAAGGCGCCAAGAGTTTTCGCAAGAGTATTGTCATCGTTTTGTTTACGGGGCGGAGTACTTTACAAAAGAAACTTTTTGTCGACAGGATCCGCCTATCTGCTCTTCATACCAGCAGCCCTTCGTACCGAAATACTCAAAGCATGCCACAACGAGGTGACCTCTGGCCATTTGGGTTACATGAGAACGTTGGCCAGAGTACAGCAAAGGTATTACTGGCCGAGACTAACCACAGCCGTGAAGCACCACGTTCGTACCTGTCTCGACTGCCAGCGACGCAAGTCACTAAACAAGCTGGCCTACTGCAACCCGTGCAGGTCCCAAGAGCTCCATTCTACCAGATAGGCATGGACATTTTGGGCCCACTTCCTATGTCCACTGCAGGAAACCGCTGGGTTATCGTCGCGACGGATTATCTGACCCGTTATGCCGAGACAAAAGCTATTCAGAGAGGTACAGCAGCGGAGGTGGCCAGATTTTTCATCGAAAATATTGTACTGAGGCATGGTGCACCAACCGTCGTGATCACAGACAGAGGAACCGCATTTACGGCAGCTCTTTTGGATCACGTCATGATGCTGAGTGAAACAACGCATCGTAAGACCACTGCCTACCACCCACAAACAAACGGGCTGACGGAGCGTCTGAACAAAACCATTGAATACATGCTTTCGATGTACGTAGACATAGAACACAAAAATTGGGATGAAATCTTGCCATACATAACGTTTGCGTACAACACGGCCAAGCAAGAAACGACCCGGATGACCCCGTTCAGCCTCGTTCATGGACGAGAAGTACGAACTATGTTAGATGCGATGCTGCTGCACGAAAGTGACGACATCGACCCAGACGCCAACACGTTTACGGAACGCGCGGAAGAAGCTAGACAACTGGCACGTTTACGGATCCGCCAGCAGCAAGAGTACAATGCAGGCCGCTACAATGCTCACCGCAGAGCAGTTGTCTATCAAACTGGCGACAAAGTATGGATTTGGACACCCGTACGGAAACGAGGACTATCAGAAAAGCTCTTAAGAAGATACTTTGGGCCATACCGAGTGCTGCGACAACTGAGTGACGTCACTTACGAAGTTGTTCCCGACAATTCGTGTAGTACCAATTGTCGCCAGCACCATCCTGAACTCGTTCACGTAGTCCGCATGAAGCCTTACGTGAGCGAGTGATTGCGTGAGACTTATATTTTAACAAAAACTGCATTATTGACTTCGCATCAGGTCGATGCTCTTTGAGAGGTAGGTAAATGACCCGTGTCTACATGTGGACAAAAACGATGATGGGGGGGATTTAGCGGACACCAGGTAGTGGGCCTCTGGCTTGACGCGAGAACGAAGAAGATCTTGTGGCTCAGCTGTTGAGAGCACGCTGTTTTTGGTGCCTCAAGGCGTACTTGTGCTTTGTTCGCGTTGTACTGCGAGAATATATATATATATATATATATATATATATATATATATATATATATATATATATATATATATATATATATATATATATATACATACATATAGGCAGACATGATGGTCAAGTGGCCGTAGCGTTGCAAGTAGTCAAGTAGATCCTCCGTAAGCAGTCACAACGTGTTTTGTTTTGACGTTTCAGCCAGGGTCTGGCCGGACTCTGGCAGAAACGTCGAAATTTGTCACGTTGTGACTATTCACGGAGGATTTACTTGACTATATATATATATATATTGAAATTTGTGACGCGCGCTTTTCTGGGCGTTTCCACTAACAAGAATTTAGTGACATTGAAACTCTTCGACACATTTCTGCAAGCACCGTTGCATTTCATATTAATCAAAGAAATTAAGCTAATATTCACTCAGAATGAGGCAAGAAGCTCAGCAAGGGTTCTCCGCGATGCAGTATGGCTCACGCTCGTTGCGCCAAGGAAACGTAGTCGATGGGGCAGTTGAGTCCGGCCCTGGTCTCTTCGTTTTTGTCTGGCCAATTTTGAGGGTTTCTCAAGACTTAGGCTGACTTACTGCCTCAAAGGCCTCGTACTGCCTCAAAGGGATTGAAGTTTTAGGTTGGTTTTATGATGAGCTATGGGCATTCAAATGTCCAAAAGGAAGAACCTCTTTTAATACGTGCCGTCCTAAAGATGTGTTCATTTTTCCTCACTGCAGATCACACTGAGTAGTTGGAATATTTACGGTATTGATAAGGCACGAATAAAACGTCGTGAATTTAACAAGGTTCAGATAGCAAATAGACACTTTTCTAAGCTTGTTGAACTGAGATTTAGAAGGTAACGTTCTAGGAATACATTCAATGACCTTATCTAAACAACTGTGCTTTTGTGATTGTCTAAATGTTTTTGTATCTCTTACAAATGTATATAAAAGTATTCAACGAAATTTTTCAGGCAACTCAGTTGGGCGGACGCGGCTCTGGTCCCAGCCTTCCCCGGCTTTAGTACGGGGCAGATGGACTGCTGTGAACGTTGCCTTTAGAGCAGAAACGGATTTCAAGGCCAGTAATACATCACATATTTCCATTGTGCAATGACTGTGCCCTTATATGCTTTTTCTTCTGCATTTGCAAAATTAATAGTAAGAGAGTGAGAATTAGCAGTAATAAATTACGAATTCACAGGATTTTTTTAAAAACTACTATATCCAGATCACACATGTAATAGGGTTATTTTGGAAGATGCTTCTCTGTGTGCTTCGTAATTGGCTTGTGAATGAAGCAAGGCTATCGAAATTAAACCCTTTTGTCTAGTGGTTACAATATGTATTTCGAATTATTCAAGGCAAAATATTAACGAATTGCCCTGGCGAACACGACCAAAGACTGAGTAATCACCTGACCTCTCAAAGTAAACAACAAAACAAAAAATTAACCAACCCGAACGATTAGTGTTTAATAACCTGCAAGTCAGCTGCAAAAAGAAATTTAATATCACAGAATTCTGCAATAAGAACAAGTAAATATATTACGACAGGATGGGCCAATAATGCGTTGCGCGTTGCAATTTGCGCAGATCGAGTTGCAGTGCATTCTACAGAAAGAGCCGTTTATTGGAAGAACTTTCTGCGCGATCGACGCGATTGCTCTAAAGGACTGCAGCGGAAGAAAAGGTAATTTCGAATCTCCTAGTTTATATACTTAAGACGCAGCATCGTGGTTTTGGCAATGTTTGTGCTGTCTCTACGTTAGAAAGTTGGTGGAGAGTGTCACATGCAAACATGCTGCGTTTAATAGTACGATGCGATTTAGACCTAAATTGTACGTCTTGCGTATACTAGATTTATTAATGGGGACATGTCATACGAAACGTACTTCTGGAGTCAACCACTCGAGTTGCTAGCACTCGTAATGGTTTCACTAATATTAGTGACTTGTGAGCGAAGTGCTATACGAAATATGGCTACTAGGCATTACCAAGAATGGACGCAAGTCAAGACTATCGCTGGGGTGGTGCACGTGGTTTCTGTCCAGCCAGACTGGGCATACCCAACCTTTGTATAGTGTGTCTATAAAGGATGGTTACCTTGCCCGTTCTCAAATCGTTACACACTGAGGCGATTCTGACAACATCTCGAAGAAGGCGCGGAAGCGCTCGTTACTGTGTAGGGACCAACATGGCTCACCACCTTCTGGCCTTGCATGTTTTGTTGCTCCCTCCCTAATTGAAATAACCACGCTCTCGAAGAAAGCTATTGATTATTGCCTGCAAAATTACCAGCAATAAACGCTACACGTCGTACGTGAAAACAAAAAAGCCGGTTAATTGTATTGAGGTTTTCATTTTGTCGATTCTAGTCTCCTGTACAAATTTTTAAGGTCGCAGTATTCTGTTATTTGTTCTTTTTTGGGGGCAGTTTAATACGACATTCAAGTGTTGGCACTTTTGTTCAGCCATTTTCTGTGTGTGTTGGTATTTGGAGGTGTCTTGGTCATGCATCGCAGGCTTATCAAATGTTCGTGAATACATTTCTTGTTCCAAAATTATAATGAAAACTCGTATTTACAACGAAAAGAGCGCAAAGGGTCAGGGGAGTGTTCAGGCGACATCATTTGTGCTCATCCATTAGAATTAAGACACAACGCCTAATGAGCGCAACAATCAATTTTCGCAATGATCCTGAGATGTTCATGTATCAGTGGTACTTTTCGTACTTATTGTATATGGAACAGCCACACTTTTCTTATTCTGATTTTTTAGGATACTCTCTTGTGGCTCTAAGGAATTATCGAGATGCACACCTAGTACAACCCTCTTCGACACTATTTCCCCGAATCAGAGGATGCGACACATTAGTCACAGTTGTGATTGCAGTTACTTGAATAACAAGATTTAGAGGGCTTGGATACATTGAATATAATCTGGATGCTTATAAATGCATACACGCAGTGTAATGTCCGGGAAGCGTCACTGTAAATATTGAGGAAGCTTTGGCCCATGTCGGACGAGACTGCTTAATGTTACTTTTGTCTAACGGCATTCTGTGCATCAAATGACATTAGTTGTCATGCACTAATACAAGGTTGTATACCAAATTAATTAATGTTGTTTACAGCAGATACCTGTAAAATCACGTTGACGGCAATGGTGTCACAAAGTCGCACAGGCTTCACATAGAACAAAAGGCTGATCCTGAGGAAGATGTCAGATCTGATCACCAGCCCTCAAACAGTGTCTCCTAAAACAATAATACTCCAACTAGTGAAGGCAAATTTGTTTAACTGTGGTGCAAAAATAACACAATTCACTTCAAAATGACTAATATTAACTGTTCTTATTACCTACTGTCTTTCAGTATATATTATTTTCTTGGCTGTCTTCAGAGAGAGTAATAATTGCAACTGAAATGCATTCAAATGACAAGAGCATACTCATTTGTTTCTCAAAATAATCTTCCTTCTGATGCGTAACCCAAATAATTCTTTAAAATGCTCATACCCACATGTATTAAAACATGCAAAACCGACCAATGATTATGCATGGTTATGTGTACTTGAACCATCAGTGCGTAGTGATATCTCATGGCTTGGAAAATCTCTAATAAAATCCAAATGAACTTCAAGTCTTCTTCGACTTCATGAATAGTATCATTTATTTCATTTCAGTACAGAGTTTTTTTAGTGGCATATGCTACCTCAGCTACCAAGGAGGCATTGTACAACGAAATAAAGTATTAAGTTCCTGTTTGCATTCTGGAGTTGGTAAACTTCAAATGAGCGCCACTAATTTACCATTCTTGTAAATCTTGGCAGTTGATTAGAAGGTATAGAACTCGCAGGTATGCATATCAGGTAAATAAATAGTAAATAAATATTTTGCCTTGAAGCACTCTAGATCTTGTCTATACATGGCCAGCGTGAAAAGTGGTAGAAGGATTGCGTTTGTATGTAGAAAAATGTACAAAGTTGATACGGCAATTCTGCATGAGTGTGCTCCCGAAAACAAAAACGGAAACAAAAATACCTGAGCACGCGCAACTCGTTTACGGCTCAGAAAAAAAGCTAGGAAAGCTTTGAAACGTCGACAGCAGCTCTTCGATTAGGGACAGTGAAAGCAAGACCGTGTGCAGGGGGAAAATGCGTCAAAATATTATGAATCTAGCGAACGACCCGGATTTCTGCTGTCCTTCATTCTGGAAAATCATAAGCGTTTCATTGGACTGGCGCTGGTAATACGTTCCCAATGTATTTCACTTCCTTCGAATTTAAATCTTTCTAAGTGTTGACGTGAGAAGTTCGTTGAATCTAGAACGTAGATTGAAGGGGAATACCATGAATTATCTTCCATTGTTTGACCTCCTTCCCATGACGAAGAATTATTAGGAGAAATTCTTGAAGACCGACAATCTCCACCCTCAACCTCAGGCCTTCCAGAGGACACAGGAAATCTCTGCGATCTCTGCGAGTCTCTGACTTTCAATCCTATCGTGGGCGCAGCCATAGACTTGATCTTGGAGGCGACCGGCTCTTTAAACGCAGGGTCATCAGAACTGAAATACACTTCTTGTCATGTCGTGCATTTATTCCACCGCTACCAAAAAATGCTAAGTGTTAAAAAGCTTTATTGTTAGGTGGTCACGGTAAAATTGTATGGTAAATAATGGTACTAGAAACATCTCGGTGGAGAGGTACCGTTTCCATAGACCTGAATCAACAGCATTCCGCCGTCTAAAGAGTAATTTCCGCAAGTAAAGAGGTAAATCGTTTAGTCATTTTTGAAATAATTGCTCAAGAATTGTAATTTGTGATCTTCAGTAGGCTGTCGTGGTGCTTAAAACAAAGTTACACTGCAATCTAGTTAAAGTGTAAAAATGATAAAATGTAAACAAACAAAATATTACTTAGTGCTTTGTTATCTGCATTTTCGATAAAACAGAAACTTCTTTCCATATATATAAATATTTAAATGTTAGCAAACATAGCAACATGAAGGTAATGACACCTAATGCAGCGTTTCAGTGCTGTATTTTGTGAATACGAAGCGTTTGCGTTTTGATTTTATGAAAATACACACTACCAACGTAAGCTCACAGAAAGCATGGATGGATAAAAGGATGAATGAATGATTACACAAGTATTTATTTAGAACTATCTATGGGTGGACCCCTCGACGTCCAGGAGCCCCTGACCAGCTTCTTTAGGCATGGTCGTTCTACCAGATACAGCTGGTCATCCGGCTCAAGGGCCCAAAGAATAAACTTCTACAATGAAAGCGATTAACATTAGGACCTACCACCAGTGGCTTTGTGCAGTTCAAGAGACAGTGGAAAAGTTATGTCCGGGGCAGCCCAAAGGTTAGTAGAAAGTGGGTTGAAATAGCTGTGCGAGCTATTGGAATAACAATATTGGCTCCTCCTTCATGCAATAAGTTCTCAATAGTCACTCGGCATTTTTCATACCATATTATTTGTCTAAATTTAATTTGACGTGGTCATTTTAGCGAATGTTTTCTGCAGTCAATCGTCTGCAAAAAGATCAATACCAACATAGCTGGCGTACTGGGGGCATATCCCTCTGTTGAACAATGGTCTGTGCTTTCTGTCGTAAAATATATGAATTTTATTTCATAGTTCATTCGTTTCATCCGACAGGAGCACTCACGATGCTTTGTTGCAGATTTGAAAAACCAACTGTGCGACTTTGAAGATGGCTGGTGCAGTTGGACGAACATCAACGATCCAGGCAGCGGGAAACTCTTCTGGGTGCTTGGTGGGGGAAACACAAAGACAACGCTACTGAGACCACGTCGAGACCATACACTCGGCAACAGCTCAGGTGATTCACATACCGCCAAGAAACCGTCAGGAACAGCTTATCACCTGTTATCTTTCATTTATGTGCAGTACACATTTCGTTGTGATTTACAAAAAGTATAATCGTTTGCGTGTTAATAATTAGTCACGCATCAACCATGTTGAACTGTTGAATAGCGTAAATCACAAGAGTCTTCAGTTGCCAAGCTTGTGCTTCACGATGGGAAACCATCGCGAATCAAGTATAAATAAACCTATAATGCCTTAACCCATGGTAAAGCCTAAAATACCACTCTTTTCCTTATACTTGTATTCATTTTAGGCTACGTTGTCAACATTTCTTTTTGCTTACACTAATTTGTAGTTATTTCGTGCTCGTAGGGCAGAAGAAAGACGCTTGCGTTCACAGCAGCGCTTGCGACTGTGAAGGTGAAACCATGTGACCTCAAGTAAAATAACAACAGCGGATGATTAAAACAGTCGAAAGTGTGCCCTAAAAAAGGAAGTAGTACTCGATGTGTGCTTAAAATTATGCACGTAGTCGCCGTATTAATTGGTGGGGGTGCACCTTCCTATGCAACAGTGCCTTCAGTGTATAAAAATCAGACCCGGCTTGGTATTACCATACCTTCTGCATGGATTCAACATTTTCATTTTTCGTGCTATGAAAACTGACTAAGCACATTCATGGTGACCTCGGAACCACCACTGTGTAATTTTTTTTTGCAAATTGAAGTTCGTAAAAGTTGACGTAGTACGACAATCGTCACATGTGTGATGTAGTGTCTAGAAATAGTTATTTTCAAAGCGCCATACAAAGTATTTCTAGAATATACAGACATTGCTGTGTTCCCGTATTGGTTACTCGTTGTTCTTTCAGGTTCTTACGCATTCGTGAGCAACTATGAGAGAAAAAGCGGAGACCGCGCCGTGCTAATCGGAGCAAGATTTCTTCAGAACAATGAGATATCCCAATGTGTCGTCTTTTGGTACATTATCTCAGGCGACAACAGTACAAACCTGAAGGTAAGAATAGCTTCTTGATGGGGCAATTTCTTTTGTGCATTGCTGCTCAAGAAATGTCCAGGTTACTCTTTTTTCCTTGGCTGACTTCGGGCCGACAAATGAACGCGTGGACTACATGGTATATCTAATCGGAACAATGAATATCTGTCTGCAGCATATTGTTAAAGCAAAACACATCATTTTGAAAAAAAATTATCTCCAACCAAAGCGTCAGCAATATTTGTCACTCATGCTACAGTAATACGCCTGATTCTCTCGAACTGCCTTCAAGGCACTCTAACTATGCATTAGTTCCTTCATATTTAAACGCCAAAATACAGTCGCAATGTATAGTGCCGAACAAACAAGTTTCATCTCGTGAGTAAATTCAGCAGACACAAAATTGAACAAATGAACCTGTTTAAATTGATGGATAATGCTTTGGAAACACTATTTATTTGAATTTAACATGACCAATTTAAGTTTTGTAATAGTGGCAAAAAGGGCAGATTCAAATTTCAAATACAAATCTCATACCGGACACTCCGCGCAGGAGGTCACAGATTTCAAAGTGTATTTTTCTTTTATCAGCATTTATTCTGCAAAAATTTTGAAAACTTGGTATGGTAACTCTTTCGTCCCCCTCTGAGATCGAGGTGGTTTCATTTCATCTGCCAGAAATCACGTAGGTGTTAGTGCCCGTCGTCAATATCTACATCACGGCAAGTGCTGCGCAAATTTCAAGAGGTGGTCACCACAATTATCTCTCTTTTGAACATTGTGTTACTTACAAAGTGTATTCTCGCACCTGATGTCGTGATTTCCATATTATGAAAAAAGTAGTTATTGCTATGCAGAAAAATTGCCTTCCTCTTTAAAATTGAATTCAGGCAACTGTTCTTTGTAGGTTTCCTACTACAAGCAAGTGCCTCAAAGACGTCTTCATGTAGCCCTGTGGAGTCAACAAAGTGTTGGTCCTGTTACGTGGCAACAAGGCCGCATTGCAGCGCCACACAACATAACGGTGAGGAAAAAATGAATTCACAATTTGTGTGGCGTGCAGTAAGACAATTGAGCGAAGGTCTTACTCTTATAAGTAAAAAATGTCTAAGCTGAAGCGTGAGCTGCGTTAGTACAAGACGCACGCGTATTTAATTCAACGTCTTGGGGTGCAGTGAATATTTCTATGCTACCAGATACTTTTTGGTAAAAAACATTTAAAAAAAATGGCAGATCCCACGCACACTGGCAATCGATGTTATGCGAAGCACGAACGAGAAATGTTGATATTTCAGTTTAAGATTAGCATAACGTTAAGAGTTGGAGGTAAATCATGCAGTACATGACTTTCGTGTCATGATTATAATGTTTGGATGTGTCGTTTACCCTCATCATCTATTGACGCCCCATGATAACAAATTTAGTATATGTGGAGCTAGCGAAACTGCCACCAGCACGCTAGTAGCGTGTTATGCTGTCATGTTCTTACATAACACGCGTGTCAGGATTATCAAGTTTGCACCAGTCATATATTTCTCATCCAACGATGGCACGTAACACCAAATTTAATTTATGTGGAGCTAGCAAAATGGCCGCGAGCGCATCACGAAGGGCCCAATATACTCCAACGTAGCGTTGACGTGGCGACGCTGCGCACAGCGACACAAATTTAGCAAAACGCAAGCACTCTGTAGTCTGACGCCAGGTGCGACCATCGTACGTCGGCGCAGCCCAACGGCAACCGGCGCAAAATGCGACATGCTGCATGCCGCGCCGATGGGTTACCTAGACAACACTGCGCCACCATCTTTTCGTGACGGAGGGACACCGCACGTGCTAAAGCTCGCATGCGTCAAAGCATGCGTCAAAGCACGTGAGTATATGGCAAGACCGGCGCCTGGCGGGGAAACGCCGGCGTGACGGTACGAAATGAACGCCAGCGAGCACGTGCACCACGTCTCGTCGAAATGTATTGACGCTTTGGCTGCGGGATGTAGTCATGTTCTTACATGACACGCAATGATTGTTATGTTTGCACCGGTCACATACCTTTGTCATGTCATCTATTGGCGTCACGCAATATCAAATTTGGCATATGTGAAACTAGCGAAACTGCTGCTAGTGCATCATGAGCGTAGCATGAGTTCATGCTGTTATAAGACACGCATCTCATGTTTATCATGTTTGCACCAGTATCATACCTTCGCGATCCATTCACGTCCCGTAATACTTAATTTGGTATAAGTGAAGTTAGCGAAACGACCACCAGCGCATCATGAGCGTGGCTTGTGGTCATGTTGTTACATGACATGCACTCATGATTATTATGTTTGCACCAGTCACATACCTCCGTCATCCATTCACGTACTGTAATACCTAATTTGGTATATGTGACGTTAGCAAAACGGCCGCGAGCGCATCAGGAGCGTGACATGCAGTCATGTTGTTACATGAAAGGCATGTCATGATTTTTTATGTTAGGGTCTGTTGCTTGTGTTCGCCATGCAATCATGTCGTACCATACCAGTTTTGCAACGCACCCATGTGAACAAGTTTATTGCGAGAGCTGCGGGACCATGAAATTTAAATCAAGACATTCATGACATGCATGTCATGGTATTCATGTTATGACTAGTAAAGTATGTTCTTTATACAGTCATTTTATGCCATACCAAGTTTGGTATCGATAACATTATCAAAATGGCCAGGAGGAGGAGGAGAAAAACTTTATTCATCCCAGGAGGGAAAGGTGCGGTGGTGGAGTGTCAGAGGAGCCTACCCAGCGTAGGTCTCCGCTACCCTCTTGGCCCAATTCAAGATCTGGTCCTGGACCTCGGGCGCCGAGCTGCACATAGCAGCCTCCCAGTGCTCCTTACTATTAATGTGTACAGAATTGGGTGTTGGGTTTCGAGTACACCTCCACATAATATGGTCTAGGTTAGCTCTTTGTTGACAAAAAATACACAAAGGGGAGGGGTATATCGCAGGGTGTATAAGATGGCGAAAAGATGGGGTAGGAAACGTACGGGTTTGTAACTGGCGTCATAGTATTTTATGGTAGCGCGAAGCTCCATGATGTAAGGGGGGTATATAGTTCGCTGTAGGCGGTAGTGATTTGTTATATCGTGGAAGGTCAAAAGATGATATCTCGCGCTGAAAAAGGCCGCGTGGTCTAAGGCGCCATCAGAGGCGTGCGCTCGGCTGTTCATTCCTCGAGCACAGGTATGAGCCGGCTCATTGCCACTCAAACCCGCATGCGCGGTCATCCATATGAGAGCAACGTCTTGCGTGGGAGGATGTTTCTTAAGAATTGAAAGGGCAGTTGATGAGATGCGACCTGCGCTGAAGTTGCCTATGGCTGTTTTGGAGTCACTTACAATCATAGTGATATTGGGGATGGATAGACCTAAAGTGATGGCAGCCTCCTTTGCCTCCTCTGAAGAGTTGACAGTGATGGATGCCGTTGTGAGCGCCTCGCCGTTATATTCGACAGCAGAGAGGGCATAGGATGAGGATGATAGGTATTCTGCCGCATCGACATAGAGCACGTCATTGGCTCCATGCAATTTTTTTTGAAGAGCTTTCGCTCTTTGGATTCGGCGCTTAGTATGACATGTTGGATGCATGTTTTTAGGAAGTGGCGGTATGTGTAATTGTTTGTGTATGTTTTGGGGAATATTGTATTTAGCATTGGTGAGTGAGGTGAAGTTAATTCGGGTAGACGATAAAATGTGGCGACCTGCGATAGTGGTCACGAGCCTTGCGTATTGAGCTAATAAATGGGCTTCACGGATTTCACATAGGGTATTTATGACTCCTGTCTGATGGAGTAGTGCGTTAGAGGTATTGATTCCAATGCCTAGCGCGTATTTGTAAACTCGGCGGAGGAGGGTCTTGACCGATTCGTCCTCTGATAAATTAAGGTGAAGCTAAGGAAGGGTATATGTGATTTTACTAATCACAAAAGCTCGTATCACACGAAGTAACTCTGACTCTCGGAGCCCTTCATTTTTCCCTGAGATTCTTCCTATCATTCTTAGGGTGTTTTCAATGGTATTGCGTAAAGCTTCGAGTGTGTACGTATTAAGTCGGTTGTTTTGGATAAATAAACCTAGCACACGAATGCGTGATACTGTAGGAATGAGGCACCCATTTATGTGAACTTTGATCATTAGACCGCGTTTGTTTCGACGATGAGTTGGTAGAAGGAATAATTTTGATTTAGTTGGGGTACAATAGAGATTCATCTGAGATGTTAGTGCTGCTATTGTATCTACAGCTGTTTGAAATGGCCAGGAAATCATGAAGTCGTAGGCGGCTAGATAGATAGATACGCTCAAAGTCGCCGAAGTTCGCTAAGAAATGCTTCGCATTTAAAAAATCTGGAGCTTAGCAAAAAGTGTGTTCGTAAATAAGGGGGAGGGGGAGGAAAGTGTAAGCAACATTTATGTATCTACGCACGTTTGTTTGTTCGAGTAGATATATATATAATCATATAAACTAGAAAAAAATTAAGAAAAAGACTTCCTCCTCCCGTTCGCTCGCCCTCCCATGAAGACCTTTCTCCTCACACCCCTCTTCCACTACAATTACAGAAAGAGTATCTATGACCAGTATACCAACAAATATGATATACTAGACAAACTTTTCACTTCCAAGTAGCTCTGCAAAATAATTGCAATTGAGCTAACTGGGTAACAGTAAAATAAAAACACAGCTGCACATTTGTGGCGTGCATGTGGACTCCTCCAATTTAAAAATAAATGTGAACAAGGTGCTATATTCGAATTTCTAAATAAAACTGCATATAGGAGGGTAAATAATCTGCAGCCATTAGTATAAAAATTTTTTTGAAAATTTTGTTGAAGAAACAGGCCGAATAAAAGCACAATATCACAACATAACCCGCAAAACTTCTACCGCAGATAACGTAAGATTTATTTAGAGCACCCATGAGACCTCTTCAGTGGCTGCTTTTTGCAGAAATATGAAAAGACCAGTGGCATAATGCCACCTTACGTAGTCATACCACATTCTAGGTTCTTGTGGTACAATTGAAGCACGAACGGAAGCTTATAGCTAATGCGAGGTAGCAGCTGCAGTAAATTGCGTCCACAGCCACGTTTTCTACCACTGTGCTTCCGCCTCCACACACATTTTGTTCCCTGCACCACATGTGCTTATTGGCGCTGTTGTTTTAGAGTTAGCCTGTGAAATCGTAATGGCAGCCTTTGATGAAATGCTGATGAGTCACCATTTCGGTTAGGCAAATAAACTAGCAGTGACCTTTCCACTTACTTCTTGTTTTTGTTTTTGTAGATTACATTTGTGGGAACCGTGGGACCAGCATCGACACCTGCATATATTGCGATCGATGACATCGCCATCACAGCAACGGACCACTGCGACACAGTACCTAAAGAAGCCGAAACTTTAGCTGCTGGTGAGCCACTGTGTTACGATAGAGGGCCTTAAAAGAGAAGACGTGTTAACTAATCTGTACATGCAGCGGCACGTACATGTTTGCTGCGGAGGTGTAGTGGCTGCGGTGTTGTGCGGCCGGCCTAAAAGACCCTTAAAGGAAAACTTCCCGTTAAACAAAAACTTTTCTTTTAAAAATTTCTTCATGTCTTACTAACAAACCATACTATGCAAACAATATTAGACATTTGTTGATTTGGACTACTAAATTGAGAAATTTATTTTGCATTAGAAGTCATAAAGCCATTTTCCCAACTTTGTCACAGTATTATTTCACTGTTTCTGCTCCATGTGCTCCAAAGCATTTTAATCATTTTATATAGGAACTTATAAAGCTAAAAATGTGAATAAGTTACTCACAAAACAAATCCTGCTTAAAAAAACGCTTAACATGCAGCATATTTTATTTTTTGCCATGACGAAAAAGAAAGCAAGGCAAACAAAAATAATAAAATACTTCAGTCAGGAAAGAGTAGCGCCTTGCGAATAAAAAAATGGCTTTGTATAATTGGTCATATTAGAACTAATATATAAACTATTTACCGCCTCATATTCACACTTGTGGGACCAAAGTTTGATGCACCCTCTGGGCAACACAATTTTTGTGAAATATAACGCCTCAATAACAACTTCATAGAGCCATATATACCTGCAATATTTTTTTCAGCATGATCGGAGATGATCGATAATTGACCGGGTACAGTTTAAGTGGAATTACCCATATAGACCCTCTCGAGTGTTGGACTTTGGTGCACAAAATTTTCTGAAACTTTCACAACTGGGTGTGTAGATGACGAAGATAAAAAGTGAACCTTTTTATTTCCGTGATGCCTTTGGTCTTGGTATGGCGTGATGTCCAATTAATTGGACGCTAAAACCTAATTATACCTTTAGGTAGTGGGCCTGAAGCAACACAAAGCAAGGTTCGCGAAGAAAATTGTGACACATTCTGGAATAACTGCAAGTTAGTATTAAAAAGTTAACATATAAAAAAAACTACAAAATACTGGACCATAATTTTCGCCGTTAAACTTCTAGAACACTGCTCTGTTGAACGCCACCATGTTTTCTTGTTTGTTTCAAGATCTCCTGGTGCAATTACGACAAAACTTAGGTACACTTCCATATTTTCTATTTTTCGATATTGTTCTTTTATTGTTCTTTAATCTCTTCTCTTGTTCAATACTTGAATCCATTCCCCATCCTAGCATTATAGTGGTACAGAGTAGCATTATAGTGGTATATAGACGTGGGCAAAATTCTGTTTCACTAATTGTCTCTATCTCTCGCGCGCACGCCGAAAAGAGCTAGATGAGTGCAGTCATGAATGGGGTACAGCTCGCCTGACTATAAACATCTTTGAGCGAAATAATGAACCTGCCTTTGGGTTTGAAACGCAGCTGGTTATTGAAACCAGCACAAATCTATGCATAACGACGTAAAGTAGGGCAAACCCCGCAAGAAATCAAATTGTCAATTTCGACACCAAAACGTTCACTGTTCTCTAAGGAACAAACTTGTGAGAACCCGATGTTAAGCTGCAAATCCAAGTGGTTTGAATGCTGTGCGGAAGTGCGCCGTGTGCCCTATAGAGTTAGCAGTATGCGTAAGTAAAGCTGTGTTTCTTTTAATTGCATTTTTTATAAACCCTTCAATCTGCCTCTTTTCAAAAAGTATTAAACTGTTTTTGATAAAACTTTCGACGCATGAGCTACAAGTTGGAAACATTGTGAATAAAGAATAATTGCAAGTTTCACAAAACGTGAAGCTGCAAAAAAATTACACAACAAGCCCGCGCCCTGTGTGGCCTTGTATGTGCAGTAATTTAAAATTTTCCCAATAGGTTGAAGCAAAATATAACATTTTTAGTTCAGATATAACCCATGAGTCTGTACAATAACACGACTCAATATCATTACCTTTGTCTTGGTGGTTCCTAATGGAATGAAATGAAAAAAAATTTATTTCAGTCCTGCAGGACGCGCTTAGCGCGTAGCGGGCGTCTCCCACGTAGGGACCGACAGGGAGTACCTGGCGGCCGCTTCGTGGGCCTGCTGGACGGCCCATTGCTGGTCGGCGAGAAGTGAGCTCCTGAAGGACCTCTCCCACTTGCTTGAAGTAGAGTCGGGAGGAGTTGTTCCACACTCCCAGAGCATGTGTGCGAGTGTCGCTGTGTGTCCACATGATGGGCATGTGTCGCTGGGGTATGCATCGGGATAATAAACGTGAAGCGTGGCAAGGTTTGGGTACGTGTGTGTCTGTAATAGGCGTAGGGTTAATGCCTGCGGTCGGTCAAGTTTCGGATGTGGGGGTGGAAAAATGCGGCGTTCCAAGTAAAAGTGCTTTGTGATTTCATTGTACGTAATTGGTGCATCCCGATTAATATCTAACCCAGCAAGATGAGGTTGCCCTGTGGCAGTGCGGTCAGTAAGTGCGCGCGCTGCATCATGGGCGATCTCGTTGAGGTTGGATAGGGCACCCGGCACCTGGCCGAGATGGGCGGGGAACCAGATGACAGTGTGGTGCTTCAGGGCACTCGGGTCCGCATTGCGCAGGATACGTAACGCCTGGTCGGAGATGACTCCGCGTTCGAAGGCTTTGATGGCCGGCCTGGAGTCGCTGTAGATGAATTCCCGTTTGCTGTCGAGCATAGCTATAGCTATAGCTACTTGCTCCGCTACTTCGGGTTTTCGGGTGAGGATTGTGGCTGAGTTAAGAGTCTGCTGCGCGGATGATGCCGCGACCGCGGCGAAGGCTTGGTTGTTGCGATAGGCAGCGGCGTCCACGAACGAGACGTTGTCCGCTTCCGTGTCTATGCGCTTCAGAATGGCGGTCGCCCGCGCAAGGCGCCTGCCTCTATTGTATTCGGGGTGTACATTTCGTGGTATGGGAGCGATAGTGATAAGGTCGCGGATTTCACGGGGAATTAGAGTCATTTCTGGGGGGTCCCTGGCCCTCGAGGAGAAGAAGCCGAGCACGTGCAGAATATGGCGGCCCGCCTTGGTGGTAGTGAGTCGGGTCAATTGCACACGTTCCTGAGCTTCGGCGATCTCTTCTAGCGTGTTATGTACGCCAAGCTCGAGGAGTTTGTACGTTAGAGTGGTGATAGGGTGGCCAATGGCTCGTTTGACCACCTTGCGAATAAGCGCATTGAGTTGATCGCGCTCAGCACGCAGCCACTTGTGTATAGCGGCAACGTAGGTAAAATGGCACAAAACAAACGCGTGTACGAGACGCAGCAGGTTATCTTCTTTGAGACCATGGTGCCTGTTGGCTACTCTACGTACGAGTCGTATGGCATTCTCAGTCTTAGTCCTGAGCTTGTGCACTGTTTGGGTGTTGGTTCCGCGGGACTCGATGATCATGCCGAGGACCTTGATGGTGTCTACCCTGGGTATAGTACGACCATCTCTGGTGTGGAGGGTGATATTGCGTTCCGCCGGAGGTTTCCACCCTTTGGGCTTGGCACCCCGGCGTTTGGGCAAATATATCAACAGCTCCGACTTCGCAGGTGAGCACCTGAAACCGGTGTGGTCGAGGTAAGACTCGGTGGTGTCGATAGCCTCTTGCAGGGCAGACTCAATAAAGCCATCCGACCCTGTGGAGCACCATATGGTTACATCATCCGCATAGATAGTGTGATTTAGCCCGTCTATTTTTGAAAGTCGTTCGGAAAGCCCAATCATCACGAGGTTGAAGAGCGTGGGTGAGAGGACGGATCCCTGAGGAGTGCCCCGCTGCCCGAGCTCCACTTCTTCCGACACTAGGTCTCCTACGCGGAGGACGGCTCTGCGTCGAGTGAGAAAAGAGTGGATAAAGTAGTAAAATCGATGACTTAGGCCGAGGCCTGCGATCGCTTTCAAGATTGACGAGTGCGTTATTGTATCAAAGGCCTTTTATAAATCGAGACCAAGTATTGCACGAGTGTCCCGAGTGTTCCCGCCATCTAGAAATTGATGCTTTAGGAGTAACATGGCGTCTTGTGTGGATAACCCTGGTCGGAAGCCAATCATGTGGTGCGGGATGCAGTCGTTATCTTCGAGGTATCGACCAACCCTGTTGAGGACGACGTGCTCAGCCACTTTGCCCACACACGACGTGAGAGATATGGGACGTAGGTTATCTAGGCTCGGCGCCTTTCCCGGTTTGGGTATGAGAACCGTGTGAGCTAGTTTCCAAGCATCGGGTATCTCACCCTTTTTCCATATCTCGTTGATAGTTTCAGTGAGGTAAGTGACGGAGGAATCGTCCAGGTTGCGTAGGAGCTTCTTGGTGATGCCATCGGGGCCAGGGGCCGAGCGGCCATTGAGCTCATGGAGAGCTCGGCGCACATCTTCAATAGAAAAGTCGGCGTCTAAGTTAGTGTTGTCGCTGCCAGAGTAATCAGGGTGAGGGGTCACAGGGCCCGTGGGAAGCGGGAGATATTTTTGCACGAGGTTCTTGACAACATCTTCTGGTGACACTGTCCGTTTAGCCTGATGAAGTATCTTCACGATCGAATGACGCTGATTTGTGCGGGTGTTGGTTTCATTGAGGAGGTGTTTGAGTAAGTTCCACGTTTTGCCATTTCGGACCTGACCATCGATCGAATTACAAATTTCGTCCCACTGCTGTTTTGAAAGGATGCGGCAGTGATCCATCATGGTCTTGTTCAGCTGAAATATGCGTTTGCGTAACCTCCGATTAAGGCGCGGGCCCTTTCACCGGGCCAATAGAGACTGTTTGGCCTCTAGTAGGTGAGCGAGACGACTGTCCATCTTTTCGGTTGGAAGGTCTGTGCTGATAGTTTTCGTTGCCTTGTTTACATCAGCTTTCAGCTGGGCCGTCCACGTCTCGAGGCTCGGTGGGGTATCAGGAGGAGGTCTTTCTGCGCGGGTCTTACGAAGGAGATCCCAGTCAACCCACGTGTACGACTTGGTCTTCCTGCTTACTGTGGGGAGGTGTACAGCCAATATGAAGTGGTCGCTACCGAGATCTACCGCGAGGTTGGACCAGCGGGCGTCGGAGATATTCTTGACGAAGCATAGATCCGGCGTAGTATCTCTTTGCGTGGACGTACCAGTGCGAGTGGGGAAGGCCTTGTCCGTAATGAGAATAAGGCCCATGTCATTCGCATTTTTCCAAAGCTCGTTACCTTTGGGTGTGTCGTACGTGTAGCCCCAGGCGCTATGCGCAGCGTTAAAATCGCCTGCAATCACTAGCGGGTTAGGCCCCGCGAGACGAACAGCTTTCTGGAACAAGCGTGTGAATCTTTGTCTATGGTGGCTGGGACTACTGTATACATTGAGCATGTATACGCTTTGTTGTGATACGTTGCCAGGGAGAATTTCGACCATAACGTGCTCAATTTCAGGCACATTGAGAGATTCCTAAGAAAAGGTACAATGAATAAGTGAACCAATTTTATAATGTGGGTGTGAGCCATACAAAGTATAGGCAGCGTAGGCTTAAAATGGGGGGTCACTTGATACCCAGTGGCTTTTTCTGAGTATTTCAAACTTTTTTGAATATTTGCAATCGATTTTAACATATTATTTTAAAGTTGACTTATACAATTTACCTCGCCATACCCGCTTAAAAGCGGAATACACAAATAACACATCGCTCAGTTGTTTCACAAGCATAAACTACCACTTGATTACGATGCGCACATTCGCGAACGGCGGCCGATGAATTTTGACTATTTGTGTTTCTTTTAACGTGCAACGATATCTATGTATACCTACAGGTGTTCTTTTGTTATGTCTCTATAGATACGTATATCGGTGGTGCAGAATGAAGCCCAGGTTCTGAGATTAGTACAGCAATTTACCATTAACAGGGGCAAGCTGGAGGTTCTAGCCTCTAAAGTGTCGTGGTATATCGCAGACATACCGTGTTGAGTGTAGTTGAATATCCACATGTGTAAGAAATATGGTTTCACCGAATAGGTTCAGCATGGGTATTTTGTTTTCCACGCAGCTGACCTCCTTGCCTGCAGCTTCCTCAACAAACAACTGTGTCACTGGACAGCAAGCGCAGCCCCGTCAAGGACGTGGAAGTTTGGGCCCCCTCTTAGAACAAACCTTGGACCGCAAATGGGACCGAATCAAACTAGCGGTATCAATGGTTCTACTTTCCAGTTAACTAGACAGATTTAACCTAGGTACTGAGTAAAGAATGAATGACACCGAAATTCCTTGCGACTATTGTACACTCGCACAAATTCCTACGTAACAAAACCACACCTTCTGCCTCAAAAGTGTGCGCACACAGACCGTTAGTGTCATGCAAAAGTAAACTTCCATTCCACCAAGAAGAAGGCACAGACAGGGAGGAAATCATTTAGGCACACTAACTGTTGTGGATCAATCTCTGCAGAAAGGAGTAGCTACTAGAAAAGCAAGTGTCACTGTTCGTTATTCTCTGCTAATGAAGTACCACCGGGAAAGGTACAGGAAAATTTTGTTTATAAGACCCCCCCCCCCCCCCTAAATTCAAATACTTGTATACTTCAGACGTGTTCTTCGGTTCCGTCAAGCGTATACTTTTATAACATCAGACTCTCGTCGCTTCGGTCGTGCTTTTCCGTATCTTGGTTAATTGGGGTGATTCTCAGAAGGTACCAAATGTGATGCAAAGGAGCAAAAGAAGGGGTTAGTAGAGAACCGATACAGGCGACGCAGCGTGAATCACCATACTCGTCAGTTCGAACAGCATGGTAACGATAGTAACGACTTTTCTGGTAAAGTTAGAATAAGTATATTTGATTGATATGTGGGCTTTAACGTCCCAAAACCACTATATGATTATGAGAGACGCAGAATAAGTATATTTGAGAATATTGAAGCGGTAGTGGTCTTTAACCATACTCACAGCAGACGCACAGTCGCGTGTGGCGAAAATAGCGACTTCTACACTGTTGTTATGTGAAGTACATGATTTACGCATAAATATTCATCAAGAAAACTTTATAGCATTAAGGTAGTAGGCACTTTTTTACTGTTTTTATATACTCCCAATGATATGAAATTTCGTTAGCGCGAATAATTTTTTGGTGGCATGAGCTAGGGTCTAACGTGCTTTTACTGCATTTTTAGAAAACTCTACAATGTCGGAACAAGATAAGAAAGAATTCAGACTCATTTCCTTTTGCCTGCAGGCTTGTTCTTGAGTTTGTAGCATAGCAGGAACTCAAGCGCGAAATGTCTGGCATCATCACTCAATGAAGAATATTTAAATTACGGGTAATATTCACACTAGCATATCTGAAAACCATTCGAATGAGGAGACCACATCGATATCCACTTTGGTACAGATAATGTCATCTGCATTCTGCTTGATCTGGTAGGAACTGCAAATATATGTTACCACCGCTTGCAGCTCCCAGCACCTATATATATTGAAGGCAGCCAACTACGCAACATAAATTAATGCTTCCAGTCTGATTTTATGCTTTAAGGCGCAATCATGAAACATTATGAAGCGAAATGATCCTTACACAGCACCATTAACCCAAACCGAGAAAGGGAAGAATGAAAGTGTGGTCCTGTATTTTTTTTTGGCTGTTTCTGTAGTAGTGTTTATTAAGAATCTTACCACACGAGTTTTTACGGCTGTCTCTGTGATTTTACATAAAAAGAAATTGGTGTCCCATATACGTGTTTCGAATAGTACATCTTTGTTTTTCAGGGCTACTGTAAGCACCCTTTATTTTAAAGTTCTTTTTTTTACTTTTTTACTTCTTTCTTTTTTTTGGTGGAATGGTATAGATTGGAGGTATGCTTTACAACCTTCACGTTCAAACTCGTGCACATGAAATTAGATTCCTTGAGCAGAAAACTTGACCCGAAAATTGCAGAAGATTGCCCGTACCAAATGTATACCAAATGGGGTAACAGCTAGGTTATTCTCACTTGAAAGCGAAGCCGGGAACGAGAATTTCCACGGAAAGAATTGTTCAGAAAATCCACACAAAGCCTAGAAACATTTTCATGTCGTCTCATGAAGTAGATGGGAGGCTGGGTCTTTTGGTCTCAAGATGAGAGTGGTCCGCTTCTGGTTAGGACACTAGCGCGACCTATTAGATATTAATGAAGTTCCTTCATCCATCCCTTTATGCCTCAGTGGGATGCGTTCTGCCTATCTTTCGTTTCAGGCGGCATGATATATGCGACAAGAGACACAATGGCCAAGAACGTCGGTTTGATGCGACTCTCGTCGGCAACCCTGGGTCGGCAGCCGCAACTGATTTGTCTGACAGCACGGTACCACATGTTCGGCGGCCGAGGCTTTATACTGCGGCTGTCTGCTCGCAAAACAGTCAACTCAACCATTTGGCAGAGTTCACCTCTCTTCTACCAGTACGGACGCACTACCGCTGACATGTGGTATAAGGTGGAGCGCACTATTAATATGGACGGATTTCACAATCAGGTACTACATAAGTTCTCTCTGTGTTATTTATCACACCTTCATATCTCATTTACTTAATAAAGATGTATCTTTCAAAGCGTCTAGAATACACAATACTCATGGCGATGTTATAAATGAGCATTTATACGGAACATGACGGCGACAGCAGCGTTGACCGCAAAAACTTCCCGACCGAATCAATATAATTGCTGTCGTAACAAACTGTGAACCTCACAGTTGACACGCTCCCGATAATGATGCTTACGATGCACAATTATACTTGTCACCAGGTCGGCCTGGAGCTGAATCAATGCTGCCACATGTTTAGGCTGTTTCGAGTGGCAGCGCCATGAGTGGATTTTGACCCATACCGTAGCCTGGGACTCTGCAATATTACTAACCACTTGGCGTTCTTTAAAGCGTACCTTAATCTGGTCACATGAGGGTTTACGCCCTTCGCTCCTAACACTGTGTGGCAACCATTTCCTGGAATGAAACTATGTCCTCGGACGTTGCAGCTTAATATTTTACTCGCTAAAGCCACCTCAGCAGCTTTGCCATGCCATGCAGATCTGGTTATATGGCTGAGTGCAATTGTCAGTTCAGAAATTCGAGCTTCCGCAAATGGGGCCACCTGAACACTCAAGATTTAAAGGATCACGCAGACGGGTGCAAACTGCCTCCGCTGATTCTGCTGTGTTTATGTGAAATGCCTGTAGGGGTTTATTATTGGCTGAACCTGCTGCTTTGTTTGAATTACTCGCTTTATATTCAATGAAATTTTTTTTGTCAAATCTGTATGCGCTTGTTGCAGTACATACGAGCCTATCTAATTTGGGCATTTTTTCAGTTTGTGTAGGCGGCAGCCGGAAAACAAGTGGAACGCTTCTTGTTAATCACGAAGTGCATCAACACATTATATTCACCTTTAAATTAGGCTTGGAAGTTGCAATTGCAAATGTGCCAAAGTATCCAAACTATTTCGAAAGAAACAGTGTTCTGTGCACATGCCGGAAATGTTCTTTGTGGTCTCACTTAAGTCAAGGAAGATCCGTTCACGCTGACAATAAGAACACTATTTGCAAAATATTTTTCATAACATTATTTTACGGAAAACAGGTCTTCTTTTAGTGCACCGCAAAATTTCATTGTTGTAAAACTCTGCTTTAGCTTTGGTTGCCATGCATCACCGGACACCACGTCGGAACGGGAAAATTTCAAAAAACTAAAGCAAAAAAAATTCTCAACGCTTGCAATAACGTAAATAGTGAAGTTTTGTCATCTGATTTTCTGACGCAGCTGACATTTGACACACTAATGCTACCAAAAGCGGTGAACGACTCTGTGGTTGCACTTGGGCCAATAGAGGCTGCGCCTGGTGCATGCGATGTCATGACGGATGGTGAAGGTAAGCCTCATATATGCATTTAAAGACATCATTTTTTCTAAGAACATGCAATATTCTAAGAAAGTGGCATTCTCGCCGACATTAGTGCATTTGTTTTACTTCTTTAACGTGAGAACCATAGTTATTTGATGGAGTATCATGTTGACAATTATGTGACTGTCGACTGTATGCATTGGTGACTTTTCAGTTTGTTACCGTCAACGTATATGCAAATATATGAGGTTGTGAATACGTTGCTTTGAAATCTCATGTCTTGTTATATGTTACACGTTGTGTTGTTATAATTGTTTATTGTATGTGCAGTGAAATTCTTACGCTTAGAGACTTGAACCCTACGTGTTGTATGTTAGGTACCTCGCAAGAATAAGGAGTAGCTGGCGCCTAATTTGTGCGCCGACATGCTTACATCACGTTAATAATAAAAAAATGGCAGCATATCCACGAGGTGAATGATGGAGAGTGGAGCGAAGCATCCGTCCGTCCGTTCGTTCTTGGTTCCGTCCGTCCATGCGTCCATCTGTGTGACCGTCCGTGCATCCATCCGCCCGGCAGTGCGTACGTGTGTTCGTTCATCCGTACGTCCATCCGAGCGTCCGTCCCTGCGCTTGTCCATGCATTCGCCCCTGCGTCCGTTCATGTGTCCATCCGTATGTGCAGCCATCCATGCGTCCGTTCATACATCTGTCTGTGTGTCCGCTCGTCCATCTAGTCAACACTCCAAGTACCACCATCTCGCATCCTTTCATCATATATTCTGTATATAGAAGCACCGCCATCGAGGGGACATTCCAAGGACTAAACGAGAGGGGGCGCACACACACTTTCTAACGGCTTGCGCGTCGTGTCTACTCAAGTCCAGCATCTTTCCGAGGCATGCGTGAAATTATTGATATTATGAGAGGGTACTTTTACAAATGCTACAAACTTTATTCATCTGTTTACTCTTGCTTAGGCTCCACAGTGTAGAAAAGACAATAGCAAGCATTCAGGGATATTTTTGGTAGTTTTTTTGCCAATATTTCACGAATAAGTTGCATCTTTTTTCATTGGAGCTCATTTCTATCGCATTGAAATGCCATTTTTCCAGGTTACTGCGATTTTGAACTCGACGAGTGTGACTGGAAATCAGCCAATGGATGGAGACGGCAACAAAAGGCCATCGTGTTCCAGGATCCCGTGAGAGGCTCTCACTCAGGACCAGATAGTTCCGGTTCGTTTGGTTTATTTCTAGCTTTTTATATTTCTTCCATCGTGAAAAAATATCCTGTTTATTTCGAAGGCATAGAAAATTGCAATAATGAGAGACTAACCAGACCACGTGAATGATGCACGCTTTTCAGACCTCGACAGACCACCACTGAAATGGCGCGCCCTAGCAAAAAAAGAAAGAAACATTTGCCGTAATTTTACGTGCCAAAGCTCCCGGTCACACCACGGCCACGCACGCAGTTCCCGTCACTGTTAGCAGCAACCTATTAATCCCGCCACTCCCCAAAAATACTCACCCAGAACATAATCGGGCACGACGGGAAGCTCGAGTCAAGTTCCTTCAGAAGCGCTTCCCTCCTAATTCTCCCGCAGTCTATGTAGACGCGGCCGAATATGTAGATCATCGAGCTTTCGCGGTATACGTCGTAGATGGATTTCAAAAACTGGTCGCTAGTGCGTCCCTTCCAAATTCGACAGAATCCCTGGAAGCAGAGGAGGTGGCAATTGCTTTAGCCATTGTTCACTCCTTCGCTGAGTATATTTTTTTTTCTGATTCAAAAACTGCAATTCGTAATTTCGCCACTTTCCGAATTCATTCTCCGGCTGCTAAAATTCTTGAATCATCTCTTCTGCCTGATCGCCTCATCACCCTCCTCTGGGTCCCTGCGCACTGTGGACACTCAGGCAACACGGCCGCTCACACCCAAGCCCGAGCACTCGCCAACCGGGCCCACAGCGACCTGCCTTCGCTTCGAAGTGCCAGGGATCGACTCCTCAGCTATCACGATATCACGCTATTTTACCGAAATTCAGGCCTAACGTATCCCCCGCCACATAAATCTCTCTCCAAAAGTGACCAGGCTTTGTGGCGCAGACTTCAAACGGCCACAGTAACGACTCCTTTTCTTCTCTCCCTTTTTACACATGGCGAAACCTCGCCTCATTGCAACTTATGTCCTAGCACCAGAGCCGACTTCCAGCACATATTTCTGAATTGTCCAAACAAACCCAAGCCTCCGTGGCAAGGGTCAGAACACCAGGAGCGATGGTAGGCTGTTCTGCGCAGCTCGCAACCGGGTTTACAGCTCCGGACAGTGAGCTAGGCCAGAACGGTCGCCGAAGCACAGCAGTGTTCGGCCACCTAGAGAGGCCTGAGGGCTCGTCGTCATCCTGATTCCACTTCCCCAACCACACCCCCCCTCAAATGATTCCTTCGTGAACCAATAAAGTTGATTACCTACCTACCTTGGTTATGAGATACGCCGTAGTGGAGGGCTCCGAAAAATGTTTACCGTTCAGTGTTTTTGCATGCACTGACACTGCCTCGTACACGGGCGCCTATAGCAGTTCGCTTTTACCGAAATGAAAAAACAACAACAAACAAACAAACAAACCACCAACGTGAACGCTAAAGAGAAAAAAAGAAGAAAAAGAAAAAAAACAACGAAAGCAAAAGCAGCTCTAGTCAGTTCTCGCAATCACCATGTATGTAGCAACTTTCTTTTCAAAAACGCACTGACTGAAAATTTTGGTTGCGTGTAATAAAAATTTAGGTTCCAGTAATCACCTTATAATAACCTCCAATTTTAATTAAAAGCTTGGAAAAAACTTTTTACTTGACAGAAACTATTGTATGCGCAGTTACCATTACCAATCTGATTTCACATTATGTCTTCTCTAGCTTCAATGAATTTCATCTTGCTTATATCAATACATTTCAATCATGAAAGCGTATCCGATGTTACGTCCCTATACAACAAAACTGCACTCATGTGAATTTAAAGAACCCCAGGTGGTCGAAATTTCCGGAGCCCTTCACTACGGCGTCTCTCATAATCATATGGTGGTTTTGGGACGTTAAACCCCAAAAAATCAGCACTCATGTGAATTGCACACTTCTGATTTTAGTACATGTGCCATCAGATTTTATTTCACTCGAAGAAAAAAAAATTGCGTACAGATGCTGCTTATCAGCGGCGCCCACCGACTGAGATAGTCCATGCAGCCGGCGCGTGGCGACGATTGGCGAAGAGCACGTGATTTTACGGGAGGTAAAAGCACGGGCTTTCAGATCGATATTTGCAACTTTCACCGCCCAGAGAGGACGCTAGTGCAAGCGCAACATGGCTGTCGTTTGGGGGATCGTGCAGCCGGCGTCTCGGCAGCCGCCGCCGGTGTGCGCGTCACTTCGAACTGCGCAGTATTTTCGGCTACAGCCACAGTGTTGTCAAGGCTTTGCTGATGTCATTGACTTTAGCATGTATTATAGCCTACACTGCGTGCCAAGAAACGCGTGTGCGGCGTATATTGAAGGAAAAGAAGTTTTGAACGCCGGGAACATTGTCTGCTGTGGTGTGAAGGACTGCACGTACAGCTTTAATGAACGCTGCTCGTGCCAGTACCGGGGAAGATCGCGCGGCTGTGCTCGTGCAAAGCAGGAAACCTCACAATCGACTGCACGTCGTCTGCAGAGCTGTATCAT
Source organism: Rhipicephalus annulatus (assembly GCA_013436015.1). Taxonomy (NCBI): domain Eukaryota; kingdom Metazoa; phylum Arthropoda; class Arachnida; order Ixodida; family Ixodidae; genus Rhipicephalus; species Rhipicephalus annulatus. The sequence continues at coordinate 306,397 of WOVY01010175.1, read as the reverse complement.
ACAAATTTTGTGGTTCTTGTTGCTCAGCAAGCAAAGAATAAAAAGTAAATCATTGCTACTATGACTCACAGTACCTGCCCAGCATCAGAATAGCCTAAGTAGCCAGCGACAAAATATAAAGCTATAGCAAACCGTCAAAGGGAGGCCAACTTAACGATGGCATGGACTGGCTGCGTGGTTGATTGATTGATTGATTGATTGAAAACTTTATTTGACTATTTACAATGTGCTCTCGCTTATTAACTTCAGCACTATGAAAAAAAACATCAGCACCATGAGAAAAAAAACTTGGGTGACCTCAAACTGGTCACCTTGTTACTGCAGGGCAGGGAATGGCGATCGTGCGCGTGGCAGCACACCACAGGTTCAGCCTGGCTCTGATGAGTGGGTCTTCAAGTATCCAGTTGTAGAGTCTCTTCGATGTCTTGCTGTAGCTGAGGCAGGGGACGTTGGGCTTTTTTCATAAAAGCAGCTCGGCTTGATTCGTGAACGGGGCATTACCAAAGGATATGCTCCGTCGTTGCTGGCTCGTAGCAGTAGTCACAGTGGGGGTCGAGTACTTAGTCGGGTGTATCTTGGGAAGGACCGAGTTTGTCGTGAAATTTCGTGTTTGCAATCTTCTGAGTGTGACCTCGTAGATGCGGGTGGATCCTGGGCGGCATAGTGCAGGATGTGCCTGGCGTACGCTGCTAGCTTTCTTCTAGTTTGAAGTGTTTGAAACACTTGCTGTGAATCTGTGAAGATGTGAATAACTTTTGGTGATGATCCTGTTTGATTGTAATGGGCTAGAGCTTCCGAAATAGCAAACCCTTCAGCTGCTTCGGGCAGTACGCAGGGTTGAGTTATAAAGAATGAGGATTCTTCCCCTGTTCTCAGGTTGAAAAATGCCCCTGTGTTGGAGCCTTCTAGAGTGCATGGGGCGTCTGTGTAGAATATATCTTCTTCGTTAGGTATACTTTCAAGGTGTTCAATATGCCGCCGAGCGTAGTATGCCCTTCGCTGATTGTCCGAGGCTTGGCTCATATGTTTCGGAAGCGGCCGATTGTCTGCCACGGTAATATCTTCCCATGGCAGAATGGTGGGTATAATTTGAGGCAGGTCTTGATTGCTTAGACCTAGCTCGTTCCTGATGGCTCTTCCAGGACGGGTTAACTTGAGGCGCTCATTTTGAGCTTGCAGTGCAGGCTCTACATAGTCAAGTATTGGAAGAAGTAGACCTGTTCCGTACAGGTCTTCGACTTTGGTGTATTTCGGTAGCCCTGTGGCGATGCGAATGCATGGTTTGTTGATACATTCAAGTTTTTCAAGCTGGGTCGGCGTCATTGGCAAAAGGGTAGTCCATATAAGAGCCTTGGGTGGACGCGCCTTTGTGTGAGCCTTTTAATTTGACCTTCATATAGGCCCCAGGCGCATATTGTCAACTTTCGCAGCACTCTTATTGTCTGTTTCGTAGTGCACAGCGCTTTTTCTACCCATTGAGTGGACTTGGAGCTTTGTTAATATGTAATGCACAGTACCTTAATGTGCTCTTTGCGCTGTATGCTCGTGTTGCGTACAGTAAGCTGGACTTTTTCTCGAATATATTGCTGCTTGCTGTCGTTTGTAGGTTTCAGAACAACTATAAATTCTGTCTTTTCTGGTGAAATATGCAGACCTTGCCTGTCAAGGAAAGTGGTGATAACATCAATTGCCTTCTGGAGTTGCTGCTGTTGCGTAGAGATGTCTCGCGCGTTACACCTAATTGTAACGTCGTCGGCATAGATCCCCGCCGAGATGGACTGTACTTCACTTAGAAGAAAGGCAAGTGGGCGCATTGTTATGTTAAACAGTGCTGGAGAGATAACGGATCCCTGCGGAACTGCGATTTTGTTGGAGTATGATTGACTGGTGAAAGAGCCTATTTTTATGGAAAAGGTCCTGTCCTGGAGAAAACTCTGGACGTAATTATACAGCCTTCTACCAACAGGGGGTTCTGACAGCTCTCGTAGTATAGTATCATAAAGCACCGAATCGAAAGCCTTCTTCACGTCAATACCTACAATAGTGCTCGGCCAATAAGGTGAGGGGTTCTTTAGTATGTCCTCGTATAGGCGCCGGAGTGTGTCTTGAGTAGAGAGGTGGGGTCTAAATCCAGTTTGGGTCCAGTGATAGTGCTCCCCATTTTCTAGCATCTATGTGAGGCGCTTGTTTACCATTCGCTCCATCACCTTTCCGATTACTGAAGGTAATGAAATTGGCTGAAGGTTACTTGCAGTCGTCGGAGGTTTGTTTGGTTTTGGCAGTGGTATAACATTTGAATGTTTCCACTCTTTAGTGAGAGTTCCATCTTCCCATGCATGATTGATAATTGAAAGAAGAGGTTTTAGTTGGTTCTCAGTCAGCTGCTGTAATTGTTTGTAGGTAATGGCTGGCTGCGTGGGCATCCCCCAAACGACAGTTACGACGAATGCCGCACGGCGATGCCACCTTATGTGAAACTAGCGAATAAACAAGCTTGGGGCAGCTGGATATCCCAGCCATAGTTTTTGAACACTACATAGAACTCCTTCCACTCATTTAATATACAGAAAAAATCCCCGAAATGTCGGAAAGTGGTCCAAAAAAGACTTTGCAGTTCTTCGATATGTTCATGGGTTGTCCCACTGCGTGAAGAACGTAGCAGCAAGGTGGGGCGTAAATTCAGTGTTTACAGCGCTGAACAACCTTTCAGATTTGTGTTCACAACTTCGAAAGATGATGGAGTCCCGCATTATATAAAGCCAAAACAGCTGCCAGATAAAGCATAGTCAATGTTGCCGTTATCACAAAACGTGACCGCTTTGCCGGATTGCATTCAGATGCGGCTGGTTCTACGTTGGGCGATTTGGAGGGTGTATAAAACGAGGCAGCATGACGCCGCACTAATTAGTTTAGCCTGAACACATCTGGAAGATAATTGCACTTCATGCGGTTGTAGGTACACCATTTTTCTCAGACACAAGGATTCTCTCTACAGATTTGCAATATGCAAATATAAATCGTGAGTGAGTTGAAGCTTTCCATATTAGAGATGCAGGAGAGAAGTGTGTAAGACGAGCTTTGATCACTAGGTTCGATAAGGAATTTGACTACTTGAAAAGCACGTGTAGTAATCCTGTTACACATGTGTGACATAAAATTCAATCTTGTTTTTTTCCTTCATTTTTGCTCTTTTGCTGATGTTACGTGCACTTAGTTTTATTTCATAGGTATTCGAATCAATCACCGGGAGGTGTCTGTATTCCTCGAAGACTAAAGTACTTTTCTTGTTTGGAGTTCGCGCCCATGGTGTTTGACTCTTTCTTGTCCGCATGTTTGCTGGCGCAAAAAAGTAGATGCTTTGCAGGTTAGTTCTAATGCTAGAGTTCAGACACTCTCGCATGGTCTCTAATAAGCTAGGGTTTGACTGTATTTTCTATATCTAAAAGAAAGACTTAACATTAGCCAAGAAAGCCAGGTTAGGCCTTTTATCAATCAACCTCGTTGTTTCTTAAGCTTTGCACGGCTAGTGTAGGCATTTTTTTTATCAAAGTATTCACCCCGTATGTTCATAATGATGGCAAGCTTCACTTTGTCGCATGTGTGCGCAGCCTACGTCCTCACGGCCACACGAGCGTCTTCGTCTCCATCTGGCACCCTAGTAACGAGCCCAGAATTTCCAGGCGACACTGAGCCTCAGTGTTTCGAATTCTGGTACCAACAGACTGGAGGAAGTGGAGCGGAGCTGCAGGTAAGCTTTTCGAGGTCAGCTTGCGTGAGAGTCATCCCATATGGCAACGTTTTGCATTGATGCACTTGTACGGGCGGGCAGGCTTGCCTCAACCATTGATTACCGTATGAGACAAAGGTTGACTAATAAGTAAAACACGGCAATTTGATTTACCAGAGTAACTACTATGATGTTTGATTTGATCTTGAGCAGCGTAGAAAGTTTAGGATAGACTAGTCCCGAATCGCTCGCTCCCATTGCGGTGCGTGATGTTGGGGACTCATAAAAGAAATGACCCTATACGACGGTTTCCGCTGTCTTTCAGCCCCGCCCCCCCCCCCCCCCCAAAAAAAAAAAGCCTGCATCTTCCAACCGGGAGGACTAGAGTAAATACGTGGCACAGTGGTGGGAGTATCGCGCGCATGTCGCTTATTTTAGTATGGTGTGGGAATGCTAATTGTTATTTCGTCTTTATATTTTTATTTATGGAAGGAAGGAGAAGCGTTGCCTTCAACGAGTGGTGGGATGCTGATGTTGTTGGGTTGTGCGCCAGTGCTGGTCGAAGGTATTTTTGCTTCCGTCGCATCTACTCATGTCAAGGAAAGCGTCAAATCAAGCGAAGGCCAAGACATCATTGACTCGATTCCGAATGCGTGATTTATTGCCTTCTTATACGGGGTCGCCACTGAATGGTTCTGAAGCGTGAACAGTTAGTTTTTTGCTAGCAGACGCTGCCTGCGTCGACCTTGCGAAGCGACAGTATGCGAGCAGCACAGTGGGGGTGAGAAGGGTGCCACTGATGCCAGATTCGCCCCACGGTGCGACTGAGAAATGGTTCGATTTGGAAAAGCAGGAACTGCTATGACATTCCAAATAGCCTACAAAGCGTAAACATAGGACTGTCACTCAAGTGACGAAAATTACTGTTAGGAGTAAAGCTCCTCTTTGTCTAACCTTGTCACGCATCAGATATAACTAGCGGTATCTCCTAGAGTATAATTATGGAGTGTGCAGTGGAAGTTGGAGGTACTGTAGTTAGACAGGACACTGGCAAGCTGTCCCAGGAAACGAAGGATCTCATTAAGAAGCGTCAAAGCATGAAAGCCTCAAGTATAACAGACAAAATAGAGTTGATAGAGCTTTCGAAGTTGAATAATGAGCGTAAGGTATCCGATGTAAGTAGGCGTTACATGTAGAGAATTGGACACCCATTGAAAAACGGAGGAAGCGTCACAGCAGTGATAACTTGGAATAGGCAAAAACCAGATGTATGATCTAAGGGATTGATTGATATGTGGGTTTTAACGTCCCAAAACCACCATATGATTATGAGAGACGCCGTAATGGAGGGCTCCGGAAATTTGGACCACCTGGGGTTCTTTAACGTGCACCCAAATCTGAGCACATGGGCCTACAACAATTCCCCCTCCATCGGAAATGCAGCCGCCGCAGCCGGGATTTGATCCTGCGACCTGCGAGTCAGCAGCCGAGTACCTTACCCAGTAGACCACCACGGCGGGGCTATGCTCTAAGGGAAAAGAAAGGCAAAGTGACTACCAATATGAATGGGATAGTAAATTTAGTGGAGGAGTTTTACAGCGATCCCTACAGTAGCCCACACAACCATGACCTCGATATAAGAACTAGCAGTAACCCAGATGAGACACCAGCAGTAATGATAGAAAAAGTCAGAAAAGCCTTAGAGATCATGCAAACAGGCAAAGCTTCCGGTGAGAATCAGGTAACATCAGATCTGCTGAAATATGGAGGAAAGATTTTGTTAAAGAATCTAGCGACCCTGCTTACGAGGTGTCTCCTGACGGGAAGAGTATCAGAATCTTGGAAGAATGCTAACATCATCCTAATACATAAGAAAGGAGATAACAAGGACATGAAGAATTACAGGCCAATCAGCTTGCTCTCCTTAGTACACATGTTATATACAAAGGTCATTGATAACAGAATTAGGACAACATTAGAATTCAATCGACCAAAAGAACAAGCAGGATTTCAAACAGGCTTTTCAATAATAGACCACACTCATACTATAATTCAGGTAATATAGAAATGCTCAGAATATAGCCAACCACTATACATAGCCTTGATAGATTACGAGAAGGCGTTTGATTCAGTGGAAATATCAGCAGTCATGCAGACACTGCGGAATCAGGGCGTCGACGAAGCATATATAAAAATCCTGGAAGAACTCCACGGAGGATCAACTGCTACCATTGTGCTTCATAAAGAAAGCAACAGAATACCAATCAAGAAGGGTGTAAGGCTGGGGGATACAATTCACCCGACGTTATTTACCGCCTGCTTACAGGAGGTTTTCAGAGGCTTAGAATGGGAACAGTTAGGCGTAAGGGTAATGGAGACTATCTTAGTAACCTGCACTTCGCCCATGACATTGCATTGCTGAGTAACTTTGGGGACGGGAGAACGACGACGAAGTGATTGCTTAGCAGATCGCAGTTTCAGTAGGTGCTCTCTTTTTTCACCTAATTTGAAGTGAACTTCGCGAATATCACATCCGTGTCCGTCGGTGATGGACGTGGACCCCCACGGACGTCTACCAGTTACAGCGGCGTCGGCGGTGGCCGCATCCAGGAAGCGTACGGGACTCTACCGCGACTACGACAGCGAGGGCACTCTTGTTTACTCAATGAGCAGCGAAGAGCCTTCTGACGACGACAATTTTAAGCTGGTGCTGAGCCGTAAAGCGAAGAGGCGGAACGTCAGAACATCTTCGTCATCGAGTACGTTGAACGACAGAGTACCAAGGAGACCCGTGACAAACACTATCCTTTTTGTCCCTGAGGTACCAGACGGTAACATGAAGCGCCTCAACAGGCAATCTGTTTCGGTGATGCTGGAAGGACTCGTGCCAAACGAGATCACAGACATCAGAGTGAACACGCGTAAGAACGTATTGGCCATCGACGTTTTGCATGCTGCGGCACTTAATGTACTGCGCAACGTCAACGAGTTGGGGGGAATGAAAGTTCGCTCCTACATTCCTGTGAGCTCTAACGTCGTCACTGGGGTCATCTACGATGTGGATACTGCCATTCCCAGCTCCAACTTCGATGTTCTGGTCAAACCGGCAAATGAAGCCAGCGTCATCGCAAAAGTTGTCCGTTTGGGAAACTCACGCTGCTTGAAGATCATGTTCAAGGGCGACTCTCTTCCTTCACACGTAAAAGTGGGCCATTTTCGGCATTCAGTGCGACCTTTCATACCGAAGCCCTTACAGTGTTATAAGTGCATGAAAATGGGCCACGTGAGAAGCGTATGCGAAAATAGGACGGTGTGTCCTCGTTGCGCGGAAGCCCATTCTGCGGATGACTGCGAAGCAACTACCCTCAAATGCTCGAATTGTCATGGGTCACATGCAGCTTCGTCAAAAGAATGCCCTAAAATCCAAAGAGAAATAGCGGTATTGAAACAAATGGTCAGAGACAATTCGTCACATCGAGAGGCTGCCAGGACCGTCCGAAAGAGGCGTCATCGTCACCGCAGTTCATCAAAGAATGCCGCAGACGCTGCATCGAAAGCGCCACTCCACCACCCTTCTCTTCCACCGCCCTTGCCTCCCAGACCAAAGGCAGCCAGCGCGGCCAACAAACCAACGAGCAGCACTGTTGCAGATGAATCAGTTTGGCCTTCATTGCCGAAATCACAGCCACCTGCCAATCCCAAGCGCACATTGACAGTCACATCACTCCAGCCAGCCGCTGACAAGCTGCCTGAGGAGGACACAGAAGTCATCAGAATGTTCCGAACACTGCTGGATGCCATGCGAAAGCTGTGCAGCAGCCTGAAGTCTCCACTCGCTCAGAGTGCACTACAAGTACTGGATGCTCTAAGTCCAGTATTTGCAAGTCTCCAGTAGCAACCATGGCTCGACCAATTTTCTCCTTCCGCAACGAGGTCCGACAAGCGTCGATAATGCAGTGGAACGCGAGAGGCCTGAGATCCCGCATCTCTTCGTTCCGTCAGTATATATTCATGAATCGTATTCCTATGATAGTTATATGTGAACCAAACGTGCAACAACCTCCTAAACTATCAGGTTATGAATCTTTCGTTTCTTCAACGTGCGAGGAACGCAGCAAGGTGGTTGTTTACATTCGCACAGATTTCACATATGTGCATCATGCAGTTCAACCGCATGATGACAATCAATATGTCTACTTACGTGTTAAAAAGGAAAAAGTGTCATTCACACTCATTGGTGTCTACATATCACCATCTGGACGAATTGAACAAGACCGACTACGAGACATACTGACAACAACTACGGGCCAGTGGGTTATAACTGGAGACTTCAACGCACATCACTTAATCTGGGGTAGTTCGACGATCAACGCTAAAGGAAGAAACCTTGTGTCATTCGCTTCCAAGCATGACCTATGTTCCTAAATGATGGCAGTCCTACATACCTGCGGGGCCTTACGTACAGCAGTTGCCTCGATTTGACTCTGGTATCCAGAAACTTCCGGTCGCAAGTGCACTGGTTTTCAGACATCAAAACGCATGGGAGTGACCACATTCCAACTTATATGCGAATAAGGGGTCTTACTAACTCCTTTCCTAAGACCACAATACGAAGAATTGATTGGTACAAATTTCAGAGACTCATGGAAAATACATGCCGTGAAGACCCTGACCACAACTTGGAGAATGTCATCAAAGAGGCAATGAGGGAAGCTTCCTGTCTCCTCCCGTTCACCGGCAAGCGTTCAGATTTCGACGTTGAACTGGAAAAACTGCGCGCGCTTCGCCGAAGGGCGGACAGAAGATACAGGCGGACGAAAGCAATATGCGACTTGAGGCTGGCACGACGCATACAAAAAAAAGTCCAATGACGTTTAGACAAACTTGAACAGGAACGCTGGAAACCATTTTGCGAATCATTGGATCCCCGAAAGCCGTTGTCACGCATCTGGAGCACTATTCGTGGCCTGCGCTCGACTCCCCAACAAAGACATCCTTTCATGGCTTTAGCCCTACATTCACGCCACACCCAACTTGAAGTGGCAAATGAGTTTTGTACGCGAATCGCTGGTGTGTGCGCCTTGTCCGCTGGCACCATTAGGAGTGTTATCCCTGAACCCCGCATCTACGAAATGGACAATCTTTTCACTATAGAAGAACTTGACGCATCTTTGGCGGCTTCCCGACGATCATCTTCACCAGGACCTGATGGAATCACCTACGCCGCTCTAGCCAACCTTCAACAGGAGGCAAGGGGACAGTTGTTAAGCTATTACAACCACTCATGGCTTGCGGGCAATGTTCACCAGGATTGGAAGATAAGTCGACTTGTGCCACTACTCAAAGCAGGAAAGTCACCATTTGATTTGACGTCATTTCGCCCTGTTGCCCCCGCAAGTTGCGTAGGAAAAGACATGGAAAGAATGATACTTACACGCCTACAATGGTACCTCCAGCGCTACAACATATACCCAAACTGCATGACGGGTTTTCGGTGAGGTAGGTCATCTCTTGACAACGTGATTGATCTCACAACATTTATCCAGCAACAGAAGAGCCTCAAGCGCATACCACTGGCACTCTTCTTCGACGTCAAAGGGGCTTAGGATAACGTAACACATAATGCCATCCTAGACTCGTTGGAAGCTGTTGGAATCGGTGGTCGGATGTTCCAATGGATCCAGGATTATTTGACGAGAAGGTCCTTTTTTGTACAAACCTCAGATGGACCTACCACCAATTACTATACCTCCCGTGGCGTCCCTCAGGGCGCCGTACTAAGTCCCACTTTATTTAACCTCGTGATGGTAGGACTTCGTGAAATTTTGCCAAGTACCATCCTCATATCCATATATGCTGACGATATTTGTCTATGGACTTCGGCTGTATCTCGTCTACAAGTACGTGCAAGAGTCCAGCAGGCTGCCACCCTGACATGCTCATATCTCCGCAAGCAAGGTCTTTCCGTCTCAACGGAGAAATGTGCATTGGTTGCGTTTACTCGCAGAGCCATGACACAATACCCCGTTACCATCAATGGACAAAATATTCCATACCAGAAGAACCATCGCTTCCTGGGTGTAATTATTGACAGGGACCTATTGTGGAGTGCCCACTGCAATTACCTGAAGAGAAGGCTAACTTCCATTGTCCATATAATGCGGTTCCTCTGCAGGAAAATCTTGGGGCGCATCGATAAGGTCAATGATGCAGCTATACAGGGCACTGTTTCTGGGATTTTCGCGCTACAGCTTGCCGTTACTGGCAAGTACGTGCAAGACGAACATCCGCACTCTCGAAAGTCTGCAAGGACAAGCACTACGCGTGTGCTTAGGATTGCCGCGATGCACCACAACCTACGGGGCAATTATGATCGCAAGAGAGCATCCAATTCGAACATACATCACCACTGACAATTTGAGAGCCCACATAAACACCTCTGCCGAGTTCCTGGTCACCATGTTGCAGTGTTGCCACTTCATGGACCACACGCGATGTTTTCAAAGATTATTTCTGCCCATAGAGAATGCCTTCCTTTTGGCTTCACTCCAGCAACAAGACCAGTGTCACCCCCGTGGTGCCTACAACAACCACAGGTGTGCCTCACTATTCCGGGAATAACGAACAAGAGCCATCATTCAACAGTGGTGCTACGACAGGTGACATTGTCACTACTCAACGAAAAATACGGCCAGAGGACCCACATTTAGACCGATGGATCGGTCTCGGCTGACAGCTCCACAGATGCTGTTGTCATCCCGGCGTACCAGGTCACTATAAAGCTCAAACTGTCGCATAGGACAACATCTACAGCAGCGGAGCTTGCCGCCTTACGTGCTGCTATACTTTATATCGCGGAAGCCCGACCTCAAAAATGGGCTGTGTTCTGCGACTCCAAGGCATCCCTTCAGAGCTTGCAATCAGCTTTACGACAGAGGGAGCATCAACAACTAGTGCATGAAATAAGAGAAGTGATTCACGAAGTTTTATCAAAAGGACATGACTTGGTGTTCCAGTGGTTACCGGGACAATGTGGTATTGTCGATAATGACCTTGCTGATAATGCTGCCCGACCCGCCCACGCGGACGCCCAGACAACCCCAATTCCATTGTCGAGAACCGACGCTGCAAGGGGCCTTCACTCGTACGCTAACACCATGTCGGAAACTTGGCTGAGTGACCCCAGTGTCAGGAACCGCCGCCTACACAAATTGGACCCATCGAGAAAGCTTAAAGTTCTATCGGACCTCTCCCGCCAGGATGCAACTTTACTGTGCCGCCTGTGGTTAGGAGTAGCTTTTACAAAGGCGTACTCTTTTCGCATAGGAATGGCGGATAGTTCCCGATGTGAATCGTGCGACACTGACGAGACAATAGAACATCTACTGTGTTCATGTGAACGTTTTGCGAGCGAACGCAACTTGCTACGCGAAACGTTAGAGACACTAGACAGTAGACCTTTTTCCGAACAGAAGATACTTGGCTCATGGCTCTACGCGTCGCTGGCCAGCAAAGCAACGCGGGCATTGCTAAGTTTTCTAAAGACGACCGGACTACGCGACCGCTTATAAGCGTACAATGGACAAGGTCACATTTACACACACGTTGCCCTTCACTTCTCTCTCTCTTCTCCTTTATTCCCCTCACCCCTTCCCCCAGTGCAGGGTAGCAAACCGGACGTGCGTCTGGTTGACCTCCCTGCCTTTCATTTCTTCCCTTCCTCCTTCCTCCTCCTTGGGGATGAATTGCAACTCATCATTACGGAGTTAGACAAGGAGAGTAGAATAGTAGGTCTTAAAATTAATCTGCAGAAAACGACAGTAATATCCAACAACCTCGAAATAGAACAGCGCTTCGAGATAGGTAATAGTGCACTTGAAGTTGCAAAAGACTATGTCTACTTAGGGCAAGTAATAACCGCAGAGCCGAACCACGAGATTGAAGTAACTAGAAGAATAAGAATGGGGTGGAGCACATTTGGCAAGCGCTTACTCACAAATTATGACAGGTAGATTGCCATTATCGCTCAACAGGAAGGTATATAACAGCTGTATCTTGCCGGTAGTTTGCTATGTAGCAGAAACCTGGAGACTTGCAAAGAGGGTTCAGCTTAAACTGAGGACGACACAGCGAGCAGTGAAAAGGAAACTGGTAGGTGCAACCTTAAGAGACAAGAAGAGAGCAGAGTGGATTAAACAACAAACTGGGGTTAAGAATATCATAGTTAAAATCAAGAAGAGGAAATGGACACGGGTCGGGCATGTAGCACGTAGACAGGATAACCGCTGGTCATTAAGGGTAACTAACTGGATTCTTAGAGGAAGCAAGCGAGTTAGGGGGAGACAGAAGGTTAGGTGGGCAGCTTAGATTAAGAAGTTTGCGGATATAAATTGGCCTGAGTTGGACTGAGTTGAACAGGACTGAGTTGATTGGCATAACATGAGAGAGGCCTTTGTCCTGCAGTGGACGTAGTCAGGCTGATGATGATGATGATAAGGAAGAGAAGGAGGAGAATGATGGTCTCTCAAATAGTATAACTGATGGCGCTGTCTCACAGAAAGACATGCAAACATCATTTGAGTGACGATATCCCAGATGGCGCTGTACCGAAGCTCCTAGATTGACTGCGGCGCGGACCGGCGTGGGTGTGAGAGAATCAGTGCCTCTCTCAGTTTTCTGGATCATTGCCATATGTGTCAGGTGGTTGGTGGGGCATGGTAGGAGAGGAGCGACGGGGCGCGTAGAGCCGCGGTAGCTCGTGCTTGTCATCGTCTGGGCGCGTGGGACACGACTGCCTCTCTCAATCTCTTGTGTGGTCGGCGTACGTGCCGTATCGTTGGTGGGGCATAGACGAAGCGAAGAAGTGGCGGGAGCGGAAGGCCGCGGCGGCTCGTGCTCGTCACCAGACAGACAGACAGACAGACAGACAGACAGACAGACAGACAGACAGACAGACAGACAGACACACAGACAGACAGACCGACCGACCGACCGACCGACCAACCGACCGACCGACCGACACGACTGCCTCTTTCAATCTCTTGTGTGGTCGGCGTACGTGCCATATCGTTGGTGGGCATAGACGAAGCGAAGAAGTGGCGGGAGCGGAAGGCCGCGGCGGCTCGTGCTCGTCACCAGACAGACAGACAGACAGACAGACAGACAGACAGACAGACAGACAGACAGACAGACAGACAGACCGACCGACGGACGGACGGACGGACGGACGGACGGACGGACGGACGGATGAAAACATGGACGGATAAATGGAAGCACGAAGAGACGGCCGTACAGAAGAACGCACGGACGGATGAATGGACAGACGAAAATACGCTTCCCTCCACCCATCATCTTCACTCCATGGATATGTAGTGAAATTTTCACTGATACTAAATAAAACTACGTGTTTTCCAGGCGTATCCTTTTAATCCTATCCCCTCTGACGCTTTCGAGATGGCGCCTCTTATATGTTTCTGACATAGAGCAGCCTTTAATTCAGCCGAAAGCATTCGAAAGCCCTCAGGAAAAAAATTCTTTAATATATTATTAGGCCACCGCCAGAGCTCAAAGGCTCGTGGCCGATACCTAGGCGAAGATATTTGCCCAGATCCCTATGTTATTCAAATAACATATAAAGTATATTTCAAATAACGCATTCTGCAAATAACAGAAAAAAATGTGGTAGAGACAAAAAGTAAACAAACGTTACCCACAACATACTTAAATATATATGGGAAGGGGAAAGGTATATTTAAAATTGTAATTTGTATCTAAAGTGTTGAAAAATTGCGTCATCCATACAGCCAAGGTTCTATGCAAAATGGAGATGGACGGCGTCTTCAAATATTAAGGCATTTTAACAGGACGCATGTACACTCGATGGCAGAACATCTTGTTATACATGACCGAACTTGTCCTCTTTTGCTCACAGGTTGAAGTGTTGGCAAATGGCAAGAGTGAAGTAGTGTGGAAGAAACCACTGAAGCCTCTGACAAATGACTGGATGCTCGGGCGCGTGCAGATTACGCAGCAAAAGACATTCAAGGTGAGAACAAAAAGCACCAACAGAAACAGTTGCAATATTGCGTGGGCATGTTTTTATGTGTCATATATATCCCTCACCTCACTTTTTAGGTAGTCTTGAGCACAGGTTGGCAAAAATTGTTGAGCTCACTCAAACTCGCTCATGAAATATACTTTGCACTTGTAATTCACTCAGAGTGAGACTCACCAATGCTTCCCAGTGCTCGACTCATTAGAACTCGCACTCTCGAAAACTTTCTTTACCCAAGCTCGCTCGGACTCAAAATTACCAAAATATTACTAACCCGGATTCACGGCTGCATCTGACTATGCGCGAGTCCACGTGAGTCGACTGCTGAATCCGTGAGTCTAGAATTAGCCTTTTTAATCAAGTGCCAATGCTCTTTGAGACAGGCATGTTACAGAATCAGTGCTCCTCGTGGCTCATTTTGATATTGTACCTCCGAGTACGGGTTCTGAGTGGTTGCACAGCAGGAAGTGCATTTTTCCTAAATGAGGTGAAAACCAAAGATACATTTACTCACAACTTCCTCGGAACAGTTGTCAGGAGAGGATGGGGTGGGGGGGGGGGCAGTAAGGCATTTTCCTGCGTAATTGAGGCCTCTGATCAACAAACATTGTTATGGTGTTTGAACGATACTGCTTTTAAATACTTGTGTGTGCACGTAAGGATAAACATGAATTCAGGTAAGGCTCTCAGTAAGTCTGAAGATGAGCAGATGGGAGGGGCATCGAGAGTAACCGTTCATCAGCGGACGCTGTGGCCTTCAGCCAATCTAGTCGCATGCTGTATAGCCCGGAGGAATCGACATACTTTTCTGTGAAGGCACTGTGTTGCCATTATACGCTAGCATCCGGAAGATAAATGTACCAAATATTCACCACCCGCAAGGCAAAACAATGTGATGAAGTATTGTGATGAAGTATGCCGCAACACTTTTTACAGGCTATCAATAATAAGGAATTGCACACCACAGGTGCATTTTTTTTCTGGCGGTAGTACTTGAGTAGGTAACGCTTGATTGCACGAGTCCTGTCATCGACCTTGTCATAAGGCAAGGTGGATTCGTAAATAGAGAAGCTGTGAAAAGATCGGCTGCAAATGTACCTGCTTCAATAACCTGTAGCTATCTTTTGATGATCGGCTCAAACTGTTGAGCTCGAAACGAACAGTTGAACATTTTACGCAGTATGTCCTTTTTATCTGCGCGAATAAATATAACTGGCAATAATTTGCAGCTCTTGCTTCTCCATATGAAAGTGTTGTACTTTACTTTCAGAGATGACAATACTACTCTCAGTATGACACTTCCGCATCAAGGACAGAAATATGGTTCAAGATTAATAATAAAACACTGCTTGTGCCGTCCCTATTACAATTATTCAACTTTCTACATGATGGTGGTGTAATTTTAGTATGAATCTTTGGAAAATATCAGAAATATAGTGATTCCGCAAAAAAAAAAGAACATATGGAACGAGTGAAAGAACATACGGGAAGTTACAGTAGAGCTCAAACATGAAGTCAAGCTCGCAACCTTTCCACAAATGAATGAAGAAAGGTGGTTTCAATAAGGAGGTCTGCGTGCTACGTATATCTGACCCTTTTTTTTATATGAGTTCCTGTAACGCGTACCCATAGTTTCATTTTCGTGCCTGCTCTTGATCTCCATCTTCATGGTTTATTTGTTATTTAGGGGCGGCTTACTGGTCTCCCATAGTTGAGTACGAAGTACTCGAAATCATTATACAATTTTCCTAACACCCCCCCCCCCCCAAATTAAGGTCGCAGTTCGTGCCAATTTCACCGATGGGAAAGCGCAATCAGTGAGCATCGACAACGTTGTGCTGAGGCCTGAAGCCTGTACCCACCCTGCCGAGTGTTACTTCAAGAATGACCTTTGTGGATACGTCAACCACTATGAAGGAGACTTTCGCTGGTATGTCGGCCCTGGTCGGCTGGAAAAGCCCGAAAATTACCATGGGGACCCCTTGTTAGCAGGTACGGTCTGCTTCTTTACGAAGAAAACCGATTATCTTTAACGTTGTGATTTACCTTTACTTTTCGCTGCACCATCGCTTATAAAAGTGCTGATACGTTCTCTTTAAGCAGCGTGCATATCTACTTTCAAAGAGACAAATTTGGAAAGACGTGAATAAAGTACGGAGAAATATTTCCAGTTGACAGTTTTTTTTCTGTCCCTGCGTGAGTGTCAACCTTCTTGCAGCTGTGCCAACTTTTAAAAGCACGAAAGTTTATTGGGAAGTTTACATAAAAGATTCGGCAATTAGGACACCACCATGAAAGGAAAGGATGAACACTAACGGCAGTGCGAGCATAATGTGAATTAATAATTAACTTTTTTTTCTGATGCTGTGGCAAAGTAATGTAATTAAATCTAATTGTTGCCAGTAATGCCAGTACGTTCACCCTCAACACCTGTAGGTATATTGTCAGGCCTTACGGTTTTATTGCCAAGGCTTTTATTGTAATCTTAGTGTCACCTGCCTGATTTTCTTGAGCAGGTAGCCAAACAACAAATTTAAGAGAATGCCGCTCTTTGTCCTGGCATATTTGTGAAACCTGTACAATTAGCGTCATGACCATAGCTTCAGGTCTGATCTAATTCTACAAACGCATGTTCACTATGAACATGGCTTTAGTATTTTCATGTAAGGCTCATGATTTATTTCCGATCTGCCACGTCGATCACCTATGTACAAAATGGAGACAAATTACTGAAGCTTTTTGCAGGAACAAAGGCATGCAGTCGACAAGTGTAATGTTAATTTGTGCGCAATTGTATTGTTTTGGTGGCATAAAAGAAAGCGTTTTCTTGGCAAATGCCACAAGGAAAATATATTTCGTCACTGGAACTTCGATCGCCGCTCTCCAGCTCATAATATTTTCCCACTGGTGATTTTACAGCGGGAGAGCCATACGTCTACCTGGACTTCACTTCTGCGACGTCGGGCAAGTATACGAACACGGCGACGCTATTGAGCCCAATTTTCGACGCCAACGATAACGGAACTGTGGTAACCATCGATTACGTCAGACACGGATCAGGTAACACAAATTTACATAATTTACATTGGAGTTTAGTTGCTGACTTGAAAATTGTCACACACACACAAAGTGGAGCCGCATTTCTTGCTATTTGCAATATTTCTACGCTAAAGCGCAGATGTCGTCATTTTTTTTGGGTATTAGAATTGTTCATCACCGTCTAGCTCATGCATAGAAACTTTGTAACATCGATAATGCAATATAGCGGAAAATACTGCCTCTGCATATAGCTTTCAAATCGTTCTCTTCCAACAGTGGCCCAATGTTGATAGTTTGGTAAGCGACTACTGTACTTTACGTTAATCAATCCTGTTTTTGCACCCCACTGCTTTGTATGAAGTCAATGTAACGAATGAGACTACTTATCAACACATTTCCTAGCCCTAAATAGCCCGAAGCGCTCAGAGTTTCTGTACGGACCGAGAACAAGTACGTGCATCATAAACAGATAAAAGTTTGTCGGCATGACATAGCAGCGTTGCTGCGCGGAAATGATTCCAGTGTTTGGAAGTCATTGGTACAAACGAATTCTTTATTTATTTGGTGGTGTGGAATAAGGGTACGCCAGTGTTGATAGAATGATTTATACGAGGCCTAGGGTGACTCAAGAGCAAGGAGATACCTGTTTCCTTATAGTGACCTGGTAATTACAACTAACTTTTAAAAGTAATATTTTTTGTGGCTAGCTGATGTGTTGCTGTCATCACATACCATGAAAATTAAGATGAAGTTGGGTCTATGTTGGGTTCATGTTGACGTATGCAAACATACCGGTAAAGAGCATTCTAATGTACTCTGAAATCAACGAAACGTAATGCCTGTAGTGGAAGCAAACACACGTATTTTGCCAGTCAAAAGGCTGAAACAATGGCTCTTTCAAACTATGTGATCATTGTGCTGACAAATGTGTTTTAGCGGCGAAGCTCCTTAATCCGTGGGTCGTGCGTCCAGAATGTATGTAGTAGTAGTAGTAGTAGTAGTAGAAGTAGCAGTAGTAGTAGTAATAGTAGTAGTGGTAGTATTAGTAGTAGTAGTAGTAGTAGTAGTAGTAGTAGTAGTAGTAGTGGTGGTGGTAGGAGTAGTAGTAGTAGTAGTAGGTAGCCACTTTCACGGCTGGAATAGAGAAGCGGCATGCGCGCACTCTTTTGAATTGAGGAGGAAACCCGCACACGTTAATCGTAAATAAAAAAAGGTGTTTCTCATGAACTAACTTGCAGAGACAATGTCGGTGACTTGACCTCCAGTATAAATTGCTTTGAATTTGATGCTTACTAAAAAAATCTAGCAACAGAAAGATGCACTTTAGCGCTTTTTGACCAGAAAAGGCTGCCACGTTAAACTCACTGAGCGTAAACTCATTATTTCATTAAAGTGTAGCAAAGTTGGGCCGCATTGTCATGAAAGGTGGGAGCTGGACACAAAGCGCAGGCCGTAAGAGAGTGCGCGCGTGCTACTCCTCTAGTCCTGCCTTGCCACCTCCGTTTAGTCCTCGGAATGTCTGCTGGATGGCCGTACTCCTACATGATGAATACATATGAAAAGATGCGAGATGGCCAAAGTGTTCACTAGAAGCTCGGATAGATAGACAGACGCACAGACGAATGCACGGACGGACAGATGCACGTATGAATTGACAAACGCACAGATGGTCGGACGCATGGATGGACGGACGCATGGATGGCCGCACAGATGGATGCAAAAACAGGACAAACGCATGGATGGACGCACGGAAGGACGTATAGAAGGACGGACGGATGCATGGACGAACGCACAAACGAACGGATGGGCGCACGGATGGTCGTACAGACGGACGTATGGCCAGACGGAAGCAAAAACGAACGGACGGACGGAGGCGCGGACGTACAGACGGATGCTTCGCCCCGCTCAGCATCGTACACTCCATGGTCATGCTGTGATTTTTTTAGTTTGACAAGATGCAAGATGCTGCCATGTAAGAACGCAGTCATGTATGTTTTAACTGTAGATGGGCACTTACATTTGTTAAAATATACCATAGATTTAACTTCACTACTTACCTTCACTTAAATTATAATGATGCAGCAATGAGATGCAGTAAATGCAGTAGGATAAAAACTGATTAGACATTTTTATACCACACTTGGTTTTGAGAGAAAGACACATGCTGTAATAAGGGGCACCTTATTCTGTTATTGAGGGGCACCTTGATAATAACTGAGGCTTTCATTTTTCAAGAATAACTTAAGAAGCGTGTTTATATTTTGCTGTCGCAGATGTCACTTCGGCAACCCTGTCAGTTTTCTGCTACGGGAGTGATACTTCAGCCAGAGGCGAATTGCAGCAGTCTCATGAATTTCCCCAAGTAGATGAGTGGGCGACACTAGTAATGACGCTCAGAGAGGGAAAGAACTGTCAACTTGCCGTACAAGTTACTCGTGGAGATGGACCTGACGGAGTTTTCGGTATTTGGAAGATTGATGTCGAGGGGTCCTTGCCAGGTAATTTACCGAACCTGTTTACCACCAACTTTATGAATTTCCTCGCAGACTATCACTGAAGAACCCCGATCATCTTTGAAAAAGAAAAAAAAACAATTTAATAAAGTGTGTGTAGCACTTTAGCTGCCAATGTCGAAAGTACATATCACAGTAAGCATAATATTCAAGTTTGAAATAACCTAACACTGAAATATTTCAGATAGACATTTCAGCATAAGAAATACAATTCAAATGGACTCATCATGAACCTATTGGTCTCAAAGTAATGCTTGTTCTCCATTTCCTACTGATCTTTACATTATCACTGAGCGGCGATAGAATTGAAATATACGATGAGCTTGAGCTTTCCTCATCTGGCAACACAACAACATAAAAAAACACAGCTATCAAAAGGTTGAAGACCGTAGCACTGGGTGTTGCGAATAAAAACGCCGTATATGCGTTTTTATTTATGAAACTATATTATCAATTATTATCCTAAATATTTATTTGCTATTCTTTTTTTCAGACAACAAAACGAAAGAAGGTTTTGACACACCGAGTAAGTAGATCGTCTCCTTTTCCTTTAACAATATCACTTTGGCTTTCACGTATTCTCTCATTCCCATGAATTCCTACATTGTTACCGTAGCGTTTTTTGTTACCACACCAAAACACAAACGCTATACTTTCTCCCGCTCAGCATCTTATTCAGCGCACATTCTACGGTAAGCGTCCTCATTACGTTATTTACGAAGTCTTTCATTTTGTGACTGTTCATGCGATTGATAATCTGCCGCAATGTTTGCTTGGCTGGTTATTCAACTAGTGTTACACTTTATAGGTTTTTGCACTTCAGCCCCGCCGTGGTAGTGGTTGTGGTGCCTAATCGCTGACGAGCAAGTGGCTGAATCGAATCTTCTCTGCGGCTGTCGCATTATTGATGGGGTGTAAAATTTCCGAAGCCCATGTGCTGTTCTTTCGCGCACGTTGAAGAACTTCACGTGGTCGACGTTTCTGGAAAGCTCCACTACGGCGTCTATAGTAATCATGCCGTAGTTTTGAGGCGATGAACTGCATTAGTTATTCTATCTTTTTATTGAGATTGTGTGTAGTGGTACTGTACAAAAATTATTGTTTTGCCCCCAAGCTCACACGTGGCGATGATTCAGTGCGTGCCGGTTTATGATGAGGATATTTTTTTTTGCGGCAACACACGGCAAACCTCGACCTCAGGAGCTCGGCTTTATTAAGAAAGAAACCTCAATACAAGAAATTGAAAAATCTATTCAATTATGCACAGCATAGTTCCACACATAGGTATGCGCACAAGGAAGGCAGGGGTGCCCTCCCTCCCCCCCCCCAAACTAGTCGACTAAAACGGGGAGGAGTGAAAAGTCAACCACATACATTGACCTGATGGGGAGGGTGGCCACTGCGAGGAAGCTTTGCCCCCATCCCACGAAGGAGAACCACTGCACGCACCCATAATTTCTCAGCCATTTTTATTCGTTATTAACAACGTCACTTATGCATTCCCTTATATAACTGAGACTATCGCCTTTGTGGCCTCACCAGCGCAAGAGTACAAGCTCAGACTCCGACGCATCTGATTAGCGGCACTCTGAACTTGGAATATCTGCACCTTCACTACTATACAGAGTGTCTTTTCTCTTACCTTCTCGCCAGGTAGTACAGTTCCAAGAGTCAGTGTTTGACTTCTAAGTCTCTAGTCTTGAGTCAGTATGAAATGGTTAGCGCAATTACTTTCACACAATTACTGAAACATACTGACGGTAGACAAAGAGAGACGCATGTACACACTTCGTCCTACATTGTCATGACACTTTTTACCTAAAGTCACGCTATATTACCACGCCCAGTGATCCAAGCTAACTGTATAAACAACGACACAAACATTGATTGGAGCTGTACAGCCGGAAGAAAGACCGAAGAAGTGTGGTGGACAGAGAAGGCGCACAATTTAGTATTTCAGTGTATAGCTCAACCTTCATAAACCCCACGCTATTATTGACTCCTCAATGGACTTGCTTGCCAGGCTCACATAAATCTTGCAGACGACACTGCTTTGCTTCTATAAACGTGACGACATGTGATATTCTGACACGAATTTGTCGATTACATAGATGAACAATCTTATGTTGTACAGGCTTGTGGAGGCGCTGTATTAGAAAGGAATTGCAACAATTTTTTCACTGTGTGTGTGATTGACGTACTCTCCTGCTTTCAGCTCGATGCACGTTCGATAATGGTACCATGTGCGGTTGGGATCCGAGTGGAGGCACGATTACGTGGGCTCTGAACGATCCCGCAGAGAAAGTTCCCTCGAATCCACGCTTCGACCACACTCTCGCTGCTTATAAAGGTAACATGTTGCCAGTTATGTTTTCAATAAGTATCTAGTAATTACGATGTTCATACCTTAATATCTGCTGCAGATGTTTTCTAGTGCTTTTAGCTACCTAGTTAGAAGAAGGAACACTAAACAAAGCATGCAAATAAATAACGCTTCAATTCATAATCATCGCTTGAATACCTCGATTTCTTGCCAGTGTTGTTTTACAGCAATCATATTAATGACCGTACAAGTGTGCACGTCAAAAGCGTGGTAATCACATGAATAGAGGTAGCGGAAATGTTAGCACCTACCTGTTGTCTCAATAATTGCTTGCATCACATGGGACCGCAGTAATCAACTTAAGAAGTTTGCTCGTGAACACCGCAGAAGCAAATTATGTAGCTTTGGCCTAAAAAACAACCTCGCCGATACAAAATAAACAGTGAACTTAGTTTCACTCACGAAACTACACCGAACAGTATAGAGCAGTGATGACTGCCTTACAATTAACCATCACTGCTCTAGGGGATAGATTTTTTTTATATTCTCATTTACACTTGTTAAAATACCGTTGAAGTGTTTTTTCCAGAAATTTAGGCATTGGGCATGAGGACACAATGAATTAAGAGCGAAAATATGATGTTGTGTGTGGGCACAACTTTGCAATATATGCACGTAGATAAGTAGATAAATATTAATAAAAATGGGTTCAATAAGCTTCATCTTCTAGATGTGAATGCCATAGCTATATCCTGCTCCCAGAGCACACTTCGAGCACTCAGCGCGTACTAATATCGTATGATGTTACTGCGAAATCCAAATCATGTATTACTACAATGTGAATCGATAAATTTGAAACTGGCTTGGGTAAATGAAGGTTTCTCATAAGTTTGAATTCAATGCGATGCGCAGGGTGGCAAGTCTCTAAAAACAGAACAATTACTGTATACACGTGAAATATTTGCGCACTTGCAATGCTATGCACCAGCTATTTAGTCTGTAACTTCTGTGCCTTCCGCAGTGGGTGGCTTTATTCCATGCGCTAGTATATTATAATCACATGTTACTACGCCCGATGGAAATATATGCACATACCACGCAATATAACTGCAATGTTGCGTGTTGTATAGAGAATTCGCTATGCAGGATACAAGTGTTTGTAAAACATGAAAATTATTTTCACAAAATGTCGAAGCAGACAAAGGTATTTTCCCTCTATATCTGAGAAGATGCGTGCCTGTGTGGTAGACAACTACCCTCTACTAAAACGGCCTAGTTTTTATCGTCACTCGACCAAGAAATATCATTATTTTTTATTTCTATCTTTCTCGGTTTTTTCAATCACAGACAAGATGTTGAGTTTTCACTCACAACCAACGAACTCACGCCGACACTGACACTGACACCGACGCCGTATTATCTGTGAAATGAGCTCTTGAACGTGGTCGCGTTGAAAACTTCGGTATGTGAGATAACCCTACACGTGTAAAACCCGTGTTTATTCACGGAGCTACGCTGCAGTCCTTGAAGCTGTTTCATTAAAGGACGCTATCATTTAGTGAAAAGATTCTCTTTACACATGTATTATTGCATGGCAGAATCGTGGAGTAGTACCAACCCCAAAGAAACGGGGATTCGCCTAACAAGTGAACATTTTGAAGCTACCTATCCATAACAAAATGTGCAGCAGGGCAAGTGCGTCATGGTACCTTCCCAGTTGATAGTCGGTAGAATTAATAAATAGCGGACACTTTGCTACTGCAGTTGCAGTGCCGGTGTTCTGAGATAGCTTCAAACTGCCAATGTTGCTCGGAAAAGCATTCTTTTTCTTTCGCCGTGGTTGAAAGCGATGCGAATGAGAACCATTTACACTATGCGCCCTTTAAGTGTAGGCCGAAGGGATATGATGTGCCATAGGCATAATTTGTCCGGCAGGACTGCTGTCGCTTATAGTAGCAACATTAAACAGGAGTCGCAATATGCCAGCAGCCTACTTGAGTGACAAGTATAACGCGAGACTGATTTGGTTCCTTCAATGAATTTTGTTCTCCTCTTGCAATTTCAAAATTACATCTGAACGGCAGTGAGAAAAAAATTAGTTATATCCACTAAGCCTCTTTCCAGTTTCTCATTCAACTTAATCATATTCATTGCAAGAAACTAGCTAGTTAATTCTGGAAGACATGGGGAGCCTTATATTACTGTCTTCTTCACGTCTATCGCAAGGTCGTTTCATATACGTGTCAAGTGACAAAGATAACTGGCATGGAACTGGATCTCTTAAAAGCCCGGATCTCGACGTCAATGCCACCGAAGGGGCCTGCTTGAGCTTCTGGCACTTCACCGACCACGAGAAACGAGCCTCGTGAGTACAACGAAATGAAACAAAGACCGCTCTATGCGTTTTAGCACACTAAGCTTGCTGAAAGCAAATCTGCGTTTGCATATCAGTTATCAGCGGCCTGACGATTTCGCTCACAGTGGCCGGCTGAATCTCCACTGTGAACGAGCCAGTAATGTTCTAAGTGTGCTTCATTTTAAGACCCGCTTCTCGCCGAGTCCATCTGCACATCTGATGTGGCAAGATCACGCTCAGAGAAAGCGCTCAACGTTGAAACTCTGGTAAATTAATGAGGATGGTGTAGTGTAACGAACAGAAATAACCCAAAAGTGTGAGCAATTATTAGCTAAAATGATTTCGAACGTCGTAATTCTGCGCCTATCTTTGGAAGATGCGATAAGGTGCCGCTGTGGTGATTTTTTAAAAATTATCAAAATAACAAGTGCCGTAGGCGACAGAGCACAATTTCTGTGATATCAGATCAGCCCCAGGAGGTGTTGCACTAAGAGTACCGTGATGCTAAACATGCTTCGTAATTTTCTTAATATATCTGTTTGCCGCTGCTTTAAGTCACTCGGACAAGGGTCGCACAAACAAACCTGCTGTTTTAGGCTTTTAGGTCATACACCGCACACTTACTGGCGTTTTAGACTATTCTCGGCAGAGCATCTTCAGCCAGGTTCAAAATTTTGTTGCTTCTACTTCAGCAAATAACTTTCGCTAGCACATTTCTCTTAGGCGTAGAGGCGATAGCCCTTTGAGAGCATAGCTAGGTATCGGGCGTCATTTAGAGTTTGTCTCCGTGTATATAAAGTTTTCAACATGATTCTTCTACACAGAGGGGACGTGCGGCTCGATGGAGCGCGCCTCTACAGTTTCACGACGAGAACTAACCACAGATGGAATCACAATCTCGTCGATTTCACGACAACCCGGGACAAGTATAAGGTATCGTGTTTTACAAAACTGAAAAATTCTCGCAATTTTTTTCTTATTTTGGTCTCTGGCGTTGTTTGCTGCTACGAGGTTGTTCAAACCTTTGAATATAATCTGAAAATTTGTTTCGCTCAAATCTAATTCGATTGGACGAATGCATAATGGTGTGTATCCTAATATTCAGTCATATATGATAGATAGAGCTCAGTGTTCGAGAGAACTTTATTATTGGAAGCCATGAACTTACATTCAAAGCCTAGTGTAGTTGCACTATTGTGATGCACGGCTAAAGGCACGGAGGAGTTCGTGAGTTTAGAGCCAGTTTTGGCCATACGAAGTGATACTAAAGCACACGAAGTGATGCCTAGCGACACCGAATACCAGTCAAGTCCACCACAGTCGCGTCTTTTCGTTTCGGCCACATTACACCCTGATCTAGTTTAAACGAATCTAGTCCAACCACCTAGCTTGGACGCGCACAGGGATTACCGATAAGCAGACTCCTAATCGGAAGGGCGGACCTTCGGTATCCTCACGTTTGCGTCAAGCACCGCAAGCCGCAGGCACGGGTCGGCGTTGTACAGTGCGAACGAGCGCACTCACGGTTGGCTGTGACGTCAAGTCCGGCGAGACTGAGCGGTTGCGCACAATGCCCAGGCAGCATTTGGTGGCGTCGTAGTGTGTGGGACAGCTAACACAGGCGCACAGCAACTGGTCGCTGGGCATCGCGTGGTGACGCCAGCGCGGCGCAGACTGATTCGTGTTGGACAGATTTTGGCCGGCATCAACTGCTTCGCTGTCATTAGCTACAAGTAGTACCTTGTAGTGAGCTTGGGGAGGATGAAGCAAATCAATTTTGTTCCTCAGTTAAGTGAACACATTTGGTTTTTATACAGCTTACTTCATTGATACATAAGTTTTGTTTAAGGGTGACACAAAATATCCTCGTTAATTTCTTCCTAAAACTAACCAATTTTTTTTGTTTTCAATTGAGTTCCCCCTACTTGTGATTACAGCGCCACGTGGTGCAAAATGGGTCTCAAAGTGGCTGGAACAATATATCTCATAAAAATCGTAATTTTTATGTGTAAAATTTGCCAGCTTCTAAGGTGTGGGCCCAAATATAACGTTAAATCTGCATTATGTGATTTACGTACGGGACTCTGAGCTATAAATACACTTAGCACTATCACAAGAAAAAAAATGCAAGCGTAAAAACTTGTGACATGATTTCTGGAAGAGAAATTTCAGAAGCATCTTGTGCTTCGAACACCTTACTCAAACGACTTTGCTTATTACATACACCGATTTTCGTATTGAGAAAAAAAAAACGACACTGGAAGAAAATGCACCACCAAAATGGCATTATGCGAAATCGAGAAAACTTACATGTGACCAAAAAAATTTTATGTCTGAAGCATGCTTCAAGTTCAGAATTTTCCACAAAATAAGTCAACACTATCTTTTGTACTTTAGGTAAGATTGCTGAAATTTTTGGGGTGTTTGGCGTGGAATAATATTCTGCCAAGTGCTTTAAGGGGGGAAACGTTTTGGCATAAGGCTACAAACCGGCGTATACTAGCTTATCCTTTTATACCCTTGCTTCTCCCTTCCACGGACAGTCCGGTAACGACCGAGCCCGCCATGCTAAAATTAGCCAATGTCTTATACAATGGCTAAGGCGAGTGATTTTTTCAGCTTATTCCACCATTTTTTGAAAAAAATTAAAATAAATTTCAGCTGAATTTATAATTCGGTGTGAATTCCAGGTCACGTATTGCACTTTAATATCTGGCTAGCGTTTTCCCGTTAGCCTCGACTACCGATCGCCAGCGTTTTCTGGCCATGCTACAAAATTGTTGGAGGGCCCCTCGAAAATATAGCGTTCCCATTCTCCACAACGTTAGCGTAACACATATGTGAGAAATGCACTTCTTGCTGCAAACAAACAAGTAATAAGCCGCATTCTATTTCTTTTTATACGTTCTCGTGCTTTGCGGTGGAACTCGAAGTTGGTCATTCAAGTGCATATTGAGAAAGGCCTGATTGCACTCGACGACTTGGAAGTCACATCTGGACCATGTCCCGCCAGAGGTAAGCATCCGTATGTTTTATGCTCACCTACGGACGTGCAATAACCATGGCGGGCCACACACTTCGCTTCTTGTTTTCGGCAAGATTATCTCATATTTGCACAGTTTGAGCGACCAAAGCATGAGCTGCTCATAATCGATCACATCGGATGGATAAGTGTAAGAATAAACCAACGATTGTGTTTTTAGAAAGAGTTGTTAACTATTCAGAACACTTTATAAGTGCGTATAGAAAAAAACAAATTGCCCCGTATCTGCATGTAATCTGCAAATGTCGTCGAAAGACGATAGTCTTACGTGTGGAGAAAGTGAACAAAAAATTTATTAGATTTTCTGCGCAAGTAAATTGGTGAATGGTATTCCGGAGGCGCTGTGTTAGAGTGCCTCGAGCGCGCAGCGGAGGCGAACGAGCGCATCAAGTCATGTCACACGTGAGACATGAGCGCCATATGGCAGTTCTTTTTGGAAAACAAAGCGCGCGGCCCTGAGGCGGGTATGCGCGCCCGTCTCAGAGGTGATAAGGTGTAGAAGGCAAGGCGACAGGTAGGTGCCGCCACCACGTCGTCTTAGCGAAGCGTTGGAAACACTCGCTTCTTCGTGCAAGTGTTGCATGGTCAGCGCAGCGCGATAAGCGCTACGGTCCTTAGAGCTACTTATGTATGCCTTTTCTAGTAAAAGGCGAACATGCAGAAAATATTTTTTGTTATGGTGCCTCAGATAGGCACAATAATTGTTTTTTAATTGACAATCGCACACGTGTGAACCCTGATCATTGAGCAACATTGGCGGGCGCTGCGGATGGGGTCGGCCGTTCGGAGTATCGGCTGGTGCTGTTTAGTGTACCCGGTTCGCGGTAACAGTGGACAAACAGACAAGTGTACAGACAGACAGACCAAAGTTCTTGCGTGGAAAATCCTCAAGAAAGACTATCGTCTTTAAAAATAACAGCATATCCACGGAGCGAATGATGATGAGTTGAGCGAAGTGTCCATACGTCCATTCGTGCTTCTGTCCGCTCATACCTCCATCCGTGAGTTGTCCCGTGCTTCCATTCATGCATCCGGCCGTCCCTCTGCCCTTGCGTGCATCCGTCCATCCGTCCGTCCGTTCGTCCGTCTGTCTCCCTGTCTGTGCGTCCGTCCGCTCGTCCATCAATTTATCTGTCTCTCTGTTCATCTGTCTGTCTGTCTGTCTGCCGTGCTTGCGTCTATTCGTCCGTCCACGCGTCCGATCGCGTTCGACAATGCAGACGGCGTGCGAGTAACACCGACGAGACGCAAGCCAAGAAAGCCGAGCGCGAGCGTATTGAACGCGCCCGCCACTCTGTTTCGTCCAAGCCCCACCAACGATCCGCCACGTACGGCGACTACGCCGGACACTAAGGGAGGCCTCCTTCCTCGCGCACCCAGGCAAAACTCGCGCAGCAGCCAAACGGAGAGTAGCGCTACAGCCCCATCTAGAATATCCTCACTCAACTGCAGTTCGTATGTACTTATATAAGACAGCGCCGTATATTATATTGTTCGAGAGATGCTGCCCTTTTTCTCGTCTCTTCTTCTCTCGGTTATGCTACACGCAGGACAAGGTTAGACTAAGAGGAGCTTAGAATCACGGAAGCTTGGGCGAGTTCGCAAGACATCAAGAAACAAATTTGAAGCGCAAATGCAAGAACCAAAGAGAAGAGTAGACACGACGAGCACTCATCGTGTCTACACTTCTCTTCGGTCTTTGTTTTTGCGGTTCGAATTTGTTCCTTTTGAAAAACTTTGCCCTCAAATTGGTTTATGATTTAGAGAAGTATGTACTCTGCTGTGGGAGAGTGCTATGCTTACCTAATCGCCAGCAAAAAGAAAAAAAAATAATTTATGTGCGTGTATAAAGAATGCTTAACAATTTGGGCACTATGTAATCTACTATGGGAGAGCGGTAATGTCACTGTGTTTAGGAAAAGTGTTTAACAATTTCGAGTACTTCGACTCTACTATGGAAGATCGGCGAGCCGTCCTTCTACAATAAAGCAGTCCGTAGGAGGACTGGATGTGTCTTAGGAAAAAAGTAGTTAACAATTTAGAGTACTTCGTACTCTACTCCCTGGATCAGCAACAAAATCTTCCGACACGTCTTCGGAAAAGGAAGTTTTCTTAGGTGGCTGACCCTCACTCAAGCGCCAGAGTGCTAGTTATGAAAGCCACACGTGACCAGTTCCAAATATTCAAGTACAAATTGAGACAGAACCCATTTTAGCGTGAACAGGGTTGCTAGGACATGCATTATTTCACTCTTACAAAGGGAACGCTACCAAAACCTGAATGCACTGATGAAAATGTACTATGACGTAAACATCTCTTAGTGACGCGCCGTATTGCAGCAAATGTTGAGTCCAGCCATAGCGGCGACATTTCATTTGCCTAATAATTATGATTTATACTGCGTGATGACTTTCAGACTTTTGCTCATTTGAGCCTGGCTACCACTGTCCAATCCATCAAGGGGCCGGAAACTTCGCTTCCTGGACGGTCACAACAGCCGAAGACATCGGCGTCCCAGATCGCACAATCAAGACACTTCAAGGTAGGTTTCTATGCTGAATAATTTGATTTCATTTTTCAAAATGTCGAAATAAGCAAATAACTATATATTGAGAAACAGGCTGATTGACATCGCATTCACGAAACCAGCGCCTCCTATATGGGCCATTGGTAAAACAATACGTTAGGTTAAATTGTTTTAGGTACTTATAAAAAGTGCAACGTGTTTGCTGATTAGGCACTGCAAACAGCAGCAGCTGCAGTCACGTTTTAGGAGATATAAAACAGTGCTGAGCGCTAGCACTTTGTTTTGAGCCTATAATTAAAGCAATTAGTTATTTTAAATTTGAATATCTGCCCACCATTCTAAAATGTGTAGCATTCGATGACATTGCTGATGTGCGTGCGTGGGTGTGCGTGTATGGGTGTGTGTGAGAGAGAGAGAAAGAGCCTTCTCAAAAGGTTACGCTTGAAGAGACAATAAACTTGAAAGCAGTTTATATTTTTTACCTTGTCCTACCTATCTGGGTAGGTGGTGTTTGGTCTACATATTCGGCCTATGTAATTCAGTTATGTGGTAAGAATATACAAGTGAGACAATAGTTTAATTCTCAAAGTACCCAAGGAAGCACGTATATATCCATGATATATACATAAATTTGCATTAAAGTTACTCACCATTCTTCCCAATCGCGTAAAGTCGTTTTTAATAACTTAGCCACCATCATAATCTGTTATAGAAAGCTGAGGCCAAAATATCTAATGTATTCGTGTTACTATTCAAAATCACAAGATGATTTCTGCATATCCTGTTACAGAACGTAAACAACGGTCGCAGCTTCACTATAATAGCTTCTCCTTGAGCCTAACAGCACCCTCAAGAGTGGATATTTTATGGACCTGGCCATCTTAATCCGTAACACCAGCAATTCTCTCCGGCATTTCAGGACAGTACCTCTACGTGAACACGACGGCAGTGGACTCGCACCACCCAGTTTCCAGAGTGTTCATGCCTGTTCGGCCACCAACAGAAGCTACGTGCGTCACATTTTGG
The DNA here is from genome assembly GCA_013436015.1 of Rhipicephalus annulatus. Classification (NCBI taxonomy): domain Eukaryota; kingdom Metazoa; phylum Arthropoda; class Arachnida; order Ixodida; family Ixodidae; genus Rhipicephalus; species Rhipicephalus annulatus. Next base: position 275,789 of record WOVY01010175.1, on the reverse strand, counting down.
TGGAGAGGGCGCGGTGCACCAAGTGAGCTAAACGTGTACAGGTGAGCGGGTAGTATTGCTTTCTGTTTGCGTTGTATAATTTTTTAAGCATTCATTGGGAGAAGGGCGACAAGCAGTGTGGTGATCTGGATACTCTGCTTTATTAGCCAATGGATAAAAACCAGAGGCAAATACGAGTGCTGAAAATAAAAGCGAAGCGACGAGTTGATATTTATGCCAGAACAAAAGCATGCTTTAAGGGCAAACTTATACCTACAGGAAACCACCTTACGAAAGGGTGAAGCAAAATCTTAGCTATCCCGGTGTTTGGAAAACTCATCTTCCTGTGGGACAGTCAAGCTATGTCAACTTTGCCGGTCTCGGGATATTTGCCATTTTCTAAATACATTTCTTTTATGTCGGAAAATTTTCAGTAACAATTCTCAAACCTTCTTGTCTCTAATAAATAGGCACCTTTTTTCTGTTTGTTGAATTTAAAATAAATCACCACATAATATATTTATTTAAAAAAAGGTCACCAACCAAGCCATTTACTTGCAGTGGCTTTTTATATTGCAAACCTAAATTGTAACATATGGCTTCGAAAATGTTATCCTTCACGTAAAGAGTAAGTGGATGGCACCAGCTTCGTGGTGTATTGTGAAAGTTTGCGCCGAAATAGATATGCATTTCAATACTTCAACTCATTCCGCTTATACAAAGACGTTCCTTTAAAACCCAAGCAGGATAATAGAACAACGTGCGCAGTATGACAGCGCCATTATCAATGGTGGTGCTCGTTTTTAGGTTTTTTCATATATATTGGACGTGGACCTGCTGGCTCGAATAAGATGTCTCAAAGCAACCGACAGGTGTCACACAATGTGAATTGCGTAACGAATGGACCGTCAATGTCTCGAGCCCATTGCAAAAGCTTCAGGCATAATGATTCATTGTCGTCAGCCACAGCTTCCAAAATTTGCACAAAATTACCTGGAAGTGTGTAGGGGGTACCAAGCTTCACCGAAAAATGATGAAACATGACGTAGCGAATGCCTCCCTATTACACAAAGATATGATGAATAATGGCGTAGTGGGTACCCCGTAACAGTGATTGTAGCAGTTACTCAGAGTCCTTGAAAAAGGCTCCGAAAGGCTGCTCTTCTAGCTTTTGCTGTGACTCTGCTGGGCGTTCTGCGCAGACATAAAGGTTGTTCCAATGTTTCTTTGGGCCAGTAATATAGGCCTGCGCCGGATCCTCCTGTAGGGGGAGCCAGAAGTCACCACAGCCTTTTCTTCTTTCTCTCTCCCACATAAAAAATAAAAAAGTACAAAATAAAAGAAGCTTCAGAATACATTAAAAGTAAAAATAGGTGAACGGAGGAAAGTTTGAGCGGAAGGACAGGGAGGTTAGCCAGTTCTTAGACCAGCTGGCTACCCTGTGCTGGGGAAAGGGGTGAGGAGAATAAAAGATGATAAAAGAAATGTTGCGAAGAGAGAGAAATAGCAAAAAAAATGCAACAGAGGAAAGGCAACATCAAAGAGTATAAGACACTAAAGTCTGTCTCTGAGAAAAATAAGTGAAGACACGCTTCTTACAAAGGTACATGTTCCCGATTGCGAGTGAACAGTTTTTGAATGAAGCATTAGATAATTTTGGTAGCCATTATTGTTGAAAAACATTCCTTGTTAATTAAAAAATAACATGAATGTTGTGACTGAGTTAAGGTAGGAGGCTATTTTGGCGCCCTACTTCTTGCGCAGGCCTGTAAACAGCGCTCTTGAGCACAAATGAAATGTTGTTGTGGTCGCTTCTATGGGAAATGTAAACGATCGAGTAAAGAGGAGTCTTTTGCTGCCTTTCTTTCAGTTTCACCAAAGAAACGGCAATGAGAGATCCGCTGGTTTCTGTCAGCACCTACGCGGCAGGGGACTGGTGGAACGTGCGGACAGTTACAGTATCATCCCGAAGCAAGTGGAACGTGAGTATTAAAAGCCTCACACGTGCCTCTTGAGCAATGCCTCAGTGCTGGCTCATTATTATATAGCTTATTGTACCTTCGCTATGAGTGCAGTGACTTAAATTAATTCAATGCTGCACCACATCCAACTAATTCTCAAAATTATAAAACACAGAATTTTAGTCTGGATATTGGTGCATTGTATGTAGATTACCATCATGCCTAGACGACTGAAAAATCCAACTGCTTCTTTCAGCGCACTTTTTCTGTTCACCGTGTTTCTCTCTCTCTCTCACACAGACACAGACACACACAGACACACACACACACACACGCACACACACACACGCACGCACGCACACACACACGCATACATGCACACACACACTGCCTCTTCTAAACTTACGGCTGTAGTGGTGACCCTTATGAGGTTGCACTTTACTCTAATGTCTATATATATATTTAATAGGAAAAACGAAGTTATACCTAACATTTTTCCACTTTTTATATGTAGTCGGTTGAAAAAAAAGTCAAACAAAACGCATTCGCAAACGAGGCTGCTCCCTTGAAGAGTAGTATTGTACCGTTGCTGTTATTCGAAAAATATTCTATACTGAGCGAGCTGGATACACTGCGCCGGTGGACACCGCTTCCCACACTGCGCCTGAAACGACAGCCGCCTAACAAAAGTTTCTCCAGAGGGCACATGTGCAAAATATGAGTCTATGCTTCACCTTGTCTTTCCCTATTTTGGTTTTTTTTAGTCCACTGCTAGAACACGTGAAAAATCATTCTCGAAGAGAGAGCCTAACGTAAGGAAATGATGACACGCACATTTAGAGATGTAGGGCGGAGCTGAATATGCGGAAATGGTCACTTATGCGGCATTGTCAATAACTTGACCTGTGAACTCAGATCTTCGTGTCTTTCGTGAATACCCTGTTTTATGCGACGGTCAGAGACCGGCTGATTAGCCGTCAAGTAAAATATGCCTTTTAATTTTTGTTGAAGTGCACCTTTTACTATTGGTGAAACTAAAATGTATCCTGCATATCCAAATAGTGCTGCTCAGTGCTGCGCAAAAATATTTACGCAGTTTCAAAAGGGACAGCCTCTGACGTACCAAGCTTCTTTGTTCATGCGTGAAGAGTATAGCGAAATTGCTTGGTCTTAATACAACAATAATGTGGTCACCTTGTTGCTAGCTAGAAACGCCAGTAAAAAGTTTTTTTTGTATACTCAGTGATGACTTTCCAAATGTTTCTTGTATCACCCGAATAACGTTCTGCGTTCTGTGATAAAAACTGCCATTTCTAATCCTCACGTACGACTAATGGCGGTACTTTCGAAGAACGTTTCGCATGAAATCTAACAGAGAACATGGCTATTAACTGGGTTGAAATTGTGACACTTCCTGTCCAACCAGCATGTGCATTTGAGACATGCATATATTCTGAAAAAAAAAACTGTTTCAGCTTGTCTTTGAAGTTGTTGCTGATTCTGGAGTCGACCACGATTCTGGCGTCATGGTCGATGACGTCGAATTCACCGACGAAGAGTGCGGACCTTACAGTAAGGAGCAATGGTTAAATTAATTATTATTTTGGCAATTTCTGGGGCATTGACGTTTGACGATATCTAATCGCAAAGCGCATCATATGCTTTTCATAACACCATTCACCCAGAAACTTCCATATTCAATAGCTGAGCGAATGTTTAGATATAGTTTATCAAATTCAACTTAACATTTTCTGATTGCGTGAGGATGAGCACCGCCATAAGTATAACATCATTATTTATTGGCGTATCGTGTAATGCGACGGGTTTTGCTTGAACGTATAGCGATCTATTCCGGTACGTTTCCAGCTTGGTTTCATAAGCGTATGAATTACGCCGGAATGGGCACCGTAACAAGAAGTAGCGACAGGTATAAGCTCAATGTATATATTTCTTTTAACTTAATGCTTGAAGTGTGTCAGCGCAATGTTAGGTTTCTCCTAGCGATTTTTTGGCCTCTCTTTTGTCATATCGTATAAATAATTTGTGACTGCCGGCAGTGGCGTAGCCAGGGGGTGGCACACAAAGACGGTCCCCCGCTTTCCGCCACCACAATTTCTCGCTTTGGCACACAGAACAAAGACTGGCCACTTCAAAAAGCTGCTCTCCCCCCACACCAAAATCAAGAAGGTACTCTCCCACCGAAAACAAATTCTGCTTAAGCCTTGATTACCAGCCAACGCTGCTTTTCTTATTTGCAATATTTCTTATGACAAATGGTGCATGAAAGGAAAAAAGTTTTAGAACAGAATGAATAAGCAATATCCACTTCACTGAACTTGAGCTCGAGCTTAAGGTTTAATAAAGAAAAACTAACCGAGTGAGCAGTCTTTCAAACAGTAATGACGCAGTGTTCAAGCATTTTAGCAATTCGCCCTTTGAATTTTACGAGTACTTATTTGCAGAACGAAATTTCTGAAAGCACTTTACTTTTAATTGTTCTTTTTTTGCGATGTACAGATTTCTGAAAGTTTTATTCTAAGGATTGAGGTTACTGCTGAGAATAGCATTCTGCATGAGTATCGTTTCCAATTATTGACACTCTGTCTGTCTCATTTTTCTTTTTCAGATTACTGTACTTTCGAACAAGATTGTCTGCCTTTGCGCATACTCAATAGAGGCAAGTTGCTGACTTACTTCTTGTGGTTACGATCAGCAACCTTTGCATTCGCTCGACCTGCCAAGAAAAATTTGGCAGCTTCCGAAAAGGCGCACATATAGAAAAAAAAGAATAAACTTAAATTACACATCAAGAAATAAATTAAAAATCTTGAAGTCGAAAAAGTTGTTATTAGATTGAGTGATAATATTTTCAGTCTTCTCTCGTTTATGGTCACGTTCTTCTTCAGGTCATCAAAACCAAAAGGAGCGATCGTGCATTATAAACAAAACAAAATTAGAGAATGTGGCTATGTGTATCACCTCATATCTGCAGCTGGCACGTGTGCTTGATACGGAGGAAAGAAACGTTGAGCACTCAAGGTTTAGTGCCACAGAATAATTTAATAAGACGAAGGCGGAAGTTTTTGAGGTTCGTGCAGTTAGATTTAGTTGCGCGTTAAAGAACTACAGCTGGGTCGAAATTTCTGCAGCCATTCACTACGGCACCACTCAAAATTAATACGTAGTTTTTGGACGTAGAAGTCCAAGTATTATTATAAATGTATGAACAGCGGAGATACAAACAAACGACCTGTTTCAAAAGCATCATGCGCATTATGCACCCGAAGTCAACATGTTGTCCCAGTTCGCTCAACCAGTGCAGATGGCCCTAAGTTTTTTGACACGTGGGCTATTTTAGTGCGACGCGTGCCTGAATAAATATAAGCGATAATGTGGGTTCATTTGAACGACCTCGCTTTTTTATGTGCCTTTATTTTTATTCTTTCTTTTTAGGCGAAGAAGCAAAATTCGAAGTTGAGAGAGCTGGATCTTTTGACTTACTTGCTCAGGACCATACGACGCAGAGTGAAGATGGTGAGTACTTGTTTATCCACCCACTTGTCGGCCCTGAGAGTTGCCGGTGCTCATGGTATTTTATACATGGCCAAAGTCTTTTTAGCCTATATATTTTGTTTTATTATTGTTGTCGTTTCCCGCATTTCTAAATGTCTTCTCTTTTTTTTGTGAATGCATGAGTGTATATAGTGTACGTGCACGGACATGGACGTGGTCTTGAAGGTTATGAAGAGTATACTTTATAATATTCTTCCAAAAAGCATATAAACAAAAATTAAAACTTTATCGCTGCGTTAACCTTTTACTTTATGTAGACAATAGTTTCACGCGTTAACCTTTTACTTTATGTAGACAATAGTGTCACCCATATGGTAACAGTAGACACGCTGTCAACTACCGAGCTGCCTTACTCTTTATGGGTAAATTAGAGAAGGTGTAAATTCAACACATATTGTCTAACTTAACTATTTAGGTACACCAGGTACTGCTGAGGTAGCAGCATAGTCGTAGAGCATGTTGCAACACTGTTAGAACATTACTTTCGAAGGATCCATCACGCTTTCGCTTGAGCACATTAAAACAATTATCTGTCATAGCTTCTGCAATAGAATTTAGGATTCGCCTACAGATCTGCCTAATATGTCTACAAGTACTACCAGAATATGAGCGTAGTGGCACGAAACACAAGAGGAGAAAACTAAGGTGGTTTTGTATTATATATAACTTTCCGTGTTTCAGAGTAATACCTAATTGAAAAGCTGTTTTATCAGAATCACACATCTACTAACGCTTGCTTACCTCATAAAGTATTTCTCTGATATAAATATATAGTTCTTGGAACCATATTTTATTGAAGGAATTGAATCCCCACTTCGAACATTTAGGGCGTATGGTAGGGTAAATTGTGTATGTCAGTTATGACGTAATGCGTTAAAAACGGCTGCAAGTATTCCCATAAAGTTTTACGTGCGGACGAAAAAAAAACGCCACTGCGTATCAAATGCCTCTTTTTTATGTCTAGGTTGCCTATTTTTTCTATGGCCGACTTCCAAACTTTAAAGTAGGCTTACCTATTCAATCTACGTTTTCTCTACAACCACGAAGAAGAATCTAATGATATACAGCCGTGTTACTGTAGACACTTGTAGGTTACATCTGAATTTGAAAAAAAATATTTCATTTTTAATGAAGTCTTCGTACAAAAAAATAAGGTTACGGCATGCGCAAAGTTACAGAGCTACAGGTGGCTTCAGTATACGACCTGCAAACTTCTTATTGTCATATACCCAGCCAACTTTATGTCTTGCTCTCATGCATTTGCCTTTTCTTGGAATCCAGTCTGTTATTCTAGGGACAAGTGGCTACTTTACCTACTTGCCAGTGCCCTGCCATGTCAATTTGTTCAACGATATTCATCTCTTCAATGTCCAAGTTGTGAAGATGGGCGTGGTTATATTGGTTATACTTGTCTATTTTGGTTTCAACAGGTTACTTCCTACTGTATAAGGGCACCGGCGATGTCGGCAACCATTCAATCATAAAGCTTCGCGAACCCTCCCGCTACAGTTGCATCTCCTTCTGGTACTACCTACCTGTATTGAGGAGAGGCGTGGGCCTCTATTTAAACGGCGAAAAGCTGAAAGTGACAGATGGTGCCTGGAAACGCCGGCAGTTGCAGTTCACGAAAAACTTGGTAAGGCATCTGAAGTGTCACCCGATTCCAGGATTTGTTGACATCTGTGCATAGCATCACCTCTCAGTGGCTGGAATGGCATGCTGTCATAACTGAACGAAAAACAATTTTGATCACACAAACACACATAACAGACGTTCCCAGAGAGGACTACCGGTGTTATATAGATAAGACCCACTGGAAAACTGCAAAGCATTGTAGTCGGTATCACCCTGCAAAGAATGAGCTTTACTGGGAGGAATGAATGCCCTTCTTTAAAATTAAGCAGACATTCATTGCAAGTCATTTATTATCCAGAAAAACAAGACAAGTTTTAGTGCACCACTTCAATTTTACCAGACCATATCACCGGGTTTGTGCTGAACAAAACCGGAAGTACTTTTTAGTTGCTTGCTATAATTCACGAGTGAGTCAGTGAAACAACTGTAATAGGTTCACAATAGTCGCAAGTTAATTCAACATTACATGGCACATTCGGGGAGGCGATATGTGAATATGTGATCTGGTTAGCCGTTTACCGTTCAAATACAGCTGGCAGCTCCAGCCACCGGTGCGATACGGCACTGCGCACACATGTGCCCAAATCCCGGTAATGTTTCCACTAACAATTTTCATGCTGGCTTGTATTTTTGATTGCTTGCTTCTGTTCTATTTTTTTAATTTAGGATATGTCCCAGTGAAAATGCTCAACTCACTCCCTGTTTTTTTGACTTTTTCGATCTCAAAAGGGCCTTGCAATACTTTATGAATATGGTATGAAAACGCTACTGATTAGTAGGCGAGGCTGCTGAGAAGACTTGAGCTCATTATAAACAGCACTGCACATGACCTAGAATTTGTAATAAATTCTCTAAGTCAAGTAGAAATCGCTCTCGCTTTTCTCGGCATACTCAAAAGCCACGGCGTCACAGGCCACTTATCACTCATTGGATGATTTGAACATGGCGGGCTCGATCAGTACTGGAAAAGCCGCGGGAGGCCGCGACTTGTCTATGTATGGACGCGTTATTTCCCTGAATAGGCGCGCGTTCAAAGAAAATAAAAAGAACCAAATTTCTTAAAGTCACAAGGCGTACGTGACGTGCTTTTTTACTCCATTCCAATTCTTCCTGTTTAGCTTCCAGCAATTTTATTGGTACAAGAGAAACGAAAAAGGCATTGCCGCATGCGATAAATTTGTAACTCCACTAGCGCGGGACGGATACCAAAAGTTTTTGTGGCGGTCATTTTGCGAGGCAATAGGCTACGTTATAGAATTCGTTCGATGACAACTGAGAAAAGTGTTGCAGGTTCTTTTAGTGAAATCATCAGTGCCTTTAAGCCAGCTAAATGAAGAGTATGTTTTTAATTACGCAAGCAGACATGCAAAAAATCATTCCTTATGCTAATTGTCATAATGAGTGGCAGGTATCCAAGTGTAATGTAGCAGCGAAACTACAAAATATGAGACATCTTGAATTCAAAAGGAAGAAGTATAAAAAGTTTGCGTGCACGAATGTGAGTTCGCTATGATTGCGGGCACGCTGCACTGGCGAATGGTTGACCCTCTCTTATCACAATAATGATACAAAGTATCACTACTAGGAAAAACAAGGGAAGCGTGGGCAGAGAAGGAAGACGACGTTGCCTCCACTGCGATCCCCCTGAGTGGGTACGAGCCATGGCGGTGATCATCATCATTGGACTGTGATCGCGGACTCAGGGCCCATTAAAAACCCCCATTAATTTACCTCGCCTTGTGTAACATTAATTTACCTCGCCTTGTGTAACAATTTGGTGGAGGTGCGGGGTAGTCGAAATGTTGGTGATACAAAGGCCAAGACTGTCGCTGATATGGGCGGTGGTCACAAAAACGTGCGATATGACCCGGGACACCACAGTTGTAGCATACCGGACTTCGTCGAGGGGCACGTTGTTGCTCAGAGTAACGACTCCTCTCGGAAGGCATGGGATAGTGGTACCGTCCTTCGGGGGCCCTGTAGGGAGGCGATGTTGGGTAAACAGGTGGGCGAAAACTTCGTTCGTAGTTGGGAGGTGGTTGACGGGGGAATCCAGCCTGCCGTGTGCCTTGATATTCATAAGCGTCTGTTGCGTTTATCGATGGTTGCCATGGTGGAAGAGAAGCAAGAGTTCGCACACGTTCTGGTTCGCTTACATACCCATCCTGAAAATCGCTGGGGCGATGGTAGCTCTGCTGACATCGAAGCAGCTCTTCTCTAACGATCTGCCGTATGGTCAAAGCAAGTTCGTTAGGCGGCACTGTTTCAACACTAGCCACAGTGGGGACGTTGGACAGGCGGCCGAATTTCGGAGAAATTCGTCGCATCTTGAGGGATTCAAAGGTACGACAGTGCTTCATCACGTCGGACACGGAGCTCAAGCAGTCTTTCCCAATTAAGAAATTGTACACGTCTTCGGCTATACCCTTGAGAACGTGTCCAACCTTGTCTTCTTCAGACATCCTCCCATTCACGATCTTGCACAGCTTCAATATTTCTTCGATGTATGTCGTACATGTTTCTGCTGGAAGCTGTGCCCTCTGAGACAATGTCTGCTCCGCGCGTTTCTTCTTTGCGTCTGAATCGCCGAAGCACTTCTGCACTTCTTCAACAAAACGTTCCCAAGTCGTTAACATGTCCTCGTGGTTCTCGTACCACATAAGGGCGGTGTCAGTTAACGAGAATACGACATGATTGAGCTGTTCGTTCGAGTCCCAGCCATTGCTTCTGCTCACCCGCTTGTAGTTCTTGAGCCACACGTCGACGTCTTCTCCTGAGGTCCCGCCGAAGTTTGGTGGCACTCTGTAGTACGGCACGGAACCCATCGTAGTTGGCCTCGAAGCGTTGGATGGCTGCTCTTGGGCCATTACGATCGGTGAAGGTGGAAGTCCGGCGAGGCGGCGGCTGCGACGAAGTCCTGGTAGTGAAGCTCCCGTCTTTGGGTTCGTCCTACCCAGCACCTTCCACCAAATTGTTACACAAGGCGAGGTAAATTAATGTTACATTCTTGTCCGGAGGAATGCATCTTTTTCGTCTCCGTGGATACAGTCGTTCCTGCATTTTCTGCTGTATGTGTTCCTGTGACATGTTCCAGTAACAACTGTGGCACGTTTGACGCCACGCTCGAACCGATTCCCTCGGCATGCCTGAAAAAGAACATTCTCATTCCCCATTGTATAGTGTCAGTCGTTGATGGACGGGCAGGTGTGTGGACAGTGAACAGTTCCATGGAGCCTGCAATTCTGCCAGGCGGCATGAAACTTGCAGTATTTAGACCCGAGTCATGTACGACGCTGGTTGCGCTTGTTGATGCTACAAGCCAAAATGAACATCTAGGCTTAGGAGGTTCAGAAGATGCCCAATTGCTACAAATGGTCAGCAAGTCACTTGACCAAAGCAAACGTCATACCCTGCTCGACGTTCTGTCTAAGCACTCGAAAGTGTTCGATTTTTCTAAATACAGCCAAAGGCCCTTAATCCCAGCGTCCCGGATACGTCATCAGATCCACACCGAATCGGCGCATCCTATTAGGCAGAAACCTTACCGAGTGGCACCATCGGAGCGCAAGATTATCAACGAACAAGTTCAAGAGATGCTGGAAAAGGGAATAATACAGGAATCGGCGAGTCCGTGGGCTGCTCCCGTCATTCTAGTGAGGAAGAAGGATGGTACGTGGAGATTTTGCGTTGACTACCGCCGACTGAATTCTGTTACCAAGAAAGACGTCTATCCACTGCCGCGCATCGATGATGCTCTAGACTGCCTGCATTCCGCGTCCTACTTTTCATCTGTTGACCTGAGATCAGGTTACTGGCAAATTCCGATGCACGCAGCTGACAAAGAAAAGACGGCATTTGTTACGACCGACGGACTTTACGAGTTCAACGTTATGCCATTCGGATTATGTAATGCTCCTGCGACATTCGAAAGATTTATGGACTCTATATTGCGTGGTTTAAAATGGCATATATGTATGTGTTACCTTGATGATGTCGTAATTTTTGGCCGTACGTTTGAGGAGCACAACACTCGCCTAGACCTCGTGCTCAGCTGCATTGAAAAAGCTGGCCTTGTATTGAATTCAAAAAAGTGCCACTTTGGCGAGCGACAGACATTGGTGTTAGGACATCTCGTCGATAAAGATGGCATTAGACCTGACCCACAAAAGACCGCGGCCGTTGAATCGTTCGAGCGTCCTAAATCTGTGAAACAACTGCGTAGCTTTATCGGGCTCTGCTCGTATTTCCGCCGGTTCATACCCAAGTTTGCGGATGTGGTTCACCCCCTGACGAGCCTTCTACGCAAGAACAGCCTGTTTCAGTGGACCTCCGAGTGCGATGCCGCTTTTCACAAGCTGAAGTGTTTGTTAACTTCGCAGCCAATACTTCGGCACTTCAATCCTTCATCGCCCACGGAAATTCACACAGATGCAAGTGGCATCGGTATTGGTGCCGTTCTCGTTCAGCGTTCTGGCAAGAAGGAACACGTTGTGGCGTACGCAAGTCGTTCTTTAAGCAAGCCTGAACGCAACTACACAGTGACCGAACAGGAATGCCTAGCGGTAGTCTTTGCCGTGCAACGGTTTCGCTCATACATCTATGGTCGCCCGTTCACTATCGTCACAGATCACCATTCCCTGTGTTGGCTGATCAACCTTCGTGACCCATCCGGCCGCCTCGCACGATGGGCCATTCGTTTGCAAGAACATGTCTTCACCATCTCATACAAGACTGGCCGTCTACACGCTGATGCGGATTGCCTCTCCAGAATGCCACTACCATCGACAGATTGTGAAGGCGATAACTTTGACCACCTTATCGCTTCGCTGTCGTCTGGCTTTCCTGATGCCGTGACTTTCGCCGCTGAGCAGCGTAATGACCCAAGCTTGAAAGCTCTCTTCCCTGGAGCGAGAAATTCATTAAGCGAATGTCGATTCTGCGTCCGAAATGGTCTTCTTTACCAGAGAAACTTGTCCACGACGGGCGCCCGCTTTCTGCTGGTTGTTCCTACGTCCCTCCAAACGTCTGTCCTGCGTCTCACGCATGATGACCCCACCTCTGGCCATCTAGGCACCGCACGAACACTTAGTCGCACGAAAGAGCGGTTCTATTGGCCGAAAATGAGCAAAACAATTCAGAACTACGTGGCCAGCTGTATGCAGTGCCAGAGCCACAAGCGGCCCTCCTCGGGTCCAGTTGGTCTCCTGCAACCTGTAAAGCCTCCCGGTTCCCCTTTTGAAAAGGTCGGCATTGATCTGATGGGACCATTTCCACGCTCCTCAAAAGGTAACCGGTTGATAATTGTATGCGCCGACTACCTGACGCGGTACTGCGAGACGGCTGCCTTATGCTCCGCCACGGCAGTCCAGGTTTCGGAGTTCCTGTTGAACTCAGTCATCCTCCGACACGGACCTCCTCGCGTGATAATAAGTGACCGTGGTCGACAATTTACCGCTGATATTGTCGAATCATTACTTCGTTTGTGTGCCTCCAAGTTCCGACACTCAACTGCGTATCATCCGCAAACTAACGGTCTCACCGAGCGCACGAACCGAACGTTGATCAACATGTTGTCAATGTACGTCGCCTCTGACCACAAAAACTGGGATGAAGTATTACCGTTCGTCACGTACGCCTTCAACACGTCGAAACACGAAACGACAGGCTATAGCCCTTTCTATCTGCTCTACGCTCGCTCGCCTCGACATACGCTGGACACTATCTTTCCTTTTGTCATCCATGACGATTTAACAATTGCTGAAACCTTGTGTCGTGCGGAAGAGACCCGTCGACTTGCCTGCTTACGTACACTGGCAGCACAAGAGTCATCCAAAACTCGCTACGACAGTCAACACAGGCAGGTAACCTATGCCCCCGGTGATCTAGTGTGGGTGTGGACCCCAATACGCAGACGTGGCTTGAACCAAAAGCTACTGGCACACTATGCCGGTCCTTTTGTGATACTCCGTCGTGTCAGCGAGGTCAACTATGAAATTGCACGTGTCACCACTAGTGGCCGACGTTCATGCAAGACGGAGGTGACGCATGTTGCCCGCCTGAAGCCGTTTACACGAAGGATTCAAGAATGACTCGCCCAGAGGGCTTCGTCTGAGAGAGGAGGAATGATACAAAGTATCACTACTAGGAAAAACAAGGGAAGCGTGGGCAGAGAAGGAAGACGACGTTGCCTCCACTGCGATCCCCCTGAGTGGGTACGAGCCATGGCGGTGATCATCATCATTGGACTGTGATCGCGGACTCAGGGCCCATTAAAAACCCCCATTAATTTACCTCGCCTTGTGTAACATTAATTTACCTCGCCTTGTGTAACAATATTTATTCGTAGATTGCTGGTACTCTTGTTCCAGTTTCCATATAGAGTGAATGCTTTTGCCAATAAATTTCGAAGATGTAGTTCAATATTATTAAATACAGTACCCTAAACAGATGTATATCTACACTTTTCCTGCGCATCAGGCACTCATATATTGGGTGTTTTAGGTTAGTACTACAAAAACCAACAAACGTCGACAAATATGCGTAGTTTACTGTACCGCAATGTGACCCAGGTATTCTCTCGGCAGGGCCGTTCCCACAATTCTTTTTCGAGGGCGGGGGTCACAACAACAGGACGACGGGGGATGGGGGAGGGAGGACACATGCATCAGATTTTTCCTGCGACGTAATTATTAATGTTGGTTTGAACATGTCTGTACCAGTATATTAAAGTCATAGCAGCCCCCGACCTCCCCATACGTATGCTTGTGAGGAGAGCAAGTAAAGTTATTATGATGACAGTAAAATACAGTAAACAACAAGAATAGTGCCCGTTTCGAGCAACGACCTTTCGTCGCACCATTGAATGGACTGGGCTTCGAAAACGCATCGTTGCGATGGCCCACCCAATCGAAGGAGGCTTGGTTGATCATTAATCTCTGTTAAGCGTAGATGGTGTAGTAATCGCCAGGGCAAAGTGCGTTTCACAAGTCAAGAACCGCCCCGCTATCAGCGTAGAATGAGAGGTGCATGCGTCATGTTTCTGTACACTTATAATTACATTTCGGTTTTGCTTACTTTGCTGCGCGAATTTCCTCCTGTCAGTCTTTGGGAGCGAACGCCCATAGGAATAATTTTTATGTTAAGCTCTATATGTCAAGCAAACAGCCCTGACGCAGTGGAACATTTAGTCAGTATTTTTCACCAAACTGCGTGCATCCGAGCATGCTTGCTGTACGGTATAGGTAATTTTTTAAAGTTGTACCGCACGTTTATGAAATAATTTTGCACGCGTTATTTTTCGGGAACACTTTATCGAAACTTTGGTTGACATTATCGTTGCACTGTCACTTTTGATGGCAATGAAGTAGTAGAATTGTAGAGGTTTTATCGTCCAATTTTTGGGGGCAAACAAAATATTGCTGAGCAATGTTCACTTAGTCTCAATCTTTAATGTACCTAGGACCAGACTCTACCTAATCACATAAAAATAGCTAGCTTGCTGCGTATAAGTGCTGGAAAACCTAAATACACGCAAAACCATGTAACGTTTTGGTTTTTTTTTTCATAGCTTTCGTTGCTATGCTGGCTGAAACGATACCATTGCTGCAAGGTGACTTGCGTTGTTTGCAGTTTGTAAGCGTGTAGCCATCATTTCCCTTTACGTCAACAGATTCAGTAATGTACAGAATATTTCCCGGTGCATCATAGCTATAGCATAGCATAGCATGGCCTTTATATACTGTTCTACCTAGGGCGTGTATTCATGTTTGCATCGCTTAAGCGGGCGTGAACAGGTGCAGCCTCGTACCACACAAAATCTCGTGTGATTGGTTCACTAGTGATGTAAAAATGAACTCAGGTCTTGTTAAAAACATTAGGAATCATACTCAATTTCTCAGAGCGCATGAACTCCGACGATAACTGCCAGCGCATGCAGCAGAAGTTCACTTGCGCTGTACTGTGCACCATTCATGGCGGTCACTTGTGTGTTTCGGGCATTCTGATGCGAATCGCAGGAATATAACTACTGGCATCAACTCGTTCGTGTTCTTTCACGTTTGTGAAATGAGGCCACTAGGCAACATAAACTACCAGCCTTCTGTAGAAGTTCAAGCACAAACGCGAGACATGGGGCACTCTGAGTAAGATACTGAGCAAGCGCGACCTTACCGGCACTTGAAGGGAAGCTGAAGAAATGTATACCCGCGAATCTTTCTGCCAGGAGGAAAACGAGCGCAAGTGTTTAAGGCGGAATATTTAGCAGCCGTCGTATCGTAGCTGAAATTCTCGTTTCTCGCATTCAGTGTCACTGCACGAACTTTGCTGAGCAGGTTGCTTCTAAGCAATGCGAAGTTGCTCCCTTAAAATGCGCTGCTTACGCGTGTTGCTGGGTATTACGTGTTCTGCGTCAATCAGCTCTCTTCTACGAGAGTCGTTGGCCACGCCGAAACGCGGTAAGATAATGCTTGAAGATTGTTTTTCGAAAGGCGACGGTGCTCCCAGTGCACAATCGACTACAGGCAAAAAACGCTACAACAGCCCAATAGACAGTTCCCTGCTTCATTTCTGCACTGCCCTAATGCGACTAGCGTGTGAAAAGAACTCCTGAAAATCGATCGCAAAATCATGCATGCTCGAAAACCACGATTCCTGACAATGACGTGTTCCCAGGCTAAGACTCCAGGAGTTGCAGGACGTCGGGACAAGACAACGTTTGCTAATGACGCCACGGGAACCAGGCAGCTTTCCCTAGTAAGCGCAAACTGTAACTGCGACCGCACTGGCAAGAAAATATTTCCTGGCTGGTGCATTACAAATATCAGCAGGGAGCTCTCTGCAAGACGTGTGCTTTTTGAAAAAAAAGCACTTATGTCTTGTACACATGCAGAAGACCATATGCACATATTATTCACTTTAAAAGTGCCTAGGAATGATATTGTAATATTAGCACCACTGAGTTTCTAAATCTTGTCATCCCAAAGCGATGGAAACAAAGGTGGGTAATAAGCGGAGGGAAAGGGAGGGGGGGGGGGCTCGCGCAAAAACGTTTGGTGGGGAAAGAGTTCAAATCCTCAACCACTCCCTGGCTACTCTACTGCTTGTTGGAGTCGTGCTAGCGTTATAATGTCTGCGTTTGTCATGACCAGTTACACCTAGCAATTCGGGACATCGCTTTTAGTTCACTGTTTTTCACACCACGTGGCATACAGACCTTCATGCTGTACATCATAGTTTACATCCCATCTGCACACTTCTGCTGAGGTTTTATCATGATCAACGTCCATTTTCTCATCGATTTGCCAACAGGTTATTCTTTTACTTTTGTACAGCTGCTTTTCTGCATTATCGATTTCGGAAAGCTCGTCAGGAAAAAATCCACCCAGCGTAAGTCTACAAAAGTCCAAACACAAAGACAAGTTGTCCTATGGTACGTGCCACTAGTGTGCCATTTGCAAACAACTTATTGCTATGCTACAATAAGCTTTAAAAATCACCCCTTACATTTTGAATGACTACACAAAAGTGTCTCGGGAAAAAGATCCAGCTGGCTAATTAAACCCAATCTCGTGCAGCATAAGGACGTTATCAAAATCAGGTTCCTGAAATGCAATTAGCGAAAAGTCAGGCATTGCTCAGCAATAATTTTTTAAATAACGCTCCCTATAGCGTTACGCCCAGTGCATCCTCTTTGGTTTAGCTTTGCCGCACCAGTAGATGTCCCAGATTTCTGAACATGAGGGGAGTACAATATTAAAGGAGCAATTCAACGTGCCTTCACGTCTATTTTTTCACATTTTCTAGATCATTACTGCGCTCTCCGGGAGCAGTAACAAAGGTTTCGTAGCCATCGATGACCTTCTACTCAGCGAGACGCCATGCGACGAATCGGGTAAGCTTACTGAACGTATCCCTGCAACTGTATGAAGTACCTTCTTGCACAACACTTACTCTGATATGTCACAGAGCCTAATCACAGCATACATCATATTGACTGCCAGAACATGGGAAAGCTGAAAACGAATCATAGAAAGAAGGCACAAATTCTATGCTAACATAAGCAAATTGCTATCTGCACAATTATAGGTAACTTTTTAGGGAAGTACTTCTGGTAAATTATTTATTTGATGTAATTTCAAGCTACTTGAATTAGCCTTGGCTGAATGTCCTGCCTTTTTTGCCTGTTTAATTGTTTTACGAACTGATGAACATACATGTCTCCACTTCACACTTGTGCTTGGATAACATTATTACCTTACAGGCCTTGTGGGTGGTTAGCTCATGGCTATTCTGCTCTTTATGACGATTTGCACAATACATAGCCGCACTGACATTTACGAGCCATGCAATTGTATTATCGGAATTAAAAAATACCCGAAGAGCGGCAAGCATAAAGATATAGTGCAGCACGCCCTCCTATGATCACCGCACACCAGCGCGTGCATCAAGTTTGAGAGCACTGCTCTCATGCACGCCTGTCTATGGTGGTGTATTCACGCCATGCACTATACGAATGTGAATGCTTCCCACAGTTCAGGTTTCATATGACGCCTGTAATGCATGCTCTATCGAAACTAGTAATTGAAGCGTGGCTATGATGCCACCATGCAATATGCCTATTGCAGTGTTCTGGCTATATTCCAATTTTTGTAATGATTTACTTACACTCTTTCAGACACTCTTTCAGGAATAGGAGATGCTATAGCGCTATTTGAGGGTACTAATGCTTCGCATTGCAAGGCCTGTCAAGCAAGTTTTCTAACCAATAACATGAAAATAAAATAGTCATTTTTTAAATTGCTACACGCACTTCGAAAATGTTTTGACTATGCCGTTTATGATTAAGAAAGTGTAATGAAAAGAAATAAAATACTTGGAAAATAAACTGCTAATTTATGACGTGCGCTCAAGCAATAGACGGTGGAGAAAATCAAAAAGATTGTAGTGATGAAAACAAGCTTTATAATTAAACATTTTGAAAAATAGAAGGTGGTGGCGCAGAAATTGGTATTTCCATATGTGAGCGCATCAGATGATCTGACGATACTGTCCATGGGCTGTCATGTTCAAGGTCGGTCGCCGCGCATGTTTGACTGCGGGAAGAACCAGACTGTACCAGTGGAAAAAGTGTGCGACTTCGTGCCCGACTGCAAAAACGCCGACGATGAGCAACGCTGCGGCCAGTGTGACTTCTCCGAGAGTACATGCGGCTGGGACATAAGGGGCTTCGGTAACCGGGGCTTTTTGGCCTGGCATCATGCGACCATTGGAAAAGTACCAAGGTCGCCACGAACAGGATCCGATGCAAGGCGTAGCGGTGAGTTCCTCGAATCAGCCTCGCACCTGACATAGATACTGCGATGTAAAAGTAAATGTATAATTGTCAGCAGAGTGAAAGTCTTACAAAAATATTTCCAAACCTTCGAGATACACCATTGGTGTGTTGTTGAGCCTGTTACACCACGTACACCTGAGTATGAATCTCTCATTTCGTATAGTTCTTCACGTGGTCGTCGAAGTTGCGTCACCACCTACATCAGAAGCGCACAACAGTTCTAGCTGCTCTGAGAAGCCAGACGCAGCTAGTTTCAAAAGATGGACGAAATATACACGTAATGTATTCTTAGCAGTTGACCACACTGAATGTTTGTCCGAGCAGCAGTTAGAAGTACTATTTTTCTTTCTCGTTTTCCCTACACGTGTAATAATTTCACACACGACATAATAACTCTTTGCTAAAGTATGAAGCAACACGTTTCAAGTTGTAACCATCTGTTCTAAGAAGCCCGCCGGAACACGTCATGAAGGCTACGCACATGACGTGACACCGGCGCTTTTAATGATAACCTACAACCGGTGCTGTAGTCGCGAGAGACGTCGCCTGGTGACCAGTACGTTTCTTTGTGCACATGTGATTACACCTAAGAAAGCTGATGGTAGAATCTCGCCATGTAATCTTGATTTTTAAGGCTGCGTATGAAAAAATTGGCTCAGAATATCTCCAGAACAATCAGCATCAATTGTAGTCGTGTGCAGGTATGGTTGTTGGAAGCTGGTAAAAAAAGAGGGCTTCAGATGAAAGTAACCAAATGTCTACAGGCTTTCTTTGAGCAAGTTAGAAACCGCAACACCAGCGGAAGGAACTAATATAGAGAAAACAGACGGGGCACTCCTTCTATTTTGCTCTCTTCTATTTTCTTGTGGTTCTTAGATGTCTCATCTATGTAAGTGTACCAACTATAGACCAGAACCAACTTCTTTTAGCCTACTGGTCGCAGTGACTACTGATATCACCAACCTTCCTGCCACCCGACGGTATTGCAGCACAACCCTCACAGCTAAATGTCAATTTAACTGCCAAAGCCGTAAGAGAGCTCATTGAAAGCGCAAAATTGGTAATCGAATGCGAGTAGAGCCCTGGGCACAGCGTTAAGCTATGATGTAGTGCACCTTGGAAGCATCCACAAATTGGTTTTCGTGCTAATGTGACTTCATTTCTCAAAGAGTCTAAAAGAACAAATTATAAGAAGTAGTTACAAATAGGGGGATCACCGGTAAGGTTGGTCAGAGCCATGCAATACTGCATAAGAGCTAAGTAGAGTCAGAGAAGACTGCGCCGCCTTTTCCACTTATTGTCACAAGGCTCCCAAGGTTTTACTTCCTCGATGTCAGGTGGGCATCTAACGTATTTAAATCAATGTAAGACGAGTTGTTTCCTTAAAAAGATTTTCGCTTCCCAAATCTACTTTCGCAAAATTATCGAACACTCAAAGTAACTGTTTTTTATCTACCTGAACACAATGAAAAGTCAGTCCTAGCTTCACAATCGTGGCTTGTATATAATTGAGTACGTGTTTTGATACCAGACACGAATATTTTCGTACTGTGGGTTCCAAGTCGGTACAAAGCATAACGCCAAGTTTGGGAAAGTTGCTCTTCCTTCTGTAAAATAAGGCCAACATCTCCTTGTGACTTGTCACTACCTCATTCTGCGAAAGTTATCCTAGACTTTTTCCTCGCAGTTGCATGTAAGAAATAAATGTCTATCCTACGAGTTTGCTTCACGTTCCTTTGGACTCAAGTAAGCTGATAAACCTAGTTTCGTAACTAAACGGTACTCACTTATTAGGACACTCCCGATGTACAAAGTAAAGTTTAGTACAAATTCTATACAGACCATTTTCTCTTAGACTGTTTTATGAGATGTCATATATTCAAGCCCACCATTTGTATGCACTCTGCCCGCATTTTAGTGAGAAGCATTTCTGGAAACAATTTAATTTTCGCCAGAAACGTGTATAATATACATTGTGGCAATAAATTTAATTTTTCATATTGTGCTCAAGAGAAAATAATATAGGTGCCGTGAAGGTGACGACCTTGCAATTCTAAAGTTAGCTTACCCTATGTTTCTTGCCGTTGCAGGGAACTACTTGCTCTTGTACTCGAATCTGACTGCTCAAACCTGGATGCACGCCGGTATTCGTTCCCCCATAATAAGAAACACTGACAAGTTGTGCACAATCCAGTTCTGGTATAACTACGTTGGAAAGGGTAAGTCATACAAATTTTGTTTCCTGTGAGTTCTTAAAAAAACAATATTCAAATTTAGGTCATTTCAGCGTTCTCGAAAGGAACATATGTAGTTTATTTCTGGGACTTCTTTTGAAAAAAGTAGCGCACTCACTAGTAGTTTTCTGATAAAACTTCCTCGAAAACAGCTCTCTACATTCACTCTTGCAGCTCTTTTTGTTCAATAAATTCGCGAAAGTGTATTTTATCCAATAATAAACCTTTTAGTTATGCCTTGCTACATTGCTACAAAATGCAGAAGGCTAAAAAAAAACTTGCTTCCAGCACAATACATACATACTACAACACCGCATTTCTAATTGTTTACGTTGTCCCGAGTACATTTCATGTACTAAAAATTACTGTGCTTTTGTGAACTTGTGAGGATTGAACAGACTGCATTGCTAGCCACTGAAGCCACAATGTATAACACAAAACTGACGTTCAGAGTGCTTTTAATGCCGTTTTGTGCCAACAATAATAAATGTTTTTTTTGTTTCTTAAATCCTGTCTAATTTTACAATGTTACGAAAAACTAGCTAGAACATTCATTCCTAATGTAATACACTCACACCTTGGCACTAACGTCTCTGATGTGCAATGCTCATTTTTATGAAAGAGGAACAACGAGCGCATGTCTTGTGGTCTAGCGCGGCCTACAACCAGCCGACAGATGAAAAAAGCGTGTCCACTTGTAGTGGCATCGCCCGTTGCAAGGCCGAAGCTGGAGCGCGATCTAGCAGCGCGCTTGTGCAACAGCTTTGGCCCCTTGCTTTCTTGGCTGACAGGTACGCGAAAAGCGCATGCACTTTCTTCAGCAGCGTAGAAAACTGGGCAACTTGATTTAGCTTCATGGTGTAAAATGTAGCGCATAAAGACGACACCTAAAAGTTTCCTGGCTTTTTGTTTGTCGTCTTTATGCGCTCAATTTTGCATCATGAGCTTTTTCTATCTGTCTGCTGATGGTGCTGTAGGCTGCCGTGGCAGAGCGTAAGCCATATTTCCACCTGTTCCTTTTTTATAAAAAAGCGCAGTGCACAAGGTGACCACATATTAGGGCACATGATCTCTTAATAAACGGAGAACGGAAAATTGATGCGTGCCAGCATTCCTGAATCAACGTGTAGTCATCAATTCCCCGGTAGCGATTCGCGACCATGAATACAATTGAGCAGCAAATAACTATCGACCTGAGCTACTAATTTAACTACCTTCTAGCACGATTCGAAAAGGGAGTCTCAAGGTCGTCAGATTGTAGCACTCGCAGAGCTTCCTCGCAGTCATCTCCAGACCGCGCCCCAGCTGATCGCTTCGCCGCAGGAAGGTGTGGCGTTAAAGTCAGCTAATATTTCGTGTGCTATAGGCGCGCACGCGCGATAATGTCATTGTCATCCACATTACCGTCATCACTGTGTTGAGTATCGGCAAGTGATGAAGACGATATTTTGGATTTTGTACGCACCGTGATTCCCGACGTCGCGGACCATTTTCGCAGTGTCGTTGTGCAACAGCGATTTAAAAAGAACACCATTACAAGCAGCGAAAGTGAGGTGCTCGGGAATGCAGGCTTGGGCCATGCTCGGTAGTGTATCTCAAATTGGTAGTTTGAAGAACCTGCGCGTGCACGCCCTCACGGTATATGCGAAGTGGTTTGCGGAGTATGAAGATTACGAATGCATGACATCGGAGCAGTAGAATCACTTAATTTTCTGTAGTAACAATCTTGGGACTCACCAGGTTCTTCTTTGCACCAAGAAAGGTCCCATCTATCCGGCCTTTCACGTAAACTCAAAAGCGTTTGCCGAATATCGTAATCATGAATGCACATTATCTGCGAAGCAGACTAACTAAAGTTTCCACAATAACGATATTGGCACTGGTCCGGTTCCATTTTGCGCGGCCAGACGGACCTTTCTGGCCTCTCACATTTACGGCTGCAGTAATATGCCATCACGCTAACACAAAAGAGCCCGTCAACGCACTAAAAGTCACTATATATTGGTGCTTTCCTCTTGCTTGTCAGCGCCGATATTCATCAATATGCTAATTCTATTTGATAGCTTGTGGTCGTTTGCAATGCATGGACATTACGCGTACTGGAACAACACATCCGTTTAGTTTTTTCCAAACTGCAAACATCACAACTGCTTCACTCAGTGTTTTCTTGAAATGCTGACTGATAAGCATGCGTCAAATTGTGCTTTTTTCTTTCGCCTGCCTTTTTTGCATTTGGTAATTTTATGAAATCAATCAGCAGCGTGACGAAGATTAAGCATAAAGATTAGGGAGAGCCATTCGGGGTTTACAGCGTTGCCAGGCGTTGGTGCCAGTCAGATCCACGATAATTTTGTTGGGATCGATCATATCCTTTCTACTAGCACATCATCGCTCGCGATAGTATGAGCCACACCGAAAAGTCTCAGTAATGCGCATGTTTCAGGGCACTGAAAGCCTTGTTGCGCTTTTGTGCACTCCTTTTCCTAGATATCAAATAACTTGCAGTTATTCAGTTTCTATAAATTGAACGAAAATGACCCAAAATTACTCAAAAATACTTATGCATACTGGGAAATTGAATGAAGGGCATCTCTCCAGCTTGAAAACTTATCAGGGCTTTTTTAGTATGAACACCGATTGTATAGGGTGTTCATTGTACTTTATAAGAACAGCAGTGCCAACTTCAAAGTGTGAAATGTGTTTCACAAAGTTTGGTGGTCTCTACACATCTGCAAGCTTAATTAAAGCTAATGTTTTTATGCAATTTTCCTCCCAAATCCTAATAATATTTTCCCGGCTTGATGTTAAAGGCTCTCTCACTTCAATTGTAAGCTTTTAATACATTTACCACGATATTCTTAATTTGACAACAAATGCATATATAAGATAGTTTTTTACAGCAATTATGTCTCGTTGCTTTGGCGCTTATCTTTCAAGTCGGAGTATTTAGCATCGAAACGTGGCTAACATCTACCCACAAATAGTCGCGCCTCCGAAGGCACAGAAACGTATGGGCAAAAACAAAGCGCCAGGCCCTCAAACCCACAAACAGAGGCTCGCGTGCACGTGCTCCTTTTTATACTCGTGGGCAACTTTTCTTAGCAATAAAGCAAATTCTGCAGAGCCAGGTAGGGTGTATCTTACGTTTGATGAATGTTGTTCCAGAACTGTGTCCGTGCTTTTTTCGTGTGATCTAAAAAAAGTCGCCCTCTATTTTCATCATTTAATTGCCTGAGACAGGACACAGCCCACGAAAGGATCAACCATGTTGCTTTTACAGCTTGTGGCATATCGAAATGAGAAAGCTGCTCTCTGAAATCACGGACACAGTCGACATGGTCGGCCAAATCAAAACGTCGTGTGCATTTATTCATTTACTTTTACAAACAATGATATTGCAGCCGATTGACATATGACAATAGTCACACGCTAAATCGATATTATACTGTATTCCATTACAGTCTATCAACATAATAAACAAACACAAGGGAGCGCCAAGGCGGCTCCACCGATTTTTGTCTCAGTAAGAGGGGCCCGCGGGAGACGACCCGCGATTCGGTTGCGCATGTACCTGCCGCGGGAGACGTGCATCCCGATCACCACTCCAATGCCAAAGAGAGTCCCGTATCTTTTCTCTGTGGCCACCCAGCCTCGCCCCAGGGCGAAACTGCTGGCGATACCATGCCGACCATAATGATGATGATCATAAACTTACGCGAGCACAACGCCATCTCTCGCCCAGTGGGTAAACCTAAATGCGATCTATCCGCGAGACGCGTATGCGCCACAAGACGCAAACGACTTTACAGAAGGTGGCAGCGCCCTGACAACTTGACCCTTTTTTTTTCAGGCTCCCTTGCACACCATGCGGATGTCTCCCTGCTCCTGAATGCTGGGGGCTACGTAATGCCTGTGTGGTCCCTCCGCACGTTTGGCGTACCGAACCGTGCCGGTGTTTGGAACTGGGCGCTGGTGTCAATCGGACGCTACAGGGGAGCTGTCAGTGTAAGTACAGAAAACAGTCCATCTCCGTTTATTTGCTCCAAAACATCGGCATGGTATTACAGCACAGCAGCATGTAATAATTGTTGTAAAGACACTGGTGTTAGCAGTTATATGCTCACCAGTGGTTTATACAAATTGCGCTGTATACCGTGATGCAAGCACCCCCTATAAAACCCAAACAGCTTATCTGATGTCATAAATTGTAGTGTATCGCCACGGCAGTTTTGTCCATGTCGCCTCGAATAAAAAAAAAGGAGCCGCGTAGCACACGACTTGCGAGCCACGCACAGAAGAGAACGCTCGGGCTTTACACCAGGCTGAACGCGGCTGCCTCAACTACTTCGGTCTTCTTTTAGGGGCGAATCTCCTTAAGCCTTGCGTCGTGCGTCCGCGATGTATGTACGCAGTAGTATTAGTAGTCGTCACCGTAGTAGTATTAGTAGTGCGTCGTAGTACTACGCAGCCACCTCCAAGGCCGGCCTAGAGAAGTGGCACGCGCACACTCATTTGAATCAAGGAGCAAACCCGCGCACGTTAGTTATGAATGAAAAGATGGTTGTTTCTGATAAAACAGCCTATGAATACGAGTATCAGTGACCTAATATCCACTGAAATATGCCTTGAACATGAATCTCCGCAAAAATCTGTTAACAAAAAGACGCACTCTGAGCACCATATCGGACCAGACAAAGTTGCCACGTTAAACTCGCTGGGCGTGATCTCCTTAGATTTAGCAAGGTTTAGCGAAAGTTGGGCTGCAGTGCCATGTACTAGACACGAAGCGCAGGCCGTAAGCGAGAGCAAGCGTGCCGTTCCTCTAGTCCGGCCGTGCCACCTCTCGTTTATTCCTTGGAATGTCCGCTAGATGGCGTTCCTTCTATTATATGATGAATGTATGATGAAAAAGTGCGAGATGGCGGTATTTGGAAGGAGTGTTCACAAGATAGATGGACGGATGTTCAGACGCGCGGATGGTCAGACAGACAGATGCACGGATGGACGGGTGAATGCATGGACAGACGCACGAACGGACGCATGAAAGTACGGACGGATGGACGAAGGGGCGGACTCACGCACGAACGGACGCACAGACAGACGCACGGATGGACGGATGCTTCACCCCACTCATCATCACGCACTCCGTGGATATGCTGCGATTTTTTTCTCCCGCGTCCTAATAAAGCTCTTTCGTGTTGCGGTCGATTGACGAGCTTGGCCTCGGAGTCAGACTTTACGAATATGTCATATCATTCTTGACCTGTAGGAGAGCCACCCTCAGAGTGGGAGACCGAGCTGGGCTCGCGCAGCACGCCGCAAGGGTCAGTGATGTCACGTACCCTGTTCAACCTTGTCATGGTCGGGCTGTCCAAGAGGCTCTCATGTATCGAGGGCATTAACCACACAATTTACGTGGACGATATTGTTACGTGGAAAATAACAGTTGTCAGTCCGCAGCGACAACGCAGCTCAACGACAACGTCCACTTCTTCACTCTCAGTCTGAGGCACCTTACTTGGGTATGCCCCACTATGCCCTCTTTCAGTCAGATGAAATCACGTAACACGACCCCCGGCGGCAAAAGCGCCGACCCGACGAGTTTACGGGGCCATAGCAGGAGCAGTGTGGTAACGCTTGAGCCTTGATACGTGGACGATGTCTCTTGACAGCAGAGCGGAAGAGGTTGAAGGATTATCAAGGACAATTTCATATGTAGTGTCGGTCACTCATCTAAGCACGCGGTATGGGCCCGTGAAACGAGAAAGAAGTTTTTCTGAAAGGCCTGCATGTCGCGTAGGGGACCAAAGAAGAACGAGGGAGCCTGTTGGAAAGTGTTCGTCGCGATGGCGCTCGTCGTAACGATGCTTCTGCGAGTCTTGGGACGCCATTATTCTGCTGCGGGTAAGCTGACAAGCGTGGTCAGCTCGGGTAATAGCGTCGCATGCATATTCAGAAGTAGACTGCGCAGCGGCTGGCAGGAAGGTATCCAACAGCAATGTTGGTTCGCGTCCAAACAGAAGGTAAAATGGCGAGTACCCGGCAGTGTCATGCCGGGAGGAACTGTATGCGAACGTCACGTAGGGTAGTGCCAGGTCCCAATCACGATGGTCGGCCGAGACGTATTTCGATAGCATGTCTGTCAGGGTGCGGTTTAAACGTTCTGTAAGCCCGTTTGTCTGGGGGTGGTACGATGTCGTGAGCTTATGTTGGGTAGAGCAGGAACGCAGGATATCGTCAACCACTTTCGAAAGGAACGCACGGCCTCGGTCTGTCAGCAGTTGACGAGGGGCTCCATGCACTAAAATGAGATCGCATAGTAGAAAATCAGCGACTTCTGTAGCGCAGCTTGTTGGCATTGCTCGCGTAACTGCATAACGGGTCGCGTAATCCGTAGCCACCGCGACCCACTTGTTTCCGGAGGCGGATGTTGGGAAGGGACCGAGAAGGTTCAAGCCAACACGGAAGAATGGCTCCGATGGGTTGTCGATGGGCTGAAGATATCCGGAAGGTAGTCGCGACGGCTTTTTGCGACGCTGGCAAATTTCACAAGCATTGACATAGGGACGTATATAGCGTGAAAGGCCAGGCCAGTAGAAGCGACGGCGCACACGGTCATATGTGCGAGAGACACCAAGGTGACCCGCGGTTGGCGCGTCATGGAGCTCGCGTAGGACTGTGGAACGCAGGTGCTTTGGTATGACCAGAAGTAGGTCGTGACCATTGGGTGATAAATTACGCCGATATAAGGTGCGGTCCTTTAAGGTAAACATGCGAACAGAAGCGTCTTGCGGTGAAGATTCGAGCTGTTGTATTAGGCGGCTGATATCCGGATGGCGACGCTGCTCGTCCCCGAGATGAAGCAGCTGGGAGATGGAAAGGACGCAGCCCACAGAATCAGTGCTCGTAGGATCGCAGTCAGCCACAGGGTAGCGTGACAGACAATCCACATCTTTGTGCAGCTTTCCTGATTTGTACACTACGGTGTAAGTATACTCCTGGAGGCGGAGTGCCCAGCGGGCGAGACGACCTGTGGGATCTTTGAGGGAGGCGAGCAAGCAGAGAGCGTGGTGGTCGGTAAGAACTATAAATGGTCGGCCGTATAAGTAAGGGCGAAATTTCGCGACTGCCTGCAGCAGCGCTAGGCATTCGCGCTCTGTGATGGAATAATTACGCTTCGAGGTGGACAGCAGCCTGCTGGCATAAGCTATCACGCGATGCTGCCCACGTTGTCGCTGAGCCAACACAGCACCCATTCCGTAACCGCTGGCATCGGTGCGCACTTCGGTCAGTGCCGTAGGGTTGAAGTGAGCCAGCACAGGAGAAAAAGTGAGCAAAGTGGTCAGGTCGGAAAATGCTGCTGCTTGCGAGGGACCCCAGGTAAACGTCTCATCTGGTTTGATTAAATCTGTTAGGGGCCGAGCGATTTCCACGAAGTTCTTGATGAACCGCCGGAAATAGGAGCAGAGCCCCACAAAGCTGCGGACATCTTTGGCGGTTTTCGGCACAGGAAAGTCCTTCACAGCTCGAACTTTTTCTGGGTCAGGCTGTACGCCGTAAGCGTCAACAGTATGTTCAAGTATTGTAACGCGACGGCGACCAAACCGGCACTTGGATGAATTCAGCTGAAGGCCGGTGAGACGGAATACATCAAGAATTTTCGACAGTCTCTCAAGGTGCGCTTCAAAAGTGGGAGCAAACACAATCACGTCATCCAGATAACAAAGACACGTAGACCACTTGAATCCATGGAGCAGGGAGTCCATCATTCGTTCAAAGGTGGCGGGGGAATTACATTAGCCGAAAGGCATGACTTTGAATTGGTAGAGGCCATCGGGTGTTACAAAAGCCGTCTTCTCTCGGTCCATGGGGTCCACGGCAATCTGCAAATAACCAGAATGAAGATCGATGGAAGAAAAGTAGGTGGCACCATGGAGGCAATCAAGGGCGTCATTATTGCGGGGCAGAGGGTATGCGCCTTTCTTGGTGATGTTGTTAAGGTGGCGATAGTCCACACAAAATCGCCACGATCTGTCCTTCTATTTAACTAATACCACCGGGGATGCCCAGGGACTGGAGGATGGTTCAATAATGTCCTTCACTAGCATCTTGTTCACCTCCTTCTGAATTTCGCTCCGCTCAAAAGCAGACACTCTGTAGGGACGGCGGTGAACAGGGTTGGCATCACCTGTGGTTATGCGATGCTGGACAAAGGACGTCTGCCCAAGAGGTTGGTCACCAAAATCGAAAATATCCTGGTAGGCCTCGAGAAGATGTTGTAGGGCTTCAACTTGCGGAGGCGGAAGATCAGTGCCGATCAAGTCTACAATTTGACGGCTGCCCGAATGTGTTGCGAGTGATGTGCGCTGCGGTGAAACAAGTGTGTCTATGGCAAGCACTTCAATTTGTGAATTGAGCAACGGACACAGGTGGGCCACAGAAATGCCTTGTGGAAGCACATGATTCATGTAGCCGAAATTGACAAGAGGTAGACAAGTTTTGTTATCTGTGATGCTGAGCACCGTATAGGGCACTGCAACATTGTGCGCAAGGAGTACGTCGGTGAGAGGCGTAGCGTAATAGTCACCGTCGGGCACAGCTGGTGAGCACAGAAAATCGACGTACGTCACAGTTTTGGAGGGCAGGCAAACAAAATCACTGCATTGTAATCGGCATGTAGGTTGGTATGGGGCGGCACTGATTTGTGGCAGTTCAAGGCGGAGCACACCAGCGGAGCAATCAATCAGAGCAGAATTGGCGGCAAGAAAATCGAGGCCTAGTATGAGGTCGTGTGGACATGTTGCAAGCACGGTAAAAAGGACGACCACTTGATGACCGGCTACGGTAAGTTGAGCTGTGCACATACCGACGACAGGGACTTTTGCACTATCTGCAACTTGGACGACACTGGTCAAGGGGGGCGTGAGGACCTTCTTCATGCGACGACGAAAACGCGAACTCATAATACAGACGTGAGCGCCCGTATCTATCAAAGCTTCAACAGGTGTGCCATCAACATATACTTCTAGGGTGTTCCGGTTCAAACGTAAGGGCACGAGAGGATTTTTGGGTAAGGTCGACAGGGCAGCTTCACCTCCAGAAGCTGCGCAGCCTAGTTTTCCGGAGACATGCGGCGGTTGAATGATGGCGAGGGAGAGCGGCGACGCGTATTTGAAAGAGAAGGGCGGCTTTGAGGCGGTGGCGACGACGGGGCAGGGTGGCCGTAGTCCTCAGGGGCAGTAAATTCTGTAGACTCAGTGCGGGTCGGATAATGGTGGTTTGGTGGACGGAATGAGTTACTGTAAGCGGGGTACAAGCCAGAAGACATAGATGGCCATTAGCTGCGGCAGTAACGAGCGATGTGTCCTGCGCGGCCACAGCGGAAGCAGATTGGCTTATCATCAACTGTTCGCCATTCAGACGGGTTCCTGGTTCGAATAGAGTACGGACGGTGACGTCTCATGTTCACAGAAGCTATCGAGGGACCAGTATTATCCAGTGTGGATGCAGTGGACAGAATACCAAGGTTAGCGAATTCCTGGCGGACAACAGCCTGAATCAAGGCGACAGCTGGCGTTGAGGCGTCGCGCAACGTCGGTTTGTTGGCAGCCGGGTAAGCGGCCTCGAGTTCACGTCGGACGATGCGCGTCACGTCTTCGGTTGTAGACGTATGACAAGGAGTGGCTTCGCGAGACGACGTTACGTGGTGTTGAGTAGGCGCTGAAACTGCTGCAAAATGCGTCGACTCTTCGCCTGCTCGAGACGGCGGCACTCTTTGATCACGGCGTCGACGGTCGTTACGTTGGTAAATACAAGCAGGCTGAACGCATCGGCGGCGATTCCTTTTAAAACGTGCGAAATCTTGTCGGCCTCAGTCATGTTGGGATCGGCCCTTTGACACAACGCTAAGATGTCTTGAATATAAGTCAAGTAGGGCCTAGTGGACGTCTGTGTACGTACAGCCATTTGCTTTCGGGCATCGAGTTGTTGACCAAACGGGTTGCCAAAAAGGTCGCGGAGCTGTTGTTTAAACATTTCCCGGCTTGTGATTTCGTTCTCGTGGGTCTCAAACCAGATGCGAGGGTTCTTGTCAAGATAGAAAATGACATTCGCAAGCATAACGGTTGGGTCCCAGCCATATTGCTTGCTGATGCGCTCGTACATGCTAAGCCACTTGTCCACATTCGCGTTGTCCTCTCCAGTAAAGGTACCGGGATCACGGGTTGCGTTAGGGCGACGTACCGGGTGGCTGTCGTTGCTGAGGTAGGTGGCGAAGCCGTATCCTCACCCGGAGCCATGGTAGCAGACTTAAGGAGGCGTCCACTGCGTAACTCCGTTGTCAGAAGAGCACCCAGCACTTCCACCAAAATGTTACGTAGAAAATAACAGTTGTCAGTCCGCAGCGACAACGCAGCTCATCCACAACGTCCACTTCTTCACTCTCAGTCTGAGGCACCTTACTTGGGTATGCCCCACTATGCCCTCTTTCAGTCAGACGAAATCACGTAACAATATTACCATTTGGTGCACAGGTGGCTGTGACGGGCAAGTCGAGTGTTCCCTGCAGGAGGCTATAAACAACACGGAAGATTACCTCCATCCCACAGGCCTGAAGTGTTCCCCAAACAAATCCGAGCTCCTCATCTACCAACCCACTAGGCAAGGGCCCAAGTCCGAAAACTTGCAGCCCATCTCGGAGAGTGATATCAAGCTCTACACCGGAGACCGTGGCGCCATACCCAGAATTTACTTCATTTGGGTCCTTGGCATGACTATGGAGTCCAATGGTTCTAACGCCGATACTATACTAATGCTCGCCGCCAAGACGGATAACGCCGTTTGGTTGGTTTCGCAGGTGACAAACCGCCGCCAAGGCCTCAAGGAAGACAACCTAATCTACCTGGTCAATGACTTTGTTCTCTGCCAGTTTTCATATGTCGTCGTCATGCACAATTTGGAGCGTGCCGAGCATGACATGATCAACATCCTGCTAAGAAAGATCATCAAGCGGGCCCTCGGTATCCTGATCAGGACGCGCACCGAGCGCCTGCTCCAGTTCCGACTGCACAATACGTCGGAGGAGATCTCCTAAGCGTAGGAGATGGCCCAGTTCACACATCTTTTGTACTCCCAGACGGTCATACATATACTCCGAGAGCTTAGTCACTCTCCAATTGAAGTGGACAAGAAGATGAGACAGGTGCCCGTGAGATTCGCGACCTCATCACCGTGCCACCGATACCGAGGAATGTCCATCCTGAGCACAATCATGGCAGGCGGCGGGCTGGAGCTGCCACTCTTCTCAAGCACATCGACAGTGAGGAGCGCGGCGTCAGCTTTGTTGACGCGGCAGCGTACCACGGGAGCCGTGCCTTTTTCGCAGCCGTCGTCGACTCCAAACAGCAAATTACCAACAGAGCATCGGTTCGCATTGAAGATCTGACGATTGCCGTGCAAGGGGCCATCTCCCTGGCCATCCTGGACGGTGAAAGGAAGGTCATCTATAGAGTGACTCTAGGTCAGTTATTCGTAAATACGAACGTGGTGTCGTCTCCAAGAAAGCCCTGCGCGTGCCCCAGAGTGGCGGACGCGATGGTATCAAGCATCATGTACTTATCTATTTTCCCGTACATGTTGGGCAGGTCCGAGGCACTCCCTGCAACTTCAAAGAGTCTGCCCACGAGACCGTGCACGCGCTAACCGACCGCACCGGTTCCGGGCAACAATTTGGGGACAACGGAGCTGAGGAAAACAGGGACGCACCTGCCGTGTACAACGATATAACAAAACATATTTACCTAGCACGAAGATGATATCTACTCCCTCATTCAAAAATTATTAGGTCATAGGCCTTTACACTCACACTACTGCAGATGGACACATACTTTTCTGAGCTCCCTTCACGCTATTTATCTTGGCGTGTTCCCCAATGACGCTTGCCCCGCTCGTGGGGACGTAGCCATGCTGGCACACATGTTCTAGGAATGCAAGGCAATTTACACAGCCAGGTGGGAGGCGGTCCTACACAGCTCTTTCCTGGCCCGCCAATTGTGGGCCGTCCAGCAGGCCCGCGGAGCAGCCGAAAGGTTTGGCCAAAGGTTCCTCGTGGCAGTCGCCCACTACGCGCGAACGCGCGCCTTGCAGCAGCACAATAAAGTTTCAGAACCAAGCAACCAACCTAATAACGCTGCGACCTTAGCACAGCCTCATCAGTCGTTGCATATTTTCTCTCGTTCCTCAACATTTTGAAGCTACAGAACAACGGACAAGCGACGAGCGCCGCACCACTGCCATTAATCTTTGCGGCAATGTCTCGGCAAGCTCAACCTTTACAGCCGCACTTTCACTCGCTTTTACCGCCATTCCTGACCTCCTGACTTCAGTCGTGGTTTCAAGAGTTCGGGGCAGCCTCGGAGCTCAATGGCATAGGGATCCAAGAATTCATGTTTGAGGTACTAGAGTACCATCTTCCACAGGACCTCAAAGGCCACCTCACGTACTTCTCGAGAAGCCCTTACCCTTATATGATCTGCGTGACACCGTGCTTCATCTCTATGATTTCAAATGACTCGAAGTGTACTGAAATGTGCTCATCCTGAAAAACAGAGATTTTTCACCCGTAACTCTAGCAATACGCTGCGCTGTTTTTCCCTTTCATTGTTCAAGTTTTTAGGTGCGCCAGCTAATAAAACAACTTGTTTACAACAAAAAGCTGAATTCTGTAAGCAATTGTGCTCGCGTTGACAAGTGTGTTGACTTTGCAGTTTTTCTTCGAAAGCTGGCGACATGCGCAGGAGGATGTCATGTTTGCTGTCGACAAGATAAGCTTTTATGGATGTGCACTACCAGGTGAGATGTGAAGGAGTTCATCAGTCGTAAAATGCTAGTTAATCAGTACTATTTCTATAGCGCAAGTTATGAAAGCCGAGAAAGAGAAGCGTGTCTCAAAAAATATAGAAAACAAATGTTTTCATAACCATATGACTCACACAAAATGAAACCTGTATACTTTTGCTTCCTCTCTCAACTTCTTTCAGTCTGCATTTTTTCCTCATTGTCATTTGCTGGAGACTAATTGTAAGTAAAATCTTCTCATCGACTTATGGGCGCCATCATTTTGGACTGATAAGCGTTTGTTTTGTAGACGTTTTATGTCACAATAAGAATTGATCCTGGCCATGAAACGTTGAATGCGCCGTCAAAGCGACCTCGTGCGTGTGGGTTCACCGTAGCACTGTTTGTTTATTTGATACGAATACTAAACTGCAACGTTATTAGTCCGAGATGGCAGCGCTGGAGCGCGTTTGGAAAATGGTGTGTACTGTGCATTGGAAGAAGCAGTATCAGCAAAACATTCATGTGTCATGATAATTATCGTAGCTATCATTGCTTGTCCTAAGAGTGTGTGCAAGGGTATAGCTCCAGCTCTTATGTAAAGTTATGCATGAGCAATATGGGACATGCCATTATTTGAAATAAGTGCTTCACAGAGGTGTTCACACTGTCTATTGCAACCGCCCTTGGCAAAACGCTGTTTTTACATATGTTTTTTGCGGAAGACACAGTGAAATGTTTTTTTTTATTTCCAGTGTGGATGTCTCATGAGGTGCCGTCTTTTTATTTTTCAGCTAAGTCAAACAATTGCACCATATCACAATTCACTTGTTCCAATGGGGCTTGTATAGCCAAACGCGACATCTGCAACTACGTCGATGACTGCGGAGATAACAGTGATGAATTGAAATGCGGTGAGTGTCCGATAGCTTTGCGCTAGAATTTTCGTTTCCTGTTTTCAGTAGTTTTAAATAATCGATAAGTGTTTTCAATACATATAAGTACGAGGAAGGCCTAACCAAGCCTTCTTGAACATATTACAAGATAGCCCTGTTAACTCTTTTTTTTTCTTGGGGAAACATGAAAGATGAAAGCTATCAGGAATTTACAAAATGTCATCGCAAGTGTAAGTGTGAAACCCTACTTACATGTTAAGCCATTGTCACGATGCAGTATAACGTTCTCGTCACTTCTTCACGTAGAATATCGTGGCGTTTGCACGCTTACTCTGGTCGGTCTGTCCGTTGGTGACACGGAAGCAATCTCTTTGTTCGTGTTGGTACCTGACATCCTCACAACTAGCGATACTAGTGCGTGAAGTCTGCAGAACTGATATTGCAGCCTGACGTTGCGCCATTGTTTACGCCAGTAGGTGCGCCACGCGAAGTTAAATTTGTATATGACAACAAAATACTAGCTTTTTTTTTATCTTCACGCTTGCTGAAAGCCGAATTCGTATGCATGGGGTTTTTATGGCGTGCTAAGTACAAATTGGTGTCACTGCCGCTTGAAAACTAGTTTGTCACAGGCTATATTAAATGTAACTAAGGACAAAATAGTATCCTCTAGCAAAATAGTTTTCTAAAACAACTTGTGCTGTCCTTATGTGTCGTACTGGAGAAAGAGCCATGCCCGTTGTACCAAGAGTGTGTATCAGCATGTCTTGTATATTCTATTGCAGATGACTATCGACTCCGCTGCAACTTCGACAGTTCGTTCTGTGATTGGACGCCAGACGCTCCTTTGAATAAAACACACAAGACTTGGGTTTTGAGAAAAGGAACGGCGGCACTGGCAGTGTCGCCGACGCGAGATCACACGACAGGCACCCGTGACGGTAAGCTTTCACCACGTACGCACTACAACTCCACCAGTAACACCACGATTTTGTTTGCAGAACGCCGGGATGGATGGGAAGCGTTAAATGTGCACATGACGAGCTATGTCACTCATATTAACAAGCTTAATCTCGTGGAATGCACATGTTCCTAAGAAATGCTAGAAAAGTAATTATCTTGCGGACAAGTTCACTATTGAGAGTGAAAAAATCTGATGAATTGGCCCAGATACTGGCAAAAGTAAGGCACTAAATCGCCTTGGCGCCAAACGAGATAGTCCCGATGATGCACTCATCAGCGTCCTTCCAAGACAGTGGCACCGGGCATAGAGTTCTAGAAGTCAATGTATAGTGCGCTCTTATTAGGGCATGCTAGTGTGCATGCAGTTGCCTCTTTGCAGCAGAAAATACCTCATAATTGTAAATCTGTATATTTTCTAGTTTTTTTGGTCGGGTTACAACTAATGACTCTATATATAAAGACCTGTATGATAGCGTAGCATTGCTTTTTGAAATGTTACATATTATTAAGAAACTTCACACCTCACTGTTTTTCTGTGTTTTTCTAAGCCAGCTTACGCAACTGTAACCTTGTTGTCGCCTCGTGCTGAGTTTTTTCGCACGGTTTTTAATTATAATCTGTGGTTATTCTTGTAATTCAGTAAAATGTTTTTCAATTTGTATATGCGTATTGATAATTGTCAGTAATTTTATGCCAAAGTGTTTCAGCATATCGTTTAATGCAATGAAAATAGATATATT
This sequence comes from Rhipicephalus annulatus, assembly GCA_013436015.1. Lineage (NCBI taxonomy): Eukaryota > Metazoa > Arthropoda > Arachnida > Ixodida > Ixodidae > Rhipicephalus > Rhipicephalus annulatus. The sequence continues at coordinate 239,642 of WOVY01010175.1, read as the reverse complement.
AGCATCAAATAAATATCTTCGTTTCTCGCGAGAGTGTAATGCTAGTTTTTGCACGATTTTATGTGATTACCAGGGGCTTGAAGAGACAAATACGAGATGTGCATCTTAACGTGCCATCAGTGAGTCTTAAATTTTCCTCCGCAACGTGTATCACCAGCCTTACACACCATGCCACACATTCAATAGCTAGGATAAATTTAGTCAAGCACCAACTCAAGGCTAAGATTTAGCATTTTTATAACGCAATGTACACTGCTTTTGGCTGCCTTGTTTTTGGTAGTTGAACCAAAATCTATCCAATGAACTGTTTCAGTCTTTGATGGCAACCTCTTAAATGCGAAAGCTACTCCCATTGGGGATCAAATTTTAAATTCAAGCATTAGTTTTAGAAAAACCGAAAAACCATTTGTTAGAAGGTTTAATGCGGGTTCACATATTTTTAAAACATTGTTGTTTCTGTATCTCAGTAGAATCGAAGCAATGGCTCCTCATTCAATCCCCATAAGGACAACTAATTCCTTTATAGTTTTGGGAATTCAATCTATACTGTGCGATTGCCGTCGTTGTCTTGTTCGGTCACTCTAATTACATCAAAGAAAAAAAACCATTTTTCTAGTGTTTTACTGCATGATTCCAAGTTTTTGCTAAAACGTAACTTGTCTATTATATCGTTTTGCCTTGTCCGTCGTACCAAGAGGAATGTCGGTGAAGTTTGTGCATAAATTTTACTAAGAAACATATTACGCCTTTAAAGTATGCCCTTTTCATCACTACTTACTGCTACTATATCAAATTAATTTGTGACTTTGTAATGTTACTCCGCAGGCAAATTCCTTTTTCTGCCATCTGACATGAGGAAAACAACAGCTGGCATTACGGGACCGACACTGGACGCTACCGAGCAATGTTGGGTAAGGCCACTTATTCCCGAAGAAGATTTTGGATAGTTATGTAGGACATGTGAATGGAGAGTATGCATCCAGGACTGGTTGTAAAATATGCGGCTGTTTTGATAAATGTGTAAAACATAATTTAAGCTGTCACGAATATTATGAGTCCAGAAAAAAAGATCAACCGTTAAGAGGATAAGTGAAATACAGAACCGATCTGGAAGAACAATAGGCGATCAAACTTCTTATCTATATGTATATACCATCATATGACGCCTTAAAGTGGCCTTAAAATAAGTGCTAATGTCATTATCTGGGCACTTTAAACGAGACAACCAGAGAACTGCGGGTGTTCAAATGAGAACAATTGGGCATACAGAAGAGTGGCTTCACGCATAGTCTACAAGACATCCGAGCAAACCTAAAACGTTAAGAAAAGTGCACGCTTTTTGGCAGTCACATCTTCGTATAGGCAAGCCCATAGGCAAGCCTCTCTATTCACTTCGTAGTCGTTTCTTCAAGGCAGGGACCCTCTACCGCTTTTTGCCCCAATCCCACTACTGCCTTGTGGCGCGGGGAAACCAAAGTTCAAAAGAGACGAATAGGTCTGGTTGTGGCGCACTCTCACCACAGTGTATGAGACAGCAATTGAATGCTTTAACGCAACGTCGGTAATGGGCGAAACGACATTTTCACCATCGCGAACAGGCGGATCACACATGAGCTGCACGTAAGTCACGGCTTGCGGTGGAAGATGCAGGACCTCGGTGACAAAAAGGCGGCTTTGAGCATCACGGGCAATGGAGGCGTCAAAAGGCAGTTCCAGCTGAAGGACGCTTGTCGAGCAGTCGATAAGGGCGGAGTGCGAAGAGAAAAAGGCGAGACCGAGGATCACGTCATGTGGGCACTGCTCAAGCACCGTGAACGATACGACGGTCTGACGGCCAGCAATATACACGCGAGAGGTGCACATCTAGAACGGTAGATGTGTTCCCGTCGGCAAGTATTACTGCACATGTTAGAGAAGGCGTGATCACTTTGCGCAGTTTAATAAAGAGAGCAGCACTCATGACTGAAATTTGTACGCCAGTGTCTATGAGGGCTGTCACGGTAACGTCATCCACCAAAAGATCCTAAATATTTCTTCGTGTGGGAATCATCAACAGAGGATCGGCAGACCGAGTAGGTAATGCAGCATCACCTCTGGGAGCTGCATGGCCTAGTTTCCCGAGTTGGAGGGCCCAGGTCATGCAGGGGACCTGGATCGAAGATTCATCGCCAAGAGAGATCAGATCGGTGGCCTTGGGGTGATTGTGACCAGCTGAACCTTCGTTACTAAACCTTCGACCCTGGTCCCCAGCCTGCTGCTGCTAAGCAGCAGGCTGGGGATCGTATGGAGTTGAAAACCGGCGAGAATTGCCTTCAAAATGACGCCGTATGTGTTCCAGGATGAATTGGACGTCCAAAGATTGCGACAGTAGCGCGTAGCGCGTCCGGCGCGGGAGCAGTGCAAGCAGATCGGTCGATCATCCGGCGTCCTCCACTCAGCATGGTTCCGGTAGCGGGGAGGGTAGCGTGAAGATTACACCGAGATCTGGTTAACCAAAACTGAACTCTCGGTTACAGCGCAAACAGGTGCAATGCCGAGATTTGCGATTTCTTGGCGAACAACAGCTTGGATGAGCGAGACGGTGAATGCGTTATGTTGAGGGCCGTCGGAAGCGATGGCTGCAGGGGCTATTGCTTCGAATTCGGGGTGGACGATTCGGGTGACATTGTCGGATGATGTAGCTTGCGTGAACTTGGGGGAGTTTTCGGAGGTCGATGTGGCTGCAGTATTAGGCAGACGTTCAAACTGACGGCTGATGCGGTGGCTCTTGGCGTGATCGAAGCGCTGACATTATTTCACAACCACATCGATGGTGGCGCAATCTTTAACGATCAACAGATTGAAAGCGTTGTCGGCAATTCCTTGTAATATGTAGGCTAATTTGTCAGTTTCACTCATGTTCTTGCCAAACTTTCGACAAAGGCTCGGTACGTCCTGTATATAAGACAAATATGATTCTGTGAATGTCTGCACATGGAATTCCAGGTCTTTCCTTCCGCCATGCTGTCGCCCGAATGGCCTGCTTAACAACTGAACAAGCTTCAGTCTGCAAATCTTCTAGCTGGCCAACTCCGACTGACGCGCCTCATACCAGACGAGTACCGTATCCCTCTAGTAAACCACAACTTTGGGCAGCATCAACGTGGGGTCACATCTATAATATTCGCTAACACCCTCGTAATGCGACCCAATCCTCTACATTCACCTTGTTCTTGCCTGTGCCCGAGAAGGTTCCGGGTCTCGTGGAGGCAGAAGAATCAGAGGAGGCAGCTGCTGTTGCTGCTGCGGCTGCTGTCGCTTTTGTGCGTGGGCCTGTTAAGCCATTGCAAGAAAATGAAGGTGGTGACCGTTCCAAAGGTCCGTGTTGGTTTTCCGAGAAAACGAGGTAGGCGTACCCAGCACCTCCACCAATAATCTTACAAGCAAACGTATATTTATTGATATTTACGATATTTACACGCGAAGACAATGGCTGGAACACTGGCAGGCTGGGACCATTCTCTATCTATTTCGTAATCGTTTCTTCCAGGCAGGGACACTCTACCACTTTTTCCCTAATCCCACTACTGCCTTGTGGCACTATGATGCAAATATGATAATGTCTTCATATTTTCTGATTACTCACACATCACATTTACCTTACATGAGATTAATTGACGGACAAAGTCGTGCTGAATGAATTTAAACTTTACAATCTGTGTACGAAAGTAAAGCAAATAAACTTTAGTGATGACATTTTGATGTTGCACGTTTAGTATTCACGTCAAGTGTAGAATATTCTTATAGCGTTAGCTGGTGGGTTCAGAATTAAGGAGTAAGCATGAACTCGACAAAATAGCAAAGAAGAAAATCTTGTTAATGTTCGCCGTTCGAACCAATCTATTTCGCGTTCTCTCACATTAATATTGTCCACTGCGTAACTGAGTCGTAAATAACGTATAAACAAAGAATACCGTGCAATTGAACTGGACAGCTTATTGGCCTCCCATAGTATACAGCGTACTCACAGAACAATTCTTCTTGAACATCGCCGAGTAGGCTGAATAGCCTAGAGACATTTGCTTCGAAGTAGTGTTGATTTCACAGCTAAAGATGGTATGAGATCGCAACAGCGACCGTTTTTGGCGCCGTAATTGTCAGCCGCTGATGCCGCCGCCATCACCGCTTTTTACGCGCAATAGGAAAAACTAAAAGAAATAAATATGCAGGAAAAAAAAACAGGGTTCAGAACAAGGCCATCTCCACAGCGGCCCCTTATTCGATTATTGAACCATGCCGGCACTCGAAACTCCTTCGGAAGTAGGCCCACTACAAGCGTTATGTCAGAAAGCAACCACATTAGCCTATGTGGCCTAGCGTGATTGCAAGGCAAAATAACAACCAAGTGTCTAGAGATGCAGTTTGTATACCCAGGCTTCGCACAATACGAATTGCGGAACGAGTACGTCGTTGAATGCTTCCAACCCATTACAAACGGCTGGACCACGATGCTTTATCGTCAGTAGCTACCGCATCAACAACGCACATGTAATAGCTTGCAGACTGCTTGCGGGTAACTTGCTGCACCACAATATAACAAATCATAGCGTATTGGGTGCTTTCTGACGAGGCAAAAGTTAAGATTTACGATGTAATGGTTACATGTATTAGTAGCCCCAAGGGAGTCAACAATGAGTTCAAGAACTGCCAAACTTCCAGCATTCGCTGCGAGTGTGTTATGCTTTTCGCGCAGGCAGCCTACACCATGATGTCGCCATTAGGAGCACCGACGACCAATTTATTTATTGATTTGTGGGGTTTAACATCCCAAAGTCATCATATGGTTGTGAAAGACGCTGTAGTGGAGGGCTCCGGCGATTTCGACCATCGGGGGTTCTTTTACGAGCGCCCAAATTGGAGCACACGGGCCTACAGCATTTTTGCATTCATCTAAAATGCAGCCACCGCAGCCGCGATTAAATTCCGCAACCTGCCGGTCAGCAGCCGAGTACTTCAGCCACTTAACCACTGCGGCGGGGCAATGAAGACGATCGAAATTATGACGAATTATGATTTCAAGGTGAAATCACAGATGCTGGCAGTGGCGTGTGGCGCAAAAAAATTATACCACCTCAGCGAAAATGGTATAAATAGAAAGCGGTGTTTAAGCCAGAATGTATAGCTCAGATATTTCGAGGGGCAGTCAAGTATTCTACCGCAATTCCACGTGATAGCTTGTTGACCTTTAGAAGAATGACCCCATCTAAAGTCATAATGCTGGGCAAGATAGAATGAACTGGAGTTTGCCGGTTTGGTGGAATGGTTATGGCGCGCGGCTGCAGACGCAGAGGTTACGGGTTCGATCACGGTGGCTGTGGCTGCATTTCGATGGAAACAAAACGCTTCAGGTGCCTGTATTGTGCGATATCCCTGCAGCTTAAAAAAAAACACCAGATGGTCGAATTCGCCGAGCTTTGTGCTATGCCATGCTCACAATTATATTGTGGATTTGGTGCGTAAAACCACAATATTAGTATTAGGATATACTGGAGGTAATACGGGAACACCTCCGTCCTGAAGTGGACTCAGAGAAGCTTTCAATGATGATACAATTGACCCAGCAGAAAGTACAATGGGGTATTTCATTGCCTGATCTGTCGTGTTTACTGGACTGGAGAAGCACCCTGATGTCGAAGGAACTATAGCAGAAAATATTTTGTAAGATTTTCTCACTGGGTATTTGGTTCGTTGATATTTGTCAGTTTCAGCTGCACTCGGGATATGAAATATAAAAAAGACGCTCTTTTACGTTTTTTTACCGGTGGTCTCTCTTTTACTATCGCAAGACGACGAATGTTTTTCCACTACTCTCCTTGCAGATAAGGTTCTTTTACTTGTTGCGCGGTGGGAGTAAGCCGAAGTTGACATTGAATGTGCGGTACACTAAGGACGGGCTGTGGAAACCGGTTTGGTCGGCAAGTGGACAGTCGCACATGTCGCACTTTATGGCGGCTAGCGTGCGCCTCCATGAGACCGTTCCGTATCAGGTAAGAACACGGCAATTTGAAATGGCTACTTTGTCAGTAGCTGGAAAGAACATTTACCGCTTAGCGTTCGCGGAACTGAAAACGAGTGAATACTGGTCTGTTTACAGAGTAAACATTGATTTACCTTCAATTGGCGCTCATTTTAGAGTGCTACAGACACAATTTTTCGATATCTGTTAAATGAGCCCCGCAACACAAATTAGGCGGATCGTTTTCATCGTTTTTTCTGCAACTGTCCAACGCACAAATGTTCTTGCGCAGGTGGGAGCGCTGAAAACGGGGCTGATATGATTTTATTTGTGCGAAAAAAACACAGTTTTCTAGAAGTAGAGCGGCACACGGCAGCTAGTTTTGTGATCGCAGGTGACGTGCAGCGTGTGCAGAGTGACGACATAAAACGTGCTTTTTTATTGGTTCGATGCGACAAGTCGCGCGTACTATTATTGTGGTCCCAGACAGACCACACTGTAAAAATTATCAAAACACTCTTTTTTCAACGGATGTCAAGGTATTTCACATTTCATTTTAGTAAAGGAAATCATTAAAAATTTTCAAAATACGCTAGGATAGCTGTGCAACGGCCCCCAATATGTGCGTACTGTACGTCTGTAAGAGGCGCCGTGACTGGAAGTGCTTTTTGACGTCAGTGTAAGCAAAAAATGCTAAATGGAACAATTTTTTTTGTCGTTTGCTTGGGCTTTGAAGTTTTAGAAGTAGTAGCTTCTGTTACCGTGAACCAATTTAGATCGGTCTCGCTACGTAATTGTCATTGTATGGAACAACAGACACACTCCAGCATTGCATATTGATTTTCGCAGGGTTCCTTTAGGCTTCCTTTCAAAATTCAAAAGTATGCCATTCTTCACGTCCCAAATTACGAAGGTTGCCCTTTATAAAAAACAGCGATGCAGAAGGAAAAAAAAACATTTCCGAAACAAAATACTCCTATCGCACAATAGCTGACAAAAATGGGATGAAAACATTGTGATTGTCTTGTTCACAGTGACGTTCATGAAATAAAGCTGTTTTATTACCTTATTATCTAGAAATATTTACTGTAAATGCCGTGTCCTACTTCATTCATTCTGGAAGTTTATACTCGAGGGCAACCAATTTTATGGTGCTTTATGATGGTTCTATATGGCACAAGAAAGTTTTTAAACCAAGCTACTTATATTCTCAAGAACATCAACAAGTTCAACTCAATCAAAGCGTCCGCTATGTCTCTCTTATTCTGCTTTGCGGATAGGTTGCCTTCACCGGAGAACACCAAGTGCCGGGATTCCATGGCTACATCGCCATCGATGATGTGACGTTTTCGGAAAGCTGCAAAGCATACGATAAAGGTGAGTGAGTTTTTTTCGACCAGTGCATGCATTCATAGGATATAACTTAATCCGTGGCGAATTGACTGCTATAACAAAACTATACGTAAAAAACAGTAAGAGGGCTCATGTATCTTTAACTACTCCCATGTCATTTTTATTTGCTGAGCTTAGAGGCCCAGCGCAGGGCTATCATGTGAGTGGGTTTCTACAGAAGTGGCCATAATGTGCTCAAGTGACCATAATAGGCTTAGGATCACGGCTTAAGGACAATCATTTTGGAAAGCAGGTAATGACTACGAAAACTCCTCAGGATAAAAGAAAAAGATTACGCAAACACCGCAATGACTCACACAAACACCGTCACGGCAGTTATCTTTAACGTAGGCTTCCACGAGCGCCGCCAGACTATCAGGCGATTATGTCATTGTAACGCCGACACCATTGTACCAGCCGACACCATATGCACAGACAAGTTCTTGTGTCTACTTCCTGTTGCGCAGCAGTGTCCCCTTTAAATTGCCCAAAACGTATATCTCGGATTTAGACACACACGTGCGCCTGATTGTCGAGTAGCGATATCATACCTGGACATGCGCAGATCAGTTTTATTGTGATGTCTCTTTTCAGTCACAGTGTGCAGCTTCACTCTTGGTAGTCACCGTTCACGCTGCCTTTTTTTTCTTACGTTTCCGTGCCTTATCTTTCAATATGATGAAGTACTGTCAACTCACTCGCCTTCATGGGGTTCTCAGCAGTAACATTCCGAGATGAAGCAGGTGAAAAAGCGGCGGCGAAGGCATTTAAAAAAAAAGGCTTCGTGCGCATATAAGAGAAAGAAAAAAAGTTGTAATCCCTTAAGCATTTACCTCTTACCTTCGATACTCGGAGCCCCGCCGCGGTGGTCTAGTGGCTAAGGTACTCGGCTGCTGACCCGCAGGGCGCGGGTTCGAATCCCGGCTGCGGCGGCTGCATTTTCGATGGAGGCGGAAATGTTGTAGGCCCGTGTGCTCAGATTTGGGTGCACGTTAAAGAACCCCAGGTGGTCTAAATTTCCGGAGCCCTCCACTACGGCGTCTCTCATAATCATATAGTGGTTTTGGGACGTTAAACTCCACATATCAATCAATTCGATACTCGGAAATGGAGACAGAATACGCATGTTCGCGCAATAATGCTTGAGTAAATTATAAATGTCGAATAGGCAAGGTTGTGTAATAGATTGGGTGATAATACATTGGTGGAAGGACGTAGTGTTGACAATCTGGTAGTACAGATTTTACTCTAATTATGAAATTGAATGAATCTGCGTTGCTACAAGGTCATAAGAGAGACATTCTTCATGAGGAAAACACAACGTTTAGCCTTCAATCGTGAATTTTTCACACGTCACAACTAAAGGCAAGCAGCCTTTAGGGGCCAGTCGCTATACGAGTGACTGAGGGCTATATTCACCTAAGGACGTCCCATCTTTTAACACCGGAGCAGTTTATGGCCGGCTTCCCCCGTATAGCGTTTGTGAAGTATATCACCATTATACCCATCGTCATACTTATCAGCTCTTTTTTTTTCGTCTTCTGCTTCGCTTCACGAACACTTGAGCCTTGTTGGCACAATCTCACTGTGGTAATTCTACATCTAATGTGCGAGAGAACACGTACAGAGACAGAGCAAGACAAAGAAGTAAAAACATAGAAAGAGAGAGAAGAGAAAGAGTGACTCAGAGAAAGAGAGAGAGCTGGAAAAAGATAAAAAGCGAAGACAAAGTAATAAAAAGAAGATCGTAATAAAAACAATCCTAAAGAGATCGAAACAGGCATACAAGATAAAAGGAGCAAAAAAGAAAGAGGAATGCATTGAAAGAACGAGAGAGTAAGAACTGGAGAGAGTGAGAAAAAAGAACAAGAAAGACGAGTGACACGTGACGTAAAACGGCGTGTTCATAATCAGACATTTATGTATTTGTTTATTAGTTTATTCATTTATTTATTTAAAAATACCAACAGTGCCCTAGGTCATTATTGCAGCTGGGAAATACACAGCGTAACATATGCTTACATAATAACTATTCAAAAACAAGATCAACGCAAAAACAGTTCATAATAAAATGTAGCTACGAGTGTAACGGTATGTCCCTGAAAGATTTTTCAGTGTGGCAGTCTGCAATCTTCTGTGGAAGCTGTTCACACTGGAAGATTGTGAGCAGAAAAACGGGGTATTGGTAAGTCTTTGTTCTGCGAAAACTTTCTGTTAATCTTGGAGGGTGGTCAGTTCTCTTATACTATATATGGGGAGATTAAAGGTAAGATTCTTTATCTACTTTGATTAGCCTATCAAATGTTTTGAATAGCATTTCTCATCTGAACTTTTTTGTTTACTTTAAACTAACAAATGCCACCCTAACCTGAAGTCATAGCTGCTAGTCACGAAATGAGCTGCGCGGTTTCGTACGAACTCGAGCATATTAGACAGTCTTTTGTTTGTGGGTCCCACGCCACACAAGCGTACTCTAAGATAGGTCAAACATCCAAAAAGTAGACTAGTTTTCTGACTTTGGGAGGAGCTAACCGGAAGTGCAATTTAAGAAAGTTTAGCATTCTGCGGGATCTCGCGACGACATATTCAACGTGCTTTATCCAGGTAAGATCTTATGAAAAGTAAACACCAAGGTATTTATACCTTGGCTCAGTTACTCAGGTTAGCTCGATGGTATATAATGTATAATTAAACTGGTATAGGTCGCGTTTACGAGAGAAGGAGACGCGCTTGCACTTCCTAGGATTCAGAGACATACGCCACCTATCACACTAACGCATAATACTGTTTAAATCGCATTACAAGTACTGATGGTAAGAGGTGGATCTAATACAATGGTAAACCATGCAATCGTTCGCATACAGACGTATTTTGCATGAGATATACTGAACAATATCGTTGATGTAGACTAGAAACAGCAAAGGTCTCAACATAGATCACTGTGGAACTTTCGAAGTAACGGCTACGTATTCAGATTGGGAACCATTAATTATGACATGTTCCATCCGGTATTTTAGATAACGCCCGATCCAATCAAGAAATGCAGGAGTAATACAGAAGCATGAGAGTTTATGTAGCAGCAGAACATGGGGAACAAAATGATACGCTTTCTGAAAGTCCAGCAACATGCAGTCCGACTGCACCCCAAGGTTAAATGAGTAAAAAAGTCCATCACTGAATTCTTTGAGCTGTGTTGAACAAGAAACACCAGAGCGAATTCCATGCTGAGATTTGGTAAAAAATTGTTACGTTCTGGGTGTTTTATTACGACGCTGTAGACTAGGTTCTTCATTGTTTTACTGCACAAGCTCGCTATGGAAAATGACCTGTAGTTGGAGACAATATGTTCTGAGTCACCCATGTGTATCGGAACCTCATTCGCGGCTTTCTATTGCCTAGGTGAGCAAGAAGTGCGCAATGATTTCTCAAATATTAGAAAAAGATAGTGGGCACTCACATCAGAGCAAGTCGTTAACACGTAAGAAGGTATACCGTTAGTGCTATTTGCAGACAAAGCCTTTATTTTCTCAAGCAACTTAAGTATACCACTACGCGTTACCACCAGCTCCGGCATAGGTTCAAAGACATTGTCAGGAATACACGCTGCATCACTGTGACAAGGGTGCGTAAAAGAAGCCTGGAAAAGCGATTGGAAGCAGATTATTTATCGGCGTCATCAATTAAATGTACAATTGCATCGTTTATGCTCGGGATGCCAATTGATTTTTGCCGATTGATTTTAAACATTTTCACATTTCTTTCGGGTTATTTTGTAACTTCGGGCCCAATAGTAAGAAATACTTTGCCTCGCCAATCTCATTATTTTTTTTGTTATATCTTTTCCAAGTGACTTTAGAATCAAGGTTACACCAGGATTGTGGTGTTTTCTATAAGCATTCAGGAAACGATGTCTCTTGTTGACCATTCCCTTGACTTCCCGAGTAACCCAAGGCTTGTCACTACGTTGTTTGGCAGACAAATATTTACTTGAAACATGTTTCTCTACAATCTCTTTTAAAGCATAATGTATACCACACAGTATTTCAAGCTACGAACTGGGCTAAACAATCAAATTCCTTCAAAAAACTGGCAAGCTCATGTTTCCGCAATCAGGTAAAGCTATTCGCGTGACACGTTCCCACCTAGCCCCGCTGCGGTGGTCTAGTGGGTACGGGACTTGGCTGCTGGCCCGCAGGTCATGGGATCGAATCCCGGCTGCGGCGGCTGCATTTCCGATGGAGGCGAAAATGCTGTAGGCCCGTGTGCTCAGAATTGGATGCACGTTAAAGAACCCCAGGTGGTATAAATTTCCGGAGCTTTCCACTACGGCGTCTTTCATAATCATATGGTAGTTTTGGGACGTTAAACAACACATCAATCCATCGTCATCAATCAACGTTCTTACCTAATTCACGTAAATCTATAGTCGCGTAACGTAAACCAGGTACCGCTAGCTACTTTGTATATCGTTTAGCAAAATTTACATAAGATTTGTAACGTGGCATGTTGCAGCCACATGCACGTAGTTTAGACAGGACAGAGAAACGAGTTCGGGAGCGCAGCTGCTGCTTCGGAAGCAGGAACGCTAACTTCGTGCTTGGTTCTAGCTTTGCATCACTAGTATAGGCTGCTTTATTTACTTTTAAAGCGATAGCAATAATATGGACAGTTTCGGCTGTTTGTTTTTTTCGTCGTGCTACCACAGCCGTCATTCACGCATATGTATACGTATCAATATATATCAAAACTCAAGAAACGAAAAAAAAAATCGGCCCCGTATCTGCTTGTTTCACTCCAAATGACGTCAAAACGATAGTCTTTTGTCTGGAGAGAGTGAAATAAACGTTCACATGATGTTCTGAGCCAGAAAATTGGTGAATTGTATTCTGTCTCGAGGCGCTGCGTTAGAGAGTCTAGATCCGTGCAGCGAAGGCAAACGAGTGCATCGAGGCACGTTAGACTCGAGTGCTGTCTGGCAGTTATCTTCAAAAACGAAGGAAGGCGTGTGCGTCTGTCTTGGAGGTGATAAGGTGTAGAGCGCAAAGCGATGGACAGGTGCCACCACCTAGCAAAGCGTTGGGAACGCTCAGAAAAGCGTTGAAAACACTTGCCTTTTTGAGCATCGCGTTGCATTGTCAGCGCAGCGTGATAAACGCTACGGCCGTTTGAATTCCTTATGTATCCCTTCTCGAGTGTAATAATACAAAAACAAAATATTGATGTGCTCCTATAGTGCCTCATATATGCGCACTAATTGCTTTTAATCGAAAACTGCACAAGTATGAACGCTGATACTTGAGCAATATTGGTGAGCGCTGCGGATGGGGTTGGCCGTTTGGGATATCATTTGGTGCCGTTGGGGGTATTCGTAGGGCGGAAAAACAGACAAATGTACAGACAGACAGACAGACAGACAGACAGACAGACAGACAGACAGACAGACAGACAGACAGACAGACAGACAGACAGACCAAAAGTTTTGCATCGAACGACCCGAAGAAAGACTAACGTTAGGGTGGCTAGAATGGGGAGGTGTCAAAAGCGGCTGCCGAAACCGGTCCCCAAGGCGCGCCGATGCCGCTTGAGTTGCTGCATGCACCGGCGCGGGTAACATTGCGGAGGAGACAAACGAGACAGCACGCGCCACTCTCCACAAAAATTGCTCCCACTCTGTGTGGTGGTGACCCGTTTTCGGTAAAATCATTTTGATCGAGCAAGTGTAGGGCAGTCCAAGGCACCTAAGCTCTTTAAAGTCTCATCTCTGAAAACCATTCTTGGGAAGGCCTTGACATGTTTAGTTTAACGTCCCGAAACCACCGCATGATTATGAAAGACGCCGTAGTGAAGCGCTCCGGAAATTTCGACCACCTGGAGTTCTTTATCGTATATACTCCAATATCATAAGTTTGAATCAATGTGCCCGCGCCTCGTATTTATATTTGACATGTCATGAAGCACACGTTAAACGTGGTTCTAGTACCATAATTTATCTTGCTAAGATAAACGTAAACTCTTTTGTTTGTCTCACTAGGCACGAAGAAGTAAATGTGGATTTTACCTATTCCTAGAAGCGTTTAGAATGAACATTGTTCTACAGGCTACCTTACCTATTAAGCACCTTAAACCATGAAGACATTGACGCTTTGTCCTTTCTTCTGCCATTGAGAACTTCCTATGAATCTACATAAATATTCCAAGAAATGTCGCTACAATTGGCGGTCTTGCGCATTTTTAAGTAATTCTTATTACTGTATTGTACCATTTAGTGTAATATCTCTGTGTAATAATGTATAGTTTTGATCCTGATGATTTCTGACACTTAATTATAATAATATGTGTAATTATTTCTTACGTATAATTCCCAACTATAGCGCTGTAGATATATGTAATTTTAAATAATCGAAATCGTCACATTAGATGCTTCGCCCAGCTTATTTACTTTCCCGAATAGTAGATCTCCCGGAATTTCGATCACTCAACTTATTGATTTTTGCTTTTAATGTTCAGACCAAGTTATAATACATATGTATTCCCTCGCTCTGTATTTGTGGAGCTTTGTTTCATAACTTTTGTATTCGTACTTGGTTCTATTTTATACTAGTAAAGTTTATTTTCCATTCTACTTGTATGAATGTCTGTCGTGTATTGCTGCTTTGCCAACTTGTGACTGGGTTGGTGCTTTGTCCATCCCTCGAGCTTTTAGTCCCGTGCTCCTCGACCTAATGAAAGAAAAGAAGTGATGTCTCTGACCGAAACAACTATAGCTAATTTAGGTGAATTAAACTAGCAAATTTTGCACAAGTTGCCGGTCGTAGAACACAGTGGCCTAATGTGCACCGGAGAGTTGCATGTGATGGCTTATAACAACGTGGCGCATGTTAAATCCATTTCTCAATGTTAGAGAAAGCCGAAATATAATTTCACTGTCAACCTTCTCCGCAAATATATGATCACTGACCTAAAAAAAGACAGCAATTCTGGCAGCTTGCATCTGCTAGCGGACCATAATCGCAGGTATTTGCAGTGTAAAATATTTGCAGTGTAAATAATTTTTGCCCCTTTAACCTACACAGGGCCCACTAGAATTGCAACTGTTTATGGAAACGTGAGCCTTGCTTTTCCAGGTACTGAAAACTTAGTGCTCCGCGACCTGTACTATCAACAGAAACAAATTTTATTTTGGAAACATAACTGATAATTAGCGCTACTATGTTGCAGGAACGACTTGCTGACAACTACAACTCGCACAATTTAGGCAGCAGCTCCATTTCTACATGTATAACGAGTGCGTCAAATACTAATTGCCGAAGTAACGTGCTACACCAGCAACGGTGTCACTTATAACGCGTAACCACCAACACTGCGAAACAAGGCGGTCGTTTTTGCACTCATCACGATAATTACGAAGTACCAGATTTCTCACATCGTAGCTTACCACATAATATACAGGGCGACCATCCGCCGCTCATTCGTGTATGATTCATGGGCGACGGACACGGCTAGTGCATCAGATGGAAGTCTTTCGTAGTCTTCCTCATTTTATTCCATCTCGTGCAGCATTTTTTTTACAGACAAAGCGACTCTTTCCCTAATTGATCCACGTTGCCACCCTTGGGACTCTTCAAGGGGCTGAACTGAAGCAATATGTTTTGCGGACAGGCGTAATGCAGCGACGCTGGATCTACTTTTTTTTTGTCGTTGACACATTCAGGAATTTCAGAGTAACCCATCGCAATCACCGATTGACGAAGTACTTGTAAAGCAGCTACCGCCTCTGAAAAAAAAAATGCAGCGCACCCGAGGAAAACTCTGCGAAGTGCGCCGCTCACTGCCCGCGCCGCTGCCATCAGCGCCCATAGTGGCATCGGCACACTGAAGGGCCTTCTCCGGCAATCAAAAAGCGCCGCGCTCATCACACCTCCCCATTCTAGCCACCCGATCATCTTCAAAAAGCCGCCTGCCTACCCTCGGTACCCAGCCCTCGCGATGCGCCAACGCACGCTTATATTCACGTGTACTGAGGGGGTTAGATGCTTGTGCACACGCGCTTATCATTTGGTGTGGAGAATCGTGTGCCTTCAGCTTTCATGGAAACAATTGCATTAGTTGCCGAGCTTAAAAGGTCATTTCGCTGGTTGCACAAGCCCAGTTTGCCAAAAGAGCGCGCTTTTCCTACACAGCAAAGTGACATTCGGGACACTTCATAGTTCTCACTGACCTGTATCTGCGATTACTTTCGAGGGTCGCTTTTGTTTAAACAGCGCGTTAAGTATCGAGCAGTAAACGTTGTTAGTTCGCTTTCATTCCGTGAGTGTTGATTTCGTGCGTCATTTTTGCGTGAGCAGCGCGCTGCACGTTTCGATCTGCTTGGCGTTCTAAAAACTACATTTCAAGTTGTTGCTATCGCAATCATTGCTTCACCCTTGCGGCGAAACTGTGACTTCTTGAAGTAAAACATTTCCGGAGCCTTCCATTACGGCGTCTATCATAATCATATGGAGGTGTTGGGACGTTAAGCTCCACATATCAATCAATCAATCAATCAATCATTTTTCTTGTAAAACAAAAAAATACGTAGCAATGATATCCATATCTCAGATGTAGTTACACCACAATAAACAGGTTATATAGGTGTCAATAAATCGTGAGAGCACGTGCAAGTTTGACATCTTCGACATAAATCTAGTGTGAAGTGCTCCATTCCTCTTAAATCGATGCATTGCAGCTCTCCCTGTGACGTATCCGCTGGTAATTCACTGCCTTACCGGAAAAAATATTGGCAACCCCAAAGCAATCCCTGGCCACCACGTTCCACACGAACACATGTCTTTGTTCCATGGCTCTTTGCTTTTACCACGACAACACTATATCTAGCTCTCAATTGGCAATATTTCAATGCCCTGTGAATTTTCATTCATATGTAGTTATACAGCTCGTCAATGCTCCACAGCTATTGGTAGTAGGTTGCACTGGACACACACACACAGATTATATATATATATATATATATATATATGTATATATATATATATATATATATATATATATATATATATATATAAGTAAGGGATACGAGTGTATACTTAAGGGCTCGTTTTTCGTGTTTACATAATAATAATGAGATCTAACAAACAATAATGCCAAGGAGGATATAGGGGAAGTTACTAGGTAAATTGTATTGTAAATGAGAAGAAAGAAAAGTGGATGAAAAGATAACTTTCCGTGGGCGTTATTCGAAGGTCGCAGGTTCGGATCCTGCCCACGGCAAGTTATCTTTTCACCCACTTTTCTTTCTTCTCATTTACATTACAATTGACCTAATAACTTCCCCTATACCTTCCTTGGCGTTATTATCTGTCAGATCTCACACACACACACACACACACACACACACATATATATATATATATATATATATATATATATATATATATATATATATATATATATATATGGGAAAGAATGGATAATTGAGGGCTTGTTTTTCCGTTTTTTTGACACAATCCTAATAAGATAAAACAGACAATAATGCCAATGAAAGTGTAGGAGAGATTAATAGACCAAATTGTAGGGTAAGTGTTAAGAAAAAAAGTGGGTGAAAGGATAACTTATCGTGAGCAGGAACCAAACCTGTGACCTTCGAATAACGCGTTCGATGCTCTACCCCTAAGCTACCACGGCGGCTATCCTCCCAGTAAATTTATTGGGCATATATGTGAATTTAAACGTGGGAGTGTCAAACAGCGTCATCTGTAGCCATTGCGGCGAGTGTGGTACACTCTTTTATGAGCCTGTGCGGCGTTACGTAGCGCGTGAACTTACTACGAGCTATCTAATTAACTTATTACGAGCTCATAATAAGTTCACGTGCTACGTGATACCGCACAGGCTCATAAAAGAGTGTGCCACACTCGCCGCCATGGCTACAGATGGCGCCGACTGACACTCTCACGATCAAACTCCCATATATACCTAATAAAGTGGCTTGGAGGATAGCCGCCATTGTAGCTCAGTGGTAGAGCAATGAACGCGTTATTCGAAGGTCGCAGGTTCGGTTCCTTTCCACGGCAAGTCATCTTTTCACCCACTTTTCTTTGTTCACATTTATCTTACAATTTGTTCTAAGAACCTCCCCTCTCATTTTCTTAGCATTATTTTCTGTTATATATATATATATATATATATATGACGCTAGGATGAATGGGCAACGTGGCCTGGTTCATACCCCATGTTTATTCTGTTCTGCACTTCTTCCTCATCCACTTCTCCTAACCATCACTTGATACGTCACACGATTCCCCCTCCCCCCGAAAGATGGCACCGTTTATAACCTACAAAAAATTGAAGAAGCCAATACACAGACAATGTCCAAATTCGCAGTATCACGTCCCGACGGAGTACCACAGTCGTCTCTTTATATCTTCCCCGAGGGAGCAGTCCGGTGAACTCTATAACAACTCTGGTGGGCGAGGCTGACTGTTGCGTTCTGGACAGAGCGGGATACACGTGGATACTGACAGTACTGCTAGAACTCTTGTTCGGGCTGACCAAGGTTGAAACACCTTGTTGCATCGGCAGCTCGGATGTCGGCGGGGTTGTATTTTTGGCCGTGACTGCTGCAATCCCGATGCTTCTTGCTTGCGTGCTTCTTGACAGACTGTGATGGAGTGCCTGAGTGCTTGCGGTTTGAAAGCAGTGCTTCCGCGTCTGTCTCGGCGCTTTCTGTGGTGTTGCAGTGGGCGGAATAGCGGTCGCTGGGAGCGTTTCTGGCGACTTTTCTTTGTCCGAAAGTGTCTGACGTCTTGTTGGTTTGGAGATCTTATTTTTCGATGTTCTTCAACTGGTGAACGCGCTTCCATTGAATTTGGCGTTCGCCGATGCCCTCGTTGCAGTCTCTCTCGTTGTTTTATGAGTTTGTGAACTTCGTTTTGCTTGCTTTGCTGGTGCTTCTCAGGAGATGGCTGTAGTGGCACCCGTTCCGGAATGGGGCATTCATTTCGTTCGGTGTTTGACGCGTCCTGTAGACAGCTGATGAATGGTGAACTGGTGTCTTTCTTGTCGGGCATAGTTGGCAATGCGTCATCATTGCTAGCATGCTCTTCAGAGGCTTCGGTGACGGGGTTCATTAAGGGCGCTTCCGAAAGACAACTGTGTACGAGGTTTGATGTATCATGCACTTCTGAATTTGTTCGATTCATGAATTGGTGAGCTCTGCAAGTCTGCGGTGCCGTAGAAATGACACGAAGCTCTTCAGGAGCTTCTTTTTCGCTGTTAACTGCGAGTAGCTCTTGCGCCTGGTAGCGTGCGACGTTCGATGCGTCTGAGCCTTCTGCTTTGCTTCGACTGTCCAGTGTGTGTGCACCGTACGGTGATGAATGAACATGTCCGGAAAGAGCATGGCTTGACAGGGTATTTTCGTGAAGCGTTAGGTCATCTACCGAGGTTGCGGCGTCCTTATGAGGCGAATGGTGAGCGATAGGAGCGCTTGAAAAACCACGTGACGAAAACCCAGGTGGTGGACCCCGTATGCGAGACGAAGAGTGCAGGGCATCAGGTGGTTCAGCAACGTCTCGTGTCATATGCTGAAGCGATGACTTCGGAAATGCCGACTTTCGTGTACAAGGGAGACGCGCTTGGTGGCTGTGTTTTTCCCAAAATACGCGTTGTCGTCTGCCACTGAACTCGTGTGCCACTTCGTCTTTTGTCAGAGGTCAAATGTTGTTGTGCGTTCGAATGGTTGAAGACTTCCTGTAAAATTGACGACTGAGTGCAGTTGTCTGTGGATGGTGGGTTACAAGCAAGTCTTCGTCGTAGTCGTCATCGTATTTTTTAAACCAAACGATCATTTCTTGTTTTATCTTTTGCCAAGACTCATCGTTCTCGAAGATGTGGGTGAGGTAAAACTTGAATGCCTCACCTGAGATGTAATCAGTGAAGTTTATGATCATCTCCCGTTCCGACCAGGATGCAGCGGCGGCGTGGACCTCGAATAGGTTGAACCAGTCCTGTACGGGTCCGTCGTCCGCTGATCCGGTGTACTTGGGGATGTCGAGCTCAGTCGATGGTTCTGTCATGGTGCCGGTAACTGAATGCGCCTGAGATCACCTCTTCTGTGGTCGATATTCAATTGAGGCGTACTGCAGGTGGCTTCGTGAATGATGTGAGGTCGATGAGTGGTGGCCAGGTCTTCATCCTGTCGACTTGTGTGTGACGCTAGGATGAGTGGGCGACGTGGCCTGGCTCATACCCCATGTTTATTCTGTTCTGCACTTTTTCCTCATCCACTTCTCCTAACCATCACTTGATACGTCATATATATATATATATATATATATATATATATATATATATATATATATATATATATATATATATATATATATATATATATATATATATATATATATATGGCACCTACTACCCCTTGGTATGTGCGAAACATGTGGTGGAAAGGTATAGATAGATAAATAGATAGATAGATAGATAGATAGATAGATAGATAGCAACTGTATATTGCTCTACAGTTGCTTACTTTGTTGCCCTATTCACCACAGAGCTTCCGGCGGGACCAGCAACACCGCCACCATCTGCCTGTGGAGATCAAGAATTCCAATGTGGCACTACCACCCAGTGTATTCCGGTGGTTCAAGTGTGCGACTTCAAGAGCGATTGTTCCAATGGAGCCGACGAACAGCGATGTGGTATGTAATGTCACATAATTTATCATCCATACGATTTGTTAGAAATCCGTTGAAACAATTGAGCAGTAATGTCTGTGGGATGAGCCCGCTCGTTTTCCACGACGCTCGCAAACAAGTACGCTGTTTTCGTCAAAATTCTCACACAAATGAATTGTGTCAGAAAAGACAGCGCTGCATACTTCATATTAAATAATATTTTCTCATGTCACCTTTGGTGCCCGCACTGCTAACAGAATTGAAACTGTACACTTCACTCAATAAATGACTCGTCTTAATTCTTTTGATTTGTCTGTTCACCCCCCTGCAGTGGATTATTTTTTCAGCTCGAATCTACCGACTTTTCAGATAAGTTTGAGTGCAGGCGCATTTCAATGAAGCCGAAGTGCTGTTTGCACCTGTACTGTGATTCAGGTAGGCCTTAACAAATCCCACCACGTGAGCAAAAATTCCAATCCAAAATTTTCTCCATTACGGCACTACTCATGATCGTAATGTGTTTCTGCGGAGTGAAACCTTGAAAACTCTATGTTAATAGGTTAAGTGAATTCAGATAAAAACTAAAACAATAGTCTTGTGGTTTGCTTACTGATATTTATAGTAGATGTAGCTAGATTGTGAAATCTCCTAAATTATTCGTTGAACGTCTGAAATGCCTAATGTACTCAGATTTAGATGCAAGTCAAACAACTGCACATTTAAACAATTTTGGACCTAAAAATCGACCTGAAATTGCAGTGAATGAATCCACATTGCCAATTCTTATTGTTTTTTTTCTTTCTGACAAAGCGACCTAACTACATGAGGAGCTTTCATTGACGGGTCAGTGAAATTCGGAGTTTTTTTTTCTGAATATTGCTATACCTCTCTGTTTGCGTCCTCGTAAAATATTTAGAGAGCGAAAAAACAACGAATTATTCAGGATTGAATAAAGTGACTTAGAGAAGCCAGGAAAAAATACAGAATTACGTAATATAGCTGAATGAGTTCATATACGTCAACACTTACAGTTCGAAAACCTTTTGCTGCAACAAGTTAGTGCAATGTGCCACGTGGGTTTTGATGTGGCATCGGCGATTTCTCTACAATTTAGCAAGTCTCTCCCGTTATGCGCAAGGAGCCAGGCTATGGTTGTTTGCATTATGCTCGTGTGCTTGCTGCAAATGCTGCACAAGGGCACTAAAATTTCACAGCTTTGCCGCAAAGGCGAAGCAATGAACGCAATCGCAAAAAATTGAAAGATCACGCACAGAATGTAAAGCAGATCGAAATATGCGAGTCTACCCACTGCAAGATAAGGGCGCGCGATCAACCGTACACACCCCTATTCTCTACGAGGGCCAAAGTACTCCTGAGAGATGAGAGCCGCCGTACGCTCACTACGCCATCTTGCTGATAATGCTGAAAACACGATATATTCCCCCCGATATGCCTGCCAACAGCGGTAAGTGGTAGATATGAATAGCTTGCCGTTTGAACGTTTGAAGGAGGTTCCTCTCGGTGGCTCAGTGGTTGGCGCCTTGCATTCACGACCCGGACGTCCCGCATTCGATTCCGCGCGCCGGAGTCTTTTTTTTCTGAGATTTTTTTTCTAGTGTTACCATATATATAGACACGTATACATATACGAATCATGATATCGACGCCGACGTCGACGTCGACGCCAGCGGTGAAATCGTGTGGAGAGTTTCCATATAATTGCTATCGCAACAAAAATCGCACCTCATTAGCAATCGGGACTAACTGTTTCCTCGGCGTTCACCTAATTTTGCGCATGTTTAATGCGAGTGTTGCACAAGCACCACGTTCTGGAAGACAGACTGCATCTCGTGGTCCGTCTCCAGCTTTTCATTTTATCGATGCTCGTGCATTGTAAGTGAGAAACACTTAAAAGGGCCTTGAAAATTAAGCAGCTATGGACCATCGTTGATCCTGAAGCTTTTTGATGCGTTGCAATTACTGAAAGACAGTGGTTACGACAGCAAAGTCGCAATACTAACAGATGAATGGGTAGAATGTATCCCATACCATGCTCGTAATAGCAGTACACATAGCGTAGAGCTTTCTGAGCCCTTGTAAATGAACACTGGAAGGCCGTGCTGGGTATTCTCAAGCTTACTATTTATGTATTTGTGCATTATTCCCCTTTTCCCCACGCCCAGAGTAGGTTAGCCAACTGAGCCAAAGCTCGATTGACCTCCTCGCCTTTCTTCTCCATTTATCTCTCGCTCTCTGGGGTCTTTGTCTGCGCTAGCATAATATGTTACTTTTTTTTCAATGCATCACCGCAGGGGCCTGCGAGTTTTCCAAGGACCTATGTGGCATGCAAAACCGATATACGAGCGCGCGCTTTGGATGGAACTGGACGACTGTCGCAGATAGCAAGGGCCAGAAATTTTTCCCTCGTCTTGGTTCCGATTACAAGAAAGATGGCACCTTTGTCGCGTACTCTTTACTCAACAGTGGTAAGCAGTCCTCTTTTTGTGCTTACAATTACACTTTGTGCCTATGCATGCCTAATTATAACCTAATGGTGAGAGTTGATCCTCATGTGTGAATGTTGTGTTTCATTCGGCAAAAGCAGTTAACTAGCATTTCTGTGCCGATACATGACATGGTGTCCACTAGAAGGGTCTCATATGCCGCATGGCAATTTGACCGAGGCATGCGAAGTTCTGTAATAAATTGTGTTTTAGTACGTCCTAAATAGGCATGTAATTCTTGCAAGAATCAGCGCTTAAGGCATCGAATAATTAAGTGCTTTATGTGTAAATAAGTACTCATACATATTCTTACGTGAAAATACTTAACAATTCCACGTAACATTTTTGCTGCAAATATGGGTTACTTCTTTGACAACGGAGCTCTACACTGGACGCTTCCTTAAGTCTGCTACGAAGGCTCCTGGTGAAAGCACGCCTTCGCCGCCTACCTCGGCAACTACTACAGCAGCCCGGTGCGTCACCTTAACCCAACCTCCCTTACTGGAGTAAAAAATGCGAACGTGGACAACTTATGTATGAGCGCGTAAGCAAGTAATATGGCTGGGACCTAACTGTTACATTGGCGAATGTCATATCTCGACAAGACTCCTTGAGGTTTGTTTGAGGAGCATGAGCACGGAGCCACAGGCTGAGAAATCTTTAAACAAAAGCTCCACGACCTTCTTGGCAACCTATTTGGTCAACAAGTTAACATTCGAAAACAATTAGCCGCATCCACACAGGCATCACCCGAGCACTACTTGACCTATATTCAAGACGTGTTAGCCTTGTGTCAATAGTTCGATTCCAACATAGCCCATGCTCACAAGATCTCGCATATTTTGAAAGGTATCGCCGATGAAAAGCTTCAGCCCGTCGACTTCCCATCACAGCCCTTCTCTCGTATCGGTTTGGACCCTCTAGGTTTCTTCCGAAAATCCGCCTCCGTAAATAAGTGGATCGCAGTTGCTACGCCTTACGCCATCCGCTATGCAGGTACGCGAGCCCTGCCAATGAGCTGCGCTACAGACATTGCAGGTTTTCAACTGCGCAATTCTATGTTAGTGCATGGTGCCCCTCGTCAACTGCAGACAGGCGGAGGTCGTACGTTCATTTCTGAGATAGCTGACGATATCCTGCGTTCCTCTTCCACCCAACGTAAACTCACGGCCTCGTATCAACCACCGAGAAACGCGCTTACAAAACGCCTAAACCGCACCTTGACGGATATGTTATCAAAACACGTCTTGGCCGATCATCGTGACGGGACTTTGAACTAACCTAGGAGACGTTCAAGTACAATTCCTCCTGGCATGACAATGCTGGACACTCGCCATTTTATCTTTATTTGGAGGTGAACAAACATCGATGTTGCTTAGGTTCCTGCCTGCTGCTCCACACTCTACCTCTGAATACGCACATGACAGTATTCCCTGCACTGACCGTACCTGTCAGCTGGCCCGCAGCAGATTAAGGGCTTTCCAAGAAACACAGAAGTATCGCTACGTCAAGCGGTATCGTGACGAACAATTTACGATGGGTTCCCTCGTTCTTTTAAAGACGATAGTCTTTCTTGGGGACCTTCGATGGAAAAATTTTGGTCTGTCTGTCTGTCTGTCTGTCTGTCTGTCTGTCTGTCTGTACATTTGTCTGTTTGTGCGCCCTAGCGATACCTCGAACGGCACCAAACGGCCAACCCCATCCGCAGCGCCCACCAATATTGCTCAAGGTTTAGCGTTCATAGTTGAGCGATTGTCAATTAAAAACCAATTATTGCGTATATCTGAGGCGCCCCAACAATGCTTCGATGTTATCTATGTCTGCCTTTATACTAGAAGAGGCACACACAAGTAACTCAAAGGAATGTAGCGTTTAATCTCGCTGCGCTGACAGTGCAACGCGATGCTCAAAAAGGTGTTTCTAACGCTTTGCTACGACGTCACGGGGGTGGCACCTGCCCGTAGCTTTGCGTTCTACACCTTATCACCACCGAGACTGGCGCGCATCTTTCTCCACGGGCTGCACGCCTTCGTTTTCGAAGATAACTGCCAGATGGCACTTGTGTCTAACGTGCCTCGATGCGCTCGTTCGCCACCGCTACACGCTCGAGGCACTTTAACGCAGCACCTGCAGAATATCACTCACAGATTTTCTTGCGTAGAACATCGAATAAACGTTCTGTTCCCTATCTCCAGACGCAAGATTATCGTCTTTCGACAACAGTCTTGCGTACCATGCACATTTGGAACCAACTTCTTGGTCCCCTACACGTCATGCAGGCTCTAAGAAGTGAAGGATAAAAAGAAGTATTGAGGTGGCTCCTTTAGAGGAGCAACTAACTTGCCACACCCACTGCACCATTTTAGGTGCAACGGTGAAGGAGTAACCACGCTTTCGTGGTTACTCCTCAAATGCGCAACTGTTAGCAAAAGAAAAAACAGGCTTTTTGATTGGCTTAACCAGCCTTTCGAAGTTCGTGTTAGCATTTGTTTAGATGCACAATCAATATACAACATCACAAAATCAAGAATAAAACTTGAAACATTTGCAGAAAACACAAGGGATTCAACTTCACGACCACTCTTGCAGCGCGCGCGTACACTAACCACTACACTACACCACGCTTCGGCACCGCCTGAAAGCAAACAGGCTTGTGTAAGTAAGTACCGATGCGTCGTTTGCACACAGCGCGACCATTCCTGCAGTTACTTCAAAATAAGGGCGCTTTACTCCACAAAGAGGAAAGTGCCCCTTCTTGCCGTGCCGTGTGCAATCTTTTGCGGGCATTCCGTCTTGAGGAGGAACAAAGAGCCCTTTTCAGGCGTAACTGCGCAGTTCCTCCACAACACTCTTTAGAGTGCAGGCCTTTTTGAGTAGCTTCTTTCTCGTTTCACGGAACTTTCCCGAATGCTTCGACGAGTGACAGACGTACATACGCGATTTCACCTGATGATCCCTCGACCTCCTATCCTGTGTTGCCTCGTAACGTCGTCTATGTATCAAGGTTCAAGCACTACCATGATCCTCTTGCTGTTACCCCATAGACGCGCTGGGTCCGCATTTTCGCTGACGGTAGTTGTGTTGCGTGCTTTCGGATGATGGTGACAGGACATGAGGCACATACCTTGAAGGGCGTCTTGAACAAGAATTTAAAGCGTTGGAATTGTGTGAAATACACACTGGTTGATGTTATTTCCACGTAACAATAACATATAACTCGTGAATAATACCTAACTTGAACTTTTTCTATATAGCATCAGGCAGAGAAAGTGTCACAAGTGCACAAAAATGAAATAGTGTTTCTGTATTTCAAAATATAGCTACGAATTCATGAGGTATGTTGATACACGTGTGTATTGTAGTCGTCTGTTCACTTGAGAAATTTAGAGCACGCAAAAGACGGCGCATTTTGTCACCCTGCTGATCACTGCGATGCTCTACTATACGCTGTCTTCAAAAGTGATTCATCTCGTTGTATTGCCGGTGATTCACTAGAGTGCGTCTCACTTCGAGGCGAGATTAGCACGTTATAGAGAAGCCAAAGTTGCCACAGCTGTAAACTACTGCATGTAATATAAAACACGTCTTTTTCAGCATTCAAGTAACGCAGGGAGCTGTGTGAGAAAATTTGTGAGAAAACACATTTTCATCAAAACTCGCTGTGAATAGCATTTGCAAAGCAGAACTAAACATACTTTGCGCATCTTGCTAACCAGTTTTACAAAAGTTAAATATATAACAACTTGTCTGTCTCTTATTACCACTTCGCACTGGCTGCTGTACAAAATTCGGCTATACATCCTCCTCTTTTTCTACACATCGTAAAGATTTAGGAGAGAGATAAATAGTGAGGAAAGACAGAGAGATAAATATTATTAATTCAAAATGACTATGAAGGGAGTGAGCTTCACATAGCATCAATTTTCTTGCCTATATGTAAACATTTTTAATGTTTTTTTTGATGAAAGTGAAGGCTAGAACTATGAACTCCTATGATTCAACATTCACCTAAATTTCAGACGCACCCCAAGGACGAGCGAACCCACTGATCACACCACGGCTGGGAAACGTCGCTGCTTCCTGTGCTGTCTCATTTTACGTCTATCTTCCTGACCAACGTGAGTAGAGAGCGCTGTTATTTCGTGGCGATATGTGATTCCGAAATTTACCTGCTCAAAATATCTGCTGCGGAAGATGTAGCTTAACTGTCTTTCATTGCTTTTTTTCAAGATACATCCTTGTGTCCATGAGAACGCTACATCAGAAGCAGAAAGACGGCCTCCGCACCTGCAGTTTTTTTTTGCTCGATGGAACTTTCAAAAATAAGAGCCTAGTTAGTCGCCCTCTATGAATTCATGCCAGATACAAATAATTTTTAGTTTTGCCGGAATATTCATTTTAAGCGAATACATGTCACGGCTCGCAGATACCATAATAGGAGAAATGCAGAACGTTTGCTTTTTCACAGCACAATCACATGTACGATACAGCTCTAGCGCGAATAAATTATGTATGGCATTATGTTACATCACGTTTTTCTAAGTAATCATTTTTCTGTCTTTCTGACTCTCCTATCACTCATGTCGGTGGAGGCAGCCATTACACCTAAAATGTCACGCGAAACTTTCGTTCTTTTATGGCGCTACTGACTGAAAAAAAAACACTTACGTGGTAAATCTTGTGGTACGTACCACTGCGGAAAGCATGACTTTTGTTCAAATTGCATTTCCTTCAAGACTGGTGGATCGCGCGTAAAATACAGCTCACCGCCAAAACAAGTTCAAGTTTTCTCTCGCTATCAAATTTATTATACCTCTTCTTAATGCCCTTCTTTTTCATAAATCAGCCTACATTTTTTTCTAAAACTAAGCTGTCAAGAAAAGCAACACTAACAGTGACGTTACTGACAATATTTACTGAGTCTTCAGCAGCGCACATATTTGCCAAACGAAATCTCACCAGTTTTTTTTTTGTCCGTGGTCTAGAATAAGAGCCAAGCAATGCCCTTGGTTTGTTTCACTCTCATATAGAGTGGAACGTCATTTTTGACAAGAAAACGGGCAGTTAAGCTGTTTCGAAACACTGTCTTTGTATCTCGTAGACATTACAAAAACTCAGAATTCTAGCTGAGTGACAATGCATGGTTTAAGTAATTGCAATCTAACGCTTTTTGTGGTCTCAAGTATGAGGACTAGTCACGACAGCATGTGCAACCTAACTTCCATCAGCTTAGACGCAAAAGATATATATGACAGTCTTATCCCCGTTGACCTATGAATGACTACTCAAGAAATATATGGTAGTACTGGTTTTCAACAAACATTTATCCGTAAATTCAGCTTTCAGTGAGCGTAAAATTGAACCTTTCATTTTTTTCCTACCTTTCTTTTTCAAATAACGTGTAAAGCCAACATATCTACGCCAGCGTAAAGCCAACAGCCCCTATGCCAGCGTTTCACAAATGAAGGCCACTTTGGGATGGGATCTGCTACGTGTACGTAGCAGATCCCAGATATATTACTCCAACACCAGATATATTACTCTAACACAGGAATCAATCACCATAGCTACCTTGTTCAACCCCCCGATACATCCACTCGCTGTGACAATAGCAAAAAGATATCTACCTTCAAATGCAGAGCCAATACTTTTTCCCACTCATTCTTTCCAAAAACAATAAGAGAGTGGAACAGCTTAAGTGATGACTTGGTTAATATAACAAATAGTGATTTATTTTTTCTATGCTGTGAAATTTTTCTTGCATTATGTATGGTCTGTGTGTATGAAAATGTATTTTGTGATGCATTATTATGTTGTGATAAATGTTGCAGTGGTTCTTTCTTTTTTATTTTTTTTGTGCATTATGTATTTTGCTACGAATTCCTTTGTGCTGACTGTTCTTTGTGCCCCCCCTACGTAACGCCTATATGGCGATGTAGGTACTATGTAAATAAATAAATAAATAAATAAATATGTCAGTTCTCATCATTACTGTTTCTAACAGCGAAAACAAGCCCTTAATTTGTACTTAGTTCTGTCCTTTTTCATTCAGTCACAGGTGCAGATGCGCAGCTGGCATTCGGTGTATACCCACCGTCGACTTCGACGCAAGGTATGATTCTTCGGCACCGGCTCGCGGTGGTTGCAGGAAAGCACATGGGAGGAAAATGGACACGCAGAGTAGTGAGGACAGGAAGTTGGAATGCTGGTGCCAGGGTGAGCAATTATTTTGAAATTATTTCTTTTGCTTTGAAATAGCATTTGTCAAACGCTACGATAAAAGTAATTTATGCATTGGAGCTCGCGAAAGCGGTGACAAGTGAGACTTTGTTGATCTTTCTTGCACAAGTGTCCATGCGCAGCCAATAGCAAATGCAAATCGACAGCGCAAGGCCGACCTATTATTTATTGAAATCTAGAAAAAGTGCTAAAAACAAGCGCAATGGTAACAATAGCCATCGTTATTATATAATCCAGTTTTTTTGTACATGAGCGATGGTCACGGAGACAGCATATTTTTTGGAATAAAAGAACTCTTTGTCCATGATATCACTCATCCTCTTATAATATTGCCAGTGGGGCACCTTGCCGTATCCGTTTCTTCTTTCCAACTAGTGAGCGTGAAACAGATTTAAACGTTGTAGTTTGCGTGTACATAGCAACTGGTCTGTCTCATTCACATCTTCTAGTACAGTATATGTTCATATATATTACTATTTCCCAATTTCCAAATTCGAGCTAAATGTTTTATATACTAGCAGAGAGCTGACCTAGTTAATCCGTATTCATTCCGAAAATATGTCGCATACAAGCACAAACAGAAGAAAAAGTCAGCTGTCTCCAGTAGTCTCTTGTAGTTGGGGCAAAACGTGACAAATTTATAAAAACAGTGAATATCATTTTTCTGACTGTGCCGTTTACTATTAAACATGAATGCAGAATCCTTTCTTTTAGTACAACGTATGTTCTGAATAAATATGACCATGCTGCTACATTTCAAAAGCTGATTATCAAAAAAATCTACGGAGTGTCGCATTTCACTCCAATCTGCGGGCTGAAACCACAGTGTCAAAATGAAAATCATCTCTCCTGTGGTTGAAGTAGTAGCAGTTTAAATGCACTCCGTGAGCCCACACGCAGTATTGATGAGCGAGCACTTCACTCATTGAATCCAGACAGATCTGGGGCTTTGTTGCTTCAAAACTCCTTGCAAATGAAACGCCATCAATATTTCTGTGTGCTAGCATGCAATTCCTTAGATTATTTATACAATGTAAGCTAGGTAAGTTATAGCATGTTTTCTTTGCTTTTTTGCCGTTTTGATGCACAACTGCACAGGCGTTTTTCGCTCTCAACTTTGCCAGCTACTCAATGATTTTCACATTTTCTACTGCTTACTTTTAAATTTGCAGAGTGGCAAACATGTAGTAAAATTCAATTCAATGATATGTTTGGGAACGGCCTGACCAAGAGGTTTCTGCATTTTTGGGGTGCATCTTTAAGCATCCTTACAAACATGGAACAACCTCGTTGCAGCGCGGAAGGAATGTGTTCTGTTCTCAACAGACATCAGTGATTTTTTCTGTAGTTTGGCTACCAGGAAGTTTAATACAATAATTTGTCTCATGTTCCGACAACTCTTATAAACAAAGATTTAAATTATATGAAGAGTGTAAATAAAAGATTCACTGGATAAGACTCTCTAATACAGCTTGATGCCTTTTTCCTCTGTTACGTTCCCTAATTAAAAAAATTGCTTTAGCCTTGAACACCGAATGAACTAAACTGTTGTTGGTAAGTAGATTGAGGTACATAGTAACAAAATAAATACTTACATTGCTCTACTGACGACGGAGTAGCTTCACACACGCAATGATACCAGCAGCGTAATTTTACTCGCACATACGCTCTGAGCAACTACAAAGTTTTACACATGAAGAGGTTGACAACTACCAGAACCTATCGCCTAAATATAGAAACAAAGAAAAGCAAATCTTGTATTAGCTACAACAGTCGGGAAAGTAAATTTTTGCGTTATGCCTCGCCTTTTATTTTATCCCACCTTACGCCACTTGTTGTGTCCTCACCTCCTTATTTAGTCAGTGTTCACGCGCCTTGTCACTAAGAACAAGGTATGCATATAATTCATAATCCTCATTTGAAAGTAAAGTGCTCTGCCACAAATGACGTTTAATTAGCCTCAAAATCGCATTTTCATGGAACCGATTGATTTGATTGATTTGTGGGGTTTAACGTCCCAAAACCACGATATGATTATGAGAGACGACGTAGTGGAGGGCTCTGGAAATTTCGACCACTTGGGGTTCTTTAACGTGCACCCAAATATGAGCACACAGGCCTACAACATTTCCACCTCCATCGAAAATGCAGCCGCCGCAGCTGGGATTCGATTCCGTAACCTGCGGGTCAGTAGCCGAGTACCTTAGCCACTAGACCACCGCGGTGGGGCTTCATAGAACCGAAATTCTATAGGTGCGAGAAATACAATTTAAGGGCACACTAAAATTGCATGAAGTCGTAATTTCTGCAGACCTGTTCTACGTCATGTCCAATCATATGGTGGTTTTGAGGCTTAAAACCACTGCAATTTGAGTTCATGATAATTATACGATATAGTGCCCTCGTAACACAGCCTACGTTAAAGCACCACTTACAATAGAAACAATTCTACTACTGTTAAGAATATCGCACATGAATTTTGGTTACTGAACAACGAACATTAGATTTGCGGAGATAGTGGTGTTTTTCCCCATTGGACCGAAACCTTTTATTGTACAGTGCCATGAAAGCATCAAACGATACGATATGACTACGCCCCCTACCACATTTGATCATAATCCCCCCTATGTAATACCCTCTCACGAGGGCCTTTAGGGGTATTATGAATAAATAAAAAAATAAATAAATAATACCCTGACAACACTCCGGATAATTGATCACGGATAATGCTTTGAAAGTTCTGCTGCCGCCATCTAAAGCAGCTCTGCCGACCTTTATTTTTAGTATCCCAAGATAATCGACTGAAGATAGGGGCGAAAAATATAACGATAATTGAGTGCAATGCTATATTCAGAGTTTTACATGATTTAGCAGTGAAGTATTTGTGTTGTTATAGGCTCACAATACTTGCCCTCATTATAATTTTAATACAAAAAACAGCATACCTTTGCTTAATTTATGAGGTCAAATATCGATGTATATAGACTCACATTTTAATAAGCATGAATATTCAAACCTTAAAATAGATGTAAGCGAGTTACTTCTTCTTTGCTGAAAACACACTCCGAGGTTCATTTAGCGAAATAGCTCTTTATATCATTAAGCACTTTACTTTCTATTTCAGTTCTATTATGAGGCAAACATTGTTGGTGTAAGCATCGACAGCACAACGTATTCTGAGTGCTACCCCGCCACTCAAAATAAAACATGTGAGTACATAGCATGCTATAAAGAACGTATAACGCATGTCCACTTGTAGTTTTGATTGAAACTGTTTCTTTCTCATCCTTCTGTAATTTTTGTCGCACAAGCATTTCTACCAGCACTTCACAGCTACAAAACGTGAACCTCTAAATTGTGCGAGGTTAGCGCGCAAAAATATTAGCAATGCCAACTTTGTGGGAATCGTGCTTTATTCTCTAGAACACATAATCAAGGAGGTAGTGAGATTGTTTTTTGTCAATAATGACGCAAACTTTTCTATAAAAAATAATGACTTCCAGAAACTGCCACTGCTACTGCCACAGAAAACATGAACTTATATTGCATGGCAGATGAATTTGAAGAAAAAGGACGAAGTTTATTCTTTTGAGAAAATAACCAAGACATCAAAGGAACGCAAGCACTTTATATGTGCGAGAGCGAAATCACGTTATGCGTATTTGAAGACCTCCATACTTGAAAGGTAATATACGTGATAGTGTACCTCATACGGATTCTGCTTGTTTTGCATATATTTTTACCATAGTGGAAAATACTCGCCCCGTCACGTGTGACTTCTCAAAGCCTCTTGACTGTGGATGGTTTCCCGAGTCCTCACCAAACGACCTTGACTGGGTGCTCTACTCCGGTGACTTGGGGAAGCTAGACCTCAAGTGGCAACCAGAAGACAGCGCACTGGACAATGGTGAATAGCCACAGGACTAATTTAGGAGTTCGGTGCATTTTCCAACGTAAAGCGCTCTGATAATTCAACATTGATTCGGATTATTATTGCAGAACTCTCACTTGATTCATATTGTCACTCATATGCGCTAAGTGAAGGCCGAACAAGCAAAACTTTTTTGACCAACACTGAGCTTTTTATAAAGAGTTATGCTTATCATGCTGGTAAATTATAAGTGTCATATTACTATTTATTTGTAGCTTTCACTCATTCTTTGATTGATAATAAAATATTGCTTAGTACCATTTTTCTAATCGATCAAACTTCACTGGAGGCGATCACACAACGAAGGAACACACTGAAAAACACAGCACTACACATAATAATATATCTTGTCATCCTAATACTACCTATGTGGCAGAACATAAGCATATGTGCTGCGCAAGAGTAAGAAAAACGATACTATAAACATCAATTTTCAAATTGTCATTTGCTAGAGGAATAGACGATACGCCATCTCATCCAGTGTGCTTTTAGCATTCGTATAAACACGTGCGCAACTAACCTACGCAGATCACGATGTTAATTACGTTGTACCACAAAAAACACCACGAAAAATAAATTTGTGCTTCAAAAGAAGTGACTACGGGTGTCCCAACAGCAGAGTCTCTATTCGGGTGTACTTGTGGTGTACATGTCACTAAATACAAAGCTGCTTATACTAGAGACTTGTCACTGAAAGCAAGTAATCATCCCATCTATTTGCCTAAATGACGTGCTGTCGTGGCCTTGAGTGTTTGATTGGGAATTCAAACAACAGTTTTTAGAAGCAATTTTGTACATGTCGCGACTTGAAAAGAACTTCAAAAAATAGAATAATGAGTTGTCTGTACTAAATTCTTTTACAGGTGCCTACATGTATGCATACAACACGGAGTCAACTATAAAGGTTGCACGTCTTCTTTCTGTCTGGATGAACTCAACTTCGGATGCTGGCCGATGTTTTACTTTCTGGTAAGATTTTTATGCTATGTGACCTTATTCGTTCAAAAAGTTACAGAGCTGTATCACACCTTCAGTGAAAATATATATGGAGCCCTCAATCAAAGTCATTTCTTGCTTCACCATAAAAGATCTTTTTTTTAGCTAGCATGGTTGCTTGGGCGAGTTGGTACGACATTATTCACATAAAAACAGCGTTATAACGAGGGTCAAGAAAAGAAGGAAACAGACAGCAAAACTGACTTACAACAAGATTTATTTGCTGGAACCGCGTAATATATACTTGAGCAGTATCTGCAAAATAAGAGGAACGACGAACCAAAGAAGACAGAATTCACCTAACCGAGTAGTCATCGTGATAACGCGCCATGAACATCACGTGTGCCAATATTCTGAAAAAAAATCTATTTCTTTTTGCGATAGAGCAATCGAAGGTCTGCTGACATATAGATTTCCCCGCCTTTCCATTTCTGCGGCCTCATAAATTTCACGTATTATCTGATCTCAATGACGCCGAATAACCTAGTGACGCAATGGCGCCTAATGAGGTCATCCCTGGTAGCCCCGATAAAAATGCTTCATAACAAAGCACAAGAAACATGCCCCCGGAAGACGCCAGTCGTATGGCAAGGTTACAGGATTCCGCTAAAACTATTCTTTGTATAAAGTGGGCTTCTAGACAAAAATCACGCTCAATGTCAGCGTCTTGTTGATCAGAAACAGAAGTTGATTACTGCTATCAGATTTTGTAGGTACGGACACTTTACCTTGTGCATGGGCTCCTCACACAGGGTTATCATGTATTTTACTAAAGTAAATTTGAATTTAGGTGATCTGAAGCAAATCTCAGCTAAAACATCGCACAAATGCAATGGACGAGTGTAGAGTCATGGCCTTTAAATGGCTAAAAACAACGCCTATTTTTCTGTCAAAGCAACCCCTGCATAATGCATATTCCGAAGTAATATTTTTGGATGGTCATCACTAATACATAGACAGTATATTTCGCATTGTCCTTTAGGGAAGAGAGCACCCATACTGCTGATTTTTTAGTACAAGCAGTGTCTTTATCTTAAGTTAAAATATTTCGAACACGAAATTATTTTGATCCACACTCGCCATTGTATCCCAGGTACAACATGTGGCATCCCAACAGTGGACAGCTGAACCTTTTGCAGCATGTGGACAATGTTTCTACAAGCCTTTTGTGGACACGATCTGGACCGCAAGGCAAGGCCTGGCAGAAGGGACAGGTGCAAGTGCAATCTGAGGACAAGCACAGAGTATGAAGCAAATTTATTATAAGATCCCACGTTTCGTACAAAAGCTCTCGGTTCGAGATATCTCAGACTGTTTGTAAGAAGAGAAACTTCATATTATTCGTCTCATATTCTCAGTATTCGAGGTTGTTTTGATTTTGGCCTGTCGAATGAAACGATCGTACACATTGTCTGAAGTTTCATTCTGGGCCTTTTTAGCCTCTGACTGCCGTTTTGCTGTTTGAAAATACAGTGTACCCGTTCAACATGCGCCTTTTTCAAATAGAGTTCTGGTTGTTGCTCAAACAAAAACGCTACCTATTATTGTGCCCCCTAACCCACACACACATACACCCCCACCCATCCTTAGACACTTGACAACATAAACCACGAACCTCCCAAACATACACACAGCATTACTGCGAAAATCCATGTAACTATAACTGTGTCTCACAATGCCAGAGCAATCTTTATATAAGCCAAGGTACAATCAGACGATGTTTAGAAAAGTGTTTTTAGGGGCAGGCAAAGTGAGCACTCACCGGAGAAATCGTTGCGGGAAATCAGTAGTATGAACAATTCGAAAAATCAGTGGGTTAAATGTTACGAATGCATATGTGGGCAAGTAAGAACGTGGCAATTGCGCGCTCATTTCTTTTTATTTGAATAATAGGCAAGGCAAGGAAATATCGGAAGTGACACTGACAGGTCTGCAGTACTGATCAATAAGCGGCGCCCTCAAACTTAAAAAATGCATGTATTCTCCTATTGCCACTCGTTTGCCGAAGAAACCCGTCCATTTGTTCTCGAGTCAGCCATAATCGCAACTGCGCTTCGGCCACGTTATGGAGGAGAACAGTTGGCCGTCAGGCACAGATAATGATAGCGGCGTAGAATAGAGTGCAAAAAATATTTGCAAAACTGCAACGTAAGCTCTATGTGCTCTTCCTGTATCCTTGCCAATTGATTTGATTTATGGGGTTTAACGTCCCAAAACCACCATTTGATTATGAGAGACGCCGTAGTGGAGGGCTCCGGAAATTTTGACCACCTGGGGTTCTTTAACGTGCACCCAAATCTGAGTACACGGGCCTACAACATTTCCGCCTCCATCGGAAATGCAGCCGCCGCAGCCGGGAATCGAACCCGCGACATGCGGGTCAGCAGCCGAGTACCTTAGCCACTAGACCACCGCGGCGGGGCAATGTATCCTTGCCAAAGCGCGAAACGCTGTCTCTGGCAACATATAAAAAAACGGAGGCTTGAAGTAAGCGCATTTGAAAGCACTGCTTTTTTTGGGGGGGTGAGCGTAGTTACTTGTTATTTTTTATATTTCACGGGCTTTTTTTATGAGCCTGAATAAATGAGCACGTAATCAGCACTTTGTGAAAAGTAGTTCAGTTAGATGTTATTTGAGCATGCTTACACATGTATCACTGACATTTGCGTAAATAGCTGAGTACATAAGTAGAGATAAAATTAACTATACTATAAGTCAACCTCGTTAATGACAAAAATAATAGCCCACATTGCAGTGCACAGTGAAAATATGTACTGTGGTTGGTTCACGTAAAGCCGGTCATCTTTTTTTACCATCACGCTGCTTAACAGTGGGCACAATGTGTATATAGTTTCGTTGATCTAACAATACGTGCTATATGGAAATACATAATTGTTTGATGCTATCTTAGCAAACAAAACAAAGTGAGAAACGATCATAATACTTAGAAGTTCAAAACCTATGTAAGGAACAGTATCTACGAAAATAGCAAAGCAATATCAATTCCCTGGAAACAGTCAACAGACACAAAACACTACAATGCTGCGCCACAGTTATTTGGAGCAGCCCATGAATATATTCATTATTCGTAGCTCGGTACTCGTGATGAAATTTCGAGGCTTACACTCTTTGTTTTTTCGGTTTCAGTTTATTTTCGAAGCTGTCTTGCCAGCCTATATTCCCGGAGTTATTGCAATCGACCACTTCGTGCTTAAGGACGGCTATTGTGAAAGTAGCAACGGTAAGCATGTTCTATTTTAAGAAACGAAAGCTCAAAAATACGCAGGAAAGCATTTAGCGATTGCCAAATAATTGAAAAAAATAGAAAGAGCCTGGAGTACGGTTTTAGAAAATCAAAACAGTTTTAGAAATTGACATCAGATTATTTTTACCGCAAATACCTGTGGATGCCGCAGGTGAACCAGACGAGACGAGTTGATAGCGTGCACAAGCAACGCTTCTGAAAGACTGACATAAGGGAGTTCCAAAGGAAAGCATAACCCGCATTTTAAAAACTGTGCAGATAAACTTCTTCGCAGTTAAGTGCACCACTGTTAATTAAATGTGTTTAGAAAAAGTTATCTATGATTCATAATACGAAGAACTCTACTAAGGGAGAGCATGGAACCGTCCCGGACCTTAGCTGAACAGTCAGACTCAATCGGTGAGTGTGTTTAGAAAAAATGTTCAACAATTTCGAGTACTTCGTACTCAACTATTGGAAAGCACTGAGTTGGGTGCCCGTTTAACCTTTTATGAAATAGAACTCCGCTCACACCCAGCAATTATTCCTTAGCTAGGTTTACATTCCATACGCAAATCTAAGCCACTGGTTTCAAACAAGATTGTTGAACTTCCTAATAAACACCATCAGAAATTTTGACATGGCTACTCAGCCAAGCTTTCCCTATTATGTTTTAAAAACTAAGCTTTAGCCATTTATAAGTGTAGTACTTGCATTAGCCAAGAGATACTACTTTCGAATGAAGCTGAAATGAGCTTGAACGTTGGTATTTCACGGGCAGCCAAACTGTCGCTCTGTGGGTTGGGCCAAGCCAGCTTTTTTCTTAGGTTTAACAGATGACTCAATTAACAATTGTATCGGGCCAGTACGTACGAATCCATCTTGGTAGGAAGCGCAGCCACTATTACCCAGAACACACAACAACACACAAGCGCTTGTGTTGTGTGTTCTGTGTAATAGTGGCTGCGCTTCCTACCAATAAAGACAACAGAGCACAGCGTTTTCGTTTTTATTAGTACAAGTTTTCTTAAATGGTCATTAATCAAGCCCCAGAGACAAAAAAAATCACAGATTATTTACGAGGTGAATGATAACAATTGGGACGAAGCGGACACACACGGATGCACCGACGGACGCTCAGACATATGGAAGCACGGATGGACTAATGGACACTTCGGGCCGCTCATCATCATTCACGCCGTGAAAACGCTGTGGTTTTTTTTATATATGTTATCCTTCTGCTATGTACCCTATGTTGGCATACCTATATTTCTATCGTCATTTCTGACTGTAGGGCGGCTTTCTATCTTGCACAAGGTGCGCAATCAGGCTATGAATAATGATTATGATAATGCTAACGACGACTGGGTGGCATTAACTTATCTTGGAACAAGCAACTTGCTTTTCTTACGCTTAGTGCCTTTAGAATGCTGCAAGCTTATTATCGCATGTATTGTGGTTGAAAATTCAACATCTCTTTTCTTGTGCGTAACCGTTCATTTGAATGATCAGTGCATATGTATTTTGAATTACTTCTCGCCAGTGTGCACATTCGAGTATGGCAACTGTGGCTGGCAGCTTCACAATTGGGAAGTCACGAAGGGTAGCAGCGCGATGGTACCTCCGTCAGATCACAGCAACAAGGCGCCATATGGTGAGATATTTTGCGGTGTTTCGTGAAGCGTACTGTAGCCTACATTTCGTTTTTTTTTACTGTGCAAGATTTACCCCTTCGGCTAATATTAGTAGGTATTGAAGGTGTTTACTATATCTTCGTAATAGATGTTTGCATTATTGTAATAATCCCATAAAATTGTTCATAGTCAGTACATAATATCATCTATTTCGCAATAATGACAGTGCTAAATTAGAGAACTTTTCATACTTTAATTATTTTTTATTATTTCTTTGGTAATACTGTCAACCCTATTGAAGGGTCATAACAAAAAGGACATACATGAAAAATGTACATTGTTCATAAAGTCACCTAATATTTTGACAACTCACATAAAAACTGGTATTTTTGTAATAATTATTTTGCATTTAAATTCACAATTCAAAAACAATTCTGGATTCACTGTCATTTTTTATACTTTTTGCTATCAACTTGAAACCGCTTATATCAGTTGGCACTGAAAAAAGTTCAATTCAACAATCACGTAAATGCGCTTCTTCAGCATTTTCAAAGTCAGTAATATCTTTCAAAACAACATATCGTTCGGCAGTTTCTTACGTATTCCTATAGCATCTGGCAAAAAAGAATATCGAAACGTGTCAGCGTTTGTTTGGTGTGTATGGTTTTATGACGCAATCGTGGTTAGTTCGGAGATTTCTTATGCCTGGAGCGTGTAAATATCTGAGCTATTCTATCATAAGGTGATTGTGCATTATTTAGAACAATACTGTTACGTAAAAATGACACGAGGTGTGTCTATTTAAAATCTATATTCAAAATGATGGGTATGGCGTCGA
Organism: Rhipicephalus annulatus; assembly: GCA_013436015.1. Lineage (NCBI taxonomy): Eukaryota > Metazoa > Arthropoda > Arachnida > Ixodida > Ixodidae > Rhipicephalus > Rhipicephalus annulatus. The sequence goes on along the minus strand of WOVY01010175.1, from coordinate 200,191 downwards.
CTAAGATGGAAGCAGCACGCGCAACCGAAGGACCACTTCCTCGTTGTCGTCTTTTCACCGCTGATACGTCAGCTACGTAGCATAACCCCCCCCCCCCCCGGCGGTAAAAGCGCCGTCTCGGTGCACATTAACTACGGTCTTCAGTAGGCAGGTGGTAAGGTTTTAGCCTGCTGACGTGCACAACGTCACTGGGTGTGGTTGCAGGCAGGCTTGTGGTCTCAGATGCAGGAATGATCTCATAGGTGACGTCGGTTACCTGGCGGATAATACGGTAAGGACCCATGTAGCGAGACAATAACTTCTCTGATAAGCCAACTCGACGAACTGGGCACCACAGGAAAACAAGAGAACCGGGTGAGAAATGAACGTCAGCATGCCGGCTGTCGTAGATGGCTTTCTGGGTGGCTTGCGAAGCCGAAAGTCTAGAGCGGGCGATCTGATGTGCGTGGTCGGCACGAGCAATAATGCTACGTAGCTATACTTTCAGCCTATATTTATTTCTACATAGTTCGAAAGGATCTAGGTTGCATCTCCGTAACATCAGTGTGGCTGATTTCTTCCTTCGATACGTTGAACAAATGAAGCGCACTGCTAGTCTCTGTATCTGTTCTGGCTTCTTCTCAAGAGTAACTTGATGGGGACTCCAAACAACGGATGAATATTCTAGTACTGTGGTAATTAAGGTGGTGTCTGCAATATGTTTTACGTCACACGATGCATCTTGCAGTTTGCTTCTCAATAGATATATCTTTTGATATGCTTTTGTGCAAACTTTTATTTGTATGCTCATTGCACGTTAATGTTTGCGTGATTGTTACCCCGATGTACTTGAACTGGGTCGTTTTTACCAACAAGTGTTCACCAATGCTGTAAAAAAAGAGGGATGACTTGTTCTAGTTTTGCTGAAGTGTGCACATGCAGATTTAGAATAAATTACCGCCACTTTTCATTTCCTACGCCAGTTATCTAAATTTCGCGAAGGTCTGAATTTTCACTTGGTTGTCTAGTTTGGTAATTGCGGCATAGATGAAGCAGTCATCTCCGAAAAGTTTAACATGAACACCCTTTTCTGCATTGAGGAAGGGCGTAACATTTCCGCAACAAAACCACTACTATAATACCGAAAATTTGTTTCAATCACACACACATTTTATTTAGTTGCTAGGTCGATAGTTCAAGACAGCTTATTGTTACTTTTTTAACATTACCTTCTCTTGTTATTCATATTTGGATTATTAGGATGAATGTCTTGTTCCGATGCTGAGCTCAGACAGAAAACGCCATATTGGTTTTTTTTATGTGGTACGCGTGCTGTGTTGCGTAGAAGTAATGGTCAAGTAGGTTAACACCATTAGCAAAATAATAATTTGCATGCTTCCAGGGAGCTTCGCTTTGGCCACGTCCTCCGGGGGCCGCTTGGTGAGTCCAGCTGGCTTCCACAAGGCCACACAACACAAGTGCCTTCGATTCTGGTTCTTCATTGCTGGACGAACAGCAGAAGCCCTCAACGTCACTAACGTAATCGAGGACCAGCGAGAGGAGCCCCTCTGGTATGCAACCAAGTCGCACGCTCCGTCGGATAAATGGTACTCGGCTGCTGTAGACATCACCAGCCTCCAAGAAGATGCCACGGTGAGGGGAAGTTTGATCTCGCACTATTACAAGTTGCAAAAAGATGAAGAGCAACCTTTGAGGTAGCACAATTGACATCAAATGTGAAAGAGAATGTCAGTGGTTCGCAGCTGTCGATGTGTTTAGAGACTCCCTGTGAAGTGGTTGAAGTGATGATGGATTTTTTGGTGCGACGAACCAGAGAAGGGGTGGCCGCCAGATGCGCTTCCTACCGTAATTATAGGAAGACAGGACATGCTAATAAAATGCACTTCAATTGTGGCGGGTGCAACGTGCTTTGAATTGAGGAATAGTGGAGGCTTAGTTTTTAAATTGAGGAATTAGGGGAAGCTGAGCGTATCATCCTGGAAATGTTAATGCAGTGCCTGGAGCAGGGCGTCGAGCGGGAAACTGGTGAAAACTAGCCACCAAAGCGTTTTTTTTTTGTGGGTGATGATGCCGTGGTACACCTTAGATGGATACGCGGAATTACACGTTTGCTTCAATGAAGTACTCATTGAAATTTCGGCATGTTCTCACCCTGCCCTGTCGCAGAGTGATAAGTTATTACTATTTAAAGGATATGCAGAGTAGAATCTCGTGACCTGAGTAAAAGAGACAAAATAATGCTTTATTTAGGCACGTCCATATATGTTACACTTGTATCCAAGTTTTTTTTCTTTCTTGACGGCGAGATGGTAACAAAGCCTTTTTGCGGTTGAACAACCCCTTCTGGGGGGAGAGGCGTTTATGAAAAGACAGATGGTCTTCATTGGATACAGGTGAAAGAAGGGTTGCCAAAACGAAAAAGTCAAGGAAAGATTACAAGAGGGCTGCTTTTACGAATCCTTTAGAGTATATATAGAAATGCGCTTTTGTAACTACGTAAATATTCAATGTAAGCGCATTGTTCCCTAATCGAGCTGCGCCTTCCAAAACAACGACATCCACAACCTAACGAATCCACTAAAGTAACTGTTTCCTGCTTTTTTGTACAACCAAGTTTTTATCTAAGCGTTGGGAGAGAGAGAGACAGAGTGAGAATTTATTAGAAGGCAGAGAGGTCGGCCTGAGCAAGTTCGCTTAAGCCTGCTACTCTGCACAGGGAATAAGGGAAGGGGGAATGAAAGAGGGATGAAGGATGATAAGGGGGCAAGAAGAGGTGGTGCGTATGTACAGTAGCCACTTAGCGCAGTACCCTACAGTCTAGTATCTAGTCCAGCGCTTTTTATAAAGTCTAAAACAGCCTGTGCAGCAGTTCTAGACACTGTTTGGTCGTTCATTGCTGACATGTGGCTTTCACTTAATGGCGTTCGTCCGATTCTTGCCAGCGTTGCAGTTAGTATTTTTCTTCGCACCACGTATAATGCACAGTCACAAAATATGTGAACTAAAGTTCCGCGTACTTGGCAGTGCCCCCTACTCGGGCTGTCCGCACGGCCGATTATGTGGGTGTAGTGGCGAGTGAAGGCGACGCCCAGGTGAATCCGGTGCAGTATATTAGCACGTATTCACTGCAAGTATTGGAGTGTGAATGTATGTATACCTCGAGATGCATAAAATTGTCATCCCACCTGTATTGGAAAAGTGACTGAACAATTGAAAAATATAGTAAAAAAAGAAGAATTTATGTTACGTTACAGTGACTTGTTGCAAACTTGCATTTTTCAGTACCGCGTACTTCGGTAGATTAAGAGTGATTAATGCTAGTAATAAATCTAAAAACTTGGAAGCACAAGAATAATGAGGACAGGAAGGAACACAGGCTAGAAGTGGTGCCGCATGTGCAGGAAGTGGCACCCACTTTAAAATATGTGGCTAATAGGTACACTGTAGAGTGTCAAGCTTTATTAAAGGAAACACGGTAGCAGGTGGCCTTCGCGCTCCGGCAGCTGCTGCCAGTGCGTTCAAATGAGAGCGAGAGCCACCCATTCTCTTTTTGTTTCATGTCGTGGTGAGGAAAGCAAGCAGTTATTTCTGAATGCTGATATGGAATCGCTGGTAAGATCGTCACCCCCTCCTTCGTCAAATCGATTACGCAAGAGTTGATAATTGCCAAGAAGCGTGCGAGGGTTCCAATTTCGCTGGTGGTTCCATAATAGCCATGAGTGGTTGTTTTGCTTACTGCAAGATGACGCGAGAAGAGACTGTGGTTGCTCTCGCTCCCGCTTGAGCACGCTGCCAGCAGCCGCCGGAGCGCGCAGCCCGCGCTCCCGTGTTCCCTTTCATAAAAAATTGACACTGTACCTCTAGCTTTCTATGCGCGACAAAAACTGACTGGGCTTTGCTCTCGCGTGTCAGGACCACTTAAAAGATCACCGTGTGAAAAAAAAGCGCGTACGACGCTACGTCACATGCGCTGTGGACGTTGCGTACGAAATCCCACTTGCTTTCAGGAACGTTTATATAGGACAGACTGGTCGGTGTGTCAAGGATCAGGTACGGGAGTATGAGTGATCAGTTAAAAATGAGTTGACGTTTCATCTGCCTATGTATTGCATGCGAACCACCTCTGTCTAGCATTTGAATTCGGGGCACAAGTGAAAATGCGCTGGCGAAAGAACTATTGGAGGCTTAACACATCAAAAAAAAGTAAATTAACTGTATTAGTGACACTTCTGTTGTGCAGCACCAAAGAAAAATACTACTATTAGAAACTTGGTTGGGATATATGTTGTTCTGCCAATCCTGATTAGCTTTGTATATGTGGTCTGTGTTGCGCCAGCGTGCGCCAACCAGTGTATATATATTTAGAAAAATTTCTTAATAGAACTTAGTTGCAAATTCGCGCCCTCTCCTTTCTATTTGTGCTAGCACCAGTGCGCTGGTCTAGTGGATAAGGCATTCGACCCGCATGTCGTGGGATCGAATCCTGACGGCAGCTGCTGCATTTTTGATGGAAGCGAAAATGCTGCAAGCCCGTGTGCTCAGATTTAGATGCACGTTAAAGAACGCCAGGTGGTCGAAATTTCCGGAGCCCTCTACTACGGTGTCTCTCAAAATCATATGGTGCTTTTCGGACGTTAAACCCCATATATAAATCAATGTCTATCTGTGTTATTTTCAGTCCTCGTCTATTTAGCACTTTCAAGTTTTAGAAATATGACCCAACTAGCCGTGCAACGCATTTAACTTTTGCTACGTAATGGGGCTAAGACAAGCTTACAAAACATGTATATAGTCGCTTACAAGCTAAGAATAGGTACATTCTCCACCCCCAGTACTGTAGCACGCTTGTCATTTATCTGTGCGACGAAACAATGACTGGGGATTTCCGTTCTAATCATAAGCAAATTTTCACCGATAGTGCGAATACTACGCATTTTGTAAATTGAATGTGCGTCGTTCGTTGTTAAAACATTACGCTTCACAGAGGACTGCAGTCGGCATTTTTTTCTAAAATTTCCTTAGTAAAATTTTTCGACCGAGAACAAGCGGAACGAACACAAACACGTACGGGCAAGTGATACCCCTGAAATCAATGCAATAAGCCTGACTTCAAGTAAATGCCCTTCTAAAAGTCAGTGAGTAAACTATTCATGTAGTCAAACACGAGGCTTGTTTGGCCTGAGAGAGTTTATAGCTCTTCTTTATTGTGCGGCACTTTTAGAAACTGTAAATCATTTACAGTTTGTTATAAACAAGTTTATGCAAATTTTGCCTTGGTGGGATAGTGACCACTGTTGGCCGAGCTTACATTTATTCTTAGGATATAACTGACTACAGAAGTGTTTTTCGTAATGAAAATTTGGGTATGCCACTTGGTTATACATATTTCCGAGGCACAGTCTTTAGTATACTATTTGGTATGTACAACTCTGATTTCTCGGCTTTCTCTGCTGTTTAGCTTGTTTTCGAAGGATCCACTTCTGGTGACCCTGGCACTGCCGTTGCCGTGGACGACATCAGCCTTGGCGACAAGGCCTGTCCTCCACCTGGCAGCTGTTCTTTCGAAGAGGACATGTGCAACTGGCAAAACATTGAAGGTCGCAAGTACGCGTCGTGGTACAGAAACCAAGGACCAACTTCCAATTTACGCAATGGCCTCAAGGGAGACCACACGCTCAGAACAGATGAAGGTCAGCCATTTAGTGTTAGCTTTTAGCATTACGCAACTGCACATCATTTACTCGTTATCCATGGGTCTTGACCGGGAGCCTCAAAAAAGTTATTCAGAGGCGCCATTAGTTTTGCGACGTAAAACCTAGCCGGAATACTGAAAAAGCTACCATTATGAGGACTACCAGCCCACATTATTAGGACGTCTACTAGTTGGCTCCCTTTGGGAGTATTTCCAGGAATTTGTGAGTTTAGAAAAACTGTTTAACAATTTAGAGTACCAGGTACTCTAGTGTGGGAGAGCAGAAAACAGTCCTGAAGGGGAAGTCTCGCCCAATGTGAAAATCAACTCAAGGTAGTGTTGCTGTCGTAATTGAACAAGCATCGGGCCCAGATACTTGTGGTTGTGCTTGTAAAATGTGAAACAGCTACATGAGTTGCTTAAGCTTAAAGAGGGAAGAAACGTTACCATTCTGATGAGAACGCCGTGTTTTAAGCGCTGCCTCCTGGAATATAATGTGCAGTAAACCAAAGCAGTTATTCACAATCTTAAAAGAAGACAATGTTTTCAGGTAAGTGACAAGGAAGTAAAAATGTCAAAGGAATACGTTTACTTAGGTCAGGTAGGGTTCACAGATCCAAACAACGAGACTGAAATATATGTATAGGAATAAAACTGGAATGAAGCGCCCTATGCGGGTATTTTGAATTCATGAGCGGTGGGTGTAGCTTCGAAGTAAAAGAAAAACCACGACATCTGTGTAGAATGCGCAGTATTGTCACAGCGAAAGCTGGAAGAGTGGCCATTCTAGAGCCTTATTTACACCTTGTTTCAGTAGTTTCAGTAACTGCTAAAAGCACACGAACAGGATACCAACTACACTATAATTAGATATTTTTTGTGTAGTAGGCAGGCATCCATGAGGCCGGTCTTCCGCATTTTTTTCGGAGAAGAATTTTACCCGCTGCTCACTTCCCAGGCATGAAGCTTGCCTAGCGTCAGTTTGCAACAAAGTTTCAAGCACAAGCGGAGCTCATTGACAGAATATTGGACTAGCACGCACGTGACCTGAGTTGAAACCCCAGTCTGTCTTCTATGTTTATGGACTCAAACAGTGGTGGAAGATAACTGCTGCGCAACGACACGACCCTTGTCGTGATCTCATAGCAGCTTTTGCTGTAATAGGGCACATTAACTTATGCAACAAGCTGGCGTGTTAAGTACATATGAGCTGAAATGAAGGAGTGAAGCGCATGGGCATGGCATGCAGCGTGACGGCTAGATAAAAGGTGTTCATTAAAAGTAGCAGACCAAATTTTGAGAGAGGGCAAGTGTGCGAGGGAGAGGCGTAATGTTACGTGTGTAGATGAAATCTAGACGTCTGCAGGGATAACATGACCGCAGCACACAGAAGACTGGATAAAATGTTGAAACATGGGCGAAGTCTTTGCCCTGTAAGGACAGAAAGGAGTGCAATCAGGCAAATAATATTGCGCTCGAAGCACAAGCTAACAACGTCCTCACGTATGCTGAAAGGCGGAACGCAATGCGCCCAATCCCACTTATCACTTTCTTTTATAGTCAATGGCTTTCCAAAGCTGTCGACTATAGTGCAATACCCATGATCATCCTGGTACTGTTGACTTGTCAGCTCTCATTCTGAAATCACCGTCAGGTTAGCTAAGTTTAATCGATCAGTTCCCAAGTTGGTCGAGAATTACGTGTCATTGAATCTCGGTGCTCTCCCTCACTTTGGATTCTGCGCACAATCTTTGACACTGTGCTCAGGTAAACGTAACGTTATGTTATAATTTACGCATTTCAACTCTTACATCCCGCCATAGTTTTACGGATGGTCATGCAAGCCTCAGTGAGTTTTACTCGCTCTATATCGTTCTGCTTCACCAAAGGAATCAACTTGCAATAGCCTGGCCGTAGAAGCATTCTCTCGTCCGCCTTCCTGAGCTTTTTACAGGGTGAAGGAAAACGGCGGCGGGAGTCCCGGTAATGGGTAATTATCTCTCTATAAGTTAGGAGGGGAACGTTCTCTTCTGGAACACAGGGGTCATCGGTGGGCGATGCCGCGGCCCAAGGAGTGAGTGCGTGGGCGTTTGCAGGCGCATGCGTGATCAACTTGACTTGTTGGTTTCTAACATTCGTCGGATTATTCGGCTACTGACTGTGACGACCTGTTGATTGAATACTGCGGCTGAGAAGGGAGACGATGCTATAAACATTTCAATGTGGAGTGGTCTTGCGGCTCCCGTGCGCCAGAGAGGGCTGGGAGAGAAGTACGCTTGAAAATGCTGGCCTAGATGCGTTTGGTGCTTCTCTGCGATTATGACTAACGTTACTTGTTTACGTAAAACGAACTGAGTTCATGTTCTCTTTACTACTTTGATAATGAAGTGTTCTGAATAAATGTTTTAGTATATACTTGCTAAGATGGTATATGTGACAATTTCCAATAAAATCAGCCGTCCTTATTATAAATATAACGAAGGCAACGCAGTTGATTGCATCTTATTAGATGCCTTACTTTATTTTGCTGGATAGAAGCGTGCCTTGTTTACGAAAACTGGTGACAATTCCTGCGCGACTGCAGCTGCACAAGGTAAACAAATAAAATGCGCTCAGCTATAAAGTCAGAAGCAATAGCAAAGGCTATCGTAGAAGCCAGAAATTACCACAGCTATAAAGAGCAAAGCACATGTAATATTTTTGAAGAAAATATTTTTATTATCTATTTATTTACTTATTGATTTTAGTCTGAACGGAATGGGGTTCAGTTTAAATTGAGGACGACGCAGCGAGCGATAAAGAGAAAATGATAGGTGTAACCTTTAGAGACGTGAAGACAGCAGACTGGATCAGGGCACAAACCAGGGTGAAGAATACATCAAAGTGGAAATCAAGAAGAAAGGGACATGGGCTGGGCACGTAGCACGTAGGCAGAATTACCGCTGATCGTTAAGGCCAGCTGACTGCATTCCTAGAGAAGGGAAACGCACGAAAGGATGACAGAAAGCTAGGTGGGTTCATGAGATTAAAACGTTCGTTGGTATAACATGACAGCAGAATGCTCAAGACTGGGTTGATTGGCGGAACATGGGAGAGGCCTGGGTCCTGCAGTGGACGTAGTTAGGGGCTGGTGATGATGATGAAGAAGATGCTTTATGTTATTTAACTTTCTTGGCCGAATAGCATTTTAAAGAAGCGTGGGTTGTTTTAATAAAATATTCTAACAGAAAGGAGTGAGTACATTTAAGTCATACAGGTAAATATAAAGTTGCCGTCCGAAACAGTGAGTTATGCCTTGTCGTTCGAAGGGCACTTATGCTCTTTATATGAATGGAAGCTTTCGTCATCTTCTCAACACGTAGTTGTGAGATTACAATGGAGACATTAATAGCATATAAATAAAGTAGCAATGACCGCTAAATTTTATGCTTATATGCAGTGGCGAAAGACAGTTTGCGGAGGTTTCAAAGTAATCTAGCTAGTGTTTGTATGAAGCTCGTTAAGGCGTCAAACATGCATTACTAATTCATAGGCTTCACGTTTGCCTGAGAGCCGTAACACTAACGTAGACGCATTAGGATTTTTCTCTTAAAAATTTTCCCTTTTGAATTAACAAAATATTTGACGCAATTCTTGATTATTCCTTTTCCTGTACGCAATCGGGATAATTATGTTTAACCTCTGTAAAAATAGTGAAGATGTAACCGTGAAATAAGTTTTCTGATTTGTTCTTTTTCAGGATATTACTTACTTCTGGACCGTAGCGACCTTTCTGAAACCGGAACGGCTATCCTCGAAAGTGAGACGTTATTCATTGGTCCTGTTGCCTGCGTCAAGCTCTACTACTACATAAAGCAGAATAGTAAGCCATATACTGTTTATCTATATTGCAGATTTGCGCCAGTTCAAAATATTATTTTTTGTCTTCCTTCTTCATTATATTCTTTTTTAAATAGAGAGGATGTAATAGGGAGCATTTAGCAGATACAAGAAGCGTACTGTGTAACAGTTGAAATGTAACGTATTTAGGAAAAAATGTTCCATTATTGACGAACCTATAGGTAATGCTATCTTCTGAGGAAATTGGTTTTATGCAAGAGGCATCCATCGATACAAGTTGACACCTGCGTTATTAATCATTAGGTGACATAGCCTACGCACTATACTGCAATTGACGACACACGCCATTTTAGAGGGGAACAGGCGGCGAAGCCGTTATCTACCATTTTACATGGCACATGCTGCACGAAACACTTGTATACGACACGATAAATTCCGCAAGGAAGCAAATTCCAAATTTTCCATTTACCAATATAAAGTGGTGATATATATATATATATATATATATATATATATATATATATATATATATATATATATATATATATATATTCATTTATTAATTAAAGTTCTTTTAAAATATTGCTTAATAACAATATGTAAATCAGGTTTACTCAGCATGCACTGACTTAAACAACAGATATATGCGTGTTATACATGTAATTGCAGCTTCACAAGAGTGGAGGCTTCCTTAGTAGTATACACTTTTATCATTCAATAAAATGTTTGAAATATTAAAAGGTCCTCACTAAGAATTGGGTTTTTTAATGTGAAAGAATCCTTAGGGAACCAAGCGTACTTTGAGCGTTTCTCTCTACTTTTCTACCTATCTAGCCACCTGTGTCTTGGTGCTTTCGTGGTGGCCTCATTACCTTAGTATAGACAAAAATCAGCAACAAAGGGACGAATGGACGGAAGGACGGATGATTCATGGTTTACCGATAAAACCCTCCGAAGCTTCGCCCAACTCATCATCATTCACTCTATGGATATGCCCTGTTTTTTTTTAAATGAATGCCTGGTGGTGTACCCTTTCGTTGTAACTATTACATTTTAATTTCAGGCTCTCATGCAATATAATTTGCCTTCTTTGCTAATACTGCAGTCAGTCTTCTTGGCACGTGATCATATTTTTACGGCTGATATATTATTCTTGCTATTAACTTGCCAACCTTTTTTTTCAAAAGATCACAGCATATTTACGGAGCCAATGATGATGAGTGGGGCAAGGCTTCTGGAGATTTATTGGCAAATCATGAGTCGTCTATCCGTCCGTCCATTCGTCCATCTATCCGTCCGACCGTCCGTCTTTTTGTCTGTCTGTCTGTCTGTCTGTCTGTCTGTCTGTCTGTCTGTCTGTCTGTCTGTCTGTCTGTCTGTCTGTCCGTCCATCCGTCCGTCCGTCCGTCCGTCCGTCTGTCTGTCTGTCTGTCTGTCTGTCTGTCTGTCTGTCTGTCTGTCTGTCTGTCTGTCTGTCTGTCTGTCTGTCTGTCCGCACTTGCTGAGTGAGTCGTCGAACTAGGCAGTCACGTACCACGAGCTAGGAGGGAAGAGACCCACTGTTTTAGAAGCTTTGAGCCTGAGTCCAAATTTGGCGGAGCCTGAAGCTACGCTTTTAAGAGTTGAACGAGATAGAGATATCTTGTCTCTAGTGCGTACTGAGTTCAAAATGGCTTGTGTCAGAAAACCATTCGCATACGGAGGCATTCTGACAGAGTGGCATGCTTTAAACCATTGGAATTAGTGCGCGTGAATTTTTTTTGAGCTTGCTATGTAACCACTGCTTGGCGTTAAGAAAAAACTCTGTAGAGTGTGAGCCTTCTGTAGTGAGTGGCCCGCTCTAAGCCACAAGTGCATGATTATCACATATTCTGACACTCGATCGCAAAACGATTGTCTCACGCATTATAACTGCGATAATACATGTTGCATTGTGAAGCAGGTATACAGGACACGTGTGTTTGTAAAGCACAAGTTACTTTCACTGCATTTACAAGCAGAGGAAGTTATTATCACATTAATTCCAAGCCGATGCGTGACTCTGTAGTAGAACACCTGCTAGCGACTCAATAAATCCTCGCCAAGGCTCATACTTTTTAAACATTTAGTTTATTTGCGTTTTTCTCATTTTTTTTTGGTCACGCACGAGTTGATATTTTTTCGCTCACAACCAACAACGCCGCTGCTGACATCGACGCCGACACCGAAATTCGTGTGAAATGAGCTGGTTACTAATCTTCCGAATACCAGTTCAAGGCATCAATTCTGCCAGAACGAGACCCTTCCTCCGAATGAAGGAAACTGTAGGCTTTAAGGGCTTTTTTCAGAAGAAATATTAAGAACTAGCAGACGAAAATGCCCCCGAAAGTGTACGGGGTGTTATTAGAAGTAATATGACTGTAAAGGTGGAACATGACATGAACGTGGACAAAAACATGACTTGCCATCAACATAATCTGAACTTGCGATATCAAGGCATACTCAATGCCATCAGCCCTATTGAACTACGTCAGTATATCTTGGGCACGAGTATAATTTTCAAGTTTTTGTCTTCTCTTCACATCGTAAGAAAGTGGAACAAAGCTTTCTGTTTACAAAATTGAAAATTCGGTGAGATGAATTATAGTTTTGGGGAAGTTTAGAATACAAAACAAAATATTGACAAGAACAAGAGACATACATGGAAGCAGCTCCTATCCCCTCTCTACTTATCTTGTGACACTGTCAATTTGTGCTTTACTGTTTTAAATTCATTGCTGCTTTCCGCCTCATATAGATACTTCCGAACTATTTAGGTTGTTTATTTTCACTGTTTGTTTTCGCTCTTTTTCCCTCTACCAGTACTTAGACATGCCAAAGGTTCGGAGGTGACGAACATCCTGAAAGCCACTTTACGCTAATGGCTGATGATGGCATCGCGTATAGGACGAGAAGTCATCCATCCGATTCTGAGTGACTATGTGGCATGATGATATTCCACACACAAGCACAATATCACACACACAAGCAAACAGGTGGAAGGGGATGTACGCGCATATTCCATTTATACCTCGCATACAAGGAAACATATGTGCAAGGACTTGCTCAGCTGAAAACAGCGATGACGTCTGTAAGACTTGTTCTCATAGAGCCTTAGATGTAAGAACACTGCGAAATTTTGAAGAACTCATGAAACCTCTTCATGAGTGCTGCGACAAATACATCAGCATTCTCAGCTTCTAGGTACTGCAGGGAAGCTATTTCAGAGAGTTTCGGTGAAATTGTTCATTTCTCTAATGAAGTCAAAAAGTCAAAAGCGCCTATGATATTTTCTTTGTTAGTACCATTTGTGTGTGTGTATAAAAAACCTAAGCAGCACGCGCCACCAGATACAAAGGGAAGCAGTGCACTTGTGCAAACCACGTTGTTTGCTGTTTTCGGGAAAGGGATAAGGGAGCACCATTTGACTATAGGTGCTGATGGGTACCGAAATCTTTAAATTATAATCCTACGACATATTCGTTCCTGTGGTCATGGTCCCCAAAATATACAGATTTTGTTTCATGTTTTTCTGGTGTTATATTATTTGGTATGTTTTTCTCCCAATGAACCGATGTCGCTTTTGGCGCTTTTCTTAAGGATTTCTGCAAATTGCTATGAATTGCCTTCAAGTACATTGCTTACCGCCAAGCTCTTCGTAATATGAACACGTTATGAATCTTTCAGCGGATACAAAATTGAGTGTCGTGTTCGCTGACCTACTGGGAAAGCAGATAGGATTGGCCACCACTGTGTCCGCCACAGGTCCCAGCAAATGGACTCAGCTGTCAGTAGAAGGAACCAACCTTCCCAGTGCCTATATGGTAAGTATTCGGTTGGGGACTATTCAGTTAGGTAACTTTAGTTCGCTTGTAATACTGAGTGAGCCATTTCCTAAGTTCACATGATTATTGCAGAATTTTTAACTGCCGATATTCTTTTTTCTTCGGTGCCATTGTTCTCCCGTTCATGAGGAACGAACTATAGCATAAGTCATTTTTTACACACAAACAGTTAACAGACTTGGACAGAGGCCTCATGAGCCTGATTGATTGATTTGTGGGGTTTAACGTCCCAAAACCACCATATGATTATGAGAGACGCCGTAGTGGAGGGCTCCGGAAATTTTGACCACCTGAGGTTCTTTAACGTGCACCCAAATCTGAGCACACGGGCATACAACATTTCCGCCTCCATCGGAAATGCAGCCGCCGCAGCCGGGAATCGAACCCGCGACCTGCGGGTCAGCAGCCGAGTACCTTAGCCACTAGACCACCGCGGCGGGGCCCTCATGAGCCTGAGGCTTGTAAAGTGAGGCGGGAATAGCTGTAGTCGTTCATACTGAATGGCCTCTGTAATTGCATGCAGGCCTAAGGGCAACCACATCTCTTCGCGCTCACTTAACCTGTCTCTGTTCCCCACTTGATTTTTTGCACCTTCGTCTCCACCAACATGGAAAGAACTGTAAAATGAAGGCACTTCGTGCTGTCATCCCTCTTTCTACTTCCATATGCCTTACTGTATTATTGACTGAAGAACAGCTTATTGTGGGTACGTTTGCATTTTATTAATAAAATATACTGTAAATGACCCTAAACATCAATTTAGATGCCTGGTACTGGCATTATCCTATAGGTGTTCGTGTTCCTTGCTCTTTCCTTTGAGGAATTTTTTTTGTTTCGCACGCTGGAAAAATAGATTTCAGATGCTGCGTATAAAGACACTCTTAATTGTGCTCTGCTATTCCAAGGGTCGCAGTAACCTTAACTGACTACATGCTTTCAATGAAGCCAATAAATAAGTTCCAGTTGAGTACCCTGACACTGAACTGATCCTCATAGTAGGGCTTGTTATCATTTTACATCATATGTAAAATTTAACATTAAGTTCAACCAGAACAAATGTCTTTGTTTTCTAAAAGGCCTGTTATGAATGTTCAGAAATCAGGTTGCATATGCTCGATTGAAGAGGCTCGTAAGATAGGCAATAGTGTGATCGTGGTCTTGGCGCCTATGGCGCTTATTTTTTTTGTTGCCCCCAAAAGGGCGTCTATGAATAGAGCAACTGAGTATTCTGCACAATAACCAAAACAGATTTCCTAAATAAGGGACGTAATATCATTTTCACTAGAAAACCAACTTCATATTTTCCAGACATTTTGCGTTATAAATTGTGCTACATAATAATTTCCTTCAAATAGCGAACGGATTTCGAATATCAACAAGCTCAACCTAGAAATAGTGAGACAGGCAGCACCTGATGTTGATGCTCTAAAATGTTGTTCACATCTGTGAACCTGACGAATTTATTATTTTGTTTTCTTTCGGAGCAAATCGCTTAAGTGGAGGGTAACCCTTATTCCTAAGAAATAGATTTTCTTTCTTAGACGTTATTTATTAAGGTCATACGTCGCTTGAAAGAAAATGTTTTGTTGCCCTATATATTGCCGCATGAATTCGCGTGGTTTTCGTGTGGAAGAGGACGAAGAGGTTGGAATTGAGCCGCTTTTTAATGCCGCATGAATTCGCGTGGTTTTCGTGTGGAAGAGGACGAAGAGGTTGGGTTGGAGCCGTTTTTTTTGTCCTAGCTTGACGAGCAGTTCTGCGGAAGGTTTCCTTGAGTGAGACAAGATTGGTGACAAGATTGGTGGAGCTGCTGGGTACGACAACTGACGACGCACCCCATGCACAAGAGCCCACCCAGGAGCCGGAACACAAGCCCTGTGCCCGTGGACACGCCAGTTCACAGAACAAGCCGCCGCCAACGAGGCCTACCACCAGAGACACCGGCACAGCTTATCCATAGAGCGACTATGACTTCGCCTCAAGGCGTCATGGAAACTCCTACGTCGTCGGCACCAATTTATTGCACTGTCCAGAACCCGCTGATGCCTAGTCCCTTTCACGGAGAGCTGTTTGAGGATGTGGACGACTGGCTGAGCGAGTTCGAACACGTCGCAGCGATCAACTACTGGGACGAAGCCGCCAAACTCCGCAACGTCTACGCGTGTTTGAAAGACGGCGCCCGAACGTGGTTCATGAACAGAAGTGATGTCTTGACATCCTGGCGCGAGTTCCAGCATCGCCTCTTGGAGACCTACCGGAGCCCCGACCGCCGCGATCGTGCTGAACGTGCATTGCATTCACGCATCCAGATGCCTAATGAGACCGTCACCATGTACGTGGAGGACATGACGCAGCTTTTCAGGCGAGCGGATCCGGCAATGCCAGAAGAAAAAAAGCTACGCTATCTGATGCGAGGCGTGAAGGAGCAGCTTTTTGCTGGTCTAGTGCGGAGTCCTCCGAAGAGTGTAGCAGAATTCCTGACCGAAGCCACTACGATGGAGAGGGTACTTCATCAGCGGTCAGCCCTACTCGACCGGCAAGTGAATTCTGCATCACCTACTGAATTTTCCGCCAGCTTCGGGAGCAACAGCATTGAGTGGATTCGCGAAATCGTCCGCTCCGTCGTCCGCGAGGAAATCGCGAAACTACACGGGGCGAGACAGCCGGAGGTAAGCAGCATCACCAATATTATTCGGGACGAGGTCCAGCAGGTGCTTCACAGCCGTCACCCTCAACCAACGGTTACAAATCTAGAACCACCTCCTGCGTCCACTGATGTTGGGAACCGCACATATGCCGAAGCTCTGCGCACTTCCATGCCGGTCTCAAGCCCTGCAGTCCCAATCCAGACGATGCCGCCAGTTTCAATTCAATCTGCGCATGCTGGTTTGGACATCGACGGTCGCCGTGCCCCTCCGCGGAAGTCCGATATTTGGCGTACGTCGGATAGAAGACCCCTCTGCTTCCATTGCGGTGAAGCCGGTCACATCTACCGGGAATGTCCATACCGACAACTTGGACTGCGCGGTTTCTCTATTCATTCGCCTCGTCCCCTAGTTGGTCAGAGGCCAAGAGAAATTGAGGACTACCTCGCGCAGCAACGTCTGCCTTTCTCACGGCGTCAATCGCGGTCTCCATCTCCACGACGACCCGCAGCTATTGGACCACGTCTCAGTACGATGGCACGGGGACGTTCCCCAAGCCCTCGTCGGGAAAACTGAAGGCAGCGACCTTCGGGGGCGAGGTCGCTGGGACTAAAAGTGCGGAAGACCTCCTATCGACGCTTCCACAAAACGCTGCAGACATTGAATTGACGTCTGAGTGCAGTGCGAGAGAAATGCCGGATTGTGCGTCTGAACCCAGTGGCCGAGTCTCACTCGACATTCCCGTGCTGATAGACGGTCTTCAGGTCAGCGCATTGGTGGACACAGGTGCAGATTATTCTATTATGAGCGGAAAATTGGCAACCAGTCTTAAGAAAGTGATGACACCTTGGAATGGGACGCGTATTCGCACTGCTGGAGGCCACGTTATTACTCCATTGGGTCGCTGTACCGCAAGAGTGGAAATACGCGAGTCAACGTTTGTGGTAACCTGCCTCGTACTACGCGACTGTTCTCGTCAGCTCATCCTTGGAATGGACTTCCTTCGAGAGAATGGCGCGATCATAAATCTCCGCGAGCGAATGGTGACTTTCTCGACGCAACTTGCAACCGATCGAGGCGCTGATAGCTGTCGTAGACCTGCGCTGCGTGTTGCCGACGAAAGCGTGACGTTGCCTCCCCGAGCGACTGCTTTCGTAGAAGTCACCTGTGAAGACCTCCAAGACGGTGACGTGGTCGCCGAGAGCAACGTATCCCTTTTACTGCTTCAAGGTGTGTGTGCAGTGCGAAGCATTCTGCGTGTGCGTGACGGACGGTCGCAGATACTCGTCACAAATTTTAACTTCGAGCACCGACATCTTTTCCGCGGCACCACCGTGGCCTTCGGAGACCGTGTAGCGGATGTCACCGAGTGCTTCGCATCCGAGGAAATGGTTGATGGAGATAAGTTTCTGGACCACATCGACGTCAGTTCGAAGCTTTCGGACGAGAAGAAGGCCGCACTGCATACCCTGCTGAAGGAATTTAAATCTTGCTTCGCCTCTTCATCTAGAGTCGGTCAAACACCCCTCATAAAGCACCGAATTATTACCGACGATGATGTTCGCCCAATCCGCCAGCAACCTTACCGTGTTTCGGCTAAAGAACGCGAGACTATACAGACGCAGGTAAAGGAGATGCTTGACGACGGGGTGATACAACCGTCGAGCAGCCCGTGGTCCTCGCCAGTCGTTCTAGTAAAGAAGAAAGACGGAACGCTGCGATTCTGTGTTGACTACAGGAAACTCAATAGCGTCACCAAAAAAGACGTCTACCCGCTTCCACGGGTTGATGATTCTCTCGACAGGCTACGACACGCGAAGTATTTTTCATCGATAGATTTGAAGAGCGGCTATTGGCAGATAGAGGTCGATGAGCGAGACAGAGAGAAGACAGCGTTTGTAACTCCCGATGGGCTTTATGAATTCAGAGTTCTTCCTTTCGGCCTCTGTTCGGCTCCCGCAACATTCCAGCGAATGATGGATACCGTTCTCGCTGGCTTGAAGTGGCAAAGCTGCCTTGTATACCTTGATGATGTGGTCATCTTTGCCGAGAGTTTCGAAGAACATCTGAAGCGTCTAAGAATGGTTCTGGAAGCTATTCGTTCGGCCGAACTCACGCTAAAACCCCAGAAGTGCCATTTCGGCTACGATGAGCTGAAATTTCTGGGACATGTTGTGAGTGCGGATGGAGTGCGGCCTGACCCAAAAAAAACTGCAGCAGTCGCCACCTTTCCTGTGCCGTCAGACAAAAAAGCGGTGCGGCGTTTTCTCGGCTTGTGTGCTTATTATCGCCGATTCATTACCAACTTCTCGACGATAGCCGAACCGCTCACGCGACTCACCCGAGATGATGTACCGTTTGCCTGGACTACAGAGCAAGAAGCAGCTTTCGCAGAGTTACGGCAGCGAATGCAAGAGGCACCTGTTCTTGCGCATTTTGATGAGGACGCTGATACCGAAGTTCACACGGATGCAAGCAACGTCGGACTTGGCGCTGTCCTTGTACAACGGCACAACGGCGTAGAACATGTCATAGCTTACGCCAGTCGTACTCTCTCTCGAGCCGAGGCCAACTACTCCACTTCAGAGAAGGAATGCCTCGCAGTCGTGTGGGCAACGGCAAAGTTTCGACCTTACCTCTACGGCCGTTTCTTCAAGGTGGTGACCGATCACCATTCGCTGTGTTGGCTGGCCAATCTCCGTGATCCGTCTGGTCGTCTCGCTCGGTGGAGTTTGCGCTTGCAAGAGTTTGACATCATGATTGTGTATAGGTCTGGGCGCAAGCACGAAGATGCCGACGCACTTTCTCGAGCACCCGTGGGACATCCTGATATGGACTCGGAATATGCTGATGGTTTTCTCGGAGCCCTCAGTGATTCTGACTTTATGTCTAGACAGAGAGCCGATCAGGAATTGCGCCCTATTATTGATTCCTTAGAAGGCCGAAATTCTCACACTCCTCGGCGCATCGCTCGCGAATTGTCATCCTTTTGTCTAAGGAGGGGCATTCTTTACAAGAAAAATGCTCGAGGTAGCAACAAAGCCTTCCTCCTCGTTGTACCAGCCGACATGCGGGATGACATCCTCCTCGCGTGCCACGACGAGCCCACGTCGGGACACTTGGGCTACTCGCGGACTCTCGCCAGAGTGCGCCAGCAGTACTATTGGCCACGACTTTCGACCAGTGTACACCGCTACGTGCAAGGCTGCCGCGAGTGCCAGCGTCGCAAGACGCCACCCGTGAAACCTGCGGGCCTTCTCCACCCTATTACACCACCACGGACACCTTTCGACCTCGTGGGAATGGACCTTCTAGGACCCTTCCCTTTGTCGGCCACTGGTAACAAATGGATTATAGTGGCAACCGATTACTTGACCCGGTATGCTGAGACAAAGGCGTTACCCCGCGGCACGGCGTCTGAAGTGGCGAAGTTCTTCGTGCAGCACATCGTCCTCCGGCACGGCGCGCCGTCATGTGTGATTACGGATAGAGGAACATCATTTACGGCACAAATGCTAGAGGACATTTTCAGACTGAGCTGCACGAGTCACCGAAAAACAACGGCTTACCACCCACAAAGTAATGGACTGACGGAAAGGCTCAACAAGACCATAGCGGACATGCTGTCAATGTACGTGGACGTGCAGCACAAAACCTGGGACGATATCCTCCCATACGTCACGTTCGCATACAATACGGCAATGCAGGAAACAACCCGATTTTCACCTTTCCACCTTGTTTATGGACGCAACGTACAAACGATGCTTGACGCTATGCTGCCGTACGATAATAGCGATGCTCTTTCTCCAGAAGCCGAGCAATACACGCAGTACGCCGAAGAGGCTCGTCAACTGGCTCGCGTGAACATCGGTCACCAACAAGACGCAGATGCACGACGTTACAACCTTCGCCGTCGAAACGTCGCATACCACCCGGGTGAACGAGTGTGGGTGTGGACTCCTGTCCGACGACCAGGCTTGTCTGAAAAGCTTCTGAGCCGTTATTTCGGACCATACAAGGTTATCCGACGTGTGAGTGACCTTACATACGAAGTACTTCCGGACGGCACGGTGTCCGTCACGTCGACAACATCGGCCCGAAACTGTGCATGTCGTACGACTCAAGCCGTACTACACACAATAGTCTCTGTGCTTGCGAGTTACTTCGCAAACGTGACAGTAATCTCATGTGGTGTTTTTTTTTCTTCTTGACTCTTCCACTGGTGCTGTTGTGTTCGCGCATGGTCCAAGTGCTTGTGCGCCCTCTTTGTTTTCCCTGGCACTCACTTTGTGATTCTCTGCGTCAACGCGTGTTCTAATTATGGGTTTTTTTTTTTTCTTCTTCTTTTATTTAGAAGCATCGAGTCGATGCTTTTTAAAAGGGGGGACTAATGCCGCATGAATTCGCGTGGTTTTCGTGTGGAAGAGGACGAAGAGGTTGGAATTGAGCCGCTTTTTAATGCCGCATGAATTCGCGTGGTTTTCGTGTGGAAGAGGACGAAGAGGTTGGGTTGGAGCCGTTTTTTTTGTCCTAGCTTGACGAGCAGTTCTGCGGAAGGTTTCCTTGAGTGAGACAAGATTGGTGACAATATATATGCTTTGACTTGAAGAACTGGTCTTAATTTTGTGGTTTTTAGAGCTCTTTATCACACGTATCTACCTGATTTCAGCGGAATACCGGCATCTCCAAGGCAGAAGTTCAGCATTAGTCAATACATAAGAAGAAAGCAAATTTATATGGAGTTCAATATACTTTGAGCAATTAAAACTTTTCTCGTGCATTTTTCTTTATGCTAAGAGAAGAGTGGTACCCTGGAAACCTTTGGAAGTTAGTACTACGTCACACTTGTCCTAATTAGTCGCCAGCACAGCGTCGCACCTGTAGTTATAGGAGAACAAAAATTCTATTCAGAGAAGGCTATTATTTTACCACATCGTTTTTTCCGCAGCCACAGTTGCGATCAACTACCCGAATTCACACGAAGTGAAATATACCTTTCTGTTTCACAGGCTCAAATCACTGGCGTTACGGGGTTCTTCTCCAGTGACCTTGCTATAGACGACATTGAAGTGAACGAAGGAAAGTGTCACAACATCCCGAATGTTACTGCAAAACCGGAACCAAGTAAGAAAGGAGCAATATTTAGCATCAATAAACAAAATTTTTTCTAATTTATTAACCAGCTGCAACATGAATGCATGAAACTATCGCTATATTATCCGTGCTTTTCGAAACTTTACAATGATGTATCACCAACGTAACTACTTTGAGTTACATTATACCTTTGTCGTTAAACATTACTTATACCTTTTGATCTTTGTTGTTAACAGGCCCATGGTGTGAATCTAGTTTTACTCAGACTGCGCACATAATCCCCTAATGTGCGCCTAGGGTTCACTCAACCATAAATAGAAGCTGCGGTATGGTGTGCGTTTTTGTCAGCTGCAAATTATTTCCTTTGAGCTTGCACCGTTCTTTTCAAGTATGCTTTTTATATTACCTTTATGTGTAGTTTCCTAAAAGATGTCATTGATGTTGCGCAGTCGTCGACGCCCGTAAATGGCGATAACCTGGACACATGAGTAAACATGTCGTTACCGATGAACTAAAAATATATCAGGCACATTAGGCCGAAAGAGACTTCTCAACCCCTTTGCATAATTTTGAAACTAAGCCGTTTTATCATGCTAATAAACGAGGGAGAAAAAAGGGACAGGTATACGCTTTTAGCAGCTCTAACTTTTATTAAAAAGCTATTCTTTGAGGGTCTATTACACTCTGCAGTTAAGTTACTGCACCTCTATATCACTTATTAAATTATTTCAGAAACCAATCCGCCAACTGCTTCGACACCACTGCCAAGCAAAGCAACAACAGTGCCACACGAAACTACTACCACAGGTAGCTCTCGTTTTGATAATTTTTTAGCGTTGTTTGTGGTATCAGTCTTCTGGTCATCTTGCGTCAATAAACATAATGTTATGCGCCTTTTTTTCGGTACGCCCCTATTTGTCTTATATAGCCATCTTTGCCTGTAAAAAAAAATTCTTCGGGAGAGTCGTGCCTCCAATTACAATCAGGTATGGAATAATTCTAAAATAAAGCTAAGGCGTATCTCTAAATATAATTTTAGATTTGGCAAATCAGAATTTATTAAAAACTGAGATAATTTATTTCTTTAGAGTGCACAATGAAAGGCTTAGCTTCATATCTCTATTACTTCTATTATGTAATAAAACTCTTTGTTGGGGTAGTACGTCACTTTTCATATTGTAAGTAGCACAACTCTGTAATCCTTCAAAACACTTCCACGTTCACGCATGCTTCAAGCAACGTGTTCTAGTATATGTAGGCTGATGTCGGCTAGCCGAAATCAGGCGGTACACCATGCGGTGAATTGAGCAGGTTGTAAAAAGCGGCATAAGCCTAGAAACTGCGAAAGCAAACTTGTTCATAGGCAACAATAAGGTTTATGGATTAAGTAAGAAGGACAGCAGTGTCATAACCAATATGAATAGGATAGTCGAGGTCGCGGAGGAGCTCCACAGCGAGCTGCACAGAAGCCAAAGCAATCAGGGTGATATTGTGAGAAACAATATTATTCTAGATTAATTCGACATCATATGAGTAACGTCAGGAAAAGTATAAGTAAAGACTTAGAAGGAATGCAAAGAGGCGAAACCGGTGGTGAGGATAAGGTAACAATAGGTCGCCTGAAAGACTGCACAGAATTTGTGTTAGAAAAACTGGCCACTTTCTATGCGAAGTGTCTCGTCACGGGAAGGGTACAAAAGTCTTCGAAGAACGCCAGCATCACCTTAATTCATAAGAAAGGCGACGTCACGTGTTTGAAAGATTACAGGCAGATCAGCTTCTGTCCATTCTCTACAAACTATTTACAAAAATATTAGCTGATAGAATGAAGGGAACATTGGAGTTCAATCAACCAAACGACCAAGCTGGATTTCGTACAGGCTACTCCACAATAGACCATTTACATACTATTAATCAGGTAATAGCCCCGCCATGGTTTTCTATTGGCAAATGTTCTCCGCTGCTGAGCTGCAGGTGGTGGAATCGAATCCCGGCTGCGGCAGCTGCATTTTTTGATGGAGGCAAAAATGCTGTAGGCCCATGTGCTCAGATTTGAGTGGACGTTAAAGAACTCTAGGTGGTCAAAGTTTTCGGAGTCTTTTATAATGATATTGTGGTTTTGAGACATTTAACTCCGCATATAAAACAATCAAATGAATCATTAAATCAGTTAATAGAGAAATGCACGGAATATAACCAACCTATATACATAGCCTTCATTAGTTAGGAGAAGGCATTTGAGTCAGTTGAGACATCAGCAGTTATACCAGCACTACGGAGTCAGGGCATCGAAGAACCCCTCATAAACAATCTGGAAGAAATATACACTGGATCTAAAGTCACCATATTTCTCCTTAAAAAACATAATAGCAATAGAGATGGGTATCAAGCAAGCAAACAAGATCTCTGTATTGCTATACAGAGATCTTTTTAGGGATAAAACCTAATGGAGAGTTTCTTAGTAACCAGCAATTCACTGATGACATTGCCTTGGTGAGTAACTTAGGGAACAAACTACAGATCATGAATACTGTGCTGGACACGCAAAGCCATGAAAGCATGTCTGGAAAGTCGTAATCACAAAACCAAAATAATGTGCAACAGTCTCTGCAGAAAGCAGCACTTTTCGATATGTGTAGAGACACTGGAAGTTTCGAAGGACAGGTAGTAACCACGGACCTGAACCATGAGAGTGAAATAACTATAATAAGAGGAATGAAATGAATCACATTCAGCAAGCATTCTCAAATCATAAATTATAATCTGCCATTAACCCTAAAGAGGAATGTATATAACAGCTGCACCTTGCCAGTAATTACCTACGGAGCAGAAATCGGGAGGCTTACAAAGAGCGTTGAGCCTGAATTGAGGACGACGCAGCGAGGGATGGAAAGGAAAATGATAAGTGTAACATTAAAACACAAAATTAGAGCAGAGTGGGTCAGTGAAAAAACTGGGGTTAAGGTTGTCGTAGTTGAAATCAAGAATTATATTTAGACATTGGCCGGGCACGCAGCGCCTATAAACAGGATAATCGCTGGTTGTTATGTGTAACTGACCGAATTATCAGTGAAGGCAGACACATTAAAGGGAGACAGAAAGTTAGGTGGGCCAATGGGATTAAAAAGTTCGCGGGTGTAACGTGGCAACGAAAAGCACAAGACTGCGTTGATAGGCGGATCATGGGAGAGGCCTTTGCAATGCATTGGGCGTAGTCAGGCTGCTGCTGAAGATGATATGCATTCTACTATCTGAAGTCTTGTGTAATTTTTATGTTCTTGCAAATCTATTCCTGGCGTTTTTATTAAGTATTTCACCCTCTGTATACTATGCTTTCGTCATATTTATTGCGTTATCTGTATTCCAAAATACTTTTTTAAGTTTTACGTTCAGCCTTTCTTTGCGACTGCTGAGCTAAAGGTATATGCTGTAAGTTGAATTCACAAGACAGCAGATATCATTAATCAAATGGTGCTTTACCACATAAGCACTATATAGTGAAAACAATGTAATAGCATTATTGTAATGACCAACAAGAAATAATAGAAGGAATGGGCTAAACATATAAGCAGCACAAAGTTTTACTAAGAACTATATCGGGAAAGTTCATCTCACGATGCTTTCAGGTTACTGTGTTTTTTATTTGAATGAATCATTCATTCCAGAAATGAATGCACCAACAACTGCTTCGACGTCACTGCCAAGCGAATCTACAACGCTGCAACATGACACTACAACCACAGGTAGCCGGCGTTTATTAGCTTTATTTACAGCGAGTCCTAATTGCCCTCTTTATTTAAAATATATAAATTTACCAGTCAGTTCTTCCGTTGAGGTCGAATTTTTCACATGTCTTTTTTTCTGGGGGGGGGGGGGGCGGGGCGGGGGAATATTTGCGCCTCCCACGACTACTCGAAGAGGACATAATATTGTTCAAAAAAGAGATGATGCGTAAATTTAACAATATTTGTGTATGTGACAACTTAAAGTTTTCAGTGGAGATTACCAGGCAGTATGTTTTTACCTAATATAGAAAATAAATTTTTTTGTCGTTTTTTTATTACTTTTAATATACTTTCTATGTCCCCTCGGTCTCATAGTTCTTTCTCAATGTATTGGCACATTTAGCAAGAACCATGATCGAAGGCCACTTACTGCTGAATTGATGGACGGATTCTCAGCCGCAATACCACACGCTTGCAATTTCGCATGTATCAACTGAACACTTTTCCAGATTCAATACGTCAGTAGTGGTAACACGGTTTTTCATCTGAAACCATTACGTATTAATTAGCGCTTAGTGTATCAGAGACTATTCTTTCATTGCTCCACTGCAAATTTGTGGGGTGGTAGCTATTCGTAATATGCAAAGGTAATGGTGGCTTGCGGATTTTGATTTTTATTCGGTTATAGAAGAAAATACATGCGCCACTTAGGTAATAAAAAATCACCCCTCTCTTCCCGAAGGGACTCGTGAAGAAATGGTAATGCGTTTTAGTGACGAGAGTACATGGCGCAGTTATTTTATTGGCGTAAATAATCACGAGACAAATATTTCTACCGTAATATTTTTTTACGCATTCATCAGCCAGTGAACGGTCGGCACGCGCTTCACTAAACTTATATTATTACGGGGAGAAAAGGCATCGCAGAGTACATTTACACAGTATGTATAAACGCCTAATGCCAGACATACCAGGCAGAGTGAAGTCCCCACGGATGTCGGCATGTGTCATCTTCCTCTTTACATCCGACAGCGCTTCGTAGCATCACCAGCAGTGGCGAAGGCACCGACCCCGTGCTTGACTGGTTGGAGTGAAAGGACTTTAGTCGCGTTACGTGAACGATATCAGATGATCGCGCTGTGGCGGTCTCCATAGGTTTGGCTTCACACGTGACGTCGGTGACTTTGCGCAAGACTTGGTATGGACCAGAGCATGGAGAATTGAACTTTTCGCAAAGACCAACTTGCGTGATGGTGTCCAAAGAAGGACCATGTCACCAGGATTGAAATGGACATCCCAGTCGCGAATTTTGTAGATTCGGCGTTGCTTTTCTTGCGAAGTATTAAGCCAAAAGCAGGCAACTTCGCGTGCCTCCTCTAGTTCTAGCGATGGTGTCATGGCCGTAATCTGATGTCTTATTAAGAATGAGTGGAAGGAGCGTGTCGAAAGGCAGCGTGGGTTCTCGTCCTTACAAGATAAAAACATGAGAAAAACTTGTAGTCATGCCGAAACGTATTATACCCAATTATTACGAACGCCAAAGCTTCGTTCCAGTCATGATGATTTGGCAAAACATACATGGCGAGCATGTCTGCAAGCGTTCTGTTGAAGTGCTACGTTAGGCCTTTCGTCTGCGGATTATATGCAATGGGGACTCGAATTTTGCAGGGAAATAGTGCAAGAAGTCTTAAACCACCATATACAGAGAGTATTGACCCCGGTCTGTGATGAGCTATCAAGGAGTGCCATGACGAATTATGACGTCCTCGAGAAGAAAGTCGGCGATGTCGGTTGCACAACTGGTAAGGATAGCTCGAGTCATCGCATACCGAGTCGTGTAGTCAGTGGCAGCAGCTACGCACTTGTTTTTTTTTGATGAACAGAGCAAATAGGCCGAAGAGGTCACGACCAACTGTGTAAAATGGCTGACATGGTATCTTTATGGGTTCAAGGCGTCACGCTGGAAGGGTGGCCGGTGTTTTGCATCACTGACACAATTTGCATGAAGTTACGTAACGTTGAACAGAGTGGTAAATACTGGGTCAAAAGAAGTGGCGTCAACCATGGTCGTAAGTCCTTGAGACGCCCAGGTGACCAGCAGCAGGAATGTCATGCGAATATGCGAGAAGAGTTTGACTCATATGTGTTGGTATGACCAGCAGCAAGTCAAGACATCAGGATGCATGTTATAACGATATGGAACACCATCATGGAGCACAAACATACGGAGTGATGGAGGTGTAGTGGGGTCACTCAGTTGGTTGATGACCTTTCTTAAGTGAGGATCACGTCGCTGCTCATCTCCGAGGTTTGCCAATGCTGAAAGCGCCAACACGCATGGGGTTCATATCCCGGCTGCGGCGGCTGCATTTCCGATGGAGGCGGAAATGTTGTAGGCCCGTGTGCTCAGATTTGGGTGCACGTTAAAGAACCCCAGGTGGTCTAAATTTCCGGAGCCCTCCACTACGGCGTCTCTCATAATCATATGGTGGTTTTGGGACGTTAAACCCCACAAATCCAATCCAACACGCACGTGGACTCGCCACCCTCAGGAAGGTGTAGTGGATCTACTGGGTGATGAGACAAGCAATGAGTGTCCTTGTGTTGGTGGCCCAATTTAAAGGCGACTGTGAATTAGTACTCTTGTAGCCACAATGTCCACCATTCCTGCCGTCTGGTAGGGTCTTTCAACGATGACAGCCAGCATAAGGCATGGTGGTCAGTGATAACGGCGAATGACAGTCCATACAAATATGGGCGAAAATGCCCACGGACCAAACGAGCGCGAGACATTCGCATTCGGTGATTGAATAATTGCCCTCCGGAGGTGATAGAAAACAGCTAGCGTATGCAATGACGTGGTCACTTCCATGCTGATGCTGTAACAATGCAGCGCTAATGCCATGACCACTGGCCTCGGGTCGCGCTGCTGTCGGAGCGGATATACCAAAGTGGCCAAGAATCGGCGGTGAAATGAGGTGCATGGTCAGTATAGCAAATACAGTGGCTTGTTTACAACCCCTGACAACAACCACATCCTTGTACAGTAGGTCTGTTAGAGGACATGCAATGTCAGCGAACTTGCGCACTAATCTTCGAAAGTTCAAGTAGAGGCCTACAAAGCTCCTAACGTCATTCGCACCGCTCGGCACAGGAAAATCCTTCACTGTGCGCACTTTGTCGGGATCGGGAAGAACCCCTGAAGAATCGACAAGATATTTAAGGACAGTAAGCTGCTGACGATCGAAGTGACACTTCGACGAGTTGAGGTGAAGGTCCGCCTTTCGGAAAACATGAGGAATTGTTGAGAGGCACTTGAAGGGTGTCGCCAAAGTCGGTAAAAAGACAATGACGTCATCAAGGTACCATAAGCATATTGACCTCTTAAAACCATGCAGTAGAGCGCCGATCATTCGTTCAAATGTAGCTGGGCATTGCATAACCCGAATGACATTACTTTAAACTGATAAATGCCATCAGATATGATAAATTTGGTCTTCTCACAGTCCATATCATCCACTGCCGTCTAACAGTACCCTGAACGAAGGTCTATCGAAGAGAAATACTTCGCACTACTGAGACAATTATGCACGTCATCTATACGTAGTAGGGGGTACATGTATTTTTGTTACCTTGTAGACATTTCGGTAATTGACACAAAAGCGCCAGAGGTTGTCCTTATTTTTGACGAGCATGACAGGGGAAACCGAAGGGCTTGAAGAAGAGTCAATGATGTCCCGGCCAAGCATTTTGTCGACTTCTTCTTGTATGATTTGACGCTCAGTAGAAGAAACACAAAAGGGTGGCCAGTGTATCGGGTTAGCATCACCGGTGTTGATCCTATGCTTCACAATGGTTGTCTGGCAGAGTGCTCGGTCATTAAGGTCAAACATGTCGGGGCACGAAGCCAGGAGGGCACGAAGAGCCTGCACATGATCAGCCGGGAGGTTGACGCCATCATCCGGATAAGAGGAGACAAACCACCTTCTTTTGTTTACCGCGGGCAATGCTATTGCATTGTCCAAAAATGGGATGAATAAATAAAAATAAACTTTTGTCATGCTTTCGAAAGTAGTTTCACCCATATCATGAATCGTGGGGGATGGCTCATTCCCTGTTAAGGCGGCAATATGATAGTCGCATGCCAGGGCAAGGGTTGCAAGGGTTAGGATGGTCAGGCAAGGGTCAGGCAAGGGTCAGGATGCTTCCTTGGATCATTGGGCATAGCTTGTGAGCATAGTTCAAAATTGACGAGGAAGACATGTGGTATTGTCCTTTACACTGATCACCATGTGCAGGAACATCATGTTTTTCGCGCAGAGGATGGCAGGGTTGGGTGACACGAGGTAATCACCATCAGGCACGGGTGAATCAGGAGAAACCGCAATATACATAAAGGCTAGAGATGGGCGCGAACGTAATCGGCGGAACGTAGCGTGCTCAGTTCAGGATCACTAGGCTGAACGCCGAATGGTAGGGCGAGTTGGAAAACACCCGAAGCACAGTCAATGAGAGTTGAATGGGAGGATAGAAAATTAAAGCCTAAGATGAGTTCATGCGGGCATTGCTCCAATAGATCAAACAAAACAGGAGTATGGCGCCCGGCAACAGTGACCCGAGCAGTACACATCCCACCGACAACTGGAGTCGCACCATCGGAAACGCGCAGTTCAGCAGTCGGAGCTGCAGTGAGAACCTTGCGTATAGTCGTGCATGGAGGTTCGAGTTCGTAACTGACACGTGAGTGCCGGGGTCGACTAGTGCTATGACAGGGGCACCGTCGACATCTTCTTCGATAACGTTGTTGTGTCCAAGTAGCGTAAGCAGAGGAATTTCGGGTCGGGTCGTCACGGTAGGCTCAAATTTATAAGAGCTGGATGCAATAGTTTTCCGAGGAGTTGTGGGAGGAGGAAGAAGAAGGAGAATGAAGACGCTGAGAGTGAGACAGGCGACTCCCCGACAAAGGAGAGTGGTGCAGTCGTCAAGGCGTTGATGGTGTAGCAGCAGCGCATTCGTGGGTGGTCAGTCGGGAACTAATGGGAGAAAGCCGACTGTTGGAATAGTTGGACCAGGGCTGCGAGTTCTAGGAACTATGCAGTGGCGGGAAACATGAGCGACGCTTCCACAAGAGAACCAAAACGGCCTGTCGTCGAGGGTTCGCTATTTGGCCGTGTTTTTGTTCTGAGGACGGGCTACGAGTTTCGGGTCAGATCAGGAGGACAAGGTGCAGACTAGCCTGGTCTATTCATGGGGCAGAGCACCTAGAAAGCTGTGTTAGCGAGCTCCGAGCGTACAATAATCAATATTTAAGGAATCGAATGGGAATTGTCATGGCCACGACGTTGCATGGGGACGGAAGCTGCAGCTTCAGTTTCACGACGGACGAGGCGTACAAAGTTCTCGCCTGCAGCAGGAACAGGTAGCGGATGGATGACCTTGCAAGTAGACGGCGCCGCTTTGTTGGGAAGGCGTGAAAATTTAGGAGCAATGGAACGACGTTTCTGTTGTTCATAGCACTAACATGTGCTAATAACGTCGTCGATTGTCGACGAGTTCCTGAATACGAGGAGAGTAAAAGCTTCATCTGCGATTTCTTTGAGGATGTGTGCGACCTTCTCAGGTTCTGGCATTTTGTCGTCAACTTAGTGGCAGAGTGAGAGCACATCTTGAATATATGTCTAGTGTGACTTGGTGCAGGCTTGGGGTCGGGACGCGACTTCCTTCTGTGCAGTGCAACGTCGCCCAAGGGGCTTGCAGTATAGATCAATGAGTTTGTGCTTGCATATGTACCAGCTCATTATCTCTTGCTCGTGGTTGTGAAACCAAATTTTGGCCGTTCCCTCAAGGTAAAGGAGGGCGTTGACCAGCTTCAGCGTCGGTTCCCAGTGGTACAGTGCGCTCACCCGTTCATAGAGCGTATGCGAATCATGGACATCTTTGTTGTCAGTGCCGGAAAAGGTGCCTCATCACGTAGTTGTGTCAGGACGATGGTGCGGTTAGCGACTCTTTGTTGCAGCGTGGCACGCCTGGCTGGTCGAGGCACGGTTGGGAACGTTCCTGATGCATCCTCGTATTCTTCTTGAGCAGACATAGCAGAGGCAGCCAAGGAGCGTCCACTACGGGGAATCATTGTGACGGTGAAAGCTGGGACAACTCACACTCTCCACCAAAATGTTACGGGGAAAAAAGGCGTCTCAGAGTACGGAGCTTTTTTTACGGATTCGGAGGAGAATTTCCTACGTTCTGGGCAGTAATCACAGGCTGCCGACCTCACGGCCTCGTCGACGTCACAACCTCGGCCGTGCAGTTTTGGGGTGTGACGCGCACTAACAATTGCCCAGAAAGGACTACGACGGCACCCAGGGAGCCTTGAGTGAAAAGGTCCTATTTACAAGGTATGTATAAACATCTCACGCCATACATACGAGACAAAGCCAAGTCTACGTGGATACCAGCGCGTGTCGTCACCCTCTACATCTCCGACTGAGCTTCGTGGCAATATATACGTACAACTGGATGGACAGCAGTTGGGCGCAGGGAGCAGAGAGAGCAAACGGCAAGGAAAAAAACTGGCCCCGTATCTGCATGTAATCTGTGAATTTCGTCGAAAGACGATAGTCTTGCATGTGGAGAGAGTGAACAAAACATTTATTTGATGTTCTGCGCAAGAAAATCGGTGAATGGTATTCCTGTGGCGCTGCGTTGGAGTGCCCCGAGCGTGCAGTGGAGGCGAACGAGCGCATCAAGTCACGTCACACGTGAGACATGAGCGCCATCTGGCACTTTCTTTTGGAAAACAAAGCGCGTGGCCATACGCGCCTGTCTCTGGGGACAAGGTGTAGAACGCGAGGAGACGGGTAGGTGCCACCACCATTTCGTCTTAGCAAAGCATTTGAAACACTCCCTGTTCCATGAAAGCGTTGCATTGTAAAGGCAGCGTGATAAGCACTACAGCCCCTAAAATTACTTATGTATTCGTTTTCTAGTAAGAGATGTATATGGAGAATATATGCGTGTTTTTATGGTGCTCCAGACGTGCGCAATAATTGCTTTGTAATTGACCATTGCACAAGCATGAATGCTCAACCTTGAGCAACAGTGGTGGTCGCTGTGGATGGGGTCAGCCGTTTCAAGTACCCGATGCCGGTAAGAGTGGACAAACAGACAAATGTACAGACAGACAGACAGACAGACCAAAATTTTTGCGTCGAAAATCCCCAAGACTATCGTCTTTAATAGTGGCCAAGCACAACACCTACCCTTTCCTACACTCTCTCCGCACACGTTGGAGCTCCGCGGTGCGTTCACACTCACCCACCAGATGGGGCTCCTCCTTTTCATTAACTCTCCGCTACACCACCCGTACCAGCTGCTCCGGTTCCTACGGGCGAGGATAAGCGCGTGCGCCCGCAGTTACTGCTGTGGGAGAGGAAGTGAGAGCGGAGAGAGAACACCTACTGGCGCGCGGACACTGACAGACGCCTGGCATGCCCCGACTAAGAAATGCATTCGTATTAAAAACATCAGTTGTATTGCTCTAGAGCACAGCACTTCTGTAAGTAACTTACCCTTGCGTTGTTTTTACTGATTGAAAGCAATATACACTGAATGTTGAGTTCCAAAGACATTCGGTATCCGAAGCCAGAAGAAACTATATTAACGCATTGCATTATCGTAATAAAGAACTCACTGAGTTATTAAGCTAATCAACGAGAGAGAAAAGACTGGACGAGGCAAGTCCTTTAGCTTCAGCAACTTGTATAATGAATTATCTGGTGAAAGCCTAACATACTCTACATTTCGATTACTGTGCTTCCTATATCAATTATTAAATCGTTCCACAAAATGATTCCCCGACAACCACTTCGACGTTCCGGCCAAGTGAACGGACGACGCTGAAACATGACATGACTACAACAGGTAGCCGGCGTTGTATTACACCTGTGTTAAGCGTTTAGTTGTGTCTAATGTATAAGATTGTATCGTATTCTATTTATCTGTTTGAAATATTTATACGCAAGCGGTTATGTGAAAAATGCGGTCCTTCAACGATTACATCACTTCAGTTGTCAGTAAGCCTCACCATGATCCTTTTTTTATGAACCACCATCTATTGTAGTTTGTAAAATGCCCCAGATATAACTATCTCACGTTGGAATATTAAAAGTACTTTGCAAAATAGCGTCATACTTTGCTACTGACGTCATTGGGATTCTATGTGCTGTGTTAAAACCTTATGCCCCTTTTCTTACAATGTTTCTTGTTTTATTATTACAACACTCTTCAACATCAAA
This sequence comes from Rhipicephalus annulatus, assembly GCA_013436015.1. Lineage (NCBI taxonomy): Eukaryota > Metazoa > Arthropoda > Arachnida > Ixodida > Ixodidae > Rhipicephalus > Rhipicephalus annulatus. Next base: position 167,038 of record WOVY01010175.1, on the reverse strand, counting down.
AGAGCTATCTTAAGAGTTGAAACTTATTAACGTACTTTAGGTTCATAAGATAACCTTCAGAGTTTGAATCGCATTTGAAAACCCATTTTGGTAATTAGCGAATGCTGCAAGACTGTAGAGTGCACACAGTGTTATCAACGCTTGTCATAACTTGGCCGATAATATTTTTCACTCCCTAAATCGGCTTGGCTTCAGGGCTGAGTGTAACTCAACATACTTGATTCTCCTAAGATGATTGTAACTCAAGCTATTTAATTCTCCTAAGATAAGTTTTCTTGATCCAACTCCGGCACTCAGATAGACTGCATGATGTCGAATTTTCGGAGAGGTTTTGGTACAGTAACAGAAATCTCTACTTCTTTTAAACTTATCGTACCTTAGCCATCCTCGGTGCATTCTTAATTGGCCCAGTGGATAGCTAAATATAGTGATTTACTTCCTTCTAGCTTAAAAAATGCTCGGGGCCTGGAAATTGTGCAGAAAGTACAACAGCTTAAATTTCACACGTACATTTATGGGGGAGTTGTGTACCATATAAACACGGCTTTTCATTCGACCTTGTTGAGTTTCATCGCAACTATTTATTTGCTTGCGAACACAGGTACCACGGTAAGACGACTGATTAGGAATACCTCGACGCTTCTGTTTCAGAACAATCAGTAATTACAAGTGAGGCAGTCACTGTTACGCCAGTGTCTACTAAAAGCGAAGTGCCCTCTACGCCAGAGGCCCTCATGGAATGCAATCGTGGAGAGTTCTACTGCCGCGACGATCTTACGTGCATTCCGGGTGTCCTGGTCTGCGACGGTATCCCTGACTGCCCTAACGGATTGGACGAAAAATGTGGTACGTAGATGTTAACAGAGACTTTATTTGTCTAGCGGTACATCTACTATAGTGTGGAATAGTACGTATCACCCTATGCTACTTTGGAAATCGAAAAAAAGGAAACTTCGAGGATCTTCTATGTATTCATTCATAACTACTAGAAAACCAAAGCTACTCCATTCTTCTTCTCAGCCACTGTGTTGATCCTGTTTCTCGACCCACCTCAAGCTTTCTGCACATAACGTAGTCCTACGCTGCCTTCAAGTTCGGAGGTACGCCACATTGTTTTGAAATGCCTCTGAGACCGGCCCGTGGTTGAACAAGTTACGATGTGATGTGATGACGTATTCACGTGACGTTACGCCAGATTCTGTCGCGGTAACGTCGTAGTGACGTCAAGATGACGAAAGAAAACTAGCGATCTGCGACGTCATGATGACATCATAGACGATTTTATCCCGTTATCAGTTTTTTTCACTGCGTCACAAGGCGTAAATTTGGCAGAACTGGTTCCTACTTGAAGAGAAAGAGACGAGTGCTTCCAAACGGGGACATGTCTTGTGTGCCTCTTGTCTATGTCCCCGTTTCGCATCGCACGTCTGTTTCGCGTAATGTAATTCGTCCTTCATGCTTCGCCGTTCATTAAAGAAGTTGTATTTGAAAAGACTGTCTATCGCTTGGAAAAATTTTTGTGACTGTGGTGCAAAGAAGAAGATTGTTCAATGCATCGGTGAGAAGGAGTAATGCTTTCTTGCCACAAAAAAGGGAAATTTTTTAAAACTTGATGTTGAAAGTCGACAAAAGATGAGTGATAACGTCAACCAGCAGCGATGTGGTCTATACATTGTTATAGTTACTGCTAAAACGAGAAATCATCACAGGTGAATGATTTTTCTAAACATACATTCAGAATTTCAAATGCTTTCTCGCGCACTTGACGCAGCTTTAGGTTGCGCCGAAGAATAATTCTTGCTTTTTTTTTGTTTCTCATGCGTTCAAAGTGAGGCGAGGGGGTACTACCCCTGTGGTGTGTTCGCTTGCCTGTATACCTGCATGCAAACGGCAAGTGTGTACATGCCTTATACGACCACTATGGTACTTGTTTGACAATTAAACGAAACCAGATGAAGCCTGTGAAAAGCGCACGTGGTTTAAGTTTGCACTTTTACGAGCCATACGATTGTCATTGCCTCCTCTAACCAGTGTTGTCGGCATTCATCACACCGACGAAAGAAGTCCGAACGCAGACTGATAAATTCTGTTTTAAAAATTTTTACGCATTTTCCAGGGCAACTGCTGTTAGGTTAGACACTTCAGATAGAACGTTTTTTATTGCGACACCAAACAGAATGTCAGTGTAAGAAAAGCTATGGAGACAAGCAGTGAAAAAATCAGTGAATGCCGGTCCCTTAAAGCAGTTGGGTTTTTTCAGGGCAGCTGTTCTGACCAGCTGTTAGTATATGCAGAGCGCACGCAACACTGTCATCCTGATCCTCCCGCACACATGCTCTCTTCATCCTCTTCTTAATATGCTGTGTTTTCTCCAGAACACATGCACCGATTTATATGGCGTGCGATGCAGTACCTTTGACGGGCGACAAAACATGTACATGGAGATCAAGAAAGAAATAGAGGGAAAGAAAAAGACGAAAATACGCAGTGCAAAATATATAGAAATAACCAGGCACAAAAAATAAGTAGCAAAAAAAGGGAGCAAGGCAGGAAGAGAAATATATAAAATAGGAGAAAAAACAAAAAGAGGTAAAAAATAGAGGGAAAGAAAGATACAAAGTGCAGAATGAAAACAAACAAGACAGATGCATAGGGACAGAAATAGAATTAAGGAGCGATACAAACAGATGGAAAAGCCGAATAGAAAGAGAAGAATAGAAGTTAACACAAAGAACCAATAGAAAAGAGAGATCGACAGAAAAAAGAGAAATAAAGGGAGAAAGAAACAGAAAACGGGGACATAGAAAAAAAGCCACGTAAAAACATACTTTCTTTAGGCTTGGCACTCACCGATAGTGCGAAGCTGTCTTAATTTTACTTTATTTGAGAAAGTCTGAGGGCTTTTAAATTTGATTGATTGATATCTGCGTTTGACGTCCCGAAACCGCCATATGATTATGAAAGACACTGCAATGAAGGAGTCCGGATATCTCGACCACATGGTGTTCTTTAACGTGCACCCAAGTCTGAGCACGCGGGCCGCAACCCGGATTCCATCTCACGACGTAGCCGCGGGATTCGGCAGCAGCCGAGTACTTCAGCCACTAGACTATACCGCGGCGGGGTGGGCTTTCAAACTTAGACGTGGTATTTTGAAATTACTAAACGTTGCACGAGATTGAGCATATTGACCGCTGATAGCAATACGAATTCTAAGTAAACTTCTAGGTAATGCTGAAAATGACCGTGTTGGGCGCGTTGGAAACGCGGCCTCTCTGTTATTTCTGACCGGAAAACCCGTGAAAAGGAAGTGGAAAAATGACAAATTGAGGCAGAAGCAAATACATCCACTCGAACCACCACATCTCCTAATTCCAACAATCTCTTTGGTCATCTGTCTCTTTCGGACAGGAGGAGGACAATACACGCGAGACAAAAACTACTGCTTGAAAATTCTTTTTCACATCTATGAGAAATAAAAAAACATTGCACCAAACTCTTATTTTGAGGGTAAAAAATTAATTTATCAAATGAGGACACCAGTTGCGAAAATCGCAGCACCCCCTAAAACTGCAACTTAGAGCTTTGACCACTCTAAATAGCAACGCGAGAACCATAAATACTTAGTTAAAACCGAAAACGGACAACGCTCCGCAGCTTAGGAGATCAGAGACGCAAAAGATTATCATCACGTGCTCATGTGACCATGTGGCGCCACAAGAAGGTTGCTGGTGAATAAACCTTGTCGCTTCATTTTGACGTCGTCTTCATAAAACTGTGCCCCGCCGTGGTGGTCTAGTGGCTAAGGTACTCGGCTGCTGACCCGCAGGTCGTGGGTTCAAATCCAGGCTGAAGCGGTTGCATTTCCGATGGAGGCGGATATGTCGTAGGCCCGTGTGCTCAGATTTGGGTAAACGTTAAAGAACCCCAGGTGGTCAAAAATTTCCGGAGCCCTCCACTACGGCGTCTCTCATAATCATATGGTGGTTTTGGGACGTTAAACCCCACAAATCAATGAATCAATCAATTGATAAAACTGTGACGTCAGATTGCGCAACGTGCTGCCGCTTTGTTACTGAAGCTTAATTGGTATTTGAGGTTTAACGTCCCAAAACCACCATATGATTGTGAGAGACACCGTAGTGGAGGGCTCCGGAAATTTAGACCACCTGGGGTTCTTTAACGTGCACCCGAATGTGAGCACATGAGCTTACAGCATTACCGCCCGAGATTCTGAATCATCAACTGACTTCGTAACGCTGACTAAAAGTGGCTCATCACCGAAACCGAGCAAAACCAGGTCTTGGTAACCCCGAATCTTGGAGGCAACATAAAAATATTTTGATATTTACTCCTGCTACGCCATTTTCCAGAGGATTTAGTAGGATGAAGATTATATATTGACTGAGAATACTATTGCGGGGCCGTTCTACTTCTGGCTTTATTAGGCGAATGCACGATTGACCCTGAGAGCTTTTTTTTATTTCTACCAAAAGCCGATAGCAAATCTTTTGTTCACTCTGCTCTTTTACAGACAAAAATAAAATGAAAAGATTTATTCTGTTGACCCTTTTGTGCATTACGCATCAGCTATGCGTAATGCACAAAAGGCGCAATAATTGACTTCTGGCGCCCATTCTCGGGAAACGATGAATAGGTGCCCCAGACGACGAATTAGTGAAATTTTTCAATGAATGCTCACAATAGTTGCCAAGAAGTAAAGAAGAAAACAAATTCACCACGTAGACCAGTGCATAAACATTATGAAATACATATGAGATGCTATGATATGCATGTATATCAGATTACGTACAAAATTTCCTGACGAATAGCTGCGTTTCGTCAAGCATATAGTCGCTTTTACTTTCACTCTCTCTCGACAGTGCATTGAAAGACTTAAATAGATTAATGTTGTTACGTCTTATATCGAAGCGATCAACGAGCTTTGTGCAGTGCGCGAGCTGCGCGTGAAATTCATAAAGCGTCATTTTGCCATGACGAAGATATCATTCGAACAGTTCAGTATGTTTCAAGACTGAGGGTTGCTATGAAGTTTATAAGCTAAAGGCATCGCAAATGAGACACGTAGCCCTGGATTATTTTCGGCTTTACTGTTCAAACAAGTACTACAGTAAATCGGCTGCAGGTCAATGGCACTTCGACTACATCTGAAGTAGTATTGCTTTCACAATTATTAGGGCTCACCACAATAAGAGTTAAACAACCATGTATGAAAATAGCGCACTTACTGGCAAAGTGATCTGCGCATAGACATCTGCATATATATAGACATAACCATGTAGTTATGTCCGCAAATTTTTTCCAGAAAGAAACTATTGTGGCTGAAACATTCGTTTTCTTTTCTTGTTTTAATTCTCTCATTCGTTTGTTTGTTCAGGCATTGGTTATTTACAAAACGTTTTAGCGACAATTCAACGTCTTCATGTCATACCAATAACCTTATTTACTGATATCAACCTGCATGCGTGCGGTTTCGTTATACAGCAACCCTTATTATTTCATAGGCTTTCAAGCACTTCTGCATTTTCATCCTGAGACTGACGTCTTCGCCGCGTCGCGATGAAAGCGCGTCCTGCTTCTGTTGAGGTAGCCTTGCCAATCGTGCAGGTATTTTCAATAAAGTACTTTTCCCAGTCAACTATTAAACACTGCGAATAACTTCGGAGTTTCGTCGTAAATGCAGAAAAAAAAGAAAACGCTGAGAGTGATCTTTACCAAGGTCCGACTTTTTTTTTGCTCAGCCTTTCTGCATGGTTGCACGACGCAAGAGTCACACGCATTCTCGGCGAAATAAGGCTAAACACATAGAGCGAACGAAGAAGCCTTTCTAGCAACTAAACACCCGGATTCAGCATTAGGACCTTGGCACCTAACATACGCAAGCGTTGCTTAAAACAGCTTCTCAGAAGAGTTGGCGCAGTAGCATAATAGGCGTCAAAGGTTTCACCAAAGTTGGACAGATGTTTCCTTCGCTGTGATACATTCAATTAATTTGCAGTCACAGTTTTAAAGGTGTATCCTTGTTCGCCTTCTCTGTATTGCGTTAAGGAGCTTTGTTTAGAATTGAGACAATGTTGGTATAGCCAAGTGAAAACGAGAAGTAATCCGGCAAGGGGACCGCTGACTAGCCAGCTAAAATTATCCCGCCCCGTTCATTCATTGTACATCGTAATCTAAACGTCAAGCCACTATTGCTATTTTCACTTCAAAAGAAAATCTAGAATAAAACAGGGTACTCGCGTGCAATATGCTGGTTTGTCGCGTTCGGCTATTGCAAAGGAAATTCATTGGTGGCATAAATAGTGAGGGTGTTGTAATGCCACTTGTGCACTAATAATACGCAAAACGGCAGGTCGTGGGATCGAACCCCAGCTGCTGGGGTTGCATTTCCGATAGAGGCGGAAATATATAGGCCCGTGTGCCCCCATTTGGGCTCACGTTAAAGAACCGCAGGTGGTCTAAATTTCCGGAGACCTGCACTACGGCGTCTCTCATTATCATATGGTGGTTTTGGGATGTTAAACACCACATATCAATCAATCAATAAATTGCAAAACATTTGTCAAAACTTGATGAATGCCTCAGTTGAAATTCTTGCCTATGTTATTGTTTGGACTGCATCAAGCAATAATATTAACTGTACTTATAATATTTTCGAACGTTTCACTATTCCCCTTTTAGGAGTACAGAAGAAATGTAGACCACAGGAGTTCCTCTGTACGACCCGGTCTTCGTCCGATTGTCTTCCACGCACGTTGCTTTGTGATGGAAAGGAAGACTGCTTAGGAGGATCTGATGAAGTACTTTGCGATGGTATGTATGTAAACTGAGTAGTAGCACTGTGCCTTAAATCGGGTGAACAGTTTGAACATTCTTTTGAAAAGACGTATTTCCATCCAACAATCTTGAAAGATGAGAAAAAAGCCGCCCGCATCTTCCCACAGATGAAACTCGATTAAATATGTCGCAGAGTGGTGGGGGGGGGGGGTATCCCGTGAATGTTGCGTAATTGGGTTTGGTTTGAGATTGACCGGGTAGCGTTCATCTCGGGTAGGTGTGCGGGTCGAAGCGGGTAACGGTAACCGTAGGTCACGCTCATCGACGGCACGTGCCAACGTACCAACGAGTACTTACACGATGCGCGCACTAAGTACAACTTGAACGGCTCCAGCAGGCGCTGGTTGTCGTCATTCTCACTGTTAACGTTGTCGATGACGCTGCTGCCCTTCAAGTCGACGTTGCCGAACGTGCTCCAAAGAACCCGCAGCGGGTTGGTCTGCTTCGCTTTGTTCTTGATGCTCCCGACCAGCGTAAGGTCGTTGTCGAAGCGCAGTCCGACGCACACCTTACGGCTGTGTCGAAAGCTGTGGTCTTCGAAGTCGAGTTTGAAACGAGTAGCTGGCTGCGCTAACTGCTTGGCTCACCCCACCCCTTTCCCAGCGCGCTCGCGTTCACGAGCAGCTTCCGTAGCCGCCTCTCGTTGACGACGTTTGCACGCCGCTTCTCGCTGACGTACCTCTGGTCTCAACGCTCGCTGCTCACCTTCGCCGCTGCTTCTCGTGCATGAAGTTCGGAATCCGCAGCTCGGCAACGTTTCGCAGCTGCTTCGCGTTCCTCGTGTTGAGGATCGAACGCTTGCGTTCAGCGTGGTATTCTCGTCTCTTCGCAACCTTGTCTTCTGTTTTGCTTGCTGTTGTTGACGCTGAAGACCATGAGGGTGTGGTAACGTTGCCTTGAACGAGTGGTAGGACGATGATGTTGGGTTGTGCCCCAGTATACTGGTTGAAGTGAGTTAGAGAGAAAGACTTTATATGGTGATCCGGCGGATGACCATCTTAGCCCCGCGAGGGTAGGGTACTGTTCCCATCTCATGCCTCCTTTGCATCTACTCGAGTCAAGCAAAGCGTAAAGTCAAGCGAAAGAGGGGTAGGAGAGGGGATGAAAGGGCAGAAGGGAGGTGAAGTAGTGACGAGCCGAGCATGCGCAGTGGGGGTGTGAACGCCGACGACGAGTGCCATAGTGCGAGTAAGAAATGCTCCGCGTTGAAAAGAACCTACTCTAAGACCTCACAGTTTATTTTTGTTTGCTACCTTGCATTCTTTAGTAGGGATTGCAGGCTTACTCAGGGGATATATGCAAACGCCTCTGCGTACCGATTGTCAGTACGGGGACGTATGCATGCACCAAAATAAACACCAGGTAATTTCGGGCTCAACGAAGACTAAGAAGAAGAAGGAGGAAGATGGAATAAGGAAGGACAAGCAGGTTAATCAATAAAGAACACTATAAGCTAGGTTTTCATTAGTGGTAAACGAATGACAGGAAAGGCCACGAAATGATATTTTGGCTTATTGCGTACCTAATAATCTCAAAAATTACACTATGCAGATGTACAATCGGAAGCGAAATTACACAGACCAATGAAGCGCGTGCCGATATCGCTGTTTACGCCATGCCATTTTGTCATGACCATTGCTTCCACCGAATTGCTGTCAACAGCATTGATCTGGTGAAATGCGCCAGATAAATGCTATCGACCACAAACCCCTTGTCAGTAGCAGGCATTGGTGTATGAGCAGCAATGGTTTATAACTTTTGCTTGCGAGTTCTCGTACAACAAGCGATATCAGAAGCGGTGGTGGACACCTACATAGTCATACATAATGTATAGCATTGTGACCACCCCATCTGTAAAATATACCTATTTGAATAATTTTCACAGCATCTTTCAAGTTGCACAGCTTTTTCAAACACTCTCGTGAATTCTCTGCAGTTAGCGCGAAGCTATATTACCATCGTGACAGGCACCGCGAATATTGTGCTTTGCTTTGGCGTTTGTAAGGAAGTTCTCTCATTGACTACCTTTGCTATTTCCTCAAACGCCGCGGACCGTTTTATTTTTCATTCAGAACATAAGAAAATATCCGTAATATTAGCAGCGTTATATATTTGCCCTATTAACAACATATTGGCATGCTTTGGCCGCAAATAACACACGCACAAAGTAAAAAAAAACAGTCAACGACAAGCAGAAGCGGCACATCCAACTAAAGTAGACCAGGCGCAAGTCCACACTTAAGTAACAACAGCAAAGACTTGTTGAGTGTTTCTTTACTTGGTGTGTGTGTTATTTGTGCCCAAATCATGTCAATAAACAAGTACCAACTAGGCGAAAAATCAGTTTTGTTAACAGCATATATACCATTTCAGTGCCTACTTCTTTTATTTACATACTACCACACAAGCACACCTTCAATGATATGTGTTTTCTATTGTCACTGTTATACGGTGTCATTCTTTGTATACTTCGCCCTTTCACGCAGTGTGTCCACACAATCTATGCCTCAATGATGGTGTCTGTGGCTTGGCGCCAAAGCAACGTTATCCCGTCTGCGACTGTCCCGATGGCTACGAAGGGCCCCGATGTGAGTCTTTTATCCGAAGTACGTCAAAGGAACACCTACGGACGAGCACAGGTAATTTCAGACCTCCAGTGTATTCAAACTGAAACGTACTGGGGAATGGTGCAACCAGTTTTTTTTTGCATTCCGTTGATAATATTTTATCTTATGCTTTTACGGAATTACACTCTTTTTCCTGCGCTGGCACTGCAGAAGAAAAATTAATTTTCATGTGATCAATGCCACTGCAATTCCATTTGAACTTGGATAATGTCACTGCAAAAGTGAGCTTTTATCTGCATTTTTGAAACGCATATTGTTACTGTTCACTGTATTTCATAAATGCCATTCCTTTCACCCACCAGTAACGTGTTTACACGGGCGCGCAGAGCTCTGAAGGCTTGCAGCAGTGGCGCTAGGCAATAGTCTGTGGTAGAGAACGTCGTTAGATCTGGGCAGCAGAAAACTATAGGGCTGTCGTACGCTGTCATAGTTTTCCATAACGTAGGTGAGACCCTGTGTAGATCTCCTATTGAGTGTGCGCTCGCGGCAAGGACTAACACAGGCGCTCGTAAAAAATAGAAAAAGGAGGAATCAAGCAAAAATAGGAAGGGAGAAGAAGAAAAAGAAAACAGGAAAAATTGACAACAAACATCCACAAATAGAGAAAGACAGACACGAAACTGCAAAAAAAGAGCAAGAAAGAAGGCGATGAGGAACGTAAGAAAAAAAAACGAAGAGAAACAATGAAGACTGCCTGGCTACGCACTTGCGTCAGGCTAGGTACCACTGGTACGTGGCCTCCGATGTAAACCACCAGCTCATCTCGGGTGCGATGGCTAATACGAAGCTTCATTTTTCGTTTTTTTTGCTGGAGTTGCTAACACCACGCTATTTTGTTTTTATTCCATTAAAGAACAGACTTAATCACGCAAAGCGCAGACACTTTGTGCGTGAGTGATAGTGATGAATAGTCAACTGGGTTTCAGTGGCTCTGTCGCATTTTTGCGTCAATATATGAAAATGAGGTCGCATTATTTGAATTGAAACATCTCAGCAGTGGTAATTACTATGCGTGCTAACTGAGGCAAAAGGCAAGCTTGCTTCCTAATGAAAATATAAATAACTGCATGTGAAAACGCGATTTGATCCCCGCCTTTCGTGTGGTTTTGGCGAAGGATAAAAAAAATTCAATTGAAGGAAATTTCGCTGCTTGAACCTCACCATTGCTCAGCTTAATGTCACCTTCAAAGAGCTGTCTGCATGCTGTTTTTTTAAGAAAAAACACTTTTCTACCAGTCACTTAGTGTCACAAAACACAAATATAGTTTCGATAAGCAGAATTTAAAAAGAAAGCAAAAAGAAAACAATGAAAAAATAGAAAAAAAGAGTGTATTATTGAATTTGTTCATTCTAACACTTTTTTCCCTCCTAACTAAAAGCGTGCTACTAATTGCTTATGTAATACCATTCTCGGTAAGGGCACTACAAGTTATCGCACTCTAGGAAATGTTCGATGCATGACCAAGACACTCCTAATATTATTGTTTGTAAGGCTCAATGACAATGTTATGTTCTTATAGATGAGTCTTCATTTGGTCAAAAACACAGTCCACTGTAACAATACTAATTATTTTAGGACTGCTACAATATTGTTCTTCTTTATCTTTTCTTTTTATCAGCACCATCCAACACGGGCTCCGTTGTCGCTGGTGTCCTCGTCTCAATAGGAGTGGTCACCATAGCTGCAGTGGTCGCAGTTGTCGTATTAAGAAGACGGCGTGAACCTCGGTTAGCATTTTCTACCTTATTTTTTCCCTCTCACTGTAAATTTCTTTAACTTCATAAAGTGTGACGAATTACTCTAACGACGCTGTCTGTACGATATGCTTGCGCAATGGCATTATTTCTGTTTGTGTGAGTTGTCTTGTTTTCTTTTTTTTAATCATTCTATTCGTAAGAAGGACTTGGCAACCTGTTCGACGCCCTATATTTCTGCTTTAAGTACCTGGAACACCTGAAATCTGAAAACACCTGAAACACCTGAAACACCTGATTTTTCATGTACCTGAAACATACATGAAAGATCATCGAAGTTTTTCTGAAGGCGTAGATCGAATGTCCGTGCGTTAGCTGCTAGTCGCTGGCATTTGCACCTGAGCAGGTGACCTGTGTGGTTATTGTGATGATGGCTTCATGATGTTGCGAAAGTGATGTATGTTCTTGTATACATGGCACGGTTTGTTCTTCCTTTACTCCCTGTTTTTTAACACTGCATTTGCTCTAACTATGCTGCGCTATCTCTACCACATGGAGCTCCAGCAGCCTAAGGTTTGCTGGGTTGAAACGCGCCAACATTTGTTCGCCTAATGTTGGTATTATTTAATCGTGGCGTGTGACAAGATACCATGTCTCAATGAAAACATCACTAGCAACTCACTCATGTGTCAGGAGAGTGCAGTGTACAATGCTGTGGCACATGGAAACAAAATATTTGTGAAAAAAATTCGCACAATAATTATGTGACGTCTAAGCTCTGTTTTGCCGCAAAAAAAATCCACTTTTTCACAACTTTGCAATTCGTCTGTGCTGAATCACTATAGGTGGCCCTACAAGAAACGCTTGCGTCTCCCAGTGGTGACACTGCAGGTTTAGCAACGTCTCTAAAGAAAATAATTTATGCCTTGCATTGGTACCCATAAAAATGCAAGCCTTAGTATAATTGTGCAGTACAGTGATTTTTGGCAGACGTATATTTCCACTGGTGTCAAAACTCTAGTCAAATTTCACGTTTTGCTGAGAGTGAAGACCCTACCATAACAAAGAAGCACTATTAGCATTATTACAATAAATGCGAACTCTATTCAGGCGTTAAGTATACAACTGTCAACTAATTTGGTCTTCACGTTCTAACTGTGGTCTCACCAACTATAGGCAAAAGTTCAAGACAGACGAGGTCCACGATCCCTAGGCGTGTATTTTTTTATTACTTTTTAGCAGTCAAAACAACGTTTTGTCTGTGGTAGAAACAGCGAATACTTTTTCCAGGTCATTCAGTAGAGTTATATGGTCGTCGCAATGCTACAGCAGAAACTTAATCATCTTGAAAGCGTTATTCTTGACGTATTAATTTTTTCTTGTAAGATTCCCCGTGCAGCATCGATGCGACAGCTAATAACGCTATCCTAATTTTCCCGTTTGTGCCGCTTTCCTTTCAATGAAGTAAAGGTTGCCGTTTATTTTGTGGACTCATTGCATATTCTTGCACCAGTTCACTTCCAAAAATCTAAAGACATTTACCATGACAAACCTTTGTAGATATTCCGGAACTTTGAATACGTAATAGCATAATGTTCACATGGACACCCTTATTGTGTTTCATCTACCAACACTAAAACAAGTTAGTATATTAAGTCAAGCATCAAAGTCATAAATCCAGAAAAATTACGGAAACAGCAGAACTACATCGCATTATGGCGCAGCAATATAAACGCAGATGTTCAAGCTTAACTGCTGCCATCTTGCACCTAGATCAAGAAGTTAATAACTGGTTTTTGTTCTCAGTTCCAGAGAAACACTAATATCACTGGACGACCCATCTTTTGAGACATATTCATATTGAAAATGTGAGTACTGCATGTTATGCGTCGTCTTAATCACATATGTGTTGTAAATGAAGTCTTTAATTGAAATGTACGGAGTGTTCTTTATACAAGATGCCTAAAAAAGTGAACACAAACATCTGTTACCAACTAAAAGGCGTCAATTGGGTGTCATTGTAGTGCGAAGTAACGCCAAAAAAGGAAGTTCACTTCGCATTCCAAGGAAATGCGGGCTGCACCAGTCAACGAGACGGGCATTTCGGTATATGAGTGTATTCATTTTAGGCAATTTATTTTCACAATATGAGAAGTAATGAAAGCACGACACAAGCACGCATTTATTTTCCAAGTATGTTGATTTAACTCGGATTAACTACGTCTTTTTGTTCAGGTGTAGAATGTCAACATCAGTTTGCACGATTGCTGTGTGCAGTCAAGTTAATGTTTTTGAAACATCAATGGAATAGTTTGTACTTATATTGACCTATAGCGGTAAACGTGTCATCGCAGAACCATGAGTTTGCCTTTCAAAAATTTTTTTCTGTGATCTCTCAGAGAACATTCGTGTTGAGGCACGAAATTGCCGAAAGAAGGTGTTGCCGACATTTTCGCGAGAAGAGTTAGATGCAATTAATAGGAGGGGGTGTATTTGACTCAAAGGCGCCACTCGTTTGTGTTCGGTCCCGAAGCCTTACTATTATGTTCAGTCCTGAGCGCTGAGGGGTGTATTAGTGGGAAATATAAGGCTACGGTAACTTTCGGGTTACGCTACGGTGACAACTTTAGATATCGAAAGTTAGTGTGTTTCATATGACCTTGTGTACATATGTATCTATTAGAGGTATCTGAACTGTAATGGAACATTTGGTATTTGTGTACTTTTACATCATATGTTGTACAGTCTCGCATGGTATGCCCTAACTGTTTATCTAATGGCACACCTTGTCTGCTAAGAGAAAAGGAGTAGCTAGTGCCTCCATATTGGCACTAACATCTTCTATTTCATCATTTTAACAAAAAGAAAAACAAAAAACTCTTTCTTTTCTTCTCGAACTTGCCAATTGAACGCAATAATTCCAGCACCCCCATGACTTCGTTGGATAGAGTTTCAAGTGTACTTGCCTAAAGCTTCTTTTCTTTTTCGTTTTCAGGGGAAATTGTGGTTTTACGTCAAGAACATTCACGGAATCAGAGGCTGGTCATAGTGTTTGACAACCGCACAATGAGACTCTGCTTTCAGTATCTGTCACTACAGCATGTACATATTATATTTTAAAAATAAGTTAGGCTTGTTTCAATTAATAAACTGAAGCGAATGATTTTCGCGAGAAGCTTCGGATGCATCTTGTTAGTGCTAGGTTTCTAGGCGATTTGTAATAAGCTATATGTTGGAAGCAGCTGTAATACCAACTTTAGTAAGAGGTAAAGACAATCATTCATTCCACCGCAGTTGTATTTTTTTCCACCTTTTGGACTTCCAGATAACGGCAGCATCAAGCTCGCGTGTCTCTCCAGCATTGATCGAAACTCTTGGACGACGCACGAGCTTCAGCTTAAAGAGGAGAACGGGATGGCGCAATGAGACGCTCGTATCATGTCTCCCCAATCACTACGCTGTCTTCGCTACTCAGAGGCCACCTCTGCTATGCCGCGAGAAAAGAAATCTTCGTTCGTCGATAAATAAGCCCTCTCAAACTATCCTAGAATGCCTACTGCAAGCTGATTTGCGAAGTACCACTTCGACAGAATTATCTTTCTGCAAGTTAGCGAGAGACTGGTTCGTAAGCTTACAAGCACGTCTTCGAAGCTGCACATGCTGTTTTTGCAGCAGTTCATAAATCAAATCCGCAGTGGTGCTTTGCAGTTGATGGTCTTTTGAACCAACCTTTACTCGTTTCGCAATTCACATGTTTTGATGCTTGGTGTTGTTCTGTGGTTCTCCAAACCAGTACTACGTGTGTTAATGGCACATCTTGCTCTACGTCACGTTAAAATAGTACTTTTTTTGGAAAACGTATCGAGCGTGGCCGTGGTTTTGTGGTCGAACACCTGCTCGCCTTGCAGTAGTGCTGCGCTCCGTTTCCATTCTAATCGTGATTTCTCTTCATTCCTTGATTTCTAAGTATTTCACTTTTTCATTGATTTTTCCGCTGACAACCAATGACGCCAACAACAACACCACCAGAATGTTTGCTTGCAGAATATTTGCTTAACAAGGCACCGCAGTTTAGTGTGGCGTGTAACATATACGACCGGCAAGCTGTATTATCTGAGAACAGAGCCTATTGAAACGATAGCTTTGGCGGAATTATTACCCGGAATTTACAATATTGGCGTCGGCGTCGTTAGCTCAGAGGGAAATATGAGCGTTGTTCATGAGTGAAAACTGATGAAAGGGGGAGCCTAATATTAAAAAAATGTTTCAATTGATTGAAAATGAAAGGCAGATTCTTTCTTGGCAAGCATGCATACTCCAACAGAGTCGCACAATTGCTTGAACTGACCTTAACACACACAATATATATATCTTGTAACGGTAAAAACCTCTTTAAGGCATGTAATATTCTATGTCAGACACTTATATTGGCGCCATATATTTAAAAATGTTAATTTTGCAACGATAGTGTTTCTTGAAGGCCCAAAGCAGATACTTATTTGTCATCAGCCGCAAAAGCACCAGCAACGTAAACAGCTGCGTGGACTCCCATGTTGTTTTATTGAATCGTATTCGGCCCTTCACTGGTTCTCAATAGGAAGAATTGTGGCAGAGTGGGCACTCAAAAACGGTACATATATTTAAAATATTTTGAAACGACCAGTGCTACGTGCATACACGTTCGTTTTCTTTTGGCCCGCTTCAGGTATCCACCAAGAAACGAATCTGGCCTAGCGATTGAGAGGAAGATGCGAATGGGGCTTGATCGCACTATCACGTTTTGTAGCGTAATCTGTACTTTTCGAAGCTGAGCAGTCTCATGATACTTACAGTGCTATGCGTGAGATAGAGGAGCAGTGACGTCACAGATGGTCTGCCGAAGAAGGTCGGGACACTCGTGGAGTAGCGTGTCACTTCACTCTTAGTCAAATCTTGGCTAGACTACATGCCCGCCAGCAGTAAATCAAGTCAAATTACCGTCGCTTCTACGCGGCTCTGTAGCCGTGTACCAGAGAAACCAGCCCGATTTAAAGTGGCCTTCAATACAGCTGAGACAAAGATCAGCCGGGATATTAAGGTTAAAATTTTTCTCGCAAGATACGGCCTGCGGTTAAGCGTGACATTCCGTAGGCAGCCCGGCCTTGATGCGGTGGCGAAAAAAAAAGGCAGATCCCACGTACAGTGGGAATCGATGATATGCGAAGCACGAATGACAAAGGCTGATATGTCGCTTTAAATAAGCACAATGTTGCTAGGTGGAGGTAAATGATGCCGCACATAACTTACGCGTCATGATTGTCATGCTTGGATGTGTCGTTTGCCTTCGTCATCTATTCACGTCACGTGATATCAAATTTAGTATATGCGGAGCTAGCGAAACGGCCATGAGCACGCTATGAGCAAGGTATGTTGTCATTGTGTTATATGACACGCTTGCAAGGATTATCATGTTTGCACCAGTCATATATATTGGTCATCTATTGACGTCACCTAACACCAAATTTGGTATATGTGGATCTAACAAAACGGCCGCGAGCGCATCATGAAGGACCCAATATACTCCTATGCAGCGTTCACGCGCGAGAACGCTCACAACTGCGATGCTACGTTAAGAGAGAGAGAGAGTGAGTGAGAAAGGAAAGGCCGGGAGGTTAACCAGATATTGGCATCTGGTTTGCTACCCAGCGCTGGGGGTGGGGAAGTAGGGGCAAGAAAGAGGGGTTAGAGAGAGGAAAAAAAACGCACGCGCACTCATAAAAAAACGAAAACACACACTGGAAGGGCATCCCAGCTACAACCGTTCAGCAAGGCCGGTCAATCGCAAAAAGTGCAGCAGCGCTTTCAGGGCCCTCTTCTGTGAAGTCGCATCCTGACGATACTGCAGAATTTCCTGCTCCGACAGAGGCTGATCATCTAGTTTGTTGAGTTCCCTGCGAAGGCATACTCGCCACCTACTATACGCTAGGCACTCACAAAGAACATGTTGAATGGTTTCCTCCTTGCCACAGTGGCCACAGGCTGCGGTGTCGGCCATCCCGATGCGGAAAGCGTAGGCGTTGGTAAATGCAACGCCCAACCACAGCCTACATAACAGGGTCTGGTCTGCTCGGCGAAGCCTCGACGGGACTTGAAGACTTAGCGTAGGGTCAAGCGAGTACAGTCGGGCATGCTTGAAGTGCGGCTGATTCCATTGCGATGTGGTTTGCCGGCGAGCAAGTCTGCGGAGCTCTTGTGCAGCATCCGTCCTAGAAAGTGGTAGTCGCAGTTTATGATTTTCTGTGTGGGCTGAGCGGGCAGCTTGATCAGCCCGTTCACTGCCGATGATTCCGCAGTGACTGGGCAACCACTGAAATGTAATTTGGTGCCCTTTCTCAGTCAGGTGGTGTATAATCTCTGCTATCTCTAGTACCAACTGCTCGTGTGGTCCACGGCGTAAGGCTGATAGTAGAGACTGCAGTGCCGCCTTCGAGTCGCAGAAAATAGTCCACTTGCGCGAAGGCTGATCAACTACAAATTGCAATGCGGCACGAAGTGCTGCCAATTCTGCTGCCGTTGATGTTGTTGCGTGAGATGTCTTGAATTTAATTGTCGTGGCCAACCTTGGTATCACTACTGCTCCTGTAGAGCTGTCCGGCTGAACCGATCCGTCAGTGTAGATATGTGTGGAGTCTTGATATTTCTCATACAAGAGAAGTAGTGTGAGCTGTTTAAGAGCCGGTGACGACAAATTGGCCTTTTTCTCGACGCCAGGTATGTTAATATTAATTATTGGTTGAGCGAGGCACCATGGCGGAGTCACAGGTCTAGCGGCAGGAGAGAACGAAGTTGGGATCGACTCACCATGTTCGGTCACTGTTTTGCAGTAAGATGTGCATGGTCGGACCACTGGTAAAGAGGCTAGGTGATGTCGAGGGGTTCGAGCAAGGTGTCGTATATGTGTCCTCAGCACTTCCACATTAATGTGGGTCTTGATGAGGTTGTCCCTTGTGATGGCGATAGTCGCCGCTGTTGATGCACTTTGGGGCAAGCCTAAACATATCCGGAGTGCTTGAGCCTGGACACTTTGAAGCATTCGTATGCTTGTTTTACTTGCGTTGGTTAACACAGGTAGGCTGTACCGAAGGAATCCAAGGAAAAGAAACCTGTATAGTCGCAACATAGCAGTTGTCGACATTCCCCAGTTCTTTCCAGCGAAGAACTTGAACAAATGACAGATGCCTGTCAATCGCCTTTTCATGTATGATACATGTGAGCTCCATGAGTGGTCTCTGTCAATTATAACACCTAGGAACTTGTATGATCTGAGGTGACGTATTCTTTCGCTGTTTATCAGAACGCTGTAGTTATGCATTGGTTTGCGCGTAAATGCCACTAGTGCACATTTCTCAGAGGAAATTTCCAGACCTCGTTGACGGAGGTAAATAGCAACTTGAGTGGCAGCTCTCTGAATTCGCGCTCGCAGCTGTAGACGTGTTACTGCAGACGTCCAAATGCAGATGTCGTCCGCGTACATTGACAATCTGACAGTACTTGGCAGATGCTCATTTAGAGCTATTAGCGTCAGGTTGAATAGTACAGGGCTAAGTATGCCACCCTGGGGAACACCACGGTGGCTGTAGTGTAGCGAAGTGTCACCATTCTCGGTTCTCACGAAAAAGGATCGCTCAGAGAGATAGCTGCGTATCCACTGAAACATCCGACCACCCACTCCTACCTCCTTGAGAGCGGTGAGGACAGCTTCATGTGTGACGTTATCGTACGCCCCTTTAACATCAAGAAATAAAGAAGCGCAGAGACGCTTACGGCCTTTTTCGTGTTGCACGTAGGTGACCAGGTCTATGACGCTATCAATTGATGACCGGCCACGGCGAAATCCCGTCATAGCGTCCGGGTAGATGTTGTGATGCTCCAGGAACCATTCTAGCCGTCCAAGTACCATCCTCTCCATCACTTTGCCCAAGCAACTAGCCAGTGCAATCGGGCGGTATGATGTGAGCACCAATGGTGACTTGCCAGGCTTCAGTAATGGAACCAAACGGCTGGTCTTCCAGTTAACTGGGAGGGTGCCCTCTCGCCACGAGTCGTTGTATATCTCGAGGAGGGCACTCCTCGCACACTCACCAAGGTGACACAGTGCTCTGTATGATATTCCATCAGGCCCGGGTGCTGATGTCCGTCTACACAAAGCCAGTGCTGCTTGAAGCTCATGAATAGAAAAAAATTGGTCCATGGGGTGATCATGTGATGTCGTGCCACCGCGTGAGAGCGTGGAGATGTTGGGATCTGCGAGTTGACCAGATAAGTTGGCACAGAACTCTTCTGCCACGTCGACCTCCGATCTCTGTTGAGAGAGGGCTAGAGCCTTGAATGGAGACCGCTGAATGGGAGATGTCCGGAGCCCTCTTATTGTCCTCCACAAGTGCGATAAAGGCTTGCGAGGATCTAACAAAGCGCAGAAGGCTGCCCAACGTTGTGACTCTAGCTTGTCTATGCGGCGTTGTATCTTCTTCTGAAGACGTCTAGCGATTCGTAAATCGTCGATTGCTTTCGTGCGTCGGTACCTTCGTTCCGCGCGCCGTCGGAGAGCCCGAAGTCGTTCTAATTCCACATCAAATTCGGTTACTCTCGAAGAGCATGTGAGGGTGCGCACTGTGTCTTGCACTGTGGTCTTGATCACCTCTTCTAAGTCAAATGAGGTGTTCTCTTGACAGCGTTCTTCCATGAGAGATTCAAACTTGGTCCAGTCTACTCTTTGGATAGTTTCGCGTACCTTGCAAGGTGATAATCCTCTGATCTTGACATATGTGGGAATGTGGTCGCTCCCATGTGTTTCTATGTCCGCAAACCATCCGGCACATCTGACAAGACCTCGAGAAACAAAAGTCAAGTCAAGGCAACTGCTGTATCCAGGGCCACGTAAAAATGTTGGGCTGCCATCATTTAACAAGCACAGCTCGTTGTCCGAAGCAAACGTTATCAGACTTCTACCCTTTGCGCTGATCTTCGGACTCCCCCATAGCGTATGGTGGGCGTTGAAATCTCCGATGATCACCCATGGGCCAGGAGTGGATGATAGGATGTGTCCTAGTCTTCTGTTGTCAAATCTACTTGAAGGCGACAGGTATGCACCGACAACAGTGACAGTAAGACCCCTTTTCTTCACTGTTAAGCATATATATTGGTTATCGTTGTCAGGTGGTACAGGCCGAATAACGTAGGTGAGGTCACGTCGAATAAACAGCAGGACCTTGCTGTTCCCACTATAACAAGCCGACATAAAGGATTCGTATCCGGAGAGTCTAATAGCGCTCGATAAATTTGGCTCGCAGATGACGATGATGGGAAACATATTAGTGGAAACGAACCGACGGAAATCTGCAATGCGTGATTTCAGTCCCCGTGCATTCCACTGAAAAATTGTTGCTTTTTTGACCTCTTCCCTGAAAGACAGTGGCTGGTGGGCCATTATCTACTCAAGAGCCGCCAGTACTAGACTCAGAGCGTCCAGTACTTGAAGTGCACTTTTGGCTGACGTTGTGCGCATGTTGTTTAACACAGTGCGAATGGCATTAATTATGGGTCGTAGAAGAGCAATCACTTGCTTATCCAAGTTCCGCTGCTCCTCTGTTGTCGCAGCTTGCTCTGATGAATGCGGCTTCTGATGTGGTTCTTCCACAAGTTGCGTGCACGTAAGTGGCGGCCAATCTTCAGTAGAGAGAGATCTACTTGTTTTCTGCTTTCCATCGTCTGCGTTCACCGCGGTGTACCCTGCAGTGGGCGCCGTTCCCAGATGTGTCGGCTTACTTCTTGTAGTTGACTGCGTTCTTCGCGATGATCTTCGACGGTGACGTCGTCGTCTTCGCCGGACTTTTTCCGCGGCCTCTTTGTGGGTAGAACTGTCTCGCACCATTTGTCTAAGAATTGTAAACTCCTTCTTTATGCGTGGACAGTCTTTGGAAGATGCACTGTGGGCACCTTGACAATTAGGGCACTTTAGTATGGTTGCGCTGCATTTGTCCTCGGTATGTGGTTCTGAGCATCGGGGACACACTTCGGAGTTCCTGCACGCTCCCTGCACATGGCCGATCTTCTGGCACTTATGACATCGCATAGGTTTTGGAATAAATGGTCGGACCTGGTGACGAAAGTGGCCGACCTTCACATGGGAGGGGAGACAGTCCCCTTTGAACGTAATTCTCACACAATGTGTGTTACCAAGGCGACTGACATTCACAATGACGTTATCTTCATTTGCCGGTTTTATTAGCACTGAAAGATCCGAGTTTGGAATTTCAGTGGCGATGTCATAAATGACTCCTGTTGACGTGGCGCTATCAGCTGGTATTATAGACTTGACATTGATGTTACCCAGTTGCGTTACTTTCTGAAGCGCGTTTAGCGCACGTGGGTTCAGCACATCGATTGCCAAGATGTTCTTTCTTGCGTTTAGACGTATTTATTTGATCTGATTTGGCGTAATATTCTCGAGATACACAGAGAGCGCTTGCCTGTTCAGCCCGCGTAGACTGTCGGTAGCCTTCAGTGGCACAAACAGGATAGAGTGAGGCCATCGCTGAGGGGCAGTTTTCACGGTAGTCGTGCTTGATGCCGAAGATGCATTGACGATCCGTCGTTTAGCCTTGCGGTACAGGACGGGTTGGAAGCCGTCGTCCGAGGACTCGTCGCTTGATGCGGAGTATAGCTCAGTGTCCTCACTCTCACTAGACGCGTTTCCTCGCTTCCTCGAAGCAGTCCCAGCGGTCGAACCGGACTCGGACGGTGCCCCGTGAGGTTGAACATCCATCACCACGATATATGGGGCGATAGACTCCACAACTGCGGCGAAAAAGCCAGAAAAGCACAAAGACGAGCAAGATGTGTTCCGTAAACGAATCACTTCGTCTTCTTCGCGATGCTACGTTAGAAAAACGCGAGCACTCTATAGTCTCACGCCAGGTGCTACCAGCGTCCGTCGGCGCGGCTCGACAGCAACCGGCACGAAATGCGACATGCGTTATCCAGACAACACCGCGTTTCCCTCTTTTCGTGACGGAGAGATGCTGGACGCGCTTAAACGCGCATGTGTCAGAGCAATGCAGCGCGGCGCTCGCCTGCGAGTATGTGGCAGGATTTGCGCCTGGCGTGGCAACGCCGGCGTGACGCGACGAAATGAACGCCAGCGAGCACGCACACCACGTCACGTCGAAATGTATTAGCTCCTTGACTGTGGCATTTAGTCATGTTCTCACATGACATGCATCTCATGATTATCGTGTTTGCACCAGTGACATACCTTCGTCATCCATGGACGTGACGTAATACAAAATTTGGCATATGCGAAGCTAGCGAAACGGCCGCAAGCGCAACATGAGTGTGCCATGTAGACATGTTGTTACATGACACGCATGTCGTGATTATCATGTTTGGATGTCTCATTTACCTGTGTCTTCCGCTCGAGTTGTTTAATACCGAGTTTGGTACATGTAAAGCTAGCGAAACGGCCGCCAGCACATCATGAGCGTAGCATGCAGTCATGTTGTTACATGACACGCATGTCATGATTTTCATGTTTGCAGTCACATACCTTCGTCATCCATTCACGTATCATTATACCAAATTTGACATGTGTGACGCTAGCGAAACGGCCGCGAGCGCATCATGTAGCCGTGTTGTTGCCTGACACGCGTGTCATTATTTCGTGTTAAGGTCTGTCGCTTATTTTCTCAAGGCAATCATGCCATACCATACCAGTTTTGCAACATGCCATGTCAACGAAACTAACGTGAGGGCTGCAGGACCATGAAAGGTAAATCATGACATTCATGTCATCATTTTCATGTTATGACTAGTCAAATATGTTCTTCATGTAGCCATGTTACGCCATACCAAGTTTGCTATCGATAATATTTTCGAAACGGCCAGGAAGCTAAAAGTCGTAGGCGGTTAGATAGACAGATAGATATTGTGACGGGGCGAGGTCTAGGCTTATAAAATAGCGTCCACCGAGAATCGGCAGCCGAACAAGATGTCTGAGTTGCCTTTCGCGCAAGCGCCTAACGCGCATGCATCTTCATCTTCGCAAAGTGCCACACTTGCTCCTGTCGATGATACACCGTAACATCACACCCCTGCGGCGGAAGCGCCGTCACGGCGCTTAGTACAGCGGCGACAAACGAGGAGGGTGATACGGTTTGAGTCTGGCAACGTGTACAACGTCTGTCTGCAGTGAGGGGGTCGAAGAGGCATTGTTTAGGGGTGCGATTTCACAGCTCACGTCACTAAGTTGTCGTAACACTTTGTAGGGGCCATGGTAGTGTGATAGTAGCTTCTCTGATAAGCCGACTTGGCGGTTTGATGTCCAGAGGAGTACCAGAGACCCCGGCGAGAAGTGCACGCTTTGGTGGCGACTGTCATAGCGGTCTTTTTGGTGAGCTTGCGACAAGTGCAGCCGATCACGGGCAAGATGACGGGCTGCAAGGGCTCGAGAAATGACATCGCTGGCATACTCAGTAGACAAGGGGGCAGCTGAAGGAAGGAGCGTGTCAAATGGTAATGCTGGATGTCGGCGAAATAGCAAATAAATTGGGGAATAACTAGCTGTGTTGTGTCGTGAAGAATTGTACGCGAACGTGACAAAGGTGAGTGCTTCGTCCCAGTCACGGTGATCTGGCAAAACCTACATTGACAGCATCTGCGTCAGCGTTCGGTTTTGACGCTTGGTCAATTCATTTGTCTGTAAATGATAAGCGGTGGTAAGCTTGTGTGCAGTGGAGCAGGCGCGGAGAATGTCATCCACAACACGTGAAAGAAAGTACCTTCCTCGATCAGTAAACAGCTGCCGCGGAACACCGTGATGAAGAATGACTTCATACAAGAGAAAGTCAACGACGTCAGCGGAACAACTAGCCGGCAGTGCGTTAGTGATGGCAAAGCGTGTGGCGTAGTCTGTGGCGACTGCAACCCATTTATTTCCGGAGGTGGACGTAGGAAACGGGCCCAACAGGTCAAGGCCAACACGGAAAAATGGTTCCGTTGGTATGTCAATGGGCTGTAGGAGGCCAGACGGTAGCACAGAGGGGCGCTTGTGGCGTTGGCAGTGGTCGCACGCAGTGACGTAGCGAACCACAGAACGATACAGTCCGGGCCAGAAAAAGCGATGTCGCACACGATCGTAGGTAGGACAGACGCCTAGGTGACCGGCTGTAGTTACGTCATGTAGTTGTTCGAGAACGCTGGTACGCAGGTGATTAGGAAGCACGAGTAGTAATTCCGGGCCATCAGCGTTGAAGCTGTGACGGTACAGAATGTTGTCATGCAGTTCGAACAGGTGAACGGAAAGGTCTGTTGGAGCAGAGGTCAAACGCTCGATGATGGAGAGTAATGACGGGTCACGTCGTTGTTCGGTGGAGATATCACTCAAAGCGTGGATGAAGAGAACGCAGGGGTCTGAATCCAGGTCTGTCAAGCCGGGCGTTTCGACCCGATAACATGACAAACAGTCTGTGTGCAGGCGTCTGGGGCAGGCGTCCCGACTTGTAGTGGACCACGAAAGAGTATTCTTGCAGGCGGAGCGCCTAGCGACCGAGACGTCCAGATGGGTCCTTTAGCGATGACAGCCAGCAAAGAGCTTGATGGTCCGGAACTACGGAAAACGTTCGGCCATACAGGTAAGGCCTGAATTTCGCCACGGCCCACACTAAAACTAGGCATTCACGCTCAGTGATGGAGAAGTTCCGTTGGCAAGTGAATGAAAACGACTGGCGTAAGCAATCACGCGGTCCTTCCCGTGCTGTCGTTGGCCAAGGACCGCTCCAATTCCATGGCCACTGGCATTGGTCCGAAGCTCTGTAGGCGATGCAGGGTCGAAATGGGCCAGTATTGGTGGCGTAGTCAGCAGATGGATAAGAGCCGAAAAGGCGTCCGCTTGCTCTATGCCCCATGCGAAGAGAACGTCCTTCTTTAAGAGATCAGTAAGCGGTCAACGATGTCGGTGAAGTTGCGGACAAATCGACGAAAATAGGAACATAGCCCTACAAAGCTTCGGACTTTCTTGGTTGAGCGTGGTTCAGTAAATTGTTGTACTGCTCGCACCTTTTCGCGATCTGGTTGAACACCATCGGCACTGACAAGGTGGCCGGGTATGGTGATTTGGCGACGTCCGAAATGGCATTTTGCAGAAAGGAGCTGGAAAGCAGCGCTTCGAAAAACATCCAGAACGGCTGACAGACGTGTTATACGTCTGTCAAAGGTAGGTGAAAAGACGATGACATCGTCCAAGTAACATAAGCAGATGGACCACTTATATCCTCGGAGAAGGGAGTCCATCATGCGCTCGAAAGTTGCCGGCGCATTCCACAGTCCAAACGGCATGACTTTGAACTGGTAGAAGCCGTCGGGTGTAACGAAAGCAGTTTTTTCCCGATCCATGGGGTCGACGGAAATTTGCCAATAGCTGCACCGAAGGTCGATAGACGAAAAGTATTGGGCACCATGGAAGCAATCGAGGGCGTCGTTAATTCGAGGCAAAGGGTAGACATCTTTGTAGGTCACTTTGTTTAAATGGCGATAGTCCATGCAAAAGCGCCAGCTGCCATCCTTCTTCTCAACGAGCAACACTGGGGAGGCCCAGGGGCTGGATGATGGTTCAAATACGTCTTTAATAATCATTTTGTCCACTTCATTCTGAATTACATTGCGTTCATTGTGAGATACGCGATATGGACGCCACCGTATAGGACTGGCATCACCAGTGTTGAGCCGGTGAGTCACTGCAGTTGTTTGGCTGAGAGGGCGGTGGTCAAAGTCGAAAACGTATCTATACGATGTTAGCAGACTACGGAGGCTGGCAGCTTGCGCTGCAGTGAGGTCGGGAGCAATCATCTTGTTAATGTCATCTGCAGGCAGAGCGTAATTGCGGCCAAGACAGGGGGATGTAGTATCGGTGTCCAAACCAGTAACGTTGCAGCTGTCAAGAGGAGATAGGATGGCCAAAGACATGTCTTGCGGAATAACTTGAGTCAAGAGACTCACGTTGAGTAGTGGTATAACCATTGTATTATTAGCGACGGCGACAACAGTGTGAGCAAGGGCGACGTCTCGGGCCATCAGTACGTCGTACTATAGGAGTGACGAGGTAGTCACTATCGAGCAGATGACGTGAGCACGACAAAGTGACATATGTAGCAGCTTGCGGAGGCAAGCGTACGTGGTGACGAGAGCATAAACGGGGAGAATAGTCAGCTGGGAAATCGGTAAACTGCGTCATTTCAAGATGAAGAGCACCAGTCGCACAACCAATGAGCGCAGAATGACGTGACAGGAAGTCCAAACCAAGTATTAGGTCCTGAGGACAAATTTCAATGACGGCTAACTGAAGTAATGTAGGATGACCGGCAGAGGACACACGGGCCATGCACATCCCTTGAGCGTCAGAGTCCTCCCATCGGCGACACGAAGTGTGCGGCAAGCGGCAGGCGTGAGCACTCTATATAGACGTCGGTGAAGGTTCGCGCTCACAACAGAAATATGCGCTCCAGTATCTATAAGGGCAAAATAGCCACATCGTCAACGTCAACGTCTAACAAACTTTGTCTCGTCGAAAGCGTCAAGAGAGGATTTGTGGAGGGAGTCGAAAATGCAGCGTCACCTCCGGGCGCTGCACCGTTTTAGTTTTCCGGGTAGGCAGGAGCGGGGTTGAATGGGGACGACAGCCTGCGAGTCTGCGGTGAGCGAGACGACTGGCGACGTCCTGGAGGCGAACGCGACTGACGACCATGCGGTGACGGAGATCGGCTGTTGAACCTTCTGTAGTTGTTTGGCGGAGAAGGCTGCGCGGCAGATGCGAAGCGGGTGCTGTCCTGTCGGTAGTGAGGTTGAGATGAAGTCCGAGGTGGCGAGGACCAGCGGTAATTGCAGTGACGGACGACATGAACGATACGGTGGCAATGAAAACAAATTGGTCGATTGTCGACGGTTCTCCACGCAGCAGGGTCGCGAGATCGGGCCGTCAACTGCTGCTCGTGATAGGACGAGAGTGGACGCCATGGAGCTCGCTGCGGACTGGGCAAAGCGCACACCGAGGGAATACCTATGCTGGCGAGTTCTTGGCGGACGTTGGCTTGAACCATGTTAGCAGTGAGTGGGGTCGTGCAACTTGCAGCGGTGTGAGCCGGAGCAGAGGCAATGGCTTCAAGTTTGCGCCGTACAATTTGGGTCACCTGATCGGATGAATCTAGAGGTGGCGGCTGTGTTCTTGCACGGTCTTCGCAAGACGACGTTGCAGCCGTATTCGGAAGGCGGGTAAATACGCTGTTAATCCGCCGGCTCTTCGCTTGCTCAGAGCGCCGATATTCTTTTGTAATGGTGTCCACTGTAGAAAAATTTTTGCAGATGAGGATGTTGAATTCGTCATCCGCAATCCCCTTAAGAATATGTCTGACTTTGTCAGCCTCCGGCATCTCGACATTGGCTTTGCGACACAAGGATAACACATCTTCTATATAGGAGACGTAAGACTAGTTCAAGGTCTGCGCCCGAGACGCGAGCATTTTCTTCGCGGCCATTTTTCTTCCAATGGAGTTTCCGTAAAGGTCCAACATTTTCTCCCTGCACACTGCCCAACTCCCAAGTTCTGTTTCATGATTCTCATACCACGATTTGGCGGTTCCCCTAAGATAGAATAACAGGTTCGCCAGCATAAGAGTCGGGCCCCATCGGTATCGAGTACTCCGACGTTCGTACTCTGCCAGCCAATCTTCAACGGCAACTTCATCTGGATCACCGGAACCGCTGAACGTGCCAGGATTTCGCGGGGTTCAAGCACGAAGGTTGTGGTCGCAGAAGGAGATGTAGTTACCGCACCATCTCCGGCCGCAGGAACACCAGGAGCAGTTGCAGACGCCGTACTTTCCGTCATCGTTGTGGAATGACCCTTCAATCGACGGCCGCTGCGAAGTTCCGTTGCGAGGCGGTTACCCCGCACCTCCACCAAATGTGACGGGGCGAGGTGTAGGCTTATAGGATAGCGTCCACCGAGAATCGGCAACCGAACAAGATGTCTGAGTTGCCTCTCACGCAAGCGCCTAACGCACAGGCGCCTTCTTCGTATTCGCAAAGTGCCACGCTTGCTCCTGTCGATGATGCACCGTAACAATATATACACGTTCAAAGTCGCCGGAGTTTGCTAAGAAATGCTTCGCATTTAAAAAGCATTATTGTAAGCTTTTGAGAGTGGTTTCTCGCCAATAATGCGGTGGATATAACGACTACAGGTAATTAGAAAGCCGTTAGTATCACAATTGCCTACACTTGCGACATTAACATGCAACGCAAAGCCCCGGAATCGAACAGAGGACCACATGCACATGGAGCATATGTCTAACGCAATGCACCACAGCGCACCCACACGAAGTTGAGTCTTCTTGCGGTGGTATATATCTACCAAGTGGATTTTGCCAAACCGTCTTCGAAACTTCGAACTGTTTTTGTGCCACGTGCATGCCTTCGATCAGCAAATAAATTGTAGGCCTTTATGAATTCGACCCAACCACGGTGAGCGCTTTCGGCTCCGACTTCGGGTCATGGTGCGCCTTTCCGCAAGAATGAATAACGTGTGTTTGTGCGTCGTTTTAGTGCTCCCTAGCCCCGTGAACTGCGGGTGCTACACTCACCGAAATTCGTGGACGAGGCTGTGTTCGGCTGTCAAAACCTGCGTATGTTTCTCGCGCGTGCGTGTGCCGTGAGAAATTCGGCTGATTTGTGTCAGCAGGTACACGCATGCAAGTGACAGCAGCCTATTCTCAGTTGTTTGAAGACAACGCACTTTCGCACGTAAACATTGCATGGGTAGTCTTGCACGCCTGTACTCTAAAAATTCCGCTTCATACGCGCGAAATGCCGTGAGCTGCACGCTGGGGCCGCATCACCTTTTGGCATTTTAACGATTACTTATTTCTGCAATTAAAATTTATGCGCGTCATATCGCTATACAGAGTGGTTTTTACTCATTTTCTGTTTTTATCTGATCTTATTCATAGGGAGTGGCTACTCTTACCTTTATTCAGCATCACACCGCTCTTCAAGAGAATGCCGAAACGCACGTCAAGGTCAAGTATGACGTACACAAATTATAGCGACGGACAGGTCGGTCTCCCTTCAAATAAATAATGGTTTGGACATCTCTTTTGCGAACGTTGGCGTACAGTCGGGGTCAAGAAATGGTGCAGAACGAACCTCAATATATTTATTATTACTGCTAGCAGTTGCTCTTTAGAGAGTGCGGATTTTTATAGCTGGTACATTATCTCCACAGCAGTACACAGGTTGTCTTGGTATTGCTTCACTGTTACAAATCCATGCTGGAGTATGAGAACTGCACTTATTATTCGAAAGAGTGAGCAAATGTCGGTGACATAGGCTGTGCTACTTACTTCAATCGATTGATTGATATGTGGGGTTTAACGTCCCAATACCACCTTATGATTATGAGAGACGCCGTAGTAGAGGGCTCCGGAAATTTCAACCACCTGGGGTTCTCCAACGTGCACCCAATCTGAGCACACGGGCCTACAACATTTTCGCCTCCATCGAAAATGCAGCCGCCGCAGCCGCGAATCGAACCCGCGACCTGTGGGTCAGCAGCCGAGTACCTTAGCCACTAGACCGCCGCCGTGGGGATCTCCTGCTGACTTCTGCACCTGACTTCTGGCTTCTGTACTCGATGCTCATCATCAAATAACGCAACTACTAATCAAACATCGACCAATCGATTTCAATTTTGATCTTTTTCCATCTCGCGGCCTTTCTTCTGTTTCTTTTTCGCCATGCTTTCCTAAAATGATCAATTCAATCTGTTTCGTAGAACATGAGCATCAACATACAAAGGCCAGTGTTTCAGTAAGCTGTCACGCGTGCACTAGTACTCTTTTATTTAGTGCATGGCACAGTATCACACCTCGACAACTGGTGAACAGAGAGTTTCTGTACTCTTTTATTGAAGTCAAAAGAGTAACAATGGGACTGCACATCCCAGTGTATGCCCAAATGCAGAAATATGTATGATATCTTGAATATAGCGTCCCACATAGCACTAGAAAATGTTTCCATCCCAGACCATCTTGTAGAAAAATGACCATCACAAGACAGCGGGATGAAACGACCACGCACAAATGCCACGGCAGGCAGGCGACGGTTAACGTGACGCCGGCAACCGCCGCTCAGCGGGCGTGGCAACGGCAGGGGGTTGGGAGGGGGGGCGTTTCTTTCTCATTTTCTTTCCGCGCTTGCGCTTGTGGCTTAACGGCTATGCGTAAGTTGATGCCGACTCCTGGCGCCAGGCTGGCGCAACAAAGAGGGTGGCTCTCCCCTTTTTTGTCTTTTTTCCTTCTTGCGCCTGCTCTTACCGGCTGTATGCGTGACTTCCGCGCCACGCGAATGTCACGGGTATTTTTTATTGCTGGGCTCCCTCTCTATAGACAGGACTTTAGTCAGTACGCAGAGCGCGCCGCCTATGTGCCGTTCGTTACCCCACACCTGACTGAGAGTGTAGTGGTCAAGCGGGTAACTCGCGTGTGATGTCCCTCTCGCTAGCCTGTGCGTTTGTTTCACCGGGCTTCGTCCGTTCGTTTATCTATCCATCCGTGGTTCCTCCGTCCGTCCGGCCGTGGTCCGCCATCCATCCATCCATCCATGCTTCATTCGTCCGTCCAAAGGTCATGCTACGTGTATCCTGGCAAGGTCAAGCTAATGGCGCTCTTAATTTTTACTTTTAAGATGAGAGGATATCATACTTTTCTATCATATCATATTTTCTTGTGGTGATAACTCGCTTTATAGACAGATTTGCGTAAAACAAAAGCAGAATATTTTCGTTTACGGTGAATTTTACTGTGAGATACTTGCATGCAGCGGTCTTTATTGCACCTTGGATTTTCTTACTTCCTTTAGGATCTTTCACCACTAGAAAAGTATTGGACGAATGCATGCAAGCTGCAGAGGGACTCACACTGAACATTGCATCTTATTACACACAGGGCGGTTTATTGCGAACTAACCAGAACCATTCCAGTGAGTGCAAATGCACCGGGCAATCAAAAGTAACGACACATGCAAACAGTAAAGCACAGATGTGGTGTAACTTATGGCAGTTTACGCAAGGGTGGGGAGGGGCGTGCCTTGTACTTTTGTCCGTATTGATAGGAGAGGAATGGTTAAGTCAGCAACATGCGTGACCTGCTTCCAAAGAAATACAAATCAGCATGTTCTGGGGCAATGCGTTTTCGCTTGTGTTTTCTGGAGGGCCGCACATTCTGGACTCCGCAACATCGAAGTAAACCGCTTCGTGTCATCTGGGCATTATTCTCGAGAAGGCTTCGCCTGCCTTCTCATTATTGCTGTTGCTTACTGTCTTTGCCACAATCGCTGCAAGGCGGTTGCAGCTTCCCGTCACCGTCACACTCTCTTCCCAATCCTGAGGCAACTGTACACAGAGCTGTTATCTTTTCTGTCGGAAGAACTCTTCTTTCTCGGTGAGGAGGAATTCCTTCGACATTTGTCCTGTCATTTTGTGTTTGCCTGTGAGAGAGAGGTTAAACTTGTCCTTCGGTTTTCTGTATTTGGTAGGCTGATGTCTGTTAAATACCGATAGAAATGCCAAATGAATACGTAAACTGTACATATTTAGGTTTTATTTTTGCTTTATGTTTGTGCATTTTGTTTTTGTCTTGTGCTGTACATATGTATTGAAATCTTTTTGTAACAGTTTTGTGTTAATGCATGTTCTTTCCTGTTGAAATGTACCGTAGCCATACAAAAGTAATTGATGTCCAGTGTGTGTGAATAGCTTTTTCTAGATACATTGTTTCTTACGTACAACGTATGCAAATTTTCCTGGAGTGCGAGAGTTGCGGTTGCAGGTGGAGCTTACATTCATTATTAGGTGGTAGATGAATATAGGTTTATTGTCAACGTTCACTGTCGCCTGTGATGATGATTAGAGAACCGTTGTTATAAGTGACATGAGTGTGTGTATGTGAATAAAAAAGGCTTACAATAGGCGAACAGCAGCTACAATTGCGACTGAAGAATGTAACAATTCTAGAAGCATGAACCCCTAGCTCACACTGGTCGGTAACTTCAACGCGGACATGAAGTGCTTTAGCACCGAGCTTTGTAGTCGGCCTCTTATGTCTCTTTATGTCACTCAGTTTACATTAAATGGGGCGACGCTCTGACCCCATTCTACTCCCTGACCAGTTTTTGGCGTCATTAAAGCTGTTTCCTCCTTCTCCTCCTCCTGGGATATAATATGTGATACATAAACACTTTTGAAAATACACTGGTGCAAATCATAATTGTCACCCATACCTTTTTAACGGATCATTTAGGCACAAAATTTCTATACTAATTGGTGACTTTAACGTACCCGTTATGAAGCCTAGGACCTAGCATGACCCACTCGTGATCATTCAACTCGTGCAAATGCGGGATTTTTTTTTTCATTTCCAATTTTTCTTCCTTTCTTCACTCGATTTCTTTCTTTTTACTTTCATAGTGGGCAAATTTTTCTCGTAGCGTAACCATTGAGTCTTGTAAAGTGTAGCGACTCGCCCCGGAACGCTGTTTTCGGGCTAAATCAACGTGCCGTTTCTTAAGTTTTTTTTTCCCAACGTATATCCTTCTTTAGATTGGCAGGTTCATTGCTCAATATGAAAACGTCGATCAGAAAGTCAATTTTCTAGACGTCAGAAATTTTCTGTTGTGCAGACTTCTTGTCATCAAGCTTCCGCGATATACAACCGACCACTCTCATTCGGCCAAAACGAAATACCTGAAAGAAAACTATATGGCGAGTGCATGGGTTCATATTGTTTTTTTATGAATCAGCAGTACAAGGCATTCGCATTCTGCGGGTAATTTCACACCGGGCAAGCACGAGCGCGTGGTCTGATATTTGTGCCTTTTAGACAATACAGAAACACGGAACAAATACAAGGGAAAGAAAGGAGAGGAGCAGGAAGAGTCGGGGCATGTGGCTTATGGAACAGGGCACATACTTTGGTCCGGGGGTACCCATGTTCAAGTCCGAGCTCCGGAATGAATATTTAATCGTTGGGTTCTTGTTGAAAGAGTGTTGTAGGTGAGGGGGTTTCCAGGGCAAGCACGTCGTGTGTTTTCGCCTGCGGCGGTAGGTTCTAGGGACTACCACCAGCTTCATGGGGCAGCTAATACATACTTCGCTAGGAAATCTAGGTGGAATTATTGTTGGTGTAGTTGTCTGAGTGATCTACAGGCGTCGTTTTACACCGGTAACTTGCCTCGTCGTGACATTGCGTATAACATTGTTCTCGAGTGGCATCGGCATAGCATCTTTCACCTTCTTTTA
Source organism: Rhipicephalus annulatus (assembly GCA_013436015.1). Lineage (NCBI taxonomy): Eukaryota > Metazoa > Arthropoda > Arachnida > Ixodida > Ixodidae > Rhipicephalus > Rhipicephalus annulatus. Next base: position 133,477 of record WOVY01010175.1, on the reverse strand, counting down.
GTATTCGACAGGGCCTAGAATGGCCCATAACGTAATCACGACGTACCCGGCATTGAGTTTCGCTAAGTATAAATTTTACTGATGTGTGTTGTGTTCGTTGATAACTTTACACGCGGCCATATACAGGGCTTTTATAGGCGGTGTTCGACGGCAGCGTCGTCTTGGGTTTCTAGATAACTTCACTGTGGTACACATTATGCGGACGGCCAGCTTACAAAGACCAGTATTGCGTCCTTTCCTAACAGTCGGCTTCACATGACGAGGATGACACGGAGCCACCTACGGCCGTCCGTCGCGTAATTGCGGCGATACAAGCCTTCACGCAGAGAAAAGTGTCTTGCTTACGAGAAAGGGAGCGTGAAGTCAATTCTGCCGAACTGTGAGAGAGGACGTCGAGCAAAGAATTGATCCAGGGATCCTTGCGCTGCTCGGATGTCATGTCGGTGATGCTCAACGATGACGAATCGCAGATGGCAATTGATGAGGAGGCAAGGTGAGGAGACAGTGAAGAACGGGATAGTGCATCGGCGTGTGAATGTCTGCGTCCTGAGCAATAAATAACACGGATTTCGTATTCCTGAAGGCGTAAAACCCAACGAGCAAGGCGCCCAGTAGGATCTTTCATGGATGCTAGCCAGCATAAGGCATGGTGACCTGTGACATCAAATTGGCGTCCGCAAAGGTAAGTGCAAAATTTTCCTATAGCCCAAATGATAGCCAAGCACTCGTTTTCCGTGACGGAATAGTTGGACTCTGCCTTCGTTAGGGTAAGGCTGGTTTAGGCGACAACGTACTCGTTGCAGCCATCCTTGCGTTGAGCGAAAATGGCACCGAGGCCGACACCACTTGCATCCGTCTGAATTTCAGTGGGTGCATTGGGATCGAAGTGGCGGAGAAATTACGGATACGTGAGTAGCCGGCGCAGAGCCGTGAATGCGTCATCGCAGTGGAAACTCTAGCCAGAGAGGTCCGCGCTACGAGACAGAAGCTGAGTCAGGGGGGGGCAATTATAGAGGCAAAATTGCGAATGAAACGCCGAAAATAGGAACACAAGCCTACGAAACTACGAAGCTCTTTTATGGTAGTAGGCTTAGGGTACCCAGCAACGGCACGCAGTTTGGCAGGGTCTGGCGATATTCCTTCTTTTGAAACGAAGCGGCCGAGCATGGCGAGTTCGCGGGTGCCAAAACGACATTTCTTCGAGTTTAGTTGCAACCCGGCTTCCATAAGGCGCTGCAGAACTTGTTCCAGACGGGAAAGATGAGTTTCAAAATTCGCCGAGAATACAATTATGTAGTCTAAATAGCAAAGACAGATGTGCCATTTTAGTCCCCTGAGGACATTGTCCATCATCCTTTCAAAAGTCGCTGGTGCATTGCAAAGACCGAAGGGCATTACAATAAATTCATATAAGCCGTCAGGGGTCACAAACACCGTTTTTGGACGGTCTGGTGCGGCCATTGGCACTTGCCAATATCCAGAGCACAGATCCAGTGAAGAGAAAAACTCCGCACCTTGAAAGCAATCCAAGGCATCATCAGTGCGTGGCAGGGGATAAACATCCTTGCGTGTGATCTTGTTTAGTCGACGATAATCCACGCAAAACCTGACGGAGCAATCCTTTTTTCGCACGAGAACCACTGGCGAAGACCAAGGACTGTGTGAGTGTTGAATGACACCACGTTGCAGCATCTCATTGACGTGTTGAGTTATGACGTCACGCTCAGCCTGCAAGACACGGTAAGGGCGCTGACGAAATGGATTAGGATGACTGGTGTCGATATGGTGAGCGACAACTGACGTGCGTCCCAAAGGAGGTTGTTCTTGGTCGAAGGAAGCACGGAAATGGTCAAGTAGTTGAATGAGCTGATTGCGCTGGTCTTGCGTAAGGCCGGTGTCTACGCTGCGGAACAGAACGTCTTCGTCACGTAGTGAGGGTGTGGTGACAGCTGTGACAGCATCCCCGGACATCGGCGTCGTATCAGAAGGGGCATCGAAAAGAAAGATGTCATCATACGTGTCAAGACTCCCGATACATTCGCCATGCAATAAGGTAGCGGGACAAGGGAACGAATTGCACACGTACACGTCACTGGAGCCATTGGCAAGCGCTATGACGGCAAACGGGACGACAAAGTTCCGGCGACGAGCGCATTCTTGTGACGGCATGAAGAGGGCAGTTGAATCGGAGTTGCACAAAAGAGATACCGCGGCGAACGAAAAAGCAGAAATGACGTCGTCAGCGGCGACGATCACCTTTTTGGGTGAGCGAGGGAGATCTATGAATATCGTGCTGAATGGAAACAAAACGAGTTGAGCACGAGCGCAGTCGACTACCGCAAGATTAGCGGAAAGAAAGTTCCATCCCAGAATGATTTAATGAGACGCATACGGAAGGACGACAAATTCAACGATGTAAAGCACTCCTTGAATCACAACACAAGCACTGCACGTGGCAGAAGGTTGGACGTGTTGCGAACTCACTGTGCGTAAAGAAATTTCAACCAGTGTAGTCGTCACTTTGTTCAGTTTGCGGCATAACATTTCACTGATTACACAAATAGTGGCACCTGTCTCGACAAGAGCAGTTGTGGCGAAAACGTCCACAAATACGGCAATATCGTTAAGGGGCGAAAGATGAGGCGTTGGAAATTTTCTCGGTGGCGCAGCTCTTCCCCCAGGAACTGGGACTGTTAGTTTTCCTCCTGGGCGTGGTTGGAACGGCGAAGCATGGGGGAAGGAGACCGAAGACGGAGTGAAGGAGATCAACGTCGGCTGAAGTCTGGTCGACGTGAGCAGGGGTGATGTGCATCAGGTGTCGCATGCGATTCTGATTGCCGAGGTATGTTGCCGGAATGCTGAGCATCATTAAAATAGAATCCACGGCGACGACAGTAGCGTGCGACATGTCCTAGTATACCACAGTTGTAGCAGACGGGCCGGTTATCCCGAGTACGCCAAGAGTTTACACGTGCTCGAGGTGGTGGAAAGAGCCGATTTACCGGATAAACCAAAACTGGTGACCTGTAGTAGTTGGTGGCTGGACTGCATGAAGGGAGCGGTGGTTGGGCAGGAGGTCGGCGGACGGCTTCTGCATAAATCAGGGTTTCAGGGACGAAGGGAGAGAAGAGAGAAGGACGAAGAGAGAGCATCGGCAACTTGCGTTTGAATAATAGCACGGCGAAATGAGTGGTCCAGTGCTGTGGGGGTCTCGTTCATGGTGGCGCCAAGAGAAAGCTATCGAGAAACTTCCTCCCGGATGTACTGTTGAATTTGAGGCATTAACACGTTGTAGTCAGGGCCACTGCTTCTACACTCCAAAGCTGAAATATCCACTGTTTGCGTATTAGGGCGACGTGTAGAATTTCGTTGCTTGCGCAGCTCATTGAAACTTTGACAGAGCTGAATCACGGCCTTGACGGTCTGTGGGTCTTTGGTCACAAGCATATGAAAAGCGTCGTCATCAATGCCTGTCAATATATTCTTTATTCTGTCAGCCTCCGTCATCCTCGCATCAACTCGCCTACAGAGGCTGATCATATGCTCAATGTAGCTCGTGAGGCTCTCACCATTTCGCTGAAAGCGTCCCCGCCGGCCCAGTTCAGCACGAAGCTTTCGCATGGCTGAACGACCAGAAAACAAGGTCACAGCCTCTTTGAAAACCAACCAGTAGGGGTTGTCGGCTTGGTGGTTGGTGAACCATAGGTTGGCCAAATCCGTCAGGTAGAAGATGACGTGAGCCAGCTTCGCAGAGTCATCCCACTTGTTAATCACGCTGGCATGCTCGTACTCTGCCAGCCAGTCCTCGACATTATGATCTTCAGTGCCGTTGTATACTGGTGGGTCACGCAGACGAAGTACACCAGAACACATGACAGGTGGCAGCGTGGAAGAGCCTTGGGGGGGATCGACATGCTCGGTCATCGCGGACTGAGATGGTAGCTTACGGCTGCGGAGCTCCAGGACGTTACCCAGCACCTCCTACAAATGCAACGAGCAAGGTTGCGTAAAAACACAGGTTATTATTCGAGAAACGTTAGCCGCAACAAGCTGGTACAGGCAGGAACCCGGCTGATGCTGATGCTGATGACCTCTGATGGATGGCGCTTACCCACAAAGGGGGATGGGCCAAGAACCGGGCGGCAGGATACTTAAATGAAACTAAACTGAAAATGAACCTAATCTATAAAAGAAGCTTAAAATAATACTACCAAAAAAAATGTATGCTGAGCAAGCGGTCAAACCATCTTTTGTTTTTGAAAGACATAACTACGAATTATAAACTAAAGATCTGAAAAGGTAGTGGTTCACTGGCATGGTAATCTTTTAGTTGCATTGATGTAATCAAACACAGCGGAGCATACATCCCTGTGGCAGTAACCAAATGAAGTTCCGCCAAATGATAAAATTACTGGTAAATTTACTTGTATTCCTACCTTTTGTAATGGGGCTACTAAAAATCTTTTTCTCTGATAAGAATAACGATGACAGAATAAAAAGAAATGTTCAATTGTTTCAATTTCATTGCACCAAATGCATAGCGGTGACGCCTTGAGCTGAGCTTTATTAAGGTAATAATTTAGCCCGGCAAGTACGAGCCACACACGGACGTCAACGTCTTCTTTCACGCTGGCACAGAGCTGGAACCACTATGCTCCGGTACAGTGAATACAAATAAAACACTCGAACGAACGCTTCGAAGGGGCGTTGGAAGCCGTCATATATAAAGGGCTTATACGTGTTTGTTGTATTTGTATTTTAGACTGTTTGTTATTAATTCTGAGCGCCCACTGGCGCCCTTGACATAAACTTACCTGTTCCTTTTGTCATTACTTGTAGGCACATAAATATTAGAGAGCTTTACTACGGAGGTAAAAATTCAAGCCATTTTTAGAGTCTAGAAATATTCACTTTTGTGAGTGTGCGCGTGTACTGTGGAGCTTTAACTACTTACGTTGGTCATTTTGGACGTGGCTTCAAACTATGCAACCAGTGAGAAAATCTATTTTACTATAACACATTTCTTTTACCCACTAGTCTATAGACGATGCCCGACATTTGGGTTGTGGTTCTTCTGAATCTAGCAATGTAAATTTACTGGTTAATTTTGTGTTTAGGCCCCATTTAGACACGTATATTATCTATTGATGCTATTATTACACAACATCCGGTTGTGCCTGTAAGGCATTCTGTTTAAACAAACAAATAAATGAATAAATCCACTTTTCTCAACTGGCTTCAACGAATTTTACTACGCAGATACGGTGAAATTTCAAATCGTAGTTATAGGCACCTTCGCTGTAAATACTACCGGGCAGACCTAAAACTTGCATACAATGTGAAGTTGAAAGGATAGTTAGGTAGTCTGTTCAACCTTCTGTAGGTCTGCTATTGCGGTAGTGGTCTTGCTTCAACGATATCTGCATTCTCAGAAAGCCTGCATAACACTTATGGATGTTTACAGACACTAGAAACAGCCTATAGTTGTTGCAGTTTCTCCAAACCTGCTTTGACTTAGTCTTCTGAAAAATTTCAAAGTTGCGACCTCTATATTGATAATGCATCACTGTGAAGTTTGAAACAGAGTGATGCAGCATGTGCGAGTTTTTTAGGCCGGAGAAATTAATGAATATGTTTAGGTACGGTTAAACCCAATGAATATATTATTAAGGGTGAGAAACCGCTAGCCGATCTATAATCTTCTTCGCCCGGCACGTGGAATATTTTTTTTAACCCGCTCATATATTCAGGCTCAACCAGCGTCCGTCGGCGCGGCCCCACGGCAACCAGCGTGACATGCTGCATTTCGTGCCGATGCGTTACCCAGACAACACTGCGTCTCCCTCTTTTCGTGACGGAGGGATGTTGGACGCGCTGAAACGCGCATGCGTCAAAGCAACGCAGCAAGGAGCGCGCCTGCGAGTATATGGCCGGACCGGCGCCTGGCGTGGCAACGCCGGCCTAACGTGACGAAATGAACGGCGGCGAGCACGCGCACCATGTCACGTCAAAATGTATTGGCGCCATGACTGTGGCACAACATCTCACATGACACGCATCTACTAATGATTATCATGTTTGCACCAGTCACATAACTTCGTCACCAAATGATGTCACGTAATACCAAATTTGGCACGTGTGAAACTAGGGGAACGGCCACGAGCGCATCATGAGTGTGGCAAGTAGTCATGTTGTTACAAGACACGCATGTCGTGATTATGAAGTTTGGATGTGTCATTTACCTATGTCGTTCGTTCGCGTCACGTAATACCGAGTTTGGTACATGTGAAACTAGAAAACGACCGCGAGCGCATCGTGAGCGCCGCATGTACTCATGTTGTTACATGACACGCATCTTATGGTTATCATGTTTGCACTAGTCACATACCTTCGCCATGCATACACTTACCATATTACCAAATTTGGTATATGTGACGCTAGGGAAACGGCCGTGAGCGCATCATGATCGTGAAATGTAGCCATGTTGTTACATAACACGCATGACGTGATTTTCAATTTAGGGTCTGTAGCTTGTGTTCGCCATGCAATCATGCTATACCGTGCCAGTTTATCTACATGACTTGTCATGGAAACCACCGCAAGAGCTGCAGGAGCATGAAGGGTAAATCATAACATTCATGACATACATGTTTTTATTTTCATGTTATGACAAGTCAAATATGTTCATCATGCAGTCATGCTATGCCATACCAAGTTTGGTATCGATACCATTATCGAAACGGTCAGGAGAGCTAGAAGTCGTAGGCGTCTAGATAGATAGATAGATAGATAGATAGATAGATAGATAGATAGATAGATAGATAGATAGATAGATAGATACGCTCAAATTTGACGAAGATCGTTTAGAAATGCTTCTCATAAAAAACGGTCTCGCGTTCAGTTGGTTCAAAAAAGAAATCGTCCGTCTGATCTCCGCCAGGGCTCCAATGAATTGGGAAGTCAAATTACCAGCACTGTTTATTAACAGCTATAAGGAAGCACAGGGGTGCCAACCATCAATTAAAATGGCGAAACGTACGCAATAAATAATCGAGAAAAAAATTATTGAACCTCCGGCAATGACCCAGGAATAAACACTGGGTCCATACGTAACAGATCCGCTAGTAAAATAACTATTGCTGGCAAGAAAAGAATGAAGTAATCTGTTGGAGAACTCGTGCGGAATTGTTTCGCAATTTTAACATATTCGTCTGTGCAATACTTGTAGCGATAGGAAGGGCGGCATGCTCTTCCATAGTGACGAAACATTTTATTCTAAACATACAGCTGTCTACGTCTTTAGGGGCGAAGCTCTTTAAGTCATGAGTCATGCGTTCGCAATATCGTCGTCGTAGTAGTAGGTAGCCACCTCCACAACCGGGCAAGAGGAGCGATACGCGCGCACTCTTTTGAATTGAGGAGGAAACCCGCGCACGTAAATTATCAATGAAAAGATAGTTGTTTCTGATTAAATAATCTACAGAGGCGTGTATCGGTGATTTATTCTTCATTAAATTATGCCTTGAATTGAATGCTTAATAAATAAACTAGTAACAGAAGGACGCAACTTGTGCACCATCTGACAAGAAGAGGTTGCCACGCTAAACTCACTGGGCGTAACGTTCCTGGTTTTAGAAGGTTTAGCGATAGTTGGGCCACGGTGCCATGAACTAGTGGCGGTGAATGGTGGCGACTAGACACGAAGCGCAGGCCGTAAGAGAGTGCGCGTGTGCTGCTCCTCTTGTGCGGCCGCGCTAGCTCTCGCTTAGTCCTTGCAATGTCCGCTGGATGGCGGTACTTCTATGTGACAAATATATGACAAAAATATGTGATTTGGCCCTACTGGGAGCGTTCACGAGCGGTATGGATGGATACACAGGCGCACAGACAGACTGACGAACAGACAGATAGATTCCCGGCTGGACGGACGGATGCATGGACGGATGGACGGCTGCACAGAAGGACGCACGAACGGAAGGACGAACGAACGCACGGATTAGCATCCGGATGGATAAACGCAGGGACGGACGCCCAGACGGTCGCACACACGGACGCACGGATGTATGGAAGCAAGAACAAATGGACCGACAGAAACGCGGACGCACAGATGGATGCTTCGCCCCACTCATCATAATGCATTCCATGGATATGCTCAGATTTTTCGTCAGTCTCTGAGTGTTAAAAAACAATTTCAAAGCTGTATAAAACGTCAACGTCTACTAGGGTGTTTTTATCTTTATGTGTACCATGCTTGCTGAAACAACAAAGCCAATACCTGTGATGGGATTCGATAGTAATAAGAGTGAAGTTTTTGTGTGGTTGAAAAAGGACAGCTATACAACGCGAGGTCACACGAACGGCGTGTGGTCGGGGCAAGGAAAAGCAAAAAAAAATTGGCAGATCCTACGTACAGTGGAAATTGATGATAAGCGGAGCCCGAATCAGAAAGCTAGATATGTCACTTTAAAATCAGCACAACGTTACGAGGTGGAGGTAAATGATGCCGTACATGACTTCCGTGTCATGTTGATCATGTTTGGTTGTGTAGTTCACCTTCGTCATTTATTCACGTCACGTGATGCCAAATTTAGTATATGTGGAGCCAACGAAATGGCGGCGAGCACGCTATGAGCATGGTATGTTGCCATGTTCTCACATGTCCCGCCTGTCATTATTGCCATGTTTGCATCAGTCATATATTTCGTCATCTATTCCCATTACGTAACAGGGAATTTGGTATATGTGAAGCTATTAAAACGGCCGCGAGCTCATCTTGAAGGGCTAGTAAACTCCAATGTAGTGTTGACACGCGCAAACGCTGGGCACAACGACGCTACGTCAGCAAAACGCGAGCACTGTACAGTCTGGCGCTAGGCGCCACTGGCGCGCCCAGCGTCCGTCGGCACGGCCCGACAGCAACGGGTACGAATGCGACATGCATGCATTTCGCACCGATGTGCTACCCAGACAACACTGCGTTTTCCTCTTTTCGTGATAGAGGGACGCCGGACGCGTTGAAACGCACATGCGTCAAAGCAACGCAGCTCGGTGCGCGCCTTCGACTGTATGGCAGGACCGGCACCTGGCGTGGCAACGCCGGCGTGACGCGACGAAATGAACGCCGGCGAGCACGCGCACCGCCGCACGTCGAAATGTATTGTCACCTTGACTGTGGCACGTATTCATGTTCTCACATGACACGCATCTCATGAATATCATGTTTGCACCAGTCACATACCATCGTCATCCATTGACGTCACGTAATACAAGATATGCATATATGAAACTGGTGAAACGGCCGTGAGCGCATCATGAATGTGGCATGTAGTCATGTTGTTACATGACACGCATGTCGGGATTATCATATTTGGATGTGTCATTTACCCATGTCGTCCATTCGCATCGTGTGATACCGAGTTTGGAACATGTCAGGCTAGCGAAACAGCCGCGAGCGCATCATGAGCGTAGCATGTAGTGATGTTCTTACATAACTTGCATCTCATGTTCTTCATGTCTGCACCAGTCAAATACCTTCGTAATTCATTCACGTATTGTAACACCAAATTTGGTATATGTGGCGCTGGTGAAACGGCCGCGAGCGCATTATGAGCGTGGCTTGTAATCATGTTGTTACATGACACTGTCACACCTGTCCCGTTATTAGGGAGGCGATCGCCGGGCTAATTCCAAGAGCCGAAGTATCGGCCCCCCGAACCGCACCACGAAAGCGTGGACAATTTTGAATTGGTCCTTTTTGGTGCGCCAGCGGACGCCGGTCGTGGCCCAAAGAACAAGTCAGAGCCGAGAGTTGATAAACAAACAAATTATATTCTCAATAATGGCAGATCGAAAACAATACATAAGAATGCACACTCCACAATAGTTGCATACAATATGACACCAATCAAACCAATCAATCAACGTACTACACAACACAATCAGCCACACTTGAAACAACGGACACGGACAACAATACGCACTACAATGCAGTCACATGCATTGAACAACCAAGACACTTAAGGACTAAAGCGATAGAAAACCTATTCAGTCCAAAGTCCTTGGAACAAAAGTCTGAATGATACTCGTCCGAGAATCACTCACTCAAAGTCCAGCGTTGTTGTCGTTCCGCAGCTCTCTGAAGTTTCTCTTCCAGGAAACCTCGCCGGAGTTTCTCTTCCAGGAAAACTCCCGTCTTCAATAGGCCACTCTCCAAGCTTCAAACTTCTTCGCCGGAAATCCGTCGGCTTCACACACGCAGCTGTTGCCCGCGTCTTCGCTCGATAGCGGTAAACCCACGCTCTTGCCTGTAGCTCGAGCCGTCCCTACGGACCAAAACTTCGCCGACTACACGGCGGAATCTCGAGGCGCTCTGGCGTTAACTTCCGTCACCTCCTGTTCTGTCACTACGGGCAGAACCTTCGCCGACTCCACGGCGGAATTCCTACCCGCTCTGGCGTTAACTTCCGTCATCTCCTGTTCTGTCACTACGGGCAGAACCTTCGCCGACTCCACGGCGGAATTCCTACGCGCTCTGGCGTTAACTTCCGTCACCTCCTGCTTTCTCGTCTCGGCTGTCCGATTAAATACCTTCCGCGCCACCTTCCAGAAATTTCTCGTCCTTTCGTCGGCGCGATACGCAGCGAAAGCTGGGAAGAGGGCGAGACGGTTGGAATGCCCTCTCCGACGGGTGAGTCAACTCGGTATGACCACGCCTCCTTCGTTCTAGAAAGGTCGAGCGTTTGCCCGGCCGCCGCTGTGGGGTGAGGAGCTTCGTCTGCGAAGCCGTGCTTCTGCGGGAAGAGCGCGCGCCCGGGAGTCTTGGATGTTTGCTTTCTTTTTTTTTCTTTTTACCTCGCGGCGTTTCTACCGCCCGTTGTCGCAAGGATTTGGCGGCGCGCTCTTTTTTTATTTTTTTAGCGCTCGTTCTGTGACACTGCCCCCCACTTTAAGAATATTATCTCATAATATTCAAAACCACACAAACGAGCGCGAAAAGTCACCACACACTCTCACAGACTGTAACACCATCAGTCGCTCATAACACTTCACATTCACAATAGATCACGCAATACAATCTTACATTGTAGTTCAATTCCACAACACATGAAATATATCCTCAGGCACATGAGTACAACACTCCACCACATATTCCAAACAATGCAAACGTACAAAGTTCTCTCATTACAACAATTATACAACACTATACATCACATCACAGCACAGAACACTTTGACTCGCTTGACATACACTTGCGACACAGGATAACAAGAACATTAACACATCATATGTCACTCAGCCCTGCCGAACACAATCTGATTCCACCTCAGCACCTATCCTGTGGATTTAGAGCGGCGCTTGCGCCCTTTCTTGCGGTGCTCGCTCGATCTCTTCTTGTGTTTCCACGTTCTTTTTCGGCGAGCCCTTTCCAACGACGATATCTGAGGCGTCGTCTCAGCCATCGTTGTCTCTTCCGACACCGTTAACGCGTCATTACATTCGACGGGTCTTGTCTGTTTAATTACCCGCTTGATCATGCCTCTACATTTTGCCCGGCTGGCCAACTCCGTCTCCTTTACACTGTCAGTCGGTTGAGGTCGTGCCGACGTAAGTCCGGTTGCTCGGCCCGTGAACTTATTCGATACGATCGTCTTCTCCTTCGCTGTCTCTTGCGCCGCAGCTTCACCTTGGGCTCTAGTGAGATCCGTCACGGGATGCTCCTTCACTGTATCTCGCGGCCGCTGTGTTGGCGAGGGCTCTATCTTCGGGTCTTCTCCCAAACATTCTGGATCATTCGGCCCTCGCGCCCCGACGATGTTTCCGATGACAAGGTCATACAGGGGGGTCGTCATGCATAGAGCTGTAATCTTCCCGCTGAAGTACGGTGTTTCAACCTCAATCTCTGCTTCGGGAAGCATCCGAACCGTACGATCAATTAGGCAAACTGGTTTCGTTCTGCCTGTCAACTCACTTTCCCGTACCAAATCTCTCCGCACGATAACAGTAGAACTGCCGGTATCTCTTAACACCGTAACTTTTTTGCCCGCAACTTTTCCAGGCCGCGCTGGCATTCCTGTCGTAACCCCGGTTGGCTGTTTTGACATTACAGCACCCACAATAGGAATTTTCTCCCCATTCCTCAACTCTACGAATCCATCGGTGACGGCATTATTATCAGATTTCGGTGCCGCTTGCACACAGGATACCTGGTGAGTTTGACTCACTCCGTTTCGACATGCATCTGCTTTGTGCCCAGTCTGACCACGCTTAAAACATTTCACTACCGTAGGGCTCGTAAAGATCGTCCGACAGTTTTTCGCACGATGACCCACTCGGTTACACAGAAAACATCGCTGAATGCTCTCTGGTGCACGCTTCTTTTCTTCGGGAGCCAATTTCTTCGAATCATCGGGACAATCCTTCTTGACCTTGGCCAAATTAGTTCCACCTTGCGCTTCCAAGAATTGATCAGCCAATTCAAGCATTCCTTCAAGTGACTCTGCCTTCCTCTCTTTCAAGTACAGCGACAGGCTTGGGTGGCAACTAGTAAGAAATTGTTCTATAATTAGGAGCTCTCTAAGTTCATCGTACTCCTGCGCTGTCCCTGAAAGTTCAATCCATCTGTCGAAATAATGGCAAAGTCGGGCGGCATACTGCGTAGCCGTCTCCCCATCATCTGGCTTTCCTGTCCGAAATCTGTCCCGGAATCCTTCCACAGTGAATCTAAATCGCTTCAACAAAGCCGCTTTCACCTTTGCGTAGTTGGCTGCATCGGTCGGCGTCAGCCTACCGTACACACTGAGCGCTTCACCACTCAAGCAGGTACTCAAAGCAGTTGCCCATTGCTGTTCCGGCCAATTCTGGCTCCTCGCAATCGTCTCAAATCGGTGAAGGTACGCGTCAAGGTCGTCCTTCCTTTTATCAAATGCTACGAGCAGCTTGCTCGGGTTCAAGCGGAAGCCATGATCCTCTCGTTCGCTGCTTTCAACTCTAGCTTGGACGGGAGTTTCGCTTCGCTGTTGCAAACGGAGCCGCTCGAGTTCCATCTCGTGCTGACGCTGCCGTTCCCTTTCCTCTCTTTCTTCTTTCGCCCTCTCAGCTGCCAGTCTTTCTTTCTCCAGCTCCAACTTCAATTGTTGCTCTCTTTTTTCCTTCGCTCTCTCAGCTGCCAACCTCTCTCTCTCCAACTCAGCTTCTTTTTCAGCTTTGGCTCTTTCGACCACCAACCTCTCTTTTTCCAGCTCGGCTGCTTTTTCTTCTTTGGCTCTCTCTTTTTCTTCTTTTTCCTTCTGGGTGACCCACTTCCGTAGTTCGGCGCCAGAAAGACCCATCTTTTCACCAAGAGCAACTAACTTTTCGAGATCCATTGTGTCTCGCAACTAAAACCTTGCCGCGTGCAAAAATTATCTGCCTAAATCGGTCTATCGGAACAATCCCCTGCACTCGTTAACGAGAACACTGAACAACACACAAAATCGTTCCGATAGCAGTATCACCAACTCGAGGCTCTTTCCTACTACTTTGGACACACTGTGCACCAAAAGGTCCTGAATTGCGGACGCCAGATTAATTGTCACACCTGTCCCGTTATTAGGGAGGCGATCGCCGGGCTAATTCCAAGAGCCGAAGTATCGGCCCCCCGAACCGCACCACGAAAGCGTGGACAATTTTGAATTGGTCCTTTTTGGTGCGCCAGCGGACGCCGGTCGTGGCCCAAAGAACAAGTCAGAGCCGAGAGTTGATAAACAAACAAATTATATTCTCAATAATGGCAGATCGAAAACAATACATAAGAATGCACACTCCACAATAGTTGCATACAATATGACACCAATCAAACCAATCAATCAACGTACTACACAACACAATCAGCCACACTTGAAACAACGGACACGGACAACAATACGCACTACAATGCAGTCACATGCATTGAACAACCAAGACACTTAAGGACTAAAGCGATAGAAAACCTATTCAGTCCAAAGTCCTTGGAACAAAAGTCTGAATGATACTCGTCCGAGAATCACTCACTCAAAGTCCAGCGTTGTTGTCGTTCCGCAGCTCTCTGAAGTTTCTCTTCCAGGAAACCTCGCCGGAGTTTCTCTTCCAGGAAAACTCCCGTCTTCAATAGGCCACTCTCCAAGCTTCAAACTTCTTCGCCGGAAATCCGTCGGCTTCACACACGCAGCTGTTGCCCGCGTCTTCGCTCGATAGCGGTAAACCCACGCTCTTGCCTGTAGCTCGAGCCGTCCCTACGGACCAAAACTTCGCCGACTACACGGCGGAATCTCGACGCGCTCTGGCGTTAACTTCCGTCACCTCCTGTTCTGTCACTACGGGCAGAACCTTCACCGACTCCACGGCGGAATTCCTACGCGCTCTGGCGTTAACTTCCGTCACCTCCTGTTCTGTCACTACGGGCAGAACCTTCGCCGACTCCACGGCGGAATTCCTACGCGCTCTGGCGTTAACTTCCGTCACCTCCTGCTTTCTCGTCTCGGCTGTCCGATTAAATACCTTCCGCGCCACCTTCCAGAAATTTCTCGTCCTTTCGTCGGCGCGATACGCAGCGAAAGCTGGGAAGAGGGCGAGAAAGGTTGGAATGCCCTCTCCGACGGGTGAGTCAACTCGGTATGACCACGCCTCCTTCGTTCTAGAAAGGTCGAGCGTTTGCCCGGCCGCCGCTGTGGGGTGAGGAGCTTCGTCTGCGAAGCCGTGCTTCTGCGGGAAGAGCGCGCGCCCGGGAGTCTTGGATGTTTGCTTTCTTTTTTTTTTTTTTACCTCGCGGCGTTTCTACCGCCCGTTGTCGCAAGGATTTGGCGGCGCGCTCTTTTTTTTATTTTTTTAGCGCTCGTTCTGTGACAGACACCCATTTTATGATTTTCTTGTTAGGGTCTGTCCCTTGTGTTCGCCATGCAATCATGTCATACCACACCAGTTTTGACACATTCCATGAGAACGACACTACCGTGAGGGCTGCAGGACCATGAAATGGAAATCTTGACATTCATGACATACATATCAATATTTTGATGTTATGACTGGTCAAATATGTTCTTCATAGAGTCATGTTATGCTATATCAAGTTTGGCATCGATACCATTGTCGAAACAGCCAAGACGGCTAAAAGTTGTTGGCGACTAGATAGATTGATAGATACGGTCAAAGTCGCCGAAGTTCGCTAAGAAATTCTTCGCGTTTAAAAAAAAAAACTCCAGGCCTGCACGTAAGGCGCAGCAGAGTCACAGCGAAAGCTAGAAGAGCGGCCTTTCAGACTCTTTTTTGAACACTCGTTGAGTAACTATTCAAGTACACTTCCTTAATACCCACTACAGAATTATTATTAAACCTTTTTTTGGTATTAGGCCAGTATTCGCTATGCTATTTTTCGTCATTCTTCTGAGAAGTGTGCTTTCCGCTAAACACTTGCAAATATTTTGTGCCAATTGTTCACACAATGGCTTACGATGATGAGGAATTATGTCTGAAGTGGGTATGCGCCACAAATAATAGGTGAACAGAAAAAGCTTTGTAATAAGTTGGAGCATTGGACGACCCTCTTGTTACGCTATTCACATTGTGCGACGACTGCTTGTTCTTTCGCTCTTCAAAACACTTTATAAGTCGTAATAACGTGATTGCTTTCCCTACATCAAACCAGCCTAAGGCAAGTTTGCGAACAACTCTAAAGCACCGGTGTGGCTCAGTGGTAGAATACTGTTCTGGCACCCAGTTGACTCGGGTTCGAGCCCCACAGTGTGATTGTGCGATAGGGTTACGGGTGCCGGCAGTGGCGGTGGCGGCGGACAAGTGCAGAGGTGCGTGACCCGAGTTGTGATCTCCAAACAGCTTTCTCTGTAAAAAAAGTGTTACAATTAATGCAACACTTGCAGACCTAAGCACTTATCTCTATTTTTTAACTGGAGGCACCAGGAGTAGAGCTAATAAAAAAATCACAGAATCTGTACGGGATGAATGATGATCAGAGGGGTGAACTTGGAACCGGCTGTCCATTTGTCTATTCGCCCGACTGTCCGTCCGTCGTCTGTGTCTGTCTGTCTGCATGTCTGTCCGTGCGTCAGTCTGTTCATCCGTCCATGTGTTTGTCCGTGCTTCCATCCGATAACAGGTGGGTCGCCGTCGCTACAAATTATTCAACCCTTTTATCAGTTACCAGAGCTTTCCCGAGCAGCTGCGCTACGCACGTCACGGCACTCCTCAACTCAGCACGGAACGCGGTCGCTATTTTTATCTGAAGTAGTCAATTACCTACTTCGATTTTGGGCACCCAAGTACAAGTTTGTCGCATCCTATCACCCCCGAACGAACAGCCTCCCAGAAGGCTTCAATGACACGCTCACTCGCATTCTCGCCATCTACGTCTCGACTGATCATCGCGACTGAAATATTGCAGTACCCTTTTGTCGCTTTCGCTTACACTAGCTCGCGCCATGACCCTGCTGAATATTCTTCTTTTTATTTTTTGTATGGAAGAGAACCGATGTTGCTGTTCGTTATGTTTTGCCCAACCCTGCCCCCCTATCCATGGAATATGCTCGCCACGCTATCAGCGCAGCCGAAAAGGCCCGTCATATTGCTCATTGACGCCTTCGGACTCGCAGCTTTGTCAGAAACATAATTATTACAGTCATAACTTCAACATCCACTTTAATCTGGGTGACCTCGTTCTTCTGTGGACTCCGTCGCGGCATGATGGCCAGGCCGAAAAGCTTCTACCCAAGTATTCCGGACCTTACGATGTGCTACGGCATGTAACAGACGTTACCTATGATATAGCCTCTCTAAATCCTTCGATGCCCTCTACACCTTCCGACATCGTCCACGTCGCTCAGCTGAAGACCTTTCGTCCAACAACTGCCAACAAGCGCCAGGTCAGCCCCTTCTGCCGGCATAGGTCGATGTTGCATGGTTGCGGCTATATCTATGCGGGGTTGTGCGAAGAAGAGGATGCCCACGTGTTGGTTAAAAAAAACACAACAGTCACCATCTTGACTGCTGGTCTATTTTCCTACTGTAAAGAAGCAGATATATCGACAACATTATTGTGCTTTACGTAGAAGAGCTGCAGCCCTTAAAACTTCCACTTCTTTTCTGCGTGCATTGAGAACGTTTTGTTCTCGCACACTTGATGCTGTTAGGTAGTACACAATCAATCATTGGTCAGCTGCCAGCTCGTAATAAAATCATGTGCTACGTTATGCTAACAGGCAGAACACAATTGTTCCCCAACGTGACACCATGGCTACTAGCGGCACTGACACGCTTCCTACGTTTAAAAAAATATATTTTCACCCCACCCTACCCCCAACCTTAAATAACAGGCATGGGGGGAGGGGGGTGATGACCACCGCGGTGCCTCAGTTGGCAGACCATCGGACGCATCATGTGAAGGTCGCAGGTTTTGTATCTGCCCGCGGCTCGATATATTTTCGGTCACTTTTCTTTCTTCTCGTATACATTACAATTACTTGTAATAACTACCTGTATACTTTTTTTGGCACAAGTTCTTGAGATTATTATTATATCAGTAGAAAAAAAATGATACATTTGCACTCAGAACATCCGGCGATCAAGCGTGTGACCTCTTTGAGTGTTTAGAAGCAATGCATTCTATCATGGTACATAACAAACAATAGGAAACATCGTTCATGTGTTCAGAAATAAAAATTAATGATTTCAACTATTTGGTACTCTACCATGGGAGTGTTGCAAGCTTTCCCAGTTACTCGGCCTTCACTAAAAAAAAATGTCATACCCACGTGTTTACGAGAAATCTTCAACAATATGTATATGATGTGCACAAGCTGTCCATAATGTGTTTAGAAAAAGTTAACACTTGTGTAGAAAAACAAAATCCCAGCATATCCACGGAGTGCATGATGATGATTGGGGCGAAGCGTCCGTCCACCAGTTAGTTCTTGCTTCCATCCGTCTATGCGACCATCCGTGCGTCCGTTCATGCATCCATACATCTGTCCGTCCGTGCATCCATCTGTGCATCCATCCGTGCGTCCACCCCTGCGTTCGTCCGTGCGTCGGCACCTGTGTTTGTTAATGCATGTCTGTCTGTCCGTCGATCCGTTCGTCCATCCAGTGAACACTCCAAGTACCACCATCTCGACTATTTCCATCATATATTCAGCATATAGAAATACCGCCATCCAGCAAACATTCCAAGGACTACATGAGAGGTGGCACTCGTGCACTTTTTTACGGCCTGTGGTTCATGTCTACTTCCCACCTTTCGCCGCCTCAAGTTCATGGCTATATAGCTGTTCACTACATTCATGGCACTGCGGCCGAACACAAATGAACCTTGCTAAACCAAAGAGGTTACGCCCAGCAAGTTTCACGTGGCTACTCATTCATGTCAGGTAGGGCTCTAAGTGCCTCCTTCCGATGCAAGTTTTTTTAGTAAGTATCAAATTGAAAGCAAAATATATTAGAAGGTAAGTCACCAATACTCTTAACTGTAAGTTATATCATCTGAAACAACCATCTTTTTATTTATGATAAACGTACGCGGGTTTCCTCCTCAACTGAAAGAGTGCGTGCGTGCCACTCCTCTAGTCCGGCCATGAAGGTAGCTACCTACTGCTACGACGACTAATTCATACATGGCAGACGCACGACCCACGGCACAGGGAACTTCGCCCCCGATATTTACACTATGAACAGAGTAAAAGATATGCGTGAGGAATCAGTATTCATAAATACATTCACATTTTCACAGTTGTAACATAGAAGAATATGAAAGGTCAAGAGAGGACACTTCCATAGACCCCTGCGGCTGATTTGGGTTCGCAGTGCATCAAACGGGTGTGGTGAAACTTTGCAGCCTCAAAGATGGCAGGCCGCAGAAAAGACTGCCTCGGAAGTCATTTCGTAGAGTATAGCATTATTGTACAGCCTCCGAGACCACATCTACGTGCGTGCTCTTCTTTGAGGTCATACTTCTTTTTTTTTAATCTGTCGTTTGCATGCATCGATGAGCTTCACGCAAGCTGCACCGCTAAAGTGGCAAGCACACCGTGTCAATGTGTGTCTATGAACAAAATTTAATTAAAGCATAGAAATCATTGAAGGAGCGAAAACTTTCATTTTCAAGTCATATTTTTATTAAGCACATGCCCACTTTGTTATTGTTTTATAAACGCTGGCACAAAGAGAGGTTCATTGCACGGCAGGACGTCAAAATACAATTGCCATATCATTATACACACAAGAAATAAACATATAGGCAACAATATAACAAGAACCGCAGCAGAATAACACTGCAATGATCGCACTCAACTACAGATACAGGGCGCAACGTGACACGGCGGTAGTTTCCTCAGCGCTTGACTCCAGCATGAACCGAAAAAAGAAAAGAAAAATGTTGGCTACGTTTTTGAGGCAGGAGTGTTTATTCAAGGATTACGTCTTGGCATTACCTAGCAAACGTTTTTCTAGATTAACCACTTCTCTTATTGGGCTTGTTCGAGCTTCTGGCATTTTGCGAACTGCACAGATAACGATACAATGCATAGCTGCCTTTTCACAAAATATCACTCATGCAGTGAATCCCGATACATGTAGTGACACAAAGAAAACCTAACAACGCGAGCAGCGACTCGATTTCTTGAGCCAAGAAAGATTTTTTAGGGGCGAAGCGCCTTAAGGCGTGGCTTGTGCGTCCCTCGTAGTACGTAACCACCAGTGGCACATACCCGAAGTAGGTATAACATTTAACCTCCAAGGTGGTGCCGGTGATAGACTTCTTCTGTGCATTGTTTAACAATAAAAAATAGTGCTCAATGTACATGCCAATGGCTGCTAATGGGGAATGAGAGACAAGAGCATTCGGCTTTTAGTCAACGCGCACGCTGCGATCCCCATTAAGAGCCATTGGCATGTACATTGAGCACGATCGGACAAGAAAGGGTTGCTACCTTACACTCGCTGGGTGTAACTTTCTTAGTTTTAGAAAGGTTTAGCGAGCGTTGAGCGGCAGGGCCATGAATAAAATGAACTAGTATATACCATGAAGTAATCCGAGGTGGTTAAAGGGAGGAAGCAGATACGACGCGCAAGCCGTAAGAAATTAAAAGCTGAATCCTCTTGTCTCTCATTTCACATTAGCAGCCACTGGCATGTACATTGATCACTATCTTACAGGAAAGGGTTGCTATGTTATATTCGCTGGGCGTGACCTCCTTGGTTTTAGAAAGGTTTAGCGAGCATTGGGCCGCAGTGCCACGAATGAAGTGAACTAGTATAAACCATGAACTCAAGGTGGTTGGTGGGAAGTAGACCCGAAGCGCAAGCCGTAAGAAAGTGTGCGTGTGCCACCTCTCGTTTAGTCCATGGAATGTCCACTGAATGGCGGTGCTTCTATATGGGGAATATATGATAAAAAGATGCGAGATGGTGGGACTTGGAGTGTTGAATAGATGGACGAACAGACACACAGACAGATGCATGGATGGACGCATGAACGGACGCAGGGGCGCATGCATGAACGAACGCAGGGACGGGCGCACGAACAGACGCATGGACGGTCACACAGACGGACGCATGGACGGACGAATGCTTCGCCCCACTCTCCATCATTTACTCAGTGGATATGCTGCCACTTGTTTCGAAAACGTGCTGCGAAGCATTCCAGACAGCTTTTTTTTTTTCGTGTGAAGCAATCCACGTAAACAGTACGCGAAGTGAATAGCACAAAAAAGATCTTTCCTCCGAATAGCACAATGCCAGAAACGTTATGTTAAGGCTTCAATGACAAATGCAACATGCACTTAACACAGTATAGATGGCGTACGTACCTGCCAGCAGCTATTCTGAGAGGCAGCCGAAACAAGCGAAGACCAGGACGCACACCAGGCACGTTATCGCACATCATCTTTTACGGCACCTCCCTGCTGCTGGCCGTACTTCTTTGTTGCCACAAAGGCTCATGAACACGGAGCGTGACAACGTTATCGTTGCGTCGACGCGATGTGTACTTTTCTAGCGTTCAATTCATTCGTGATCCCAGCCCGACGCGATTGCACTGTACAATAGCAGACGATCAAGGCGGATTCAGATCACATACGCAAAAGCAAGTAGATGTATAATGCACTAGAAAAGGCACTGTAGTAATTAACTAGCACGCGTGTTTTTTTGTAGCAGTAAGTGATGTGTTGCCATCTTACCTATGGAGTGAAGCTGCGGAGCTCAGCCGCTTTTTGGCCCGAGTGACCACTCTTGTCATTTTTATGTTAATTTATATGATTGCACGTCAGAACTCCTCGTGCTGTTACCGGTCGCGATTGAAACGAGTCGCATTGATTAACACGTGGCTGACAGCTACACAGGACCACTAAAAATTCTTCAGGTGGTAACACTCCTTCTGAACGAGTATTCTTGAAAATTGTGAAGAAAGAATTCATCTGAGGTGGCCCTTTTCTTAAACATTTGCCAGCGTTTAGTGTCTTTTAGCTTAATTATACGACTTGGCTGAAACAAAAGCAAGAACACTTAGCTCGGCCAAGAAAGAATTGTTCAAGAAAGCACACCTGCATAACTATCTGGTCGATTTATAGAACATTTTTATTTGTCCCTGTTAAAGAGATTGAGTAGTGGAAGAAAGTGTTTGAAGAAGACCCCCCCCTCACACCTCTTCTAAACATACTCCAGGGTGTCTTCCTGAAGTTCGGGCGTCGAGCTGCATAAGGCAGCCGCCCACTATTCGTTATCATAAATTGAGCGTTTCGGGAAAGGGGAAAGGGTGATTAGGGTAAAGCAATATGAAGTGTTTTAAGCCTGCAATGGGAGAGGCACGGAAATTGCAAGGAGCCGAAGGGCTACAGTATGATTCAATGCAGTGTGCAGAGTGAGGGGAAAAAAGATGCGAGTCTGCAGCTGTATACCCAACCACTCCTCAAAAAGATCTCCTCATCGTTATTAAATTTAGCCTACTTTGCCTCACACAGCTTTCTTCATTACCCTACAGCTTGCAATCCACCTGAAATAGACACAGAATGATGAGAGTAATACAGATTTATGCGGACGTTTGGTGGCACAGCCACAGAAGGTGGTAGCAACTACATAACTTTGAGAACAAGCTTTGTGGAGAGAGAGAGATAGACTTTATTAATTTCCGGCAGATTGCTGGGATGGGCTCCCACCTAGGGGCCAACGGAGAGACCGTGTCTCCCGGCAGCTTTCTTGGCCTGCTGGATCGCCCAAAGTTGTTTGTCCAGGCCCGAACTGAGCAGCGCAGTCCGCCAACGCGCCCGAAGGTCTTCATTGGAGGCCGCGACCCCAGAATTTCTGACTAATGCTGGACATTCCCATAGTATATGGTCGAGAGTGGCTCTGGTGGTACAGTACTGGCATATATTAGAACTATAGACGTCAGGATATATGTGGTGCATGATGAGAGGGTTCGTGTATGTGCGTGTTTGTAGCTGTCGCCACTGAACGGACTGGGCCCGATTTAGCTTGGAGTGAGGCGGAGGGTACTCCCGCCTTTGCAGTCGATAGTGTTGAATTATGTCATTAAATTTAGTGAGCCGATCGTCCCATTGCCACACCGACGCAGAAAGGTCCGTTTTGGTGGCCGCTTCGTCTGACGTGACTCGGAACGTAAGACCTCGAGCCACGTTGTGCGCCACTTCATTCGGATTGGCCTCCGCGTTACCTAGTGGTGTGTGGGCAGGGAACTACAAGATGTGTACGTATTTGTCCGCCTCGTGAATTTTGCCTGTATTAAGAATTCGCAATGCCTCGGGGGAGATGCTGCCGCTGGCGTAGTTTCTAACGGCTGTCTGCGAGTCGCTGATTACGCATGAGGCGTTAGTGTGGGCTATGGGCATCGCGATAGCCACTTTCTCTGCCGTTTCTACGGTCCGTGTGATGACTGACGCGCTGCTTTTGCATTGTTGTGTGTGGTCTACGACAGCAGCCACGAAGTGGTGACGTTCCTGGAAGCGTGCTGCGTCGACAAAGACTGCCTCATGGTTGCGCCCAAACATCTTTGACATCGTCCTGGCACTACTGACACGTCAGCCCTTGTTGTGTTCAGGGTGCATGTTTCTTGGTATGGGTGGTACTGTTAGCTTAGCACGGATAGCGCGTGGTATGTCGTGTTTGTCTCTGTGTTGAGTGTGGTAAGTAATACCGAGATTACATAGAATCTGGCGGCCTGGCTTTGTCTTGGCTAAACGCTCGAATTGGGAGATTTGTTGCGCCTCAATAAGTTCCTCAAGGGTATTGTGTAATCCAAGTTGAAGGAATAGTTCGGTGCTGGTGTTTTGAGGCAAACCTAGCGCCTGTTTGTAAATTTTCCTAATTAGGCTGTTTAGTTTTGACTTTTCCGCGGTGAACCATCGGTGGTACGCCGCCGTATAGGTGATGTGAGTTAGAACAAACGCTTGGATCAAACGGATCATGCTGGCCTCTTTCATGCCTTTGTGTTTATTGGTAATGCGTCTAATGAGGCACATCGTGTTAGACACTCTGGCTTCAATGTTGCGAACTGTCTCTCCGTTGGTACCCTTACTTTCTATGATCAAACCTAGCACTCTGATTTTGTCCACGTTTGGTATGGCGGGACCATCGCTTGTAGTGAGTTCTATATCAGCGTGTGCCTGATCTTGGGGATGTTGTTTGGGTGGCCGACCTTTAAGTGTAGGGCGATATAGCAGTAGCTGAGATTTCTCCGCCGAGCAGGATGGTCCAGTTCCTTGTAAATACCGTTCGACTGTGTCAATCCCCTCCTGTAATCTCTGTTCAATGGAACCGTCACTGCCGTCGCACACCCAGAGGGTGATGTCGTCGGCGTAAATGGTGTGATGAAGTCCTTGGATGGTTTGAAGTTTTGAAGGAAGACCAATGAGGGTGAGGTTAAACAACATGAGAGATATCACGGAACCCTGCGGGGTGCCCGCACTTCCTATGGTTATTTCGGACGACCTGAGTGCTCCCACAGTGATCGTGGCCGTTCTGCCCGTAAGAAATGCCCTAATATAGTTGTACGTGCGAAGCCCCAACTTTAGGGTATTGACCTGATTTAGAATGGTGCTATGCGTGACAGAGTCAAAAGCCTTCTTCAGATCAAGACCAAGTATGCCCTTAGTGGAGCGTTCCGTAGTGTCTATGATGTGATGCTTAAGCTGCAACATGGCATCCTGCGTTGAAAGATGCCTGCGGAAGCCAATCATGGTGTGTGGGAAAAATCATTGTCTTTGAGGTAATTTGTCAGTCTAGCCATGAAAGCGTGTTCCATCAATTTGCCTATACAAGATGTTAAGGAGATGGGCCTAATATTGTCAGTATTCAATGGTTTGCCTGGTTTCGGAATCAGAATCACTTTGGCCGTTTTCCAATGCGGGGGCAAGATTCCGCTGTTCCAGCAGTTAATAATATAGTCTGTGATATGCGTGATCGACTCATCGTCCAAATTGCGTATCATCTTATTTGTGATGTTATCCGGACCTGGTGCAGATTTGGTGTTAAGTTTTTGTAGGGCGGCACGGATATCCGCTTCGGTGAATTCTTCGTCTAGAGTAGTGTTGATCTGGCCTGTATAATCTGGATGCTGCTGAGTAGGAGCCTGAGAGATATATTTGAGCTCTACCTCCCTAGGAAACTCCTCGTCGGTGCCCTTGTAAGCATGTATTAGTTTGTTGATGGTTTGTCGTTGGGCGGTTTTGCTGTCTTCTGGGTCGAGCAGGAACCGTAGAAAATGCCAAGTTTTACTAAGATTTAGCTGCGTGTCCATCGCATCACAGGTTTCATCCCAGTGTTGCCGGCTTAGCTGTGTTGCATACTTCTCTATCTCTGTGTTGAGGAGTGCTATGCATTTCCTCCGGTTTCTGTTGTGTTTCTGTGTCTTCCACCTCTTTTGGAGCAATTGCTTTGCCTCCCACATGTGGAGGAGCCAGCTATCGATCTCTTCGTGGTGTGCCTCGGGAGGTACGATTCGGGCGGCATTATTAATATCCTGTTTAAGCGTGTGTATCCAGTCCTCTAAGTCGCTGATGGGTGGGACCTGGTTTTCACGTGATTTGCGGAACTGGGTCCAGTCTACCAACTTTAGCTCTTTTCCCGTGGGTTTACGTGGGCCACCTTGAACATGTACCTCGATGATGTAGTGGTCGCTACCCTGGTCCTCTAGGGTATTTTCCAGGTGGCTGCTGATGTGTTTCTCGTGAACGTCAGATCAGGCGTTGTGTCTTTACTGGAGATAGTGCCCGCACGTGTGGGTGTGCTAGGGTTGGTGATGAGAGTTAATCCCTCTTGCTGCGAGTCAAACCAGAGGGCCCTACCTTTAGGAAACACATAAGAGTATCCCCAGGCAGTGTGTGGTGCGTTGAAGTCCCCCGCTATTAAGATGGGATTTTGCCAGCGATGTTGAGGGCGCGTTTAAAGAGTGTGAGAAATCTGTGCTTCTTTTGTTTAGGGTTGCTGTATATGTTTAGTATAAAAAGACTTTCCTGTGTCTTGCGTTGCGGAACGAGTTCAATAAATATATTGTCTATATTGGTAATTTCCGTGTCGTGTTGCGTGAACGTAAGGTTTCGCCTAACTAGGGTGGTAAGGACAGTCGTCCCCCCGTTGGCATGTCTGATCGAGCGGTAGCCTGCCAATTTAGTGAGACAATGTGTCTCCTGCAATAAAATGATATCGGGCTTAACTTTCGCCTTAAGGTATTGGTTAAGATTTGTTTGCTTATTCGCGTAGCTTCTACAATTCCATTGTCAAATTGTGTAGGCGTGATTTATAGCTATGATGAGATGCAGGGGGTAGGAATGTCGCCGGCTGTACCACACTGAATGCCGACGAGGAAGGTTGCTTTACATTCGCTGTGGGGTCCAGTCCGGTAGGTGGCAGAGGGGTGATTCTAGCCTCCACAGTGATGATCACAATAAAGTTTATTCTCTCTCTCTCCACAGTGATGAGTCGCTGTTGTAGGTGTTCGTTTTGTTGCTGGGTAATTTTAGCTATAGTCTCTACGCGGTCAGTAAGGGCTGAGATCAGTAGGGATGCGTTGCTCATCCACTCATTTATTTATTTGACTGATTGCTGAACTTCCTTCAGGACTTTATTCTCAGGCGTCACGCGTGCGGGTTTGTATTCATTGGCCTGGGTTTCGGCTCTGCGCTTGGGAGGTGGTGGTGTTGTACCTTCCTCCATTTTTTCACTGGGTGTAACAGCTGAGAGCGGTGGTACTACTGGTGAAGCATGTTTTGTTTTTTTATAGTGGTGTAACTCCTCCTTGAGGGTCCTGTTTTCCTCTCCTAAAGCTGTCATTTTCTGGATACATTGTGCTAACATATGCTTTAGCTGTGCTATTTCAGCCTCTAATTTATCAAGTTTGCCTTGAGAAGCGGCCTCCTCAGACCCCGAGCGCGCTCCCTTGACTACGTCTACCCAGCCCACCTTGATGGTTGCGCCAGGTCCAGGTGTACGGCTCCGAGATGTTGACTGCGACCGGGAGCGGGGCCGGGAGCGGGGCCGGGAGCGGGGCCGGGAGCGGGGCCGGGAGCGGAGCCGGGGGCGAGACCGCGACCGAGACCGCGACCGAGATCTCGACCAGGCTTTCTTTCCGGGCTTCCGGGTAGGGGTAGTGTCCCACTGCTCGAGGATGTTGTCGACAGGCGTTGGCTTCGTCGGGTAGTCTTCATATTGTTGCTGTTGTCGCTCCCATCGCCGGCGTTTAACCAGGTACGGCGTCTTGTAACGTGCCCTGCACGCCTTCTCGGCCGTCTGGTGGTCGCCGCCGCATAGTTGACAAGTGGGCTGGCATTGGTGATCTTGCGGGGGGTTGGTCGTGCCACAGCCACGGCACACGTGGTCTTACGGGTTTGGGCATACATCTGCGCGGTGCCCCAGGCGACCGCATTGGTAACACGTCTCTATCTGTTTGCGGTAAAGGGAGCACTTCAACATTGCCCCACCGTATCGAACGTATGTTGGCGCGCGAAGACCAGCGAACAGTACGATCACCGTCGTTGTGTTGCTGAGGCGTTTTGCAGCGATGGCTGTAGGGTTCTTTGTTGTAATCACATTAGCTGTAATATCTCGGGCAGTATCTTCCAACGGGATATCACGTATCACGCCTTTTGACGTACCGTCTGGTGCTGCTTCATATGCGCTGGTATCGTACGTTTTGTTGCCGACCACAATGCGAGAGATTTTTTGGTATCTATCAGCATGCGCCTCGATGGGTGTGCTCACAACGATGATATTTTGCTGGAAATTTGGGCATATTGTGTCCTCATCTTGGGCATCTCTCGGAATTTCAGCGGTGTGGTAAATGCTAGTCGCCAGTCGGGCGGCTCCATGATCGGTGAGTCGAAGGCCGCCTTTTGGTCGGATGATGATCTTGTAGTCACCTCGGGGCAGTGGAGGCACCCGGCTTAATCTTGTTATTTGACTCAGGCATTGCTCACGCCGTTTCCTGCTGTTATTCCCTCGTTGAGAATCCGCACCGGGTTCTAGTGATTGCCCGCGGGTCGATTTCTTTGATCCTACGGTGCTCCACCCTGTACATTCTTCGAATTCTTCACGAGAAATGGGTTCTCCCTCCACAGTGACCTCCATTTCTTCTCAAAAAGTCGGACGTGTCAAACGCGCCGACCGGCGTTTCTTGGTGCCCGCAGAGCTAGGCCGGCCTAGGCAGCAGCGTCTCTGGCAGCTGCGCTGCCGGTGGCTTGGCAGGCGTTAGGCCTATCTCTCTCGCTAGCATGGTTGACAAAAATGCGTCGGTAAAGGTGTCAAAATTTAAGTCCCCACCTGGAACTTTGTGCCGGGCGATTCCTGATGACAAGCTGAATACGCGGGTACCAAAGTCTTGTGGGCTTCTAGATGACTTCCACTGCAAAACATTCGTTGAAACCGGAGCCGACACGACGCGCGTCCACTCGCTCCGACCGTAGTGAAGGAGACTCCAGCTTTGTGGAGAAACTAAATAAATTCAAAGACAACAGAGGGAAGTCTAATGTGTTTTTTTCTCTATATAAAGAGCGTTGGCTCACAGTTGGAAAAGTTAACAAGGAGACTCATCAGAAAGTATGCGGCTGGCAGTACAAGGAACTTCGTAAAAAAGGGAATTAAGCGAAACCTTTCAAAGAAATAATGAAAGTAATGAATAACAGCGATTAAAATAAAGGCGGAATCTCAGTAATTATAGCAAAACGGTAAAGATGAGAACAAAGATTATTATATCAACGATGCTTATAGAGATGCGTTTTAGGAATAATATTTTAACCGAGAGTGGTTTACTGTTATAAGAAATGTCAGAGGTCCTTAGAACGTACTGTAGTAAATATAGAATAATTAAAGAAGACACGCGTGCAGGGGAATCATGGAAACGGTGGAGCATGTTTTCACTGAATGGAAAGAGACACACTCGGGTTTATGTTCTGACACAAGCCAGCATGAAGTCTTGGGTGTAACAAACAGTGATAACGTAAACTAGTTGTCGATAGAAACAATAAAAATTGAGCGCAGTTGTGGCCATACAATAAGGCAAAATGGAACAGAAAAAAGGCAGCATATCTACGAAGTAAATGATGGACAGTGGGGTGAAGCATTCGTCCATCCATTCGTTCTTGCTTCCGTCTGTCCATGCGTCCATCCGCCCGTCCGTGCGTGTGTCTGTTCGTGCGTCCGTCCCTGCGTTCCTCCATGCATCCGCCCCTGCGTCCGTTCATGCGTCCATCCATGCATCTGTCTGTGTGTCTGTTCGTCCATCTATTCAACACTCCAAGTACCACCATCTCTCATCTTTTCATCATATATTCCCCATATAGAAGCACTGCCATCCAGCGGACATTTCAAGAACTAAACGAGAGGTGGCACACGCACACTTTCTTACGGCTTGCGCTTCCTTCGGGTCTATTTCCCACCTTTAACCACCTCGAGTTCGTGGTATATACTAGTTCACTGTGTTCATGGCACTGCGGCCCAACGCTCGCTAAACATTTCTGAAACCAAGGAAGTTACGCCCAGCGAGTATAACGTAGCAACCTTTTCCTGTAAGATAGTGCTCATTGTACATGCCAATGGCTGCAAATGGGGAATGAGAGACACGAGAATTCGGCTTTGAGTTTACGCGCACTCTGCGAATTTTTTGTTGTTCAACAACGCACAGGAGAAATCTCCAAACGGCACTACCTTGAAGAACATTTGGCCAACTTGCTATGAATACAGTGAATGAATACCATGAACTCGGGGTGGTTAAACGTGGGAAGTAGACACGAAGCGTAAACCATAAAAAGTGTGTGTGTGCCACCTCTCGTTTAGTCCTTGGAACGTCCGCTGGATGGCGCTGCTTCTATATGCGGAATATAGAAGCAGTACATAAAAAAGATAGAAAGACAGCTGTGAAATTTTGGAACCATCTGAACTCCCTAAGAAATGAGACGAGCATAGAGCACACTTTTATAACTACAGCCCAAGGTGCTAGGCTAGAAGGGGACGAAGCTATTGAATATATAAGAACAAGGGTGACAGAAAAATTTCAAAAAGAAGTACTTTATGCACCACAATAGACAAGGACGAATCAAGTGGTGCGATGGCTCCATTTTCACAACGAGAGTGGGAAAGGGCTGAGAAAAGGGTTCCTAGTAGTACATCAACGGGCCCAGATGGCATTCCAATTAGGCTGATAAAGACGTTGGGTCCGAAGTCTAAGCAGGCTTTGAGAGAGGCAGTGAGCAAAATAATAATCGATGGTGAAGTTCCCGATGGATGGAAACTTAGCAGGATGAGCATGATCTATAAAAGAAAGGGGGACAAAGCTGACATAAACAACTACCGTCCAATAACAGTGACATCAGTGGTCTACAGGCTGGCGATGCAGATTATAAAGGAAAGACTGCAGGCGTGGATAGAGGATGAGGGGGTGCTGGGGGAACTGCAGAATGGGTTTCGGAAACACAGGAGGTTGGAAGACAATCTGTTTTCACTGACGCAGTGCATCGAAATAGCAGAAAGGAACACAGGCCCCTGTGGCTAGCATTTTTGGATATCAAGGGAGCGTACGATAGCGTGGTTCAAGAGGAATTGTGGGGAACACTGGACACACAAGGCGTGGAAGATGTAGTCACTAATTTTTAAAGGAGATCTATAAAAGTAACAAGGTAGATATAAAGTGGAAAAAACAGGTATCTAACCTAACAGAGATGAAACGGGGGCTTAGGTAGGGGTCTCCTCTGTCACCTTTGTTATTCATGATGTACCTACAAGAATTAGAGGCCAAATTAGAGGGAAGTGGACTGGGCTTCAACCTCTTTTTCGTCAAACAAGGAAAACTCATTGAACAGGCACTACCAGCATTGATGTAGGCAGATGATATAGTGCTAATGGCCGACAATAAGGAAGAGTTGCAGAGATTGGTGGACATCTGCGGTAATGAGGGAGATAGGTTAGATTTTAGATTCAGTAAGAAAAAATCAGCAGTCATGATTTTCAATGACGACGAAGGTTGTGAGCTTAGAATACAGGAGGTCACGCTAGAGATAACAGATAAATACAAATATCTGCGCGTATGGATAAGAAATGGGACCGAGTACTTGAGGGAACACGAAATATACGTGACAACTAAAGGTAACAGGAATGCAGCAGTGATGAAAAATAGGGCACTGTGGAATTACAATAGGTATGATGTTGTGAGAGGAATATGGAAAGGAGTCATGCTTCCTGGGCTGACGTTCGGCAATGCGGTCTTGTGCATGAGATCAGAAGTTCAAGCAAGATTAGAAATTAAGCAACGTGGAATAGGTAGGCTTGCTTTAGGAGCTCAGGGGAATACACCAAATCAGGGTGTACAAGGTGATAGGGGATGGACATCATTTGAGGGCAGGGAAGCTAGCAGCAAGATAAAATTTGAGAAGCGATTGAGAGAAATGGGGGAGGAGCGTTGGGATAGGAAGGTTTGCAGCTACTTGTACATGAAGAATGTCGATACAAAATGAAGAAAGCGAACCAGGAAGTTGACTGGTAAATACTTAGAAAGCAGCAGGTGGCCAAACCAAAAAGATTTATCGGTTAAGAAGAAAGTGAAGGAAACGGAGACTGACATGTGGAGACTTGGCATGATTAAGAAGTCCGCACTAGAGATCTATCGAACTTTTAAGCAGGAAATTGCCAAGGAAAGGATCTATGATAACACTCGGGGTAGTTCTCTACTGTTTGAGGCCAGGACGGGAGTACTGCGAACCAAGACATATCGGGCCAAATACGAAGGGGTAGACACAGTATGCAGTGCGTGTGGAGAGGAAGAAGAAACTGTCGAACACTTGATAATGTTCTGTAAAGGGCTTCACCCTATAGTTCAGGATGATGGCGTAGAGTTTTTCAAAGCACTGGTGTTTAGGGACCGGGAGGGCAAAATAGACTTTAAGCGCGTAGGCTTAACTTGAAGGAGGTTATGTGATTGGTGGCTAAAGTCAAGACACGAGTGAAAATTAATCTCTTCACTGCAAATTACGAATCATCAAACTCACTTTTTAAGGAAAAAAATATAGTTTTTGGTTCATTAAGTATTACGGCTTGGTGGCGCTAGCCACCGCCCGATCTAAAGGGTACAGCCATATCCATCCATCCATCCATCCATATATGATGAAAAGATGCGAGATGGTGGTACTTGGAGAGTTGTGTAGGTGGACGAACGGACACACAGACAGATGCATGGACGGACGCACGGATGACTGCACGGACGGAAGTACGCATGGACGGACGCAGGAGCGGATGCATGGACGAAAGCAAGGACGGACGCAAAAATGAACGTGCGGACGCACGAACAGACGCGCGCATGGACGGGCGGGTGGACGCATGGGCGGCCACCAGACGCACGTTTGGATGGACGGAAGCAAGAACGAATGGACGGACGGATGCTCCGCCCCACTATCCATCATTCACTCCGTGGATATTCTGCTTTTTCTTTAATGCAAAGCATTTCTTGGCGAACTTCGGCGACTTTAAGTCTATCTATCTATCTATCTATCTATCTATCTATCTATCTATCTATCTATCTATCTATCTATCTATCTATCTATCTATCTATCTATCTATCCGCCTACGACTTTTCGCTCTCCTGACCGTTTTGATAACGATATCGATACCAAACAGTATGGCATAACATGACAATATGAAGACCATATTTGACTAGGCATAACATGGAAATCAATTCTTGTATGTCATGAATGTCACGATTTAAATTTGATGGTCCTGCTGCTCTTGCCATGATTTTGTTCACGTTGCATGATGCAAAACTGGTATGCTATGACCTATTTGCAAGGCGAAGAGAAGCGACAGACCCCAACATGAAAATCATGACATGTGTGTCATGTAACAACATGACTACCTGCCACACTCATGATGCTCTCATTGCCCTTTCGCTAGCGTCACATATACCAAATTCGGTATTACGGTACGTGATTGGATGACCAAGGTATGTGACTGGCGCAAACATGATAATCATCAGATGCGTATCATGTAACAACGTGGCTACATGCCACGCACATGATGCGCTGACGACCGTTTTGCTAGCTTCATTTATACCAAATTCGGTATTACGACACGTAAATGGTTGACGAAGGCATGATACTGGTGTAAACATGATAAACATGAGATGCGTGTCATGTAACTTGACTACATGTCACGCTGATGATGCGCTCGCGGCCATTTCGCTAGCTTCATACCAAACTCGGTATTACTTGACGTGAACAGACGACATAGGTAAACGACACATCCAAACACGGTGATGACGTTATGCATGTCATGTAACAACATGAGTGCATGCCACACTCATGATGCGCTCGTGGCCGTTTCGCTATGTTCACATATCTCAAACTTAGTATTACGTGACGCCAATGAATGACGAGGGTATGTGACTGGTGCAAACATGATAATCATGACATGCGTGTCATGTGAGAACATGACTACATGCCACAGTCAAGGCGCCAATTCATTTCGACGTGACGCTTTGCCCGTAATTCCCGGCGTTCATCTCATCGCGTCACGCCGGCGTTGCCACGCCAGGCGCCGATCCTGCCGTATACTCGCAGGCACACGTCACGCTGCGTTGCTTTGTTGCATGCCCGTTTCAGCGCGTCCAGCATTCCTTCGTCACAAAAAGATGGAGACGCAGTGTTGTCTGGGTAACGAATCGGCGTGAAATGCAGCATGTCGCATTTCGCACCGGCTGCCGTCGGGCGACGCCGACGGACGCTGGTCGCACCTTGTGTCAGACTATAGAGTGCTCGCGTTTTGCTACCGTAGCTTCGCTTTTCCCAGCGTGCGTGCGCGTCAACGCTACGTTGGAGTATATTGGACTCTACTTGATGCGCTTGCAGACGTTTTGCTAGCTCAACATATACCAAAGTTGGTGTTACATGACGTGAATAAATGATAAAATATATAACTGGTGCAAACATGATCATTCTGACACGCGTGTCAATGAAGAACATGGCAACATACCGCGCTCATACCACGCTCATAGCATGCTCGCGGCCGTTTCGTTAGCTCCACATATACTAAATTTGGTAATATATGTACGATGAAGGTAAATGACAAATCCAAACATGATAACCATGACACGGAAGTCATCTACGGCATTATTTACCTCCGCCTCGTATCGTTGGTGATTTTGAAATGACATATCAACGTTTCTCATTCATGCTTCACTTATAATCGATTGTATCTGTACGTGAGATCTGCGAATGTTCTTGTTCTCGGTCCATTGTGCAAGATCACCCAGTCTAAAAAGATGCCTACACCTGGCCCCACTTTTCACTGCTTCGGTGAAGGAGGCATTACAAGGTTCTCCCTCCTCAGTCGCCTAGGCGCCCACCAATTTTGTTCAAGTAATTATGTGGTAAGACGATGTCGTCATCCAAGGTAACTTTGTTACGTCGCTACGACCTCAGGATTGCGTTATTAGGTAATGTTGCTACTTACAAGACTTTCGAAGTTTTTCATTAGAGAGTTTTAGTACTGCGTACGTGGCGGCGTTGCGTACGTAAGGACACCACGTTCTGCGTAGTGCGCATGCGCAGAACGCAACGCGCACGTATCGCATTACGTACGCAGCCGCTACGTACGCACGCATGAGATGCGTGCGTGCGTACGTATAAGGTGATCGCGCCGCTCTCGAACAAGTTCGCGACAGCGCGAGACTTCGTTTTGCAAATTGACGGCATCGAAGGCAAGCACCGACCGGCTCTGTGGCTTAAAATATGGCCATAATCTGGCTATAACACTTGGATTGGCTCACATTGGCTGTCAACAACACGTGCTTCTATCTTGATCTACCAGATGGCGCAACACGCTTCTCGCTCGTTACGTTTGCGGGTACTACGGCGTACTAAAAGCCGATTAGTAGCAAACGACGCCACGTAACGCAAGACGCTTACGTGATGCGTACGTAGCACCATTCCGCAGTACTAAAACTCTCTATTATTCATCATGCAGGAATGCACAGAGTCGATGAATTAAATCGCTTAAAGTTGCTTTAGGCAATTCAATAGGATAAGCTATACGAGGAAAGTTGTACAGAAAGCTCGCACTACAGTTTGCGAGAATAAATGAAGACAGCTTTCAGAAGAAGCAGCAGCTGTGGAAAACAGTGTTAGATCATCATCATCATCCTCACCAGCCTGACTACGTTCACTGCAGGACAAAGGCCTCTCCCATGTTCCGCCAGTTAACCCAGTTCTGTTCTTGCTGCTGCAAATTTATACCCGCAAACTTCTTAATCTCATCTGCCCACTTAACCTTCTGTCTCCCCCTAACCCGCTTACCTTCTCCTGGAATCCAGTTAGTTAACCTTGACGACCAGCGGTTATCCTGTCCACGCGCTACATGCCCGGCCCATGTCCATTTCTTCTTCTTGATTTCAGCTATGATAACCTTAACCCCCGTTTGTTCCCTAATCCACTGTGCTCTCTTTCTGTCTCTTAAGGTTACACCTACCAATTTTCTTTCCATTGCGCGCTGCGTCGTCCTCAATTTAAGCTGAACCCGCTTTGTAATTCTCCAGGCTTCTGCTCCGTTGCTAAGTACCGGCAAGATACAGCTGTTATACACGTTCCTCTTGAGGAATGGTGGCAATCTACCTGTCATAATTTGAGAGTGCTTGCCAAATGTGCTCCACCCCATTGTTATTTTTATAGTTACTTCAATCTCGTGGTTCGGCTCCGCGGTTATTACCTGCCCTAAGTAGACATAGTCTTTTACAACTTGAAGTGCACTATTACCTATCTCGAAGCGCTGCTCTTTCCCGAGGTTTTTGTACATTACTTTCGTTTTCTGCAGATTATTTTTAAGACCCACCTTTCTGCTCTCCTTGTCTAACTTCGTAATCATGAGTTGCAATTCGTCCCCTGAGTTACTCAGCAATGCAATGTCATCGGCGAAGCGCAGGTTACTAAGGTACTCTCCATTAAATGTAATCCCTAACTGTTCCCATTCTAGGCTTCATAAAACCTCCTGTAAGCACGCGGTAAATAGCATTGGGGAGATTGTGTTCCCCTGTCTTACACCTTTCTTGATTAATATTCTGTTGCGTTTTTATGAAGCACTGCGATAGCTGTTGATCCCCTGTATATTTCTTCCAGGATGTTTATATATACTTCATCGACGCCCTGATTCCGCAGTGTCTGCATGACGGCTGATATTTCTACTGAATCAAACGCCTTCTCGTAATCTATGAAGGCTATGTATAGTGGTTGTTTACATTCTGAAAATTTCTCTATTACCTCATTGATAGTATGAATGTGGTCGACTGTTGAGTAGCCTGTTCGAAATCCTGCTTGTTCCTTTGGTTGATTGAATTCTAATGTTTTCTTTACTCTGTTAGCAATTACCTTAGTAAATAGCTTGTATACTACAGAGAGCAAGCTAATCGGCCTGTAATTTTTCAAGTCCTTGTCATCTCCTTTCTTATGTATTAAGATGAAGTTAGCGTTCTTCCAAGACTCTGGTACCCTTCTCGTCAGGAGACACCTCGTAAACAGGGTGCAAGATTTTCTAACAAAATTTGTCCTCCATCTTTCAGCAGATCTGATGTTACCTGATCCTCACCAGCAGCTTTGCCTCTTTGCATGCTTTCCGAACCTTTTCTTATTTCTTCTATCATTACTGTTGGCGTGTCATCTGGGTTACTGCAAATTCTTATGGTATTAAGATCGTGGTTGTCCCGGCTACTGTACAGATCTCTGTAAATCTACTCCGATATTTTAACTATCCTATTCATATTGGTAGTTATTTTGACTTCTTTATCCCTTAGTGGATACATCCGATTTTTGCCTATACCAAGTTTCCTCTTCACTGCTTCGACGCTTCCTCCGTTTTTTAGAGCGTGTTCAATTCTCTCCATGTTATACCTTCTTACATCGGATACCTTACGCCTATTATACAACTTCGAAAGCTCTGCCAGTTCTATTTCTTCTGTTGTACTTGAGGCTTTCATAGTTTGACGCTTCTTAAGGAGATTCTTCGTTTCCTGGGAAAGCTTGCAAGTGTTCTGTTTAACTACCCAGCCTCCAACTTCCACTGCACACTCCATAATAATACTCGTCAGATTATCATTCATTGTATCTATGCTAAGGTTGGTTTCCTCACTAAGGGGAGAGTAACTGTTCTGAAGCGAAACTCTGAATTCCTGTACATTCCCTCTCAGTGCAAGCTCATTGATTGGCTTCTTACGTATCAGTTTCTGACGTTCCTTTCTCAAATCCAGGCGAATTTGAGACCGTACCATTCTATGGTCACTGCATCGTACCTTGCCAACCACTTCCACATCCTGCACGATGGCTGGGTATGCACTCATTATAAAGTCTATTTCGTTCTTATTTTCGCCATTAGAGTCCTCTATGTGACTTGCGGTTTCCTCGTTTTCCGTAGAAGGTACTCAAAATTCGTAAATTATTGCGTTGTGCGAATTCTACTAGTAGCTCTCCTCTGGCGTTTCTAGTACCGATGCCATAATCTCCTACTGCCCGGTCTCCCACCTGCTTCTTCCCTACCTTTGCATTAAAGTCTCCCATCAGTACTGTATACTGTGTTTTTGCCTTACTCATTGCCGATTCCACGTCTTCATAGAAGCTTTCAACTGAAGCGTCATCATGGCTGGATGTAGGCGCGTGAGCCTGTACCACCTTCATCTTGTACCTCTTATTCAGTTTAATTACGATACCTACCACGCCTTCATTATAGCTATAGTATTCCTCTATGTTGCCAGCTATGTTTCTGTGAATTAGGAGCCCCACGCCCAGTTCTCTTCTGTCAGCCAAGCCCCGATAGCAAAGTACATGCCCTTTCTGTAGCACCATATAAGCCTCACCTGTCCTCCTAACCTCACTGAGCCCTATTATATCCCATTCAACACCCTCTAGCTCCTCGAACAGTGCAGCTAGGTTTCCCTCACTAGATAAGGTTCTAGCGTTAAACGTTGCGAAGTTCAGGTTCCAAAGGCGGCCTGTCCACATCCAGAGATTCTTAGCACGCTCTGCTGCGTTGCAGATCTGACCGCCGCCGTGGTCAGTTGCTTCGCAGCTGCTGGGGACTGAGGGCCGTGAGTTATACGATGTATGCATGTGGGAGGTACTGGCAAGATACTGCACCAGGGTGGCCAATCATTCTCTGGTGAGGGAGAGCGTTCCCGGCGGTGGTTACCGGTGAGGCCGCACCCCAGGCCTCGTAATGCAGTTCCATCACCACGCGTATTTTTCTTTTATCCGGTTGGGAAATGCGCGGCACCGGTATTTGAACCATGGACCTTTTGCATGCCAGGCGGATGCTCTAACCACTACGCCATCGCTGCTTGTTTTTGGTGCAAGAATGGTGTTGTATATTTCATGGTGTTGCATATGAAGTTTCATATGGTCTTGCATGATGCGCACAAAAAAAAGCTCCTTTGAAAGTACAATGATGCGCACAAAAAAAGGTATTTTATGTCCACTTCTTTCATGCATAATTCTTGCAGAGCATGTTTCATTTTAGATAATATCCACACCTTATTACGCAGCTTGTGCATAGATTCGAATGCCGATTTGAAATTGTAAATTCGACGCTTCGCTTGGTCGTCATCGCATCACACAATACGAACTAGCATTGAGCGTGTTTCAGTTACACCGAGATTCGCTCCTGATAACCGCGACAAATTTGGCGTTACATCAAAAATTTAATATCTGCCTTGGTTCTTTTTTCAACTCGTTTTCATAGCGGCACCTGTATATCAACCGTGGCTCGGGCGCAGGCAACGACATAATATTTTACGTGTCAAAACATCATATCTTGAGGCACGCCGTGGTTTAAGACCCCAGATTGATTCTGGCCACGCGAGGTTTTTTTAACGTTAACGTGTACCCAAGTCCATTTGAAATGTATACTGTGGGATGACAACGGAAAGAGGGTGCACACACAGCGAGCGTCACTTCTGTTAACGTGGTGCGTCATACCACTGGAGTGTTGCATACTGAATACCTAATGTGACAAATGCCCTTGCAGATTAATTGAACTTCAATGTTAGCAGACCGCTTCTAAAAACAAAAAAAGGAACATGCTACCAACCGCTGGTAGACATTATTGAAAATAATTAGAGAAGTTTCAAGGCATAGCCTTTGCTAAAATCATTCGCACCTTTCCATTTTGAGTGTAATATAGTGCAGTGCAAACTGGGTGTGTTTTGTGTTCCTGAAGTTCTTTTTTAATATTTGTCAATTTCACTTGATTGTGACGTTAACTTTTCAATTTTGTTGGTGCGGTAATTTTATTTTTACATTTGCAAGGTGCAAGTTGCAACTCCTCTAAAACATTGCAAACTTGGTATTACGTGACGCGAATGGACGACGAAGGTGCATTACACGTCTAAACATGATAATCATGATATGCGTGTCGTGTAAAACATGACTACATGGTACGCTCAAGGCGCGCTCGTGGCCGTTTCATTAGCTTCACATATACCAAACTTGGTATCACGTGACTAGAATACGAAGGTACATAACACGTCGAAAGATGAAAATCTCGATATAGAGTTCAAGTACGGAACAATTTACATCCACCTCGTAACGGTGTGCTGATATAAAAGCGACATATCAACCTCCCTCATGCGTACTTCGCATGTCATCGTTCCGAGTTATACGTGAGATCCGCCGTTTTTTTATGCGAAGCATTTCTTAGGGAAGTTTGGCCACTTTGAGCATATTGTCGCTAGGTGAAAATAACAGAGTACAGGACGACGGTGCGACCAGAAAAACGAGGTCTGTATTAACAGAACAAAAGAGCAGCCACTTCGACTTCTTCTTTCTCAGAGGAATCGTGGGTGCTGTCCACGCTCATCACTTCGTCGTCCTCTGTCTTCTTGCCCGGCCTTTAGTCGTGACATTAGCCTCCCATTCAAGAAAGCATCGTCCCGATGCTTTATAATCAAAGCGATTTGTACTCGTTGGAAACGCGTGAGTTCATTCGGCGAAATAAAGCTTCATGCGTACCACGTGCACAACTTCTGGAGCATACCTTCGACGCCTTGAAGAGTGCGCAGTATCAGGAACAACCTCATAATTAATGTCACTGAGACGTCGCAGAACTTTATAGGGACCGAAGTACCGTCTTAACAGTTTTTCTGAGAGGCCACGGCGCCGAATAGGTGTCCATATCCAAACTTTCTCTCCTGGCTCGTAGGAGACTGGTCGGTGACGAAGGTTGTACCGTCTTGAATCGTAGTCCTGCTGGCGACTAATACGTAGGCGTGCAAGTTGTCGGGCTTCTTCGGCCAGCTGAGTGATATAATCAGCATCCGTTTCAGCGTATTCGCACTCGTGCGGAAGCATAGCATCCAGCATAGTGGTGACTTCACGACCATGAAGAAGGCGGAATGGCGTTGTTCTTGTTGTTTCTTGATAAGCCGTGTTATAGGCGAACGTGACATACGGCAAGATCTCATCCCAGTTTTTATGCTCCACATCGACGTACATGCAGAGCATATCCGCTAGTGTCTTGTTGAGACGTTCCGTAAGACCATTCGCTTGCGGATGATACGCCGTTGTTCGCCGGTGGGATGTGCCACTAAGTCTTAAAACTGTCTGTAATAGTTCGGCTGCGAATGCGGTTCCCCTGTCAGTTATTACCACTGATCGAGCACCATGCCTCAGCACCACATTCTCTACGAAAAATCGGGCTGCTTCACTTGCCGTGCCCCTCTCCAAAGCCTTGGTTTCGGCGTAACGAGTGAGGTAGTCGGTGGCTACTATAATCCATCTGCGACCTGCTGATGAGGTTGGAAATGGGCCCAAAAGATCCATTCCGACTTGAGCGAATGGAGTAACAGGCACGTCAATAGGATGGAGGAGGCCTGCTGGTTTGACGGGTGGAACTTTTCTGCGCTGGCAATCAAGCCACGTCCGAACATAGTGTTGAACGGTTGCCGTCAGTCGTGGCCAGTAGTATTTCTGCCTCACTCTGCACAACGTACGCGTGTAACCCAGGTGGCCGGATGTTTGTTCATCGTGACATGCCTGTAATACTTCGCTCCTTAGAGATGTTGGGACGACGAGTAAGTAGTCGTTTCCGTGTGGCGTGAAGTTCATCTTATACAGGACGTCGTTGCGCAAGCAAAATGACGAAAGCCCTCTCGCAAACAGTCTAGGTACAGCTGAAGTGCGACCCTCTAAAAAACGTATTATGGGTTCTAGTTCGGGGTCGTCTCGTTGCAGCTGTGCGACAGTTGCCGTGTTTACAACTCCGACAAAGGCTGTATCGTCATCTTCTGCCGTCGCAGGTTCATATGGCGCACGAGAAAGGCAATCAGCGTCTGAATGTCGCTTCCCCGATCTGTAGACCACCGTCATGTCAAATTCTTGAAGCTTCAGGCTCCAGCGCGCCAACCGTCCTAAAGGGTCTCTTAAATTCGTCAGCCAGCAGAGGGAGTGATGGTCGCTGACAACATTAAAAGGACGACCATACAAGTATGGGCGGAATTTTATAACCGCCCACACCACCGCAAGGCACTCATTTTCGGTAGTGGAATAATTTTCTTCCGCACGTGAAAGAGTTCTGCTCGCGTAAGCAATTACTCGTTCGGCACCATCCTGCCACTGCACGAGTACAGCTCCTAAGCCGACATTGCTAGCGTCGGTGTGCACTGTTGTCGGTGCGTCATCATCAAAGTGTGCGAGGACTGGTGGCTTCTGAAGGCGTTGCCGCAGCTCGTCGAATGATTTTTGCTGCTCTTCATTCCATACGAATGCGACGTCTTCTCTGGTAAGGCGAGTCAACGGCGAGGCAATGCGCGAGAAGTTCTCAATGAAGCGTCGGTAGTAAGCACACAGTCCTAAAAACCATCTGACGGCCTTTTTGTCAGTTGGCGCTGGAAAATTCGTAACGGCAGCTATTTTTTCGGGGTCAGGCCGCACACCTTCACTGCTGACAAGATGCCCCAGGAACAGAAGCTCTTAGAAGCCGAAACGGCATTTTTCCGGCTTAAGTGTTAGTCCGGCGGAACGGATAGCTTGAAATACTGAGTGCAGTCGTCTGACGTGTTCGTCGAATGTGGCAGAAAATACGATGACGTCATCTAAATACACTAAGCATGTCTGCCACTTGAGGCCTGATAGTACGGTGTCCATTAGCCACTGAAACGTTGCCGGTGCTGAGCACAAGCCAAATGGAAGTACCTTAAATTCAAAAAGGCCATCAGGTGTCACGAAAGCTGTTTTCTCCCGGTCTCTTTCATCAACTTCTATCTGCCAATACCCACTCCTTAGATCCATCGACGAGAAATAACGCGCATGGCGCAGTCGATCGAGTGAATCGCCGATACGTGGAAGTGGGTAGACGTCTTTTTTTGTCACCTGATTCAGCTTGCGGTAATCTACGCAGAAACGTAAGGTGCCGCCTTTTTTCTTCACTAATACAACCGGCGAAGCCCAAGGGCTTTTTGACGGCTGAATAACGTCGTCTTCAAGCATCTGTCGCACCTGCTTTTCGATGGCTTCACGTTCTCGCGGAGCTACCCGGTACGGGTTTTGTCTGATGGGTCTGGTCATGTCGTCCGTTATAATTCGATGTTTCGTGAGCGGCGTTTGACGGACCCTGGAAATCGAAGAGAAACAATCTTCAAACTTGTTAATAAGCTGCATGATACTTTTCTTCTGCGCCGGCAGCAAACTTGGG
Organism: Rhipicephalus annulatus; assembly: GCA_013436015.1. Classification (NCBI taxonomy): domain Eukaryota; kingdom Metazoa; phylum Arthropoda; class Arachnida; order Ixodida; family Ixodidae; genus Rhipicephalus; species Rhipicephalus annulatus. Next base: position 91,306 of record WOVY01010175.1, on the reverse strand, counting down.
CCAATATCAACAGATAGAGGTGCAGGGGTGAGATCAGTTGAATTATCTTTTTCAAGAGTTAGGCAGTCTGTCATCTCGGCGAGCTCTTCCACGTACGCGACTGCCATGCCCCTCGTTAGATGTCGGCGTTCAGAGCTGAAGTTCGTAATGAGGACGTGCGTGTGTCCGCATTTTATGCTTACGACGCCTCTTGCGATATATAAACCATGGCTGAATAGCAGTGTTGGAATTTGCTCGGCGATGTTTTCAGAATCGCTCGACGTGTCACATGTCACAGCCACGAGTGCACTCGACCGCGGTGGGATGGTCACGTCGTCTTCGAAGACACGCAAAGGCTGACGTCGCTGGTCTGTACAGGGCACATCCGAAACTTGATCTGGGGCCGTTCAAAACGTAACCGATCTCTCAGGAATGTTGATAATGGCACCGTATTCCCGCAAGAAGTCCATGCCCAAGATCAGGTCTTTGCAGCACTCCGGTAAAATTACGAAAGTAGCGACGAAACCTGAACTGCCGATATTAATTCGAGCTGTACATTTGCCTGTCGGCGTCACCAATTGACCCCCTGCGGTTCTAATGTTTGGTCCCGTCCATATTGTTCTTACTTTCTTTAGGCAGTCGGCGAGTTTACGGCTGATAATAGAGAAGTCCGCACCAGTATCTACCAGTGCTGTTATTGGGTGTCCGTCTATACAAATGTCTAGATTGGCGCTTACGATTTCCGTTGATGTCGCTGACGTCGTATCGTCCTTGGTATCGTGCGTCGTACGATCCGTGGTATCATTCGTCATATCACGTCGTAGAGAAGATGTTGGGGGTGTGTTAGCATCTCGACGGGCGGCAACCTTCCTCCCAAAGGTCGCAGCTGTTAGTTTCCCCGACGAGGGCTAGGAGATCTGCCCCGGACCACCTCGGAGTACCTGCGCTGCGGCGGCGAGTTCGGTGCAGGTGAAGGAGAGCGGGGTCGACGATACGGCACTTCGGGTTGCTGTGCTTGCGGGCCTGCACTGCTGTCACGGCGGTTATCGAAATAGGCACGAGGGGAGGTTTGTAGAAAGTTGTGATGTCTACGGTCACGGTACGGGCAATGGCGGAAAATATGGCCGGCTTCTCTGCAATGAAAGCAAAGTGGTCGACGGTCGATGGTGCGCCACAAGTCCGTCTTACGGATGAATGGTCGACTGGTGGGCGTACCTTGCGACCAAGATGCAGATGTCGGCGGAGTGTACATTGGCGCCGTTTGCATAGGCATTTTGGACTGTGGATACGGCTGCGGCGGATTGGGAGCTGGGGCCCATGGCTGGTTGTAAGGCCCTTGGCTTACGTCACGATAAGCCAGTGGGGACGAGTTGTACGACCCTGGAGTGGGTCGACGGACAGCTGATGCGTAGCTTACAGACCGTTGGTCTGAGAGCGATTCGGGCAACGGAAATGCCCGGCGGAGTTCTTGTCGCACAACTTGTGCAACGCAAGCCATGGTATTTTCTTGCGGAGTCACAAGGAGGTTTCGGATCTCCTCACGAACGACCTCACGAATGACTTCGCGCAGAGAACACTCACTACCGGCACTCAAAGCAGAGAGGCTGGGAGATGTTTTGTACGGTTGGTCATGGTATCGGCGCCGTTGCTGTAGTGCGCGCTCGATTGTTGTAGCCTCTTTGACGAATTCCACTACGCTTGTTGGTGGGTTGCGTAGGAGACCGGCAAACAGCTCTTCCTTGACGCCCCTCATCAGATGTCGGAGTTTTTTACCTTCAGGCATCTCGGGGTCGGCCCGGTGAAATAGGCGGGCCATGTCTTCCGCAAACATGGCGACGCTCTCGTTGGGTTTCTGTATGCGTGCCTCGATGAGCTGCAAAGCAGAATCACAGCGGTCGGTGTTTGCGAATGACCCGAGAATTTGCTGCCGAAATTCTTCCCACGAAGACAGCGTTGACTCGCGGTTCTCGTACCACGTACGAGCGCTGTCTGCCAGAGCAAAGTAGACGCGCGATAGCTTTTGTTCAGTTGGCCAGCGGTTGGCTTTGGCGACTCGCTCATACTGGGCTAACCAGTCCTCGACGTCTTCATAAACCTCACCTTGGAAGGTCTCAGGAATTAGAGGCTGATCAACAGTAAGATGTGAAGGCCCTCCGGTAGCCATTTCTCCCGGTACGGTGTGTTGCTGGAGAAGTTCGAGCGGGATCACCTCGGGACTAAGGCCTCGCTGTCGGCGACTGTAGCGGTGGACAGGAGTATCCACTGCAGGAACGGATTGCGGTGGTGGACTCGATGTGCTAGGGCGCGGAGGTGTCCCAAGCATCAGTTGGAGAAGTCCAGCACCTCCACCAATGTCGCTAGGTGAAAATAACAGAGTACAGGACGACGGTGCGACCAGAAAAACGAGGTCTGTATTAACAGAACAAAAGAGCAGCCACTTCGACTTCTTCTTTCTCAGAGGAATCGTGGGTGCTGTCCACGCTCATCACTTCGTCGTCCTCTGTCTTCTTGCCCGGCCTTTAGTCGTGACAATATCTATCTATCTAGCCTCTTACATTTCGTTGCTCTCGTGCTCATCCCTTAACTTGGCGTGAACCAAAATTATCATGGTAGGTAAGATGGTTTGAGGAGTATGACGCCCTGGTGAAGACATGATTATTACCACAATCCCGCCGCGGACATCGTCTAATACTTCCCGCCAGACAATGGCACATACCCACGGGCGGGCTTGTGCCGCTGGTACGCGGGTAAGTGCCACAGGTGATTGAGACTTAGTATCTACCTAGGAAATACAAGAACACATAAGGGCAATTTGAACGTGCGAGCACTAACCAATACCCGACATCGGTAGCGTCGACCCAACGAAGGCATATCATAAATACTAATGTTAAGAAAAACCTAATATGGGCAGCCTGGACCCCCTGATGAATTCAAATAATGAATTTCCGGGTCCCTGAAGGAATCAAACTCAAGCACTCTGCGTGGCAGTCAAGCATGCGGCCACAGAGCTACGCCAGGCCTTGTGGCTACACTTTTCGAATAGATGCTAATCTTCGCGAAACATCAAAAATGACTGCAGTGCTGCCTACCCAATTACATAATCTACATATGCACTTCTTTAATAGAGCCGTCACGCCAAATTAACGTGAATTTTGGTTGGGTACCATGCGCTGAATTTTATTTATGTAGCAATATCCAGAGCCAGCATCTTCGCGAGCATCACCGCTTCATACCAGCTTCGGGTGTTGCTAATACGCCTTTTCCAGTTGACATCGTTGCGCAAGTACAAACAACTGGTTATATAACATCTCTAGCTCAACATATGTCTGAGCGTGCAATGTTTTTACATATTGTCACGGGGTCGTGACGTGGCCGAAGAAAGGAGACTTCCTGTTAGGATTTAACTGTTTAATTGGGCGAACCTGTGCTCGGTAAACGGAAAGTCCAATTACAGCAGCAGTCTTGCACAGATAGCAGTCTCGGACTGATAGCGGCGAACGGAGCGTCGGCCTTCGATCAACAACTGACAAGCGGCGAAGCGCGTCGGCATTTATACTTTTGCCTTCGAATGTTCTAGCGTTATCGCTGGCGGTGGCGTAGGTTCCAGAACAATCTGTACCGTTCGCACAGTGGGCGTGATCCTATCGAAATGATCTACTACAATCCGGAACCTTCTCGAAAACTGCAGGCGCGGTTTGCGCTGAGAATCGTGTGGTGTTTTGGGACGATAAGAAAAACTTGAGAAATGGAACGTGGTATTGCCCCCGTCTGAAAAAAAGGCATCATCCCGATGCTTTAACTAAAGATGAAGGTACAACAATAATGCAAGAAAGTACAATGAATAATTTACGATACAACAATAATACAAAAAACACTGTTTCAAATTATTAACGCGCATGAAACGGCTTGAGGCGCGCGACATGGGCGACCTTCAAGTCGCCATCGGCGTCGCTGAGAGTTCGTGATACCGTCGGGGACAACCTCGTAATCAAGTGGGCCGAGACGTCGAACCACCCTGTACGGTCCGAAGTACCGTCGCAGAAGCTTTTCACTTAGTCCACGTCGGCGTATCGGCGTCCACACCCAAACACGTTCACCGGGCTGGTATTCCACGAAGCGTCGTCGAAGATTGTAACGGTGGATGTCGGTCGTCTGTTAATTCTTGATACGGAGACGTGCAAGTTGTCGGGCTTCTTCGGCGCGTTGAAGGTACTCGCTCACATCGAGGTTTTCTTCTTCGGTGACGTTGGGTAACATGGCATTGAGCGTCGTTGCCGGGCTCCTTCCGTAGACCAATTTGTGTGGAGATATCTGCGTCGTCTCCTGCACCGCCGTGTTGTATGCGAATGTCAGATACGGAAGAATGGCGTCCCACGTCTTGTGTTCGACATCGACCTACATTGACAGCATGTCGGCGATCGTCTTGTTAAGCCGCTCGGTGATGCCGTTGGTCCGTGGGTGGTACGCTGTCATCCGGCGCTGCTTTGTTTGGCTGTATGCCAAGACCACCTGAGTTAAGTCGGCAGTGAATGTCGTTCCTCTGTCGGTGATAAGGACCTCCGGGGCACCGTGACGTGGGACGATATTTTCGACGAAGAACTTAGCTACCTCGGATGCACTGCCTTTTGGCAGGGCTTTTGTCTCGACGTAGCGAATGAGGTAGTCGGTAGCTACCACGATCCACTTGTTTCAGAAAGCCGACGTAGGGAACGGCCCCAGTAGGTCCATACCAATCTGCTGGAAAGGTCGGCAAGGTGGATCAATTGGCTGCAGAAGTCCCGCTGGCCTTGTCAGCGGTGTCTTGCGTCGCTGACAGTCCCGGCATGTCCTAACATAACGAGTGACGTCGGTGGTAAGACGTGGCCAGTAGTACCTTTCTTGTATCCTCGCGAGCGTGCGAGAAACACCGAGGTGCCCTGCCGTCGGATCGTCGTGCAGGGTCTGCAGGAGTTCTGGTCGCAGAGCTGAAGGCACCACAAGGAGGTACGTAGCTCGAAGCGGTGAAAAGTTTTTCTTTTGTAGAAGACCATTTCGTAGAAAGAACGACGCAAGTGTGCGCTTGAATACTTTCGGGACTTCAGCGGTTCCTGCCTTCGAGGTATTCTATTAGGGCCTTTAGTTCCGGGTCGGCCCGCTGTCGTTCAGCGAAGTCATCGGTAGTTATCGTTCCCAAGAAGTAGTCGTCATCCGGGTCGTCGGATAGCAGTTGGTTGACAGGCGCACGAGAGAGATAATCAGCGTCGGAGTGTTTTGACACTCCGACGCTGACTGTACATGACAGTAATGTTATATTCTTGAATTCTCAGGCTCCATCATGCGAGGCGACTTGAAGAGTCTGTCACAGGTCCCGTTAATTAGGGAGGCGATCGCCGGGCTAATTCCAAGGGCAAAAGTATCAGCCCCCCGAACTGCACCACGAAATGTGGACAATTTAGAAGTGGTCTTTTTTGGCACGCCAGCGGACGCCGGCTGTGGCCCAAAGAAAGATTCAGAACCGAGAGTTGATAAACAAACAAAATTATATTATCAATAAGGGCAGATCAAAAAACAATACACAAGTATGCACACTCCACAATAGTTGAGTACAATATGTCGCCAATCAATCAACGTACTACACAGTACAATCAGCCACACTCGAAACAACGGACACAGACAACAATACACACTACAATGCAGTCGCATGCATTGAACAACACTGACACTTAAAGACTAAAGAGATAGAAAACCTATTCAGTCCAAAGTCCTTGGAACAAAAGTCTGAATGATACTCTTCCGAGAATCACTCACTGAAAGTCCAGCGTTGTTGTCGTTCCGCTGCCCCCTGAAGTTTCTCTTCCAGGAAACCTCGCGTCTTCAAATGGCCACTCTCCAAGCTTCGAACTTCTTCGCCGGAAACACGTCGGCTTCACACACGCAGCTGTTGCCACGCGTCTTCGCTCGATAGCGGTAAACACACACTCTTGCCTGTAGCTCGAGTCGTCACCCCTCAGGTGGAAATCATCTGCTTCTCCTGCTTTGTCTCTACGGACAAAAGCTTCGACGACTACACGGCGGAATCTCTACGCGCTCTGGCGCTAACTTCCGTCTTCTCCTGATCTCTCGTCTCGGCTGCTCGATTAAATACCTCCCGCGCGAGATTCTAGAAAGTTCTCATCAGTTTGTCGGCGCGATGCGCAGCGAAGGCTGGGGAGAAGGCGAGACGGTTCGATTGCCGTCCGCGACGGATGACTCAACCCGGCACGACCACGCCTCTTTCCATCTAGAAATTTCGAGTGCTTGGTCGGCCGCCGATGTGGGGTGAGGAGGTTCGTCGGCGAAGCCACGCTTCCGAGAGGAGAGGCTCGCGCGCCCGGGGAGCCTTTAGATGTTTGTTTTCTTTTTCTTTCTTTTTCGTTGACCTCGCGGCGTCTCTCTCTCGCGCGTTGTCGCAAGAATTTGTTGGCGCGCCCATTTTGAGCGCTTGTTCTGTGACACTGCCCCCCCCCCACTTTAAGAATATTATCTGATAATATTCAAAACGACACAAACGAACGCAAACAGTCATCACACACTCTCACAGACTGTAACACAATCCTTCGCTCATGACACTTCACATTCACAATAGATCGCTCAACACAGTTGTACATTGTAATTCAATTCCACAACACATAATATATAGCCACAGGTACATGAATGCAGCACTCCATCACATATTCCAAACAATACAAATATACAAAGTTCTCTCATTACAACAATTATACAATACTATACATCACATTATCGTAACAAACATTTTGACTCGCTCGACATACAGTTGTGACACAGGACAAAAACCTCATTAACTTAACATGTAGCACTGTCAAACACATTCCGCTTGGACCTCAACGCTTATCCTGTGCATTTCGGACGGCGCTTGCGCCCTTTCTTGCGGTGCTTGCTCGACCTCTTCTTGTTTTTCCTCGTTCTTTTTCGGAGAGCCCTTTCAAACGACGATATCTGAGGTGGCGTCTCAGCCATCGTTGTCACTTCCGACACCGTTAACGGGTCATAACGTTCAACGGGTCCTGTCTGTTTATTTACCGGCTTGTTCATGTCACGGCATTGGGCCTGGCTGGCCGACTCCGTCACCTTTACACTGTCGGTCGGTTGGGGTCGTGCCGACGTACGTCCCGCTGCCCAGCACATGAACTCATTCAACACGATCATCTTCTCATTCGCTGTCTCTTGCGCCGCGGCTTCACCTTGGGCTCGAGTGAGACCTGTCACGGGATGCTCCTTCACTGTATCTCTCGGTCGCTGGGTTGGCGAGGGCTCTATCTTAGGGTCATCTCCCAATCGTTCTGGTTCGTTCAGCCCTCGCGCCTCGTCGATGTTTCCGATGACGAGGTCGTACAGGGGGGTCGTCATGCATAGAGCCGTAACCTTCCCGCTGAAGTACGTGGTTTCAACCTCAATCTCTGCTTCGGGAAGCATCCGAACTGTACGGTCAATTAGGCAAACCGGTTTCGTTCTGCCTGTCAACTCACTTTCCCGTACCAAATTTCTCCGCACGATAACCGTGGAGCTACCGGTGTCTCTTAACACCGTAATCTTCTTGCCCGCAACTTTTCCAGGCCGCGTTGGCATTCCCTTCGTAACACCGGTTGGCTGTTTTGACATTACAGCACCCACAATAGGAATTTTCTCCCCATTTTTCAACTCTACTAATCCGTCGGTGACGGCTTTATCATCGGATTTTGGTGCTGCTAGCACACAGGATACCTGATGAGTTTGACTCGCTCCGTTACGACATGCGTCTGCTTTGTGCCCAGTCTGACCACACTTAAAGCATTTTACTACCGTAGTTAGTACGACAGTTGCTCGCTCGATGACCCACTCGGTTACACAGAAAACATCGCGGAACACTCTCCGGTGCACGCTCTTTTGTCCGGGTGCCGAATTTTTCGAATATTCGGGACACTCCTTCTTGACTTTGGCCAAATTAGTTCCACCTTGCGCTTCCAAGAATTGATCAGCCAATTCAAGCATGTCTTCAAGTGACTTAGCTCTCCTCTCTTTTAAGTACAGTGACAGGCTTGGGTGGCAACTAGTAAGAAACTGTTCTCTAATTAGGAGCTCTCTAAGTTCATCGTACTCCTGCGCTGTCCCTGAAAGTTCAATCCATCTGTCGAAATAATGGCTAAGTCGGGCGGCATACCGCGTAGCCGTCTCCCCTTCAGCTGGCTTTCCTGTCCGAAATCTGTCCCGGAATCCTTCCACAGTAAATCTAAATCGCTTCAGCAAAGCAGTTTTCACCTTGCAATAGTTGGCTGCATCGGTCGGCGTCAGCCTACCGTACACACTGGGCGCTTCACCACTCAAGCAGGTACTCAAAGCAGTTGCCCATTGATGTTCCGGCCAATTCTGGCTCCTTGCAATCGTCTCAAATCGGTGAAGGTACGCGTCAAGGTCGTCCTTCCTTTCATCAAACGCTACGAGCAGCTTGCTTGGGTTCAAGCGGAAGCCATAATCTTCCCGTTCGTTGCTTTCAACTCTAGCTTGGATGGGAGTTTCACTTTGCTGTTGCAAACGGAGCCGCTCGAGTTCCATCTCGTGCTGCCGCTGCCGTTCCCTTTCCTCTCTTTCTTCTTTCAGCTGTCGCTCCTTTGCCTCTCTTTCTTCTCTCGCCCTCTCAGCTGCCAACCTCTCTCCCTCCACCGCCTCTTTCTCCTTCTGGCTTACCCCTTTCCGTAGTTTGGCGCCAGAAAGGCCCATCTTCTTACCAAGAGCAACTAACTTTTCGAGATCCATGGTGTCTCGCAAATAAAGTCTTGCCGCGTGTAAAAAGTATCTGCTTAAATCAGTCTATCGGAACACTCCCCTGCGCTCATTAACGAGAACACTGAGCAACACACAAAATCGTTCCGATAGCACTATCAACAACTTGAGGCTCTTTTTCACTACTTTGGGCACACTGTGCACCAACAGGTCCTGTCGCGGACGCAGATTAATTGTCACAGGTCCCGTTAATTACGGAGGCGATCGCCGGGCTAATTCTAAAGGCAGATGTATCGGCCTCTCGAACCGCACCACGAAAGCGTTGACAATTTAGAAGTGGTCTTTTTTGGCGCACAGCGGACGCCGGCTGTGGCCCAAAGAACAAGTCAGAGCCGAGAGTTGATAAACAAACAAAATTATATTCTCAATAAGGGCAGATCAAAAAACAATACACAAGTATGCACACTCCACAATAGTTGAGTACAATATTTCGCCAATCAATCAACGTACTACACAGTACAATCAGCCACACTCGAAACAACGGACACAGACAACAATACACACTACAATGCAGTCGCATGCATTGAACAACACTGACACTTAAAGACTAAAGAGATAGAAAACCTATTCAGTCCAAAGTTCTTGGAACAAAAAGTCAGAATGATACTCTTCCGAGAATCACTCACTCAAAGTCCATCGTTGTTGTCGTTCCGCAGCCCTCGAAGTTTCTTTCCCAGGAAACCTCGCTGAAGTTTCTCTTCCAGGAAACCTCGCGTCTTCAAATGGCCACTCTCCAAGCTTCGAACTTCTTCGCCGGAAACACGTCGGCTTCACACACGCAGCTGTTGCCACGCGTCTTCGCTCGATAGCGGTAAACACACACTCTTGCCTGTAGCTCGAGTCGTCACCCCTCAGGTGGAAATCATATTCTTCTCCTGCTTTGTCTCTACGGCCAAACCTTCGCCGACTACACGGCGGAATCCCTACGCGCTCTGGCGCTAACTTCCGTCTTCTCCTGATCTCTCGTCTCGGCTGCTCGATTAAATACCTTACGCGCGAGATTCTAGAAATTTCTCATCAGTTCGTCGGCGCGATGCGCAGCGAAGGCTGGGGAGAAGGCGAGACGGTTTGACTGCCGTCCGCGACGGATGAATCAACCCGGCATGACCACGGCTCTTTCCATCTAGACATTTCGAGTGCTTGCTCGGCCGCCGATGTGGGGTGAGGAGGTTCGTCGGCGAAGCCACGCTTCCGAGAGGAGAGGCTCGCGCGCCCGGGGAGCATTTAGAAGTTTCTTTTCTTTTTCTTTTTTTTCGTTGACCTCGCGGCGTCTCTCTCCCGCGCGTTATCGCAAGAATTTGGCGGCGCGCCCATTTTGAGCGCTCGTTCTAAGACAGGGTCATTCAAGGTGGCTAGCCAACACAAGGCGTGGTGGTCGCTCACAACTTCGAAGGGCATGCCGTAGAGGTAAGGGCGAAATTTCGACGTAGCCCAGATGATTGCGAGGCACTACTTTTCTGTTGTGGAATAATTTGCTTCTGCTTTGGATAGCGATCGGCTGGCGTAACTAATAACCTTTTCAAGTCCGTCAGCCCTCTGCACAAGAACGGCGCCAAGACCTACGCTTCTTGCGTCCGTATGAATTTCTGTCTCGGCGAATTCAGTCGAAATGGGCAAGTAACGGAGGCGTCTGGAGGCGATGTTTAAGCTCCTGGAAAGCGTGTTCCTGTGGCGTTTCTCACTTGAACTCCACGTCGGCCTTGGTAAGATTTAGTGAGAGGATCGGCGATGCGGGCGATCTTTTTTACGAACCGCCTATAATAGGCGCACAGGCCCAGAAATCGGCGCACGGCCTTCTTGTCAGTGGGCGGCGGGATGTCGGTGATGGTGGCTGTTTTCCGTGGATCGGGACGCACTCCAGACTTGCTGATAACGTGTCGACGAAACAAGAGCTCCTCATACACAATTCTTCACTTTTCTGGCTTCTGTGTGAGTCCAGACGTCTTGATGGCTTGAAGTACCGCTTCAAGGCGCCGAAGATGCTCGTCGAAACTTGAGGAAAACACGACGACGTCGTCCAAGTACACAAGGCAAGTCTGCCACTTCAATCCTGCCAGTACTGTATCCATAACACGTTGAAAAGTTGCAGGCGCTGAGCAAAGGCCGAAGGGCATCACCTTAAACTCGAAGAGGTCGTCCAGTGTTATAAACGCCGTCTTCTCTCGGTCTCTTTCGTCGACTTCGATTTGCCAATAGCCATTCTTGAGGTACATTGACGAAAAGTACTTGGCGTTATGGAGCCGATCAAGTGCGTCGTCTATTCGTGGGAGAGGATACACGTCCTTTCTTGTGATTTTTTTCAGGCGGCGATAATCGACGCAGAAACGTAGGGTCCCATCCTTTTTCTTCACTAACACCACGGGGGATGCCCATGGACTCTTGGACGGCTGTATAATGTCATCCCGCAGCATTTCATCAACTTGTCTCTTCATGGCCTCACGTTCTCGTGTCAAAACCCTGTACGGACTTTGACGGAGTGGTCTGGCATTTTCTTTGGTTATGATGTAATGTTTCGTGATTGGGGTCGGCCGAATTTTAGATGACGACGAAAAGCAATCTTCGTATTGCAGAAGCAGGGCCTTGAGCTGTTCTTGCTTGTCGTTCGGAAGTCTTGGATTGACGTCGAAAGCTATAGGAGGGGCTTGGTTCCTCTGAGCAGGTTCCGCAGATTCGGCGAGGGCGAAAGCACTGGTGGCTTCGACAATTTCTTCAGTGTATGCGACCGTTGTTCCTTTGTTCACATGTTTGTACTCATTGCTGAAATCCGTGAGCATAACCGTTGCTTTTCCTCCCCGCGGCTCTGTAATCACTCTTGCGACGCAAATATTTCGGGTGACTAACAGATGCTGACTGCCTTCAAAGACGCCTTCCAAGTCAGGTGATTTAGGAGCGCCGACTGAAATAATGACGCTGCAGCGAGGCGGAATGGTGACTTGTTCTTCCAGCACATTCAAGGCATGGTGTCCTGACGGCATGCGCGGCGGTAGTGCTTCTTCTGTGGATAACGTTATCGACTTTGTTTTTAGGTTGATTACAGCACCATGGAAACATAAGAAGTCCATGCCAAGGATGACATCTCTCGAGCAACGCTGTAGGACTACGAAGTCTGTAGGATAAATACGGCCGTTACTGGTGACTCTCGCTGTGCAGATTCCTGCAGGCGTGACGAAATGACCTCCAGCTGTGCTGATTTCAGGGCCTTTCCAAGCTGTCCTAACTTTCTTTAACTTCGCGGCGAACGACCCACTGATGACAGAATAGTCGCCTCCAGTATCGACGAGAGCGGTCACACTGTGGCCGTCGATAAGAACGTCGAGGTTGCTAGTTCGCCGTCTCGCATTACAGTTAGGGCGTGGCGTCGGGTTAGGCTGCGTCGGCCCTTTCCGCTGCTTCCATGTTGCGTCGTCAGGCCACCTTCGGTAAGTGAGCTTTCGCCGTAAGGGCTTTGCATGGTTGGCGTTGTGTTCAAAAAGCTCCGTCGTCGTCGTCGGAGGATCTTCGGTAGTTCGTCGCACAGCAACTGCACCTCCACCGGTTGCTGCGCTTAGTTTCCCGGATACGGGCTAGGAGACCGGCCCCGCGTTGGGCCGGAGTACTGCCGGGGGTGCGGTGACATGCGGCGGCTGGGCGACGGTGAACGGGAAGGACTTCGTGGTGTCCATTGAGTTCCTGTCAGGTAGTCGGCGATGTCACGTGGCCGTTCCCCCGTTCCCCTGACTGCGGACGTGGTGCATCGACGGTGAAGCCACGCAGTCCCATCTGTCGGTACTGGCAACGGCAGTAAGTCTGCCCGGCCTCGCCGCAGTGGTAGCACAGTGGGCGGTGGTCAGGGGTGCGCCAAACGTCGGTTTTCCTCGGCGCACTGCGGTGGCCCGCTGGCGAACGGTAGGTCGTCGGTGGGGGTGGTGGCGGCGGTGGTGTCTGGCGACGGAAGTGCGATGGGGCGGCGTTTTGGCATGCGCGTGGATGAGAAGCGAGGAGGCGTGCTGCAGCAGCATAGCTCATGACTTGCAGCTGCGGCTCTTGAGGCTGAGGAACGCCCAGCGACTGCTGGATCTCCTGGTGTACGACGTCCGCGATAGATTCTACGTGAGGTTGCGCTGAAGGAGGTAATTTTCGCAGCTCCTCTTTCACGATCGCTCAGATTGTCTCACGCAAGTCAGTGGTTCCGAGCGCTTGAATGTCGGCGTAGCTTGTGCACGAGAAGCTACTGTTATATTGCTGCGTGCGCATCTCGAGCGTCTTCTCTATCGTAGATGCTTCTGAAATGAATTCGGCGACCGTCTTAGGCGGGTTTCTGATCAGCCCGGCGAAGAGTTCCTGCTTTACTACTCACATAAGTAGACGCACCTTCTTCTCCTCGGACATGTTGGAGTCAGAGTGGCGGAAGAGTTTAATCATATCTTCCGTGAATATCGCCACGTTTTCATTTGGCATCTGCATGCGGGTTTCGAGGAGAGCTGCGGCCTCCTCCTTGCACACCGCACTTGCGAAAGTGGTGAGGAATCTGGTGCGAAAGGCGTCCCACGTTGTGAGGCTTCGCTCTTGATTCTCGAACCAGGTCCGAGCCGCATCTTCCAAGGCAAAATGCACATGCCATAGCTTGTCTTCGTCTGTCCAGTCATTGAAGGCGGCGACGCGGTCGAACCTTTCGATCCAGCTTTCCGCGTCTTCCAGTGGCGAACCACGGAAAGTTGGTGGCTCTTTGGGTTGCCGGAGCAGGAGTGGTGCAGGTAGAACCGGCGTTGACATGGTCGCCGTGGTCGACGTCAACGTCTTGGTTTTACGAGCCTTGTCCAGTAAAAGCCCGTACTCCGGTGGCAGACCTTGTTGCCTGCGGCTAACTCGCTGCTCGTTGCTGGCGTCGGTGTCTTCACGGCGTGGGCTGGGTTCACGGCTTGACGAAGGCGTCCGGTACATGGAAGAAACAGCACCTCCACCAGATGTCACGGGGTCGTGACGTGGCCGAAGACAGGACACTTCGTGTTGGAATTTAACTGTTTATTTGGGCGAACCTGTGCCCGGTAAACGGAAAATCCAATTACAGCAGCAGTCTTGCACAGATAGCAGTCTCGGACTCACAGCGGCGAATGGAGCGTCGGCCTTCGATCAACAACTGACAAGCGGCGAAGCGCGTCGGCATTTGTACTCTTGCCATCGAATGTTCTAGCGTTATCGCTGGCGGTGGCGTTGGTTCCAGAGCAATCTGTACCGTTCGCACAGTGGGCGTGATCTTATCGAAATGATCTACTACAATCCGGAACCTTCTCGAAAACTGCAGGCGCGGTTTGCGCTGAGAATCGTGTGGTGTTTTGGGACTATAACAAGAACTTGGGAAATGGAACGTGGTAATATACTTAGCGTCGTTTCATGAAGTGTCGCTCAATAAAAAAATTGCAACATCGTCACGTTCCCTCCGTAAAATTCACATAAATTGGATTCCCAGGTACGTGAGACTTGCCAAATTTTTTTCCTAATTATTTTGATGACTGATATTTCATATCAGTGCGATATATTTTTCAGATACAGACCTACCAACTTAGGCTACTTTAGAACCTCGAGTTCATGACTCCTTGAATAGTAGAAAGGTCATGGTCCATTTACCACTGTTCGGTTGTCAAAGTTCGAAATTTTTTTTGTAGTGTCGACTGGGGCATCGCCCAGGAGAAAATAATGAAAGCGTTACTGTGCAATGTAGTAATGATGTAGGAGTCTTCTAGTAAAAAGACTAATAACAGCGAGCCTAATACACGATGACTAATATGCACATAATATTTGTATTTTCTCGCTTTTGCAAACTTCAATCGGAGAGCGATGATGAAATATAAAAATAGTCAAAAAGCCATCTAGAAAGACATTTAAAGACAAATGCATTTTCTTCAGCTTGTAATGTGGTAAGATTTTACAGAACATTCAGTTATCGTCATATTCCCTTACATTGCTCATTGGAAAATGAAGCAAACAAGCGCGTAATTCTCACTCCACCGAAATATCACGACTGAAACGAAATGTTCTTAAACGGCTTTGCCATAACCCACATAGGTGAGCCTTAATTGAAGGCAATGTTTCTTCCGACAGAGCTTGACGGTAGGCTGATTGTGCTTCACACGTTTTACTGGCTACACACCACCTTTTGTTCACTTACTTCCTTTATGGCTTTACATCATAGAACCCTACATTATGTACTTACGTGTCAACAGTGAAATGCTTACTGAACAACACCATATCGCATTCGAACGTTAAATCTAAGCCGAAAAAATAATAAATCCCTCTACTCTAAGCACTTTCATAACAACATATAAACTGTATCAAAATGTGGAAGCTTAGGTTATGGTCACCTTAAAAATTGAAGCCAAAATAAAAAAGCAAGCATGATAATGAAACCGAATGTATGTGCAAAATAAATGTTATATCACACGTTGTGCGAAGTGACATTTTATTTTTGCGTTATATATTTTGCACTTGATAATATAAATAGTCTTTTTTAAAGCGTATAATACGACGATCGGAAAACGCTTTCTTCCGGTGAATAAATGTGAATTTCCTTCTTCAATCAAGAAATTCTGAAAGGAGAAAATCAAAGCACAAGGTCCATGAAGTGCAAGATCACGTTTTTCAGATAAAGTGTACTAGCAGCAGGTTAAAGAGTAACTGAAAAAAAACACTCTGTCTAAAATCACACGTATGCTTTGACCACTATTATTCAGATAAAACACGAACACTCTGTCTAAAATCACATGTACGCTTTGAACGCTATTATTCAGATAAAACACGACTGTACACTAATGCGCCAAACTACTTAGTGTGCTTTTCAATAAAAATTAAGAGAATATAGCGAACGATGATATTGGTTTTCTCAAACAAAGCAATGGCTGGAGTTTTTTTAATGCAAAGCTGAAAGTGAATGAAAAAACTTGCTCTGACTTGCTTAATAAAAATTTTAGGAATAGTGGGTGAGCAATTTTGATTTAAACTGCCAGACTATGCAATTCACCAAACTCTGATCAGCAATTTCGGCGCGAAAGAAGTTTGAAAAGTGTGACAACTTATATGATGTGAGCGCTCAGTGAACCTGCGTTTGTATCAAATTCATTACCGTCAAAAAATGTATGAAGATTCGAGAACGAAATACATAGAGCCAACTGTACATGTGTTTTCAAACTGCCTCACATTTCCCCACTTTCAAGAACGATATTCGACACTGCGAACTTAGTGAAAATCTAGAATTCACATCAAATATTGCTGAAGAAAATATTTTTCCGTGCACATTTCATTCCGTCTTAGCAGCGTAATCAGCAAGTGGTCTTTAAAGTCAATCGTTACTGAAAACTACAAGAACTAGACTTGCCCGCACTGATCTTTTTCTACATGTGCTTAGACAGCTTTAATTGGAGACACCATGTTGCAAATCTCACCTGTTCTTTCACTTGAGGCATCGTATACCGCTCTGTGGAGGAGTGCCTCTGAGGTCCTGAAAGAAATAGCGTTGCAATTTCTGTACAACGTCCTCTGATAATTGCTGAAATCGTTATGTAACAAAAAGTACTATCAATGCAGCTAATGAAAATGTCACAGAATTTTCTAGTGTTGGCTGATCGACCAGTTGGTGAACCATAAAATTGAGGAAACAGGACAAAAACAATCGCGTGATTTTCTATTTTTCGTATGCTGCTTCAACAATATCTAATCTATATAACCCAGATATGTGCCACTAACATCAACTCCCTAAAAAGGTGAAGAACAAAAACAAGGAGAGTCATATGAAATAGTAGTGAAGAGAGGAGGCGTAGAAAATTTTAGTGAAGTAGTGCTTTTTTGTAATGGACGTGCTCTGTGATACGATATTTTATGTTTATGTTAACTTAAGACCCGATGGCGTGCTTGCTGCCTGCTGTGTACCACATGACACCTAACAAGAAGAATTACTCTAATATGACCCGCCTGTTCTCAGAGTGAATGCATTGCTACCATCAAGGCACTTTAGAAAAAGTCAGCCAATATTCCCATTAGAATAACCACTTAGTAACGAGTCAGGCAACAAAAGTTTCAGGTTGGTACTATCGATAATTTCTGCGTGCTTTGAATATTTCTCGAAGGCGTATTTAATAGCCATTTTACTTGTTAGTTGCTGACTGAATACCGAAGAAGCTTGTCGAATACCCTACCGGTCAAATCCTTTATGTAGCGTGAGCTGATGCATGAGTGTATTCTAAACACACCGACAGTCTCATGCTCATAGAGACTGAACGCATCACGGTTTACTGCTGATCGATACACTTCAGCACAACGTCCTGTGTCCCTTCCAAAGAAAACTGAGGAAGCTCCATTTCTTGTTTTCTTAGTCAATGGAACTCACACACCAAATCTAAAGGATCGGCTAAGAATTTGCGACCTCCATATAACTGAATAAAAAATAAGATTGGGAAAACTGTACGATTAGAGAACATGCAAATTAAACATCAAAAGTGAAGCATGCCTTTAAGCAAGTGCACGGTTTATGCTGCCCGCTATCAATGATGATGTGGCGAGTCAGACTCTATGCATATGCACAACCCGTGTTTTCGCGAAAGCTTGACAAAAACAGATATCCGCACCAAAATCAATTTGGAGTAAGCATCTTCAAAGATATGTCGCAGCTTCAAGCTGAAGTGGCATTATGGTAACTACTCTTCTTTTGTGTCCAAAACTTCAAGCACAACTTCTTTCAAGCACTAGTTTTTCTGCTGATGGATTTTTATTCTTCAATCTTCCTTTGCCCCTGGCAATAACTGTGCTTTTTTAACATGGGTTATATGCAGGTGTCCAAACTTAAAGGCTTTTTGTATATTTTTAACTTGCCTATAGCTCGAATGCCAAGCAAAACAAATAAAATGCACTTGCATTTTATACCTAAGTAAAGGTTAATGCTCCTTGTTCAGTAAGAGCAACGTTATTCTTACATCCATTTTATTGAGTTTTACTAGAGGTCTGCTGTTGACAT
Organism: Rhipicephalus annulatus; assembly: GCA_013436015.1. NCBI lineage: Eukaryota > Metazoa > Arthropoda > Arachnida > Ixodida > Ixodidae > Rhipicephalus > Rhipicephalus annulatus. The sequence goes on along the minus strand of WOVY01010175.1, from coordinate 73,551 downwards.
TAAATGGCTTTGCTGCTTTGGCTACATTAAGCTTGAGTTATGGCTAGTTTTCGAATCTATCCAATGGAAAAGCTGCAGCTATTAGAAGCTGCGCAAGAAGAGGTTTGAAGCAGAACTTTTTCATTATTTATGTTTGTCAGAAAGTTCCGCATTTACCTGAACTTTCAAATGTAATACTTTATCAGTCAAAGGCCATGTTGCAGATCCATGGACCATCTTTTTGGGCCAAATCATTAGTTACGTAGGAGCAAGGGTGTTCTTGTCAGTTCACAGTTAGATGTAGTTTTTCTCTCTCTCCCCTGGTCCACCTTCTTGGTAGCGGAGCTTATTAGCAGCTTATTCCGTCCTAAGCGGAAAGCTGGAATGAAAGCTATTTAAACAAACTTGTAAGTCATCACAATATCTTACACGCGTCAGTCTTTGACAGTAAGTATCCGAGATCAATCAGTGTTGCTGAAACCAACGTTAAGACAAGTACTCTTCTATTTTTCACGGCAGCGTTCGACAGTGGGCCTGCCTCACAGAAGACAAGAGAAGAGCACTTGTCGAAACGTTAGGTCTGGTGACACCTCTTGCTCAAAGATTTTCGATCTCTTAATGCTTGCATCTTGCAAGGTTCTGCCCTGTTTGACTGCACTCATTGCACAATCAGGCCCGCCCGACCACACCATCTCGGTGAACGCCTGGCAGTTTGCCCTGGCCAAGCAGGCGGGAAGCCCTTGCTTCAATCCCTGGTGCTGTCATGTTTCTTTGAAGAAAATTTGTAAGCTCTCTACATGAGAAACAATTAAAATAAAGCTGTCTATGAATTTTGCAGGACAACTTACTGTTTTCGCCGTCTTCTTCTCAGCAGGATGACAGCAATCATAGCTCCAGTTAGGCCGATGGCCAGCACGACAAGAATTCCAGCCACGATGGCCCCAGTTCTCCCCGAAACTAATTAAAAAAAACAAGGAAATTGGCGTTAACCCAGCTGAGTTCCTTTCTCCTGAGATGAGCTGTAAGAGGACTGTACCTACATAAATATTATAGTAAACGAGTGGAAGAGCAGAAACATTTTTTCAATGACGGCTGCCCTTGTGTTCTTTAAAACCGCCTAGCGGAGATTGTGGTGCACGTAGACGTCGTATGCATAGGAGGACTGGAATGTTGTTGGATTTGGATTGGCTTAGCTCTAGGCAAGCGAAGACATCTCGAAGATACGTCTGGCTGTTAGCCCTGAGAACGAAAACTTGGTCAAGGCAAAGTGGCGTTATGGTAAGGACTAGCTTTCTCCGCCTCGTATGCTTTTTATTTCTGGGCCCATCGTGAGTCCGCTCCTGAGCGATAGGGTGGTAATAAATTCTCATTGTTGCGATGCACACCTACCAAGGTATAAGGCGCCTGTGTATCCCTTTCAGTCAATGCGTCCACATTTTGGACGTGAAATTCAAAGCCACGTAACCCGTCACCTGTTTCTTCATACAGCTTGAAACTTAGTGTGCAGATTTCTGCAGGCTTCTTGAAAGAACAGCTAGCAGTCATTTAATTTCTATGTGCTCAGTATTGCTCCAGAGGATCACTTTGCTGAAAACCAAGTTCGACAATTCCTCGACGTGCCATGGCGTAAGACGAATGGGACACGTATTTTTTCCCTGTTAGAAACGAATAAAACAAAAAAACTAATTGTGCGTGCGTTTTGGACCTAATCGTTGATTCTTTTTGTGCAAGTACTGAAGCTAGCTGGTAGCCACATAATTACATATTTTATTCCAAATTCAATATTCTATACGGTGAAACTCACGCAAAACTACAAATTCATTCGTTTTGTTTTTTATAATGTAATACTGAGTGCCTTGGAATTATACCATGCCAATTGGCGCGTTTCCGAAAATGTGATCTTAATTAGAGTCTGAACAAGGTAATTACACTACTACCGAAAGTTAAGTGAAGTGGAGAAAGCTGCGATAACCTAATGGGTATACCCTCACCTGAACGTAACATTTACTGTGAAAATGGTAGTGTTTACATCAAGCGATTCATTGTTTTACAACCCATATATACCATTGATTTCCGCCGCTTACGCCAGCAAACTGGTACTAAAAGGTCTTATGCTGATGGTTCTAACTTCATTACCACCTTTAATACCACGTTGTTTTGTTTATATTACGGCTCAGCACTGCTCAAGACGTCGGACGACTCGAAAAGGTACCTGGCGTACCGGCGACTGATGGGTGCTGCGCAGCCCGCCGCGTCGAAAGGTGCTAAAACAACCGAAACAAGTATCTGTGAGAGCACCGCCATGACCTCCCAACGTGTGACACCAGGTCAGAAGCACCAGCTGGTTTGCGCAAGCATACCTGACTGCAAGCGATAACACAGCGGTGAATCGGTGGACGAATCAACTTTCATCGGGGACCACATCATGGCGAACCTCACTGATCTAGACATGGACGAGGGTGGTTTCCGTGTTGTGCGAGATCGCAAAGACAGGATTGTGGGCATTCCTGTGTTAATTGACCCAACACCCGAAGAAGCTAACTTGAGGCTAGTGAACCCTATTGACCTATAATCTGAAATTGAAACAATTCTCGGTGGAGCCCCAGTTAAGAGCAATTTTACAGCACAGGGAGCCCTGCTCTTGGATAGAGAGACGGAACACCAAGCTAATATGCTTCTAGAGACCAACATATCTGCGGCCTTGCCATATCTGCCCGAGTGCCACACAGCTGGATGAAAAATGCATGCTACATAAAAGGAGTCCCAAGATGGTACTCGGACGAAGAGCTGTTAACCTACCTGAGACCTCAGGGAGTTTACCACGCAAGTATAATCATATGACGGATCCAAACCTCATCCTCCGAGTAGGAATCAAGCCGCACTGACTCTGTGGTTCTCACGCTTGCTCACAATTCAAAACTCCCAGAGAAGATCAACCTTGGCTTCACCAGACATGAGCTTGTAGACTACGTGAAGACGCCGCCACGCTGCTTTAAATGTCAGCGTTTTAGACATGTTGCTAAGCACTGTCGTGGGGAACAGAGGTGTAAGCGCTGTGAGGGGCCTCATGACTTCAAGACGTGTACAAGTAAAGAAAAACTTGTGTGTGCTAACTGTGGCGGCGACCACCCAGCTAGCTACGGCCGATGTCCAGCAGGAACAGCTGCGCAGCGAAGAAATAAGACGTTTGTCCATGGCCCGAAGACTGTGAACGAACCATCTCTCACAAAGAAGACGTCCGGCGCGCCAAAACATAGTGGTTTGGACAATGAGTACACATGAATTTTTCCGTGCCTAATTCCGACAAGAGCTGGTACTAAGTCAACGCAAGTGCTCAACGCTGGCGAGAAATGTATCACGAAAGAGTCCGCCAAGCGCACCTATACTGATGCACTGAGCCCACCTCAAGTACCATCTGGAAGCAAACAGCAAGAAAACCTCGAGCACGTTATTCACGCTCTGTTACCGCACTACGTTCACACGTCGCTAATATGCCTGCGAGTTCAACGAAGGACATATTGGATGCAGTCCTGGCTCTAGAGTCAGTCTTACTTTGCTCTGCTTCCACAAACACAAAGTGGAATAATGGCAATGTCTCGCCCACCTGGTCTATTTCGTCCTTCAAAAGTGCCCTTAATAATGCAATGAAACTACGCCGGTCTTCTAAAACGTCTGTGCGAACTCAACCTTTTCCTGAGCGACCTTCCAATACCGATTCTAGCCCTCTCCGAAGCCGGTCTACCGAATGCAAGGATGCTCCCAGGGTACACCCGACACGGCAACCCGAGCATAACGGCATTTGTAAATGGAAGCGCAACGATATACATAAGGCGGTAAATACCTCATGTCGCCTTACCAGTGCAAGACCTCTATTCCAACTCACTGGAAGTCACTGCTGTGGAAGTGTGCCTGGGAAACCGAAAACTGAGTGTGGTATCGGTGTAAATAAACCCAAGAAAGAAGGTCTCCATGGAGGCTTTCCTAAAGGACCTTTGCACTCGATGTCCCGCTCCTCGAATAATCTGCGGTGATTTTATCGCACACCATCCACTGTGGGGAGATAAGAGTGTAGATTTTCGAGGAGAGGAACTTCTAGCAGCTGCGGATGCCACCGACTTCTGTGTGGCGAACGATGGCAAACCTACATTTTTCAGGCCACCGGATTCATGGAGTTCAATAGACCTTGTACTTCACCCCGCGGACCTTCTGGTATCATCGACCACGGCTCCAGACAAGATGGGCAGCGGCCATTTCCCCATCTTCACCAATATCCTGGGATATCGAACTGCTGGTCAACAATTATTAAATGTAACACGCTGGGACACCTACAGAGAAGCGTTGGACGAATCCACTGGTGAGCTGTTCGCAGATATGTTGCAAATCAATTGAGCGGCACCTTCGTTGCTGAAACTGCCCGACCATTTTCCTGCTCCTGACTTGAAATTGAAGAACCTCTGCGCAGCACGTAGACGAGTGAAGCGGAAACTAATGAGAACAAAAGAAAATCCGTCTGCGAAAACCGAATAGAACAGGATAAACTCTGCGATCCAACGCCATACTAAAAAAGTAAGATGTACTCAATGGGCCGCTTTCTGTGAGAGTTTATCAACGTTTACGCCCTTGACAAGAATATGGGCAGTAATAAATTGTCTTTCTGGGAAGATGCGCTCACACAGGCCATTCGAAGCACTCAATTTCAAACAAGAAAAAAATTTGCAGACTCTTGCAGAGGATTTCACAGACGTGTACACATCTGGCAGCTCAGCAGAAGCGACGATTCCTCTTTCACTCCAGTTTTTTCACACGATGGATACGCCATTCACCTTTCGAGAGCTGGATATGGCACTTAGCAAATTAAGAAGACGCTGTGCAGTGGGTCCCGATTTGATCAGTAATCAAATGCTGAAAAATCTGCCATATGAGCGAATAAGGGCCCTTCATGACATATTTAATCGTGTCTGGAGCACGGGAGAGATCCCAGTTGTTTTTAAGACAGCATGGGTGGTGAAAGTCCTAAAGACCGGAAAAGATTCTGCGAGCCTCGCATCATATCGACCAGAGTCTCTTACATCATGCGTATCTAAGTTGATGGAAAGATTAATATTTACAAGATTAACATGGTACCTTGAACAAGGAAGACAATGCCTATCGTGTATGACGGGATTTCGCCCACGAATGAGCGCCCAGGACAGTGTTTTGGACCTATTAAGCCGCATCGAGCACCACCACGTCAGTGCACTCTAGACACTCGCTGTCTTCTTGGACGTTGCCAAGACTTATGATTGTGTGCTTCATGCAGGCATCGTGAACGGGCTCCAAGCCGTGGGTGTGTCGGGAAAGGCTCTACGGTTCGTACATAAATTTCCCAGAGATAGCTGTGTCCGGGTTAAGCTTGGAAATGTAACGAGCGAAGAGAGACGTGTTTCCCTCGGCGTCCCACAAGGAAGTGTTCTATCTCCCATGCTTTTTAACGCTGCCATGACCAGCCTTCCTGACATCTGCACTTAGCTCCGAAAGCAGTTAAAATATTTGTCTACACCGAAGACATCTGCATTTGGATCTCAGGGTACCAGCACAAACGTTTGGCCCGGATAACACAGAGCGCTATTTCTATTATTGAGCGGCACTTGTTGACACTTGGCCTTTCTTTATCAGCGGAAAAGTCGGCCTTCATCCTCTTCCCGGGAGCGAGACGGAATTCAATACGCCTGTCGCTGAATATTCGAGGCCACTCAATTAGTTGTGCAACAAGTGTCCGTTTCCTGGGCATTACCATCGACAACAAGCTATTAAGGCGACGTGCGGTAGATGTTATAGTCACTGCATCAGTGCAAAGGATCAACGCTCTTCGTCGCATGACAGGGGTACGTTGGGGCAACAATCCTATGTCCATGCTTAAACTGAATGCTGCGCTTATAACAAGGCGCATTCTTTATCAGCTGCCTCTGATATCACCATCACCGAGCCAGTTCGAACGCCTAGAGGCAGTGCACAGGAAGAGTCTTCGATTGGTGATGGGAGTTCCTCAGGCGGCTTCAAACACGAAGGTCACCAATGAAGCCGAGTCTCTTCCGCTCCACCTTTCGGCGTCTCAGGCTTTATTGACGCAGCTGTAAAGACTGGGTGAGTCCTTCGCAGGCACCGCGCTTCTCCGGTGGCTAAGAGCAAGAACTGGCTCACATTTCAACGTCGCACTGGGCACATTTTAATATTTCGGCTTGAAACTGCCTAAACGGCACCCTATGGACCCGCCATGGTCTTTTGTGGATGTTGCGTGCAACTTCAGCGCACCCAAGCTACCAGCTAAGCGCACCATTCCAGCCACGGAAGCAAAATTTCTTGTGTTGGACTACTTGAGTACCATGTATTGCGGCCACCTACAAGTGTACATTGACGGATCAGTGTGCACTCAAGCGGATAGCTGCGCAGCAGCTTTCTGCATACCCTGCCTTGGCGTGCCATAGTCGAGCCGCCTGGATCGCGCGGTTACGTTCACAACGGTAGAAAGCGCTGCAATCACGGCGGCTTTGCTAAAATTGCGATCCTTTTCTGCACGAGATGTTGTAGTGCTGACGGACTCCAACTTGGCGCTACAAAGACTGCATCGTGACCTACCTCAAGAAAAGTTCACCAGACAATCTCTGGCACTAATTTAACACCTAATTGGCAAGAGTTTTAATATAAAGTTTCAGTGGATCCCATCCCACGTTGGCATTGAAGGCAACGAAAAGGCTGATGCCCTTGCATGCGAAGCGTGGACTTCTGTTTTAAAAGTAAGAACTTCCAAGACTTCCCAAAACAACAAAGATGTAATACGCAATCGTTTCAAGGCGATCCACAAGTTCCCACCCCAAGCATGTGTAGTTCATGGACTTTCTCGTGCACAAGCGACGCTGTTGTACCGCATAAAAACCGGCTCCGCATACACACCGGCCTGGTCATTCAGGACTGGGAGAGACGCTTCCCCGTTCTGTGCCTTCTGCGGTGACATCGGGGATATTGAACGTTTCATTTGGCTTTGCCCACAGTTTGATGCGCAAAAAGCAGGGATGATCAACAAATAAAACTTGCGGAAGTGAATACACCATATCTCGTAAAGAAAGCACTCGTGAAGAGGGCAACCTACTAATGTAAATATACTCTTTCATGCGTTAGAAGCATGGCTTGCATGTGGGACACGCTGTAGAATAAGCTTGCATCCAAGCAAAAACATCTTCTTGCTCTTCACTGACGCCGGAATGTGGCTGCCACTGCCGAGAATCAAAGCCATCATCTAGTTAAGCTGCGCGATAGCAGAGTCCTGATGAACTTTGTTTAGTGCAGTGCAGTAACCATAGGCAATAATAATGAACAAAATATTTCCATCGTTTTATTAGAAAAATTATCGATGTTGTTTTCGCCATTCATCTGAAGCTTGAGCCAAGCGAAATGCGATCGCACAGAGCGGAATAGCGTACGATTCGAGCGTGTGTAATGTAGGCGCACCATGGCAGGCTTCGAAGCATCGATGCCGTGACGTCATTCAGGCATCCTGCCAGATGACGCCACTTAAACTTGTCGGGGCTAATAGTTGCCCGCGTTTAGTCAGGCACAACAGCCTATTTTTTTGTTAAAACATCGTAGTTGTGAATGAAAAAAGCGTTATTCGGCTGTGGATGCTCACGACGCATGGCGAATGCATGCGGTAGACATCCGTTCAGTCTGTGTAGTTCTTGGTAAGACTGGCGGAACACTGATTTTCATGTCTTCAGACCATGGCGCTCACATGCCGTGGCGCGCGAAGCTGCTGGATGGAGCTGGCTGGCGTTCGTTACGATGGGACACCGGCAACGCTTACCGGGACACCGAGCACCATTGACGGAATGACTGGCTGTCTTTCTGATGCAGTCACCTTGCGCCACCGAGATTTTCGGCCTCATATTCACCCTCAGTGTCAGAAGCTGTGCAATGCTTGTATTTTGTTACATTCTGAAGGAGCAGCACGTACTTATTTTAGTAATACGCAAAACCAAGTTATCTTTCATGTTCAGAACATTTTTGTGGATCAAAATTTTATTGACACTTCACTGGAGTTTACAAGTGAGGGAAACTACGTTGCCACTCAATTATTTCCGTCCTATTTGGTACTTCCGCTGTTTAGTCATGTTTTTAGAGACAGTTTGCATTTTTTGCTTGATCGAAGTGTGCAACGTGCGTAGTTTAATTAACTCATATACTTAGTCTTGAGTGGCCATCGCTTGCAAAGCAGCGCCGCAGGGAGAGCGCTTCTGCACTCGCTCTGTGACATTCGTTAGCAGCGGTGAGCGATAACTCTGTTTGTCATAATGGGGCCTCCACCAAACACCCCATGAGATCGCAATTCTCAGTCGTAGTGAAATATCTATGCTTCGTGCCAGCTCACACTAAAGCGAAAATACGTCACCTCGAGATGATTTCATTGAGCAGGTCAAGAAAATTTTTATGAAAACATCGGTTGCTTTTAATAGGCACTTACATTGCCAAAATCATTCGTCAAGTTTTTTATCACCTCGTTACACTGTAAAAAACTCTCAGCGCAAACCACGCCTGCAGTGTTCGAGAAGGTTCAGGAGTGTAGTAGATCACTTTGTTTTAGATTGCTCCCACAACGCGAACATTACGGATTATTCTGGAGCCTACGTATCCGCTAGCAATGATGCTGCATTATTCGACGGCACATGTATAAACGCCGACGCGCTTCATCGCTTGTCCATTGATCGACGGCCGATGCTCTGTTCACCGCTATCAGTGCCAGTGTCTTTCTGTAATCTCACTTTTCTTTTACGTGGCCAAAAGTTCGCTAAATAAACAGTTTAATCTGAGCGTCCAGTCTGCTCCCTTTGTCCGCGTCACGACCCCGTTGCATCTGGTCGAGGTACTGTTGGGTCGATGTACCGTACGCCCGCTCAAGCCGATAGTGAAGGCCACGTCGCAAAAAATATACCGACACCTTGAGGGACAGTCGAGTCAGCCTCAGACTGAAAGGACTACTAATCCAATAGGGAGCCCTACCGGAGAAGCTAAAAGCCACGGTCACTACGACTACAGACATGATGACAGATGCAGTGTCCCCACCAGCCATAGTGATTCAGCCACCAAGGGATCCACCGAAGTTCTATGGCTTACTATGAAACGACCCTTAAACGTGGCTTGGGGCTTTTGAAAGGGTCTCAACGATTAACTACTGGGGCACCGAGGATAAGATGCGCCACATAGAGTTTATTGGGAAAAAATTATCTAAATTGTCTTTAGAAAAGAAACGCCTAACATTTATGGCTGTCTTTAGGTCTTCCACACACATGGGCAACGTGAACATTCTGAAACAGTTAATAAAGTCTTATTTTATCTTAACTGAGTTGCTCAAAACAATTGGAGTACAAAAGGAAGAAGTTTTCGCAAAACTCAGTTAAGATGAATTACCAACTCGCCCAGCAGTCCTTGCTACTCAAAGCCTAACAGATATTTAATCATCCTAGTAATAGAGCAAAACTTGAGAAAAGTACTGGTAGAACTATACACACAAATTTTAGCTTTAGTGCTGAGGACCTTTGAAAAATTTTCAGTGGTGGATTACGTAATACAACCACATATGTGATCATCACCTAGGCTACTGATACTGACACGAAACGTAATAAAGCTTTTTAGGAATGCCTCAAATAGAAGAAACATCTGAACGTTATTTAGTATAAGAAAAACAGGGCATCCATGTGTCTGTTACCACTTTTTTTTAAATACTCACGTAAAAATAGAACTTTACTAATAATCAATGCACGACACGGCTGACAACGAATACTAGCACCCGCAATCAGTTGGGTTTATTTTATTTGCGTTAGGCTTACCCTTTAGTGACTCCTCGTTTTCTTTTCGTGCAGTCTTTCTCAACACTTGACAGCGTGTTCCCGCGTAGCCATCGGTGCATTTACAAACCGGGCTACGCTTGTTTTCTGTCCATGAGCAGACACCATCGTTCCGGCAGAATAATTCTGGACACACTGTAAAAATCATTGAAGTTATAAGTTGCTTGAAGCACACTTATTTCACATCTGTTACAAATATTTCAAGAGTATAACTACGTAATAAAATCAAATATGCAAAATATCGTACTTGAGTCTACAGAATATCAAAATTTTGGAGTGCTTTGTTTACAACATAAAAATATCGAATTTCTATGCTGTACAAAAAAATGTCAAATCCCACGTACAGTGGGAATTGATGATATGCGAAGCACGAATAAGAAAGGTTGATATGTCACCTTAAAATCAGCACAACGTTACGAGGCGGAGGTAAATTATGCCATTCATGACTTCCATAATATGATTATCATGTTCGTCATCTATTCTCTTCGTCATCTATTCACGTGATATGATACCAAATTTGATTTATGTGGCACTAGTGAAACAGCCACGTGCACGCTATAAGCATAGCATGTGTCATGCTTTACAAAGGACGCATGTCATTATTATCACATTTGGACGTGTAATTTGCCTTTGTCGTCCGTTCGCACCATGCAACGCTAAATTCGGTATAAGTGGAGCTAGCGGAACGGCGGCGCACGCATCATGAGTTTGGCCTGTAGCCATGCTGTTACATGAAACGCATCATATGATTATCATGTTTGCCCCAGTAACATGCCTTTGTCATCCATTCACGTCCCGTAATAACAAATTTGGTATGTGTGAAGCTAGCGAAACGGCAGCGTGCGCATCATGCGTATGACCTGTAGTCATGCTGTTACATGACACCCATCTCATAATTATTAAGTTTGCACCAGTCGCATACCTTCGTAATCCATTCACGTCCCGTAATACCAAGCTTGGCGTATGTGAAGCTAGCGAAAGGGCCGTGACCGCATCATGAGCGTGGCATGTAGTCATGTTGGTAAATCACATGCATGTCATGATTTTCACGTTACGGTCTGTCGCTTGCGTTCGCCATGCAGTCATGTCATACCATACCAGTTTTTCAACACGTCGTGTGAACGAAACCACCACAAGAGCAGCAAGACCATGAAATGTAAATCATGACATTCATGACCTACGTCATGATTTACATGTTATAGATACATGGATAGATAGATAGATAGATAGATAGATAGATACACTCAAAGTCGCAGAAGTTCGCTAAGAAATGCTTTGAATTGAAAAGAAATGCATAAACTGCCTCCCAAATCACATTGAATATTTCCACGCGCGTAATGGCTTGGATTACGGGGTATCGTTGCTGGTGGAATCGTATGTGCCGTTAAGCAATATAGAGTAGCACGCATATTAAGACGATGAGTTCGTTTTGCCTGTGATCAGACCGACTTAACATTCTGCCGGCCACCAGTTACAGGTTATTGCCTCATTATAGCGTGACAATATCGTGAACTGCATTTATGAACAAAAAAATTTTCCCCAAAATATGTCGCTGGGACTAAGGTTTCCACGTTACTTTTTTAAGACTGAAAAGTTCAAGATAATATACGACGCTGCTCTCAATCTTCAGGAAGTCACTAAGATGTCTACTTCAAACGTCGTGCGTGCCACACTCCTCGCTCTGACAAGGGTTGTTGTGAAGGCCGTTAATTTCGCCCGCTTTGAAATTCTTCTCTTGAACTCTTTACCTAATTTGCGTCATGTACACCAGTGTTCAATGTTATTCATCACTTTTATTATACCTTTTAGGAGGTGTCGATCAGAAACCCTGTATTTCACTTTCTTCGACCATAGTGGCCCTTGCATCATAAAAATTTACTATCATCGTCACGAAAGTTAAAGAAAAGACTACTTGTCCATTTTTTTTTTTCACTCTAGCAACGTCCATTGTCCGAAGATATTTGGCTAGGTGTCGTCTTCATGGGCTGGTCAAACTTGCACGCTTTAGACAGCTAATTCAGTGTGACAGCTCTCACAAGCCTTCCCTATTCACACTAATGTACCCCCTTTTGAAATATTTGAGCTGAAAACAAAACAATCGTGACTTCTGAGAAGCGCGATTATTTCTCAAATATTGTGGCGTGGTGAGTCAAACATCCAGCATTTCCCAAAGCTTTGCGAAATGGCATGGCTGGCTATTTCAGCTTACTGAATAGGCAGTACAACCAATAAAATTTTATTCGTTCGTGCTACTTTATGCTGCGTACTTGGTTCCTTTAGCGATGAAGACTCTACAAGCGGCATATGTTTTTTCGCTAAATAAGGTGTCTCAAGGCTTGTTGAACTGTATCAAAATCTACAGCTTTGTCTTCCTCCGCGAGCATTTACTAATACTAATTTAAAAGAGGTGTGTTGCTTGCCACGGTGCATAACCTGATGCTGTTACTGTTAGTCTGTATTAGAACCACCACATAATACAACATTTCAGAGTTTCGGACACTTGTCTAAAATAATCTTCAAACAGCCCCTAAACCAAGTTCAACAACAGGACCAGTGTTTTTTTTGTTCCGCCTTCAATACCTGTCCTGTAATCGCTATATCCACCCAGACGCTTACTAGTTTATACAACACGTCAACGACGTCAACACTAAGCATTGAGCCTATCAAGATTTTGTGCCGTCTGGTCAGTTACCTCCACTTGGGCTGTCAAAAAAGTGATATAAGTTGATTGCTCATGATAGTCATACGAAAGAAAGAGATAAATGGGAAAAAGAAAAAGAGGAGGGGGTTGACCTGATATAACAACCTATTTGCTGTCCTGTTTTGGGAAGGGAAAGTGGGGACGGAAAAGATAATACAGTTGTGAAAAAAACAAACCAATAAAAACAATACACATGCGCACCTATACCAATAAGGCCGAATGGGCTGCATGGCAAAGAGGGTAGGAGGCAATGCAACTGATTCTAGTTGTTTATAGACCAATCTACTCTTTTGTTTCTCGTCGCATCACATGAACAGACTAGTGATAAGGCGCATTCTATAAGAACGAGGAGAAGCACCAGGTGAAATAAAGCGGTTCTTTTTTGTATCCTAAGAGATTGTTTGAGGACTTTCAACGATACCACGTTTAAATTGACTTTCAAGTAAACCAACTCACATATCTTGAGTCTCACGAACGCGATGAAATTTTTTTTCAAGAAAGTTGAACAACAAATAAATTAACAACTAGGAAGTGGCTGTTATAAATGCCTGGTCATCTTCAGGTACTCACCACCACACAATGACTCATCCGCGCCACCGAAGCAGTCTTCGTGTCCGTCGCAGAGCAATGCACGTGGAAGGCAAGCGGCAGGATACTTCGTGGGGCAATAAAATTGGTCTTTCGTGCAAATATCTATGCCTTTCACACCTGTAAAATGTTAGGCACAGACATGAGCAATTTAGAACAGAAAAAAACGTTCTTTTGCGCCCAGCAACTCGTGCAATACTGTTAATAATAGAACTACAAATCGCATGACTTAGGGCTTCAGTGGTTTTTATACGCAGTAGCATTCACAGAAAATTTTCAACTTTATCGAACACTGGGAGTATTACTCCAAACGCAATTGACAGCGCAAGCGCACCCTCCAAACTAAAGCGTACATTTGCGGAACCAGTTAGGCCATGCTTTCTTCTTCTTATTGATATTTCTGTAGATCTTTCAGGTAAGGGGCTGTTGCAGTATCAGCAAACGAATACACTAATCCAGCAAACCCAGGTGTCCGGCATCGATTCGGACCGATGTTGCAACCATCGTGTCACTGCCAATGCTTCTTTCATAGCAAATCATTCAGTGCGAGGCGTTTTTATAGTAATGGAAAGCACTCTTGGCGTCTTTCTGCGTATCTATCTATCTATCTATCTATCTATCTATCTATCTATCTATCTATCTATCTATCTATCTATCTATCTATCTATCTATCTATCTATCTATCTATCTATCTATCTATCTATCTAGCCAGCTACGTCTGACTATATAATCTCATGATCACCCCTTAACTATGGATACAGGAAAATTAGTAAGTGAGAGTAAGATGCTCACAAGAATACTAGAAGGTAGTCAAGACATCAATAATGTCACATTTTCGTCGCTTATGACATCAAACACTTTCCAAAAAGACTTGCACATACCCGGGGGCAGGTATGTGTCACTGTTGTGCAGGTATGTTTCACAGGCCATAGAAATATTATATCTACCCAGGAACGTGAAACAACATATGGGTAATATAACGCTTGGGCATTAGAAAAAAGCTGATATAGGCCGCATTGACCGAATGAATACATTGCACAAAATAAATATATGTGTCCCAGCAGCAATGAAACCCTAGCATTGTGCGTGGCACAAAAGTATTCTACCACAAAGCCATGCCAGGTCCCCACAATACTTTGCTGATAATTATGATGATATGTAGGGTTTAACGTTCCAAAACAACCATATGATTATAAGAGACGCCTCGCCTTAGTGAAGGGCTCCGGAAATGTCGATTAGTTAGGTTTCTTTAACGTGCCCCGAAATCGGAGCACACGCGCCTGCAGCATTTCCGCCACCCTCAAGAACACAGCCGCCGCAGCCAAAATTCAATATCGCGAGCTGCGGGTCAGTGCCTTATCTACTAGACCACCGCGGTGGCGCCCGAAATACTTTGCAAATAGGCCCTAATGTTCGTCAAACGTTGTTTGTGGTTGTAGTGCTTGCTATAAAATTTTATATAGATTACTTATGTACTCTATGATACAGCCGTCAGGTTAGCTTACAGTTAATTGTAGTCGGGCGCCATTCGCTGAGGTTCATTTATTTAATACTGTTGAAAGCCACTATCCCCATTACACCCAGCACAAACAAGACCGCGTCATATGAGCTTGCCGCTGCCGGTGTTGCTAATATTCATGTTGGTTTTGGTATCGTTACGTAACTGCAAAATACTGCTAATATTGTGAGCGCTGGCAGTACTTCATCTTCATATGTATAACCAAACGACCGTAGTGGTCTCCATCAATAAGACAGAGGCCAAGCCGAAAGCAGCGAGTCTTAGGGCGGTGTAATTCTTGTGCAACCCTTAGTGGCCTGCTGTCGCGTCCTCATGAAATTCTTTGAAAACTTGCAGCCGAAGTGAGCGGAGAACAACTGGGAGCCATTTGTTATCGATAGAATGGTAAATTGGCCAATATAATGTGCCGTCTTGAAGCTTGAAACGTGCAAGCTGTCGTCTTAAGCGGCCGTTGAGAGCACGGGATAAGCCAGTCAGCTGATCAATGATATTGCTGCAGTAGATATCGGCATGTTGGAGCTTGGCGATATCTGTTGGCGAAAGAAGGTCCGCTGAGGCAATGAACTCTTTCGAACCAACAGCCATCTGCTTGGTCACAATTTCCAGCATAAGCGGCTGTCTATCGCATGTATGTGCGTGGAGTTGTACAAATATTGGGCACCACTTCATAACGTTACGCTCAGTAAAAAATTAAATGACATTAGCTTTGCATCAACATGTTTTGAATACTATAGATTCCTAAGAACGTGGGATCTGCCGCATATTTTCCCCTCTGCAGTTACGATTAGCCTTATCTCAACCTGCATATAGCCTCTTCCACAAACGCGTTCTTTTTAGATCTTCCCGTCCGCGTCCGTCTCTGGGGCACTGTAGTGAAGTTACTCGGCCTCCGATCCGAAAGTACAGTGTTTGATCCCGGTGACTGCTGTCACATTTTGACGAAGACGAAGTGCCAGAGGCTCGTGCGCTCTGCGAAGAGAGTGAACGTTATATAGCACGAGATAACCATGATTTTCAAAGCCTTCCACTACACCATGTATGACAACGATGTCGTGCTTTTAAGCAAAACCTCCAGGTATGAATATTTTGTATTAAAGTGAAGGCTATGAATGTTTTATCCAACACGTAAATAGAGCTCGGCATCGTCAACAATAATGATGCAAAATCATTACGGGAGGATGCGAGAGAATATTGAAGTTTGCTGCGTCATTATGACGTCACAAGCCAACATCACACGACATAATCGCTTGCTTAAGGTAGGCGTTTCATAGAGACAGTACCAAGTCAAGTGATGTATGCATCGACAAAACTTTATTGAAAAAAAAGTTGGCCCCGTATCTCCATGTTATACTGCAAATGTCGTCAAATAGTCTTGCGTCTGGAGAGAGTGAACAAATTGCTTACTTGATGTTCTGCGCGAGAAAATTGGCCAATGTTATACTGGAAGCGCTGTGTTAGAGTGTCTCGAGCGTGCAACGGAGGTACACGAGCGCATCAAGTCACGTCACACGTGAAACATGAGCGCTATCTAGAATTTTTCTTGGAAAACGAAGCGCGCGCGCCCTGCGCGCCCGTCTCGGATAATATAAGGGGTAGAGCGCGATGCGACGAGTAGGTGCCACCACCGTGTCGTCATAGCGAAGCGTTGGAAATACTTGCCTTTCGTGCAAGCGTTGCCTGGTAAGCGCAACGTTATAAACGCTATGGTCCTGATGATTACTTATGTATGCCGTTTCGACTAAGAGACACACATACAGAATATTGACGTGTTTATGATGCTTCATATATGCGCAATAATTGTTTTTTAATTGACAATCGCACCAATACGAACGCTGAATCTTGAGCAATATTTGCGGGCACTGCGGATGGGGTCAGCCGTTCGGAGTATCGTTTGGCCACTTTGTTGCCGTTTAGAGTACCGTTAAAAGCGGACACACAGACAAATCTACAGACAGACAGACAGAAAGACAAAATATTCTGAGTAAAAAGTCCCCAAGATAGACTATCGTCTTTAAAACTGTGCTGGTAGTGGTAAGGTTTAGCCTTTCCGCCACTTCCCGGGCCTGTTGAATGATACAAACTTGACCGTCAAGTTCGAAGCTAGCCAGAGCGTCTCGCCAACGCGTATCAAGGAGGTGCGGGTTTTGTTGATCAATGAGCCATGTAGCGAGTAGACATCTTCACAAAATCTGTTCTACGCCTACTTATTCATGTTTACATACAATACAGCGAGCGTCGGGTAATCGCCTCGGATATATGCATTTGAGATGCACTGGGTTTTGAATAGTTCATGTTAGTATACGTTTTCAGTCTACTTCTTGTGACCTCCATCTCGTTTTAAATGCGAAGCATTTCTTAGCAAATTTCAGTGACATTGAGCGTATCTATCTATCTATCTATCTATCTATCTATCTATCTATCTATCTATCTATCTATCTATCTATCTATCTATCTATCTATCGATCGATCGATCTATCTATCTATCTATCTATCTATCTATCTATCTATCTATCTATCTATCTATCTATCTATCTATCTATCTATCTATCTATCTGTCTATCTATCTATCTATCTATCTATCTATCTATCTATCTATCTATCTATCTATCTATCTATCTATCTATCTATCTATCTATCTATCTATCTATCTATCTGCCTACTACTTTTAGCTCTCCTGGCCGTTTCAATAACGGTATCGATACCAAACTTGGTATGGCATAACATGATTGTATGAAGAACATATTTGACTGGTCATAACAAGAAAGTCATGACGTGTATGTCATGAATATCAAGATTTACATTTCATGGTCCTGCGGTGGTTTCCTTTACATGGCATGTTGCAAAACTGGTATGGTATGACATGATAGCATGCTAAACACAAGCAATAGATCCTAACATGAAAATCATGACATGCGTGTCATGTAACAACATGATTACATGCCACGCTCATGATGCGCTCGCGGCTGTTTCGCTAGCTTCACTCATGCCAAATTTGGTATTACGGGACATCAATGGAGGACAAAGGTATGACACTGGTGCAAACATGATAAACAGGAGATGCGTGTCATGTTTACTCATCATTTATCATCATTACTGTACACTTACTCCGTGTATATTCTGTGATTTCTTTTTACAGTTTTACAGTTTAGGCAGCATATCCGAAAAAAGCAGCATGCTCCGGGAAACTTCATTGCTTCCTGCACGTCCATTGAAACTTGGGGTATCCGATTTCGAGATTGCGCGTATCTATATTTTAACCTATCATTTCAATTTCGTTTCTTGCAGTCATGCTTCGCTCGACAAAAATTTTGAATCTGCAGTCTGCTTCTTCTGTCCCTGTCCCTTAGGAGTGGTATCCATACTAATGGCGTACGGTTGTGCCAACAATGATGCTGTTTTTGTAATCACACAAATAGTAGTCCTCCCTGATGAGGGCTACATTTATATGTTACTTATCCCCTGCCTCAGAGACAGAAGCTTACTGTATGAGAGAATCTGTCCCACGTCGTTAGCATGAGGTATTTTCAGACAACAGAAGTTATCACGTTCACGCAGGTGACCACTTACTGCATCTTTCGTCCAGTCCGTTAGGGCAATCAGAAATGCCATCACACCTTAGCAAATCTGGAATGCAGGTGGCACCATCTCGGCAGCTGAATTCGCCACGAGGACATTCTGGTGATGGGTTTGTTGTGAGTGGGGTTCCTGGTTCTGTCACATCTTTTTCAGTGACGTCGTTTGTTAGAATGGTTGATTCTGAAAAATAGAAGTATCACAACTTGTTTTTAACACTCAAGAATGACAGTTTGACCCTATCGACAAGTACAGTTACTACCTGTGATATTTTTTTGAAAATGAGGCCCTACAGTTACTGGTTGTTGCCATTTTATTAAATAAGCATCCACAAGGCAGGTCCCACTGACTTAGATGTGCTTATGCAGCATGGGAGAATTCATATAAACATTATTTTATGAAAACTATGGCTTTACACTAGAGTTCCAAAAGTCCCTTCTCTTAGGTGGCTTTTGCCGCAACAAAATAAGTGTAACTATAAATTTCGGCAGAATTCCCATCTTTAAAAGTAACGTCATGGTTCGATACAAAACTTCAATTGCTATCTTACGAAACGTGCCCCAAAAGCGGTTTATCACGAAGATGCACATAGGTAACTTCAAAACTTAAAACGCTAATTTTTCTCACAATACAGTTCAGCTCAGACACCCTACCGCCTTCGCGTAAGCTCCCACTTAAAGGGGCCCTCCAACACTTTTCACGACTTCACCGTTTTGGATGTGTTTCTATCTGGTTGCTTACACTGATGGCTTGAGAAATAAGTGCCGCAAGGACAGCGATAGGGCCACGCTGTGCGTATATAGCGTATATAGCGATATCAGCAATTCAGCGTATATAGAGATATCAAAGTACATTAAACGGATTCTTATCCTTAACTTATTTTTTGCGGGCTCACCTTACGTTGCTTTCCTTGCCCTCTGACGCCGGAAGGCTGCCTAATGAAATGAACTGAAAGCCCTACCATACAGGAAGCTCGCATGAAATATTGTCTGTTATGTTCAGCGTATTAAGGACGCTGTTGCGACGGTAACAGACAATGTCGTAGATGAAGAGGGAATGACACGTGCGAGACGAGCCATCTCGCGAACGCTTATATATAGTTTTGTTGCTTTAAGGATTTTTCTTTTTGCAATGACGTATATATATCGACGCTCTTACATTTCTTTCTTTTGGTTTCTTCAAATAACGACGCCCGGAGCGCCGCCAGCGCCTTTCCTCCAGCACATGGCGTTCGGTGCCTTCTTTGACCAGCTTTGAAATTTTCAAGCTGGAAAAGTCGGAGAGCATTATTCTCTGTCGCTTTGAGCGACAAATCATGGTAAATAAAAATATATCAAAAAGTAATCTCTATTTCGATGCAATGCTGCCATCACCTTTATCGTTACATTTATCCAAGCATATGGCGGCAACCTTACGGCATCATTTCCGCTCGCAGTAGTTCTGGCGATTGCCACTAAGAGTTAAGCAGTCGGCAGCGATATTTTCAAGCGTTATAGGGCCCCTTTAGGTTCAGGGTTGTGATCTGAACTGAGAACTGCATATCCAACCATACCTCTGCAACACTCTTGTTTCTTCACGCGCCTGTCTTCTGAGAAAGAAAGTGAAAATTAAACAATAAGTAGCGAATGACCTTATTATTTTAGGTCTGACGGTTTCATGTCACCAATTTCCAACGGCGTGGGTGCCCTCACAAGCGACTATAACTTCATTCAGCCGAGCACCAGGCTGGAAGTGCGCTTGTGCCTATTCATAGGCACATGACGACAGTCATTCTCTGCCTCCCACAGCAGCAGCTGGTGCTCAATAATCTCATCAAGGCTGTGGTGAGTTAAGGTATGTCCAGAGGTCTTCGCAAAACCTTATGGGGCTACCTTTCAATATGTGTACTCAGTAACGACCTATAGTTTCTTTCCGTTCCGGCAAAAAAAAAAAAACTCCTGTATTAGGATCACTTCTGAGTTTTGATTATTGTCTTCATTTTGCTTCGTATCGAACTACAGCTCTGTTATGACTTATACTTTGATTATAAAATGACATGAGCATATGTCACAAACACAAATCACAGTGCTTTGTGATAGTTCATTCATTTGTACCTGTCTGACGTATTGTTCTTCTTCACACGAATTTTCAAAATAAGCAAGTGTCCCCCTTCATACAGTTGCTTCTACCATTCAATGAAGAACAGCGATCCAACCGTTGGCTCAACAGTATTATCCCTAACTCCAGCCTAATAGATGTTTCGACATCTATTCAATACCCATTAATTTTCATACTGAGGCCCCGTGTCATTTATGCGCTAAAGGTCTGAAAGTTCATCTGAGGATTTTTTCTCGTGTGTGTGTGTGTGTGTGTGTGCGTGTTCATGCGTGAGTGAGCTCCCATGATACCGTCTATGTGTAAATAAATTGCCACAGCATTCAGTTATTATCCCCACCATCATAACAATCATCAACATGATGAGCCTGATCAAATGTGAACAGTGCAGGATCAAAACCTCTGCAAATCAACCGCGTGTTGCACTCTGGCTGTAGTCACGTTATACTCGCAAGCTTCTGCATTTTAACTGCTCATTTAACACATTTCCTCCCTCTAGTGCATTTTTTTCTCTGTTATCAATTCCAGGTGTTAGATCGCAACGGTTGTGAACCGTTGTAGCAATGATCACCTGCCTAATAAGCATGTGTAAGCACTATTCATGTTTCGTGATATATCGTAAATTGTATAAATATTTGTAGTGCGACCTACGTCGCCAAATATAAAGGAAAATAAAACATTTTTTTTATAATTAGGCAAAAAGAGTAAGATGGGAAACGAAGGGTACTTTTTTTAATGTATCGTCATGAGCAGACAGAAAAGGATAAGAGGATACACATATAGAAATTGTCTCTCTTGTAGACCTCTCTGCGACAACTTTTTGCATTTAAAATAACCACTTCATAGCGTTTCCTGGCTGCTCCTTGAAAGGACAGCCAAGAGAGAAACATGAAGAGCTGCATCACCTGTGTTTGGTGGACTCATAGTTTGCTCTGTGGATGCCTGCTGAGGAACATCTAACGATGCTGCGGAACTTGTGGTGGCTGCAATAAAAATTTACAAAACACTAAATATAGCATCGTGAGAACAGCGCGGGAAAGGGACCAGTGCTTATGAAAACGAGGTGAATACAAAATAAATAAAACTTCTAGCTGACTCAGCACAAGAAAATGACTTTCTGTAGCCCATCTTCAAGCTCAAAAAGGTGCGTGTTCGGACTTTTCCAAAAACAGCAACCAATTTAGCGTCGTCACTTAAGGTCGGACTGCTTTTCTCGCTATTGGCCACTTTTTTTGCTCTGACAGTTTGGTAAACAGCTATTCATTGCCTCTTAAGGATACTCGAAGATACGCGGCAAGTCAGGGTAAACGAATAAAATATCCCGGCTTATAGAGGGCGCGTAAAAAAGAACACATGATGCCTCGTGTTTTTGCATATGTTACATTGTCTGTAGGTTTCTTAAGGCAGCTCACCAAGGCACGCTATACCTTGCAATCCAAACACAGCGTTGAGTACTATATTTAGACCCAATATGCTTTAAACAGGTCCTGTATGCTACCTTAAGTTGCAGCCGCATTGAAATTCACCGCACAAGAGGAAGCACTTGATGAGAGCTAATGCAGTTGTAAGTTTCACGTAAGCAGGTGTCATTCATTCTTTTCGAAGCAGAACTTGCCAATATCGCAATAAGACTTTGACATATCAGTGAGCCTCTAGCAAACTGTTCTTAAAATAAACAACCTAACGTTAGTTCTCATCAATTTTTTTCTTCTAACTTGATTTTATTCGTTATACCAAAAATAGGTATGTGATGAAAAACGCTTGCATGAAACAGCATAGTACAATTCTGATTACGTGCTTAGCCCTAGAATTATCCTATGACGCGTATGTACGATATTATTTAGGTGTCTATATGCATCACAGTCACTTTCTTTGGTCAATTAAAAATCTAGGCTGTTTTTCCAGATTCCTAATTTAACTGTTTTGCTCATGCTATAAATTGAGTTAATAATAAGATGGCGGGCACTTGTACCTTCTGATGCAGTTACACACTTGCCGGAGCGCACATAAATGTCATCGATGGCAACGTTACCAACAAATTTGCCAGCCGTCGCTGTGATCACAACCTGGGCATAAATATGAGAAAATTAGCAACAGTGCAATGAAAATCAAAGCTTTCGCTATTCTGCAAATGTTTATTAAAAGCGCCACGCTTCGCTTTCATTCACCTGAATATTTTATATAGTAGTGAATTAAATCTTCTTGAAGTACTCTGCTGCACTAGTTCATAAGAAAGAACCTTTCGCATATCTCAAAAATAGTTCTAGCACATCTTTTAAAGAATGCTCCAGTCGTGAAGAGGTGGTTCGCAATGACGAAAGAGGAACTAGTGCAAATTTTGATGAGGCATAAAATACAGAAGAAATACTCAAAGAAGGTTTTACTACTAAACTAAGTTTGAATAAAAGGGGCGGGATTGTTTACGAGAATTTCGTTGTTGAAGTGAAAGGAACATCCCTTTACGTTGTAATCGAGTAAACTGCGGTAAACTCCGCCTTACGATCACTGTGGACCGTAATACAATGACACTTCAACCATCGTAACAAGAGAAGTGACCATCAGTGCCGTAGCGTGCCATGTGCTAGGTGTTATTGCGACGAGATTCCTCTAACGCATATACTCTCTTCGATACTTTCTTCGCTATGGGCACTTCCGAAAACTACACGCGTGGTCTAGCAGACGCTTGGCGGGCCCTCGCTTGAACTCTAGCAGTTGTCGCCTTGAGGGTAGCATGTGAAATGTTCCGTACACGCGGTAACTAGAGGCTGACTAATAATCACTGAAATTGGCAGACATTCACTGATTTTTGGCATTTGTACTGTGATAAATGTCATTCAATAAAACCATTGAAGAAGTCACCTACTACTTTTGTTGCGAGGTTGTTTTGCTGATTTAAGTAAGCACAAGTTGATGAAAAATTCTTCTGACACCGTGAAAATACTGCCACCCGTGTATCTATTCACTTTCACCCATAAGTTTTGCAATGCTCACTGCCGACTTCATGGCGATGTTCGGGCAGCTTCGCAGATATTTGAGATAAATCTGGTAATATGACACACACAACGCAAATAGTCAAATTTTGCGCGATCCCCAGCGACAACGTTCCAAGATTTGATGGCATGCGTATATATTGTCACAGGTAATGGGTATGGGCCATCAACTGTAGGTGGAATCCCTTGGAAGTGAAGAAAGAAGAGGGCTTTTGCTTCCTGGTCTAAGGGCAAGCAAGGCGTTGCATTAGGAGCTCGAGCCTACGATCGGGTGCCTGCGGCTGCGTTCCTTGTTCCATCCTCAGGGTTGCGGTCAAGTAGCCGGCGGTTGCTTTTATTTTATTCTATTAGATCTACCTCTTGTTCCGCAACTGTTTTAGTGCATTGATAAGTGTATCTTCTTCTTATTTCATGTCTGTTTCTTCTCCGGGCCAGAGGCCTGCCCTCTGGTCAGCCTCTGTACCCCCTCAAGATCTTCCTTTGGAGTTATTTCTCCGCAATGGAACCCGTAGCGTTCCTGTCGCTTTGGTGCCGACCACCGGTGGGTTCATCCGCATGAAAAACCCCAAGACAATCCAAACGGAACTTCGTGCGATCACTCCCCACTCTCTACTGATAACAGAGGTTCGTCAGTTTGGACGCGGGGGGATACTATGCTGCTCACCAGACAAGGCCTGCATCCAAGACCTTCTGAAGTGCACTACTTTTGCATCACATCCGG
Source organism: Rhipicephalus annulatus (assembly GCA_013436015.1). NCBI lineage: Eukaryota > Metazoa > Arthropoda > Arachnida > Ixodida > Ixodidae > Rhipicephalus > Rhipicephalus annulatus. The sequence goes on along the minus strand of WOVY01010175.1, from coordinate 49,511 downwards.
TGAGCTCTTTTATCCCACCTCATCTAGCTTGCTGCAAAGGATTGGTTCGGGGGGTAGACGCAAGTCTAAGCCCAGCAGAAGTCTTGGACATCTTTTCCCCAGCAGGTGTTATTTCTGTTTACCGCTGTACCAAACAGGAAAACCAACAGAAAGTTCCCACTGAAACTGTAATTGCCACATTCGCTGGTACAGATCGCCCTTCGGAGATCAAGGCATGGCCGCTTATCTATAAGGTCGAAGCTTTGGCTCCCCGTCCGCTGCAATGTGCTAAATGTTGGCGCTTTGGACACAGTACTAAAGGTTGTCGATCGGAGACTCGATGCCGCATATGCGGAGCCATATACGGGGCTGGTCATAGTACTGCTGAGTGTCAATCAGACAATAAGACATGCTGCTTGTGCAAGGCAAATCACGCTGCAGACGATCCTAACTGCCCTGCAAGATCAAAAGAACTTCAGGTGATTGAAATCATTGAAAGGAGACGATGCTCTCGTAGAGAAGCAATTGCAGAAATTCAAAGCAGGAGTCAGGGTTATGCCGGTATAGCAGCTCGTCCACCTCTTTCTATGGATGCATCACTTTCTCAGTCCATTTCTGCTATGGTAGAAAAGGCCGTAGAAAAAGTATTAGAAAAATTTTTACTCAATCTGTCCGACTCACTCAATAGTATTATGGATTCACAGATGTCGGGTGCATCTTATCGAATAACTAAGCTTATCCAACCTCCTAGTGCCTCAACTAGTAAACCTGCCGAACATCAGTCAGATGTCTCTATCGATAACGAGGCAATGCTTTCCAGTCCTAACACAACTGAGCAGGAAGGTATATCTCATTCAGAATCAATAATTAATCGGGATGTAGATATGGATGCTCGCCTTTTGAAACGCACCAGATCACCGACTAGCAAACTTAATAATTCTTCTCATCCGAAAACAAAAAAGAGTGTGAAGGAACCAATGACTAAAGCGGACTTCTTAAAAGATAGTATCTTAGATCAAGCAGTTGCTACTGCTTGCTTATCATCATAGGGTACCTTAAAGTACTTCAGTGGAACTGCCGTTCAATTCTCTCTGCAACTACAGACTTATTATACCTTAATTTCTCAACAATCTCCAGACGTCATAGTTTTACAAGAAACTTGGCTGTCTGCTGATCAAAACTTCTATCTAAAAGACTATCAGTGCTTTCGCCTTGACCGAGACTCACGTGGTGGAGGATTAATGTTTTTCATTTCATCCAAAATTTGCCATAAAGCACACTTAGTTTACCAACAAATATCACACGATTATGAAGTAATGGTTCTGGAAGTTCACTTTCCCGGATGCGCGCCACTATCTATAGTCAACAACTACTTTCCGGCTGGAATACAAGATGAAAGAGCCCTTGACGTGACTGCGAGGTTTTGCAGAAACAGTATGCTATTTGCGGGAGACTTCAATTCACATCACGTTTCATGGGGATTCCGCACTGATTCATCAGGAAAACGGTTGTGGCACTGGACTAACCGGAATAACCTTATTTGTTGGAACTCCAGAGTTCCGACATTCGTTCGATGTAATTCGAGGTCCTTCTTAGACTTGACATTTGCTAGCTCAAGTGTGACAATATCGTCTTGGACTGTTCTTGATACTGCTACAAGTAGTGATCACTGCCCCCTGGTATTTGAAGTCAGCATTCCTTTAGTGACGGTAGATCGCCAGGTGCAAAGTTTTGTAAACTACTCTAAATTTAAAAAGAACTTACAGTCAACGCTGTCTTCCTTGCCCAATATGGAAACAAATATGAAAGCTATGAGCCTTTGTTCCACCTTAAAGTGTACAATTAAAAAATCACAGTTCACTATATCTTCAACAAAGGGAAAATTCATATCTGCCTGGTGGAATGCGGATTGCGCCAGAGATCATAGGCGCCGCAACGCTGCATGGAAAAAACTCCTCACCAACCAATGTCCGACTAATTGGAGAAATTATTTATTTGCTAAAGCTACCTTTAGGAGAACAGTTTCATTAGCGAAAGACGATTATGAAGAAAAACGGTACACCTACTTATCCAAGAGTGGCAACAAGAAAGCTCTATTCAGATTTCTACGTAATCGTAAAGCTATTACAGCACACGTAAATATTGACTCAGTTATTTTTTCTCCAACTGATTTGGAAAATACATTAACGGAAATTGCAATAGAATTGGAGAAGAGATTTACATCACAAATCAAAATAAAGTGTACAAAACCGTCATTCGGAAATGATTTTATTGAAGTAAGTATGGATGAACTTGCGCACGTCGTTCGTATTCTGCCAAACACAGGTCCTGGACCAGATGGCGTCACTTCGGAAATGTTAAAAATATTATTCGACATCTCTCCTGAAGACCTCCTTAACGTTGTCAACTATTCACTTGAAAATAGTTGGATACCTCCTGACTGGAGACTTGCAAAAATAATACCGCTTCTTAAAAAACAGGGACTAGGAATGCAGATAGATAACATTAGGCCAATCGCTTTAACATCACACGTAGTTAAGTTAATAGAAAGAATACTTTACATTAGAGTTACGAAGTTCATAACAGATAATGCGATACTCAGTGCGTGCCAGATTGGATTTAGACCAGGTTACTCTATATGGTGGGCGCATGTTGATTTAGAGGCTCGTATAAAGCTTGCTCGGCACAGACGACAATATGCGGCCCTAGTAACCCTTGATTTAGCCAAGGCATATGACAGTGTTGAACATGCTATTCTTATCAATGTCCTAAAAGAGCTTACGTTCCCGCAGTACATAACAAATTGGATATACGAATTTTTAAAAGACAGAAAATTTTATTGCTTCCAACGAGGTATTTCCACGCCGAAGTATAGCCAAACGAGAGGTGTTCCTCAAGGCTCTGTTCTATCGCCTGTGCTATTTAATATTTTGTTAAGTTCAATACCACAGAGTGATAAGGTGCACGTATATGTATATGCAGATGATATCGCGTTCTTTGCATCTGACAACGATATTTATTCACTACATTTGACTTTACAGCGTTATTTGGCAACATTGGAAACCTGGTTTCAGAAAATTCATATGAACCTGAACGTAACTAAAAGTGCTCTAATAGTTTTTCCATTGGACGCACCAGTTACTATTTCTCTTCAGTACCATCAGGAAATAATACCCCAGGTTAATTGTATTAAATATCTGGGTGTACTGTACGACCAAAAACTGAGCTGGCGTGACCACATTGAATATATTAAAATTAAGGCTACACGCGCTGTTGGAATGATAAGTAGGCTTAGCCGCCTCCGTTCCGGTCTTCGCAGAGATACGATGATCATGATTTATCGCATGTACGTTCGTCCGATTCTTGAATTCGGATGTGTACTATTCTCTGGTGGACCAGCATACAAAATAAACCCCCTCATTCTTTTAGAGCGGGAAGCCCTACGTAGTTGTTTAGGTGTGCCAAAATTCACAGCTAACAATGTTTTGTATCAAGAAGCTCGGATACCCACCCTTGTTTGTAGATTTCGTATTTTAACAGTAAACACCTATTTAAAATTTTCTGAATCCACTTTAAGAAGGCGACAATTTGTATTCTTTGCCGAGCCTGGTGTCTTCTTCAATGAGCATTGGTCCCGTGTATATAAACGCCAAGTGCTATTTGTTCAAACACTTCTAGATGCTTTAAATGTTAATATATTCGAGATCACACCACCTGTCAAACCAATCGGCCAAGTCCAAATAGAATTTGACGATATCTTCCCCATGAACGCTAAACACTTGCCCTCTAAATATTTGATTGGTTTATTAGAACAACACCTGTCTCAATTAGGTACTAATACAGTAATTGCAACGGATGCATCTATGAGTGGCGAGAAGGCAGGTGTGGGTATTTTTTCTCTCTCATTATTCTGGTCATTTTCATTACGCCTCCCAGATTATACACCAATATTTGAAGCGGAATTAATGGCCGTTATACTAGCTATTCGTAAACTTCCTGCGACTCATTCGACAGCTGTGATAGTGACTGACTCGTATTCAGTGTGTTCATTCTTATCATCGTCGTCGACACCAGCAGTACTAGAGACTTTTAAATCATTAATCCCAGCAAACATTCGTCTAGTGCGAATGATATGGGTGCCAGGCCATCGTAGTATATTTATAAACGAGATGGCTGACAAACTTGCGCGAACATCTCTTGATCTTCCGATTGTGCCAATCATGCCTCCTACAGCTTATGTAACAGCAGCGAGGTTTAGAAAACTTTCCCTTCTTGAAGACTCATCAAAAACCATTATACCGAATCCAGATTTCTCGCACCTGCAATTCACATGGAATAATAAATGGTGTCCCACGCGTAAATTGGAAGTCTTGGTAACAAAATTACGTTGCCGTGTACCACCTCTTAATTTCTACTTAAACAGGTCTGGTCTGGTGCCATCCCCTCTGTGCTCAAGCTGTAACGAACCTGAACATATCGACCATTTTCTTATCACATGTCACCGATTCAAAAATCAAAGAAAAAACTGCTTCGAAATTTTATTTTGAAAATTAGGAATATCACTTAATACTCCCAATATTTTGTCTTTTGGGGCCATTTCATTGGGACATAGCGACAGGAACATCTGCAGGGCTCTCTGCGAATTTATATATAACACAAGAAGATTACCTTGCTGAGTCAGCCATCAGCTCTCGAATTTTACTAGTCACACTACCACTTATTATTTAGCTGATACACTGCAATGATTCAACTTTCAGGAGAATTTCATATAACGATTCCACCACAGATATTCAACATATTCTATTATTTCTCCCCCCCCCTTTTTCTTTTTTTTTATTTTTTTTACATTGCGCCAAATCAATTTCACAGTCAAAACACAGTAATCATATTCCCCTAATCTAGAAAATGTATAGGTGTTTACTTGCATTAACCACCGGCTTCTTGGCCAATCCCCCTCAGTGGGTGAGAGCCAAAAAAAAAAAGAAAGGAACAAGCAAGCAAGCAAGACGTCGATTCGTCGCTGTCTGTTATTACGTTCATGGCACTGGTGGAGGTGCTGGGTAAATGCGCCTCGGCTGCAGACTTTCAGCCGACACACCGAGCTACTTGGAGACAGCTACAGCTCCCACGGCAAGAAGCAGTCGCCGCCTGCGAGGACTCTCTCCCGAATACAGTCCCCTCTCTCAAGACGAGATGGAAACTTCAACTACCAACCAGGCGAGTCAAACCAACGACGCCTATTCTTTTCTCCCGCATGTTTTTCATGCGCCGCAAACACCACGCTCATTTCATGGAGACATTTATGAAGATGTTGATGACTGGCTTGACCACTTCGATCGAGTTGCCAACATCAACGAAGGGGATGAAGCTCGCAAGCTGCGGAGAGTTTACTTTGCGTTAGAAGACTCTGTCAAAACGTGGTATCAGAGTCATGAGGGTTCCTTTGCGACGTGGCATGAGTTCAGCCGACAGTTTCGTGATGCGTACCGCAGAACTGAAAGGAAAGAGAGAGCGGAGCAGGCTATCTCGTCTCCGAACCAACGACCCAACGAGAGAGTTTTGATGTTTGTCGAGGACATGCTTCGACTCTTCAAGCGTGCTGACCCTACAATGTCCGAGGAAAAGAGGGTGCGGCTTGTAATGCGTGGGGTAAAAGAGCAGCTCTTCGCCGGACTAGTGCGCAATTCACTGACGACTGTGGCAGAGTTCATAAATGAGGCACTCACAATGGAGCGTACTCTCCAGTATTGGTCGTCACAGTACGAACGCCACGACGTGACCCCTGCTGCATGCTCTATCGGGGCTGACAGCGAGAGGCATGCCCTTGCAGAGTTCATAAGAAGCGTCGTGCGGGACGATCTGCGCCAACTCCAAGCAGCGGGACCCCAACCACCCGTAAGTGCTCTCGCAGACTTAATCCGAAATGAGATCCGACAGGTGGTCCCCCCACTCGTGCCAACAAGGCCTGAGGCCCCTGTGCTGACTTATGCGGCGGCTCTGCGATCACCTGCACCACATGGCCCTGATCCCACCATGGGGACAATGGATCAGGCTAGCCATCGATTCCAGGGCACCTCTTCGACTCCGCCACCCGCCTCAAGGTTTCCGAATGCACCAACCTATCGTCCGTCTGGATCGCGGCAGAATGCCACAAAGGCCAGCGTGTGGCGTACGTCAGATAACCGTCCACTCTGCTACCACTGTGGCGAAGCGGGTCACGTCTACCGTAATTGCCAGTACCGCCAACTTGGTCTCCGTGGCTTTCACCCTGATGCTCGGTGCCCGCGTTATAGTGAGCGTCCCCGTGACATCGAAGCGTACATTACAGGCCAGCAAGCTCCTCGCCTTGGTCAACGCCCCCAATCACGATCACCATCACCTCGCCGCCCCACGTCACCTAGCATTCCCTCGTCATCTTATGATTCTTTCAGAGGCCGGTGACCGAGTCCTCACAGGGGAAACTAGAAACCGTGTCTTTTTATCAACGTTGAATGTGACCAAGACGTCCCCGATGCTGTAATTACAGAAGAAAATTTGTCCCTACTTTTTGCACAACAAATCTTCGTTGCCCGATGTATTGTTCAGCCCAGTAGAAAGCAGGCTTGCCTATTAATCATGAATTTCAGCGAGGAGTATCGCCATCTTACCACACACACTGCGATCGCATACCTTGAGGATATTGCCGACGTCCCTTGTGCCTCAACATAATCTGCTCTTTTGTCGTGCGACGATTGCGCCATGACATTCGCAAGCACTCTCGACGTAAACCAGGGTCTACCGTCCGCACAACGGAAACGTCTTTTAAAGCTACTCGGCTCATTTCGGGACTGCTTCGCTACAACTTCGAAAGTTAACCAAACACCACTTGCCAAGCATCGTATCATCACCGAGCCTACCGACAGACCCATTCGACAGCATGCCTAGAGAGTCTCGCAAAAAGAACAACACGTTATACGCCAACAGGTTCAGCAGATGCTCAAGGACGATGTCATCCAGCCATCGACCAGTCCCTGGGCGTCCCTTGCTGTGTTAGTAAAAAAAAAGATGGTACCCTGCAATTTTGCGTCGACTACCGAAAGTTGAATAAGATCACGAAGAAAGACGTATATCCTTTACCACGACTAGACGACTCGCTGAACCGCATTCGCAATGCTCGTTACTTTTCTTCCATGGATCTACGCAGCGGCTATTGGCAACTATTTGTTGATGAGCGCGACAGCGAAAAGACCGCCTTCATTACTCCTGACGGACTCTACGAGTTCAAGGTCCTTCCCTTCGGCTTACGCTCGGCGCCAGCTACTTTGCGAAGTATGATAGACACGGTTCTTTCTGGGCTAAAATGGCAATCGTGTCTTGTCTACCTTGACGATGTGGTCGTCTTTTCGGACACGTTTGAACAGCATGTCCAACGCTTACAGGCAGTTCTTCAGGCGATTCGAACATCTGGATTTTCTCTCAAACCTGAGAAATGCCTTGAAGAAGAATGGTGATTTGGGTAGTTGGTTTGAATTCATAGTAATGGGCTGCAGCGCGAGCACGAATGTGCTAGAAGAAACAAAGTCGAGGTACGGAAGGCAAAAGAGGACAACACGAGCGCTGCCGACTTTGTCTGTTTCTTCTAGTACATTCGTGCTCGCGCTGCATTCCTTATTACTGAGAAATGCCACTTTGCATTCGAGGAACTGATATTTCTTGGTCACGTTGCCAGCCACACCGGTATACACCCAGACCCCGAGAAAACGAAAGCTGTTGCCGCATTTCCTGTCCCAACGAACAAGTGCGACCTCCGCCGATTTCTGTGACTCTGCGCATATTGCAGAAGCTTTGTCAATGGCTTTTCTAAAATCGCTAAACCGCTAAATGAACTTACGAAAGACGGCGTACCGTTTGTTTCGGGTCATGATCAGCATCACGCCTTTGACACGCTACGAAACCATCTCCAAGCCCCACCTGTACTTGGTCGCTTTGACGATAACGCTGCCACAGAGCTACACACGGATGCCAGCAACGTCGGACTTGGAGCTGTACTGGTTCAATGGGAAAGTGGCGTGGAGCGCGTGATTGCCTATGCAAGTCGAACACTATCATTTGCAGAGAAAACCTACTCTGCAACAGAAAAAGAATGCTTAGTCGTTGTTTGAGCTATAACCTCAAGACATTCCCATCAGTTTTCACAAAGTGATGTGGTGCACGTGTCAAGGCTCAAGCCATATTCCTCGCGTCATTCATTGAACGTGGACTAACTTACCATGCAATGACATATGTTTTTGATTGTCTTGGGTCCTAACTCCTTTCTTTATTGAGTACTTCTATGACACCAGTCCATTTTTTTTCCTTACGACGGGGTTGTTGGATTCCATGGTAGCATCTTTTCTTTCTCAATTTTTTCTCAACGCTCAATACTAGCATCGAGCCGATGCTTTTCGAGGAGAGGGAAAAATGTCACAGGTAATGGGTATGAGCCATCAACTGTAGGTGGAATCCCTTGGAAGTGAAGAAAGAAGAGTGCTTTTGCTTCCTGGTCCTAGGGCAAGCAAGACGTCGTTTCGTGGCTGTCTGTTATTACGTTCGCGGCAATATACTATCAAGAACGCAGCTCTGAAGCGATGGTCACATTACTGGTGGCCGATGCCAAGTTCCCACACTCTTAAAAAAAAGTGGTAGTACTTGCTAACTTTGGGGTAGTAATGGTTTGTCACATATGGTACAACCCTGGTAGTAAGCGCAGTTAGTAACGGCGAGGGTGGTAACAGTTACTACCTCTGCTGTTACTACCAGCATTTAGTAACTGTTACAACCCTAGCCGTTACCACCCATGGGTAGTTTGAAGGTTTCAAGAAAAGTATAAAGGATTCTACCTTGTTTATTCGTTTTTCCCTAATGTTTCTTTACTGCTAATGTGCGTCAATCAACGTCTGATTACTAGACAACTTCGGGTAAAGAAGCGTCGTGTGACATGAATGCGAAGAATGCATAGACCAAACAAGTTCACTATTTTTTTACGTATACACGTAGTAAGAAGTAAGCGTGGGGTATATATAGCCCCTACTTTGCAGGGGCATGTCTGGTACTGGGGAGTACTTGTGTTTCAGAATGTATTATAAATAATTTTAACTTATAACATTGTATTATACTACCTGGTTACGTGTGTTTGGTGACGTAGCACAAGAGCTTAACTCAGCAATACTTATAAAAATTATGGTATATTTATTTATTAAAAGGGCCACAAAAAGGCAATATGTACAGTGGACGGAACAAGATACCGAACTCATTCTCAGTGCATTAGAATGCTTCACACGGCTAATACATCAGCGTTTAAGAGGTAATAATTGTTTTTGAAGTCTGATCCGCCAAAACAATGATAATATTCGGGGACACGCCACCGTGGAATAACCGTGACTGTCCTCGGGGCTAATTGGGAACGTCTGGTTATTTTGATCTGTCGGTCTTGTTAACATGTGCTGTAATTTACTAGGTTTGTTGTAATTGTCTATTACAACACATGCAGCACTTGCTTATGGTTCGTTAGCTTGTACTTCTCTATTTCGACAATATCAGAATGACGTTTACATATCTCGAACGAGTAATTTAAAACAAAAAATATTTTCTTGATGTATGGATACCTTCTGCGTCATTTTTCCGTTTAATGATAATATGTCGAGACCATTCCCCTCATAAATTATCAGAACCATATTCAGACACTATTTTGGATTAGATAGTCAAAAGCCGGGTAGTAAAAAGGTAGTAATGGGGCAACAAAAGTATTAACGGCTGCAGTTACTACCTCCTTTTCTAGTTACTCTTTACTAACATAGGTAGTAAACAGGTCGCAAAAAGTTAGTAACGGTTGCAGGTAGTAACTGTTTACTAACGTAGGTAGTAAACAGGTAAATAAAGGGTAGTAACGGTCCAAGAAAGGTAGTAAGCGCTGCAGTTACTACCTATTTGCTTGTAGTTGTTACCTTATTACTAACTTTTTTAAGAGTGCTGCCTTATATTTACCTAGTATTTACCATTTCATTTTCCAGCCTCGTTATGCCCACTCTAGCAGCAGCGTATTTCCCATCTCACTGCAGCCTTCTTCATCACCACGAGAACGTAACAATATTCCCGCAAGTTAGTTCCGCCTACAACACGTTCACTATATTTAGTGAATCTCTATCTGTTTCTTGAAGTCTGCCATCTAACAACAGGTTTTACAGGCGGATATTATGACGAAAACTTCAATGACTTATAATCGCATAGGTTCATCCGTCCATACCCTGGAATGGTACAGATGTTGCCTCTTGTATTAAGCCTCACTCAGCAATCGCGTGTCGATACAGTGTCTCGCTGCTGCAGCCGAGTTAGTCGGAGGGCTCCCACACGCATGCATCTCCTCTTTAGCCCAGCCACAACCCGCCCATTCTTGTATAAGGAAGACGCGTGCGTCGCGTTTGATTTCACCGACCCACCTAAATCAACACGCGCCTTTACCGTACACACTTTCAAATTTACAAAGTGACCACTTCTTTTCTTTTAGGTGCGAAGCTGCTCTTTGACCAGCTTGTGTAATGCTGTCCTTTACGTTTGCACCAACCCACTGCCACAGGTATTAGAGCGGTGCCAAATAGGTCAAATCGCAGCTATGCATCAAAGTCACTCTCTACTACCCCGCAGCATCTGCCGGCCCCTTCGCCCACTAGCATTACACTTCTCTCTAGTTTCACCCTCGCCACCACCCACAACGCTCGACCGCACGTCGAGTGTAAACACTCTTTCGGCTCGTTTAGCTGCGATGAAACTTACACGAAACCCAACCCACCTCCCGTGTGGGTTGGGTTTCGCCTTAGGGATAATTAGAATAGCACACAGCGAGACCTTGTGGTGTGATTGCGGCCACTGCGCATGCGTCGTAACGTGAGCAGTCGTTCGCGTTCGCGGCCCACCCACAGAAAATCCGAAATAGCGGGCGGCGTGTGCGGCCCACTTTGGGCCCGCAAATGCTGCTTTAAAGCCTACGGCGTCGCTGCGAACGTGCGTTGCGGTGTGCAGGAGGGCAAACGCTATACTAAAACGCATATGTGCCCGCTAAGCGGGCAACGCCCGTAGCACTTGCAAACGTTATTCTAAAGCTCCTTCTTTATTCGAGCAAATGCTACATCAAGTTTTGCTTCGAACCGTTCTTCCAGCACCCATGTTGACGCCCGTTTCAACCGGGTCAACGGCGTTCGCAACGCTGCTGCTTCGGATCTCATCAGGGTTCCCTTCGAGGACATGATCCATTTTAACGTTATAATGGTAGAGAGGTCGTGTCGCAGAAATGCTGCCGTCAGCGTCGGCACTGTTGTGAGCGAAAAGCGTCCGTGAGCGAAAAATCGAGAAAGAAGCAAATAAATCAAACAATAAAATTTTCGGTTCCGTTGAGGATCGAACCATGCCGTTCGTGTGGCAAGTGTCCTACCACAAAGCCAAGATATTACTTACAGCTGCTTCGGGAAATACACTACATAAATGCCATGTAGTGGAAGAAGTCTGTTTGCCTCATTTTGTTGAAACGATGAAAACAAGCCCATTCAGTGATTTGTAGGGGCATATGGGAGGCCATCAAACTATGTCGAAAAAGGCTGGCATAGTGCATTCATCGCCGCTAAAAACACACAGGAACTTCCAGACAGCTCTAAAAATGAACAAATAGGTCCATCTAGCGGAAAACATACCATGCCTTTCCAGAGACGTTGATTAAGCAAACACAAACGCTAGATAATGTGCTGCCATCTATGAGGCATTGTGAGACTCTTTAAGGTCTACGAGATGGAGAGTGCGCGGCGTGTATCTTGGAGGCCACGCGACTCTTGCTTTAAATCAAAACTGTGTATGTACCATTCGCAAGCGCACGTGTGTGTGTCTATGTGCCATCTGTGAGACATTGCGGAAAACGCGTCTCGACTACAGCAGAGTGGCATTCTAGCAGAGGGGAGTGGCCACACTGCACAGTCACTGCATTATCAAAGATACGTCGTGCCTGCACGTGCGCGCGTTTGTGCGCACGTATGTGTGTGCGTGTATGTGTGTAACAAAACGTAATAATCAGTATGCACTTAGCGGTCGAAGGGAGCAATAGGGTCTGGGTTTTGCTATCGCGTTCAACTCACAAAGGAGAAACTTAAGGGTCCTTCATTTTTCTTTTGTTTTGCTAGCGCTAAATTTTATGGACCAGAAGTCCACATGACATCGAAACAATTGTGGGTATGGTGGTTATTTTTAATTGATACAGAAGCAATACTGAGAGAATTCCATTCTCTCCCATCTACACAGAATGTTTTGTTTCTTTGAGCCCCCACTTTCATGCATATAAAAAAAGAACTTCAGTCTTGTAGCACGAAATTTGTCTTATGAAAAGAATAGTGCATGACACAGGAATAACTGTTATAGTGGAGAAAAAAAAATAAAAAACGTTCCTCCGCACGCACCGCCCAAGGAATTACGAGCTAGACACATGGTAAAAACAATGAATTGACAAAAGTTTCCTTATCCTTCACAATCACAAATATGCCCTGCAGTAAACGGGACAATATTTACTGTCGAACAGCAGCAGAAAAATAAAGGGATTCTTGGGGATCTTTTTGTCCAGATAACTTAATTGGCTGGTGTGCTCCTGGAAAAAATTTCCTCATTTATTTTTATTAGTCCAAGAAGCCTCCAGTAAAACAACAATATACAGGCACCTACCCAAAACGTATCAGGCAGATCGTCCCACTGCACAGAGAGCAATGTCCACTTGAGAGAACTCGTCGAACGAACCGTAGTGTGTGCGCCAGATAGAGACCCAGATCCTTCAACGAAAGTGACGTTCAGCCAGGCTTCTATAAAAAAAAGCGGCATGCACAAAAAGCAGTTGTCTACTTTAACGTCATGGTTGGGATACCTTATTTCAAATGCACACTTCAAATACAAATACTATCTACAAATGCTATATAATGAACACCAGATGTGTGGAATCTGCTTCACCGAAACGCAAGACATGTGGTCTAGTGCTTCACGACAGAGATCGTACTGCGATCGGTCTAGCCGAACACACTGCCAAAATAAGTCGCATTCATGTAAAAAAAATACAGAAATTTCTATGAAATGCAACGACAATTTTTCGTTACAATTTTTTTCGCCCGTGCAAAGACCATACCTATGACACGTCTAATGTATCCTCTTCCTAGTATTTTGCTAAAGAGAAATCATTGAGGCTTTGCTACGCACGCATAAATGCACTACAGATTCGAAGATCAAGGTGTTCACCTGCAGTTGTCTGTGAAGGCCGGATGAAACATATAAATGTGAAATGATAATCTCAAATGTAAGATAGCATGAAGAAAATATGTATATTAGAAGCATAAAGATTAGTTCAAACTTTATTTTAGGGCTCAGCCTAGTGCACTTACTTTCCTTTTCCATGTAGTAATAAAGCTGGAAACATGCTATGGGACCTAGGGCAAGAACCTGGCTCTGCAAGACGCCAAGCTGTACTGCTGCTTGGTCCTCGGCGTCCAGAAGCATGTAGTATCCTGAAAAATATGTTCTCTGTCACAATAGCTCCAACAAGTACAGGAATCCAATCTAGAGAGCCCAAAAATGCCTGGCCTGCGCGGAAGGCACAGCACAGTCGGAGCGAAAGCTAGAAGAGCGGCTTTTCAGAGCCTTTCGGAACACTCAGTGGCTAACTATTGCAAGCACACTTGCTTGGTACCAACTAGGACATTAATAGTAAACATGTTTAGGGTAGTAAGCCAGCATTCGCTATGCTATTTTTAGTCATTTTTCTGAGAAACGTGGTGTCCACCAAACACTTGCAAGCAATTTTGTGCCAATGATTCATGCATTGGCTGATGACGATGAGGAGTTATGGCTGAAGTGGGTATACGCCACAGTTAATGCCCCATTTGGCAAAAAAGAACATTGGCCCCTTGACCAAAACTACCCGCCATGGCTGCTCGAGCTACCAACTATTGAAACGTCAATGGAAGGACTTCGCAGGGAACATGAAATGCCAATCGTTGCCGCAAAGCAGATGGCATCACATCATCTGTTAGTTAGGTACCAAGGATACACTTACGTGTACACTGACGGCTCCGCCATCAAAGAGACGGTGACATCAGCATTTATAATTCCGGAATCGCTCGAAGAATATTGCCACGTTCTTCTTCTCAGGTTTTGTTATCGCCCTAATACACTACACAATGCTTAGCGCAAACCACACCTGCAGTTTTCGAGCAGCTTTAGGACTGTAGTAGATCATTTCCATAAGGTCACGCCAACTCCGCGAACTGTACAGATTATTCTTGAACCTACGTCACCGTTAGCGGCAACGCTAGAACATTCCATGGCAAGTGTATAAATGCCGACGTGCTTCGCCGCTTGTCAGTTGATCGACGGCCGACGCTGCATGCACCGCTATCAGTGCAAGTGTGCTACCGTACGCCGACTCTCCGTTTTACGGGCACAGGTTCGCCCAAATAAACAGTTTGATCTGACCATTCTGTCTCCTGCCTTCAACCACGTCACGACGCCGTGACATTATGCATGTCGGTTAGGCCACCTCTTTTCTTCAGCAACGTCGAAGCTCGTAGTGAATTTGCTAGCCATAAGCTTTATTAAACTATCAATGACATCAGGAAAATGGGTGGTAATTACAGACTCTCTGGCAGCTTTCGCACGTGTGGAAAATGCCACTTCAAGACAAATTCATGTGCGTATAGTATACGCTATACTAAAAAAGCTTTCAGAAGCTACGAAATCAAATCATCGAGCGGTATTTCTGTGGGTTCCCAGTCACTGCGGAATTAAGGCTAATTAAAAGACGATGAGTTGGCGAAAATTGCTCATAATTCTACGCAAACGTGCCTCATTCCGGTATCTCAATAAGATGTTAATAGAATTTTAAGAACAACAAAACGTGAACTATGCCTGTCTACCTGGTTCACCGACAAAACAAGGGAATCGATCCTATATGCTGTTGATCCTAATATTGAATACCAATTAGGCCGTCACCTCCCAAGACATATCGGCACACTCATACATCGCCTACGACTCGGAACTGTTTACAAAAAGCACTTCCTATTACGTATTGAGCGTTCAACATCGTCAGCATGTTCATGCGGACACGACTACGAGGATATCTGTCACCTCTCGCTCGACTGTCCGAAACACGACACACACCGAAGGTGACAAGAGCAGGGACTCCATAAGTTAGATCCCGAGCAGCCATTTGCGTTGAATAAAATACTAGGTCCATGGCCATAGAAAACAAATGGCAAAGCAATGAAGGTGCTGCAGCACTTCTTCAAAGAAACGAAGATTTGTGACGAATACTGAGCGGCCAAAAGTTAGAAGTGAGTGTGGCGTCTACGTGCTTGTTCTGCCCATAGGAGAACTTTTGCTCTCACCCATGTCGGACTGTACGTATGTATATATGCTATTGTTTTTTCTCAACTCTCCCAGGGATTCGCTCGCAGGATTTCAAGCCGGACGGTTGTGGCCTCGCGATCTCCGACATCAGCGTAGCTCCCGCCGACTGGTTCGCCCTCCGCGGTCTCCTGACGCCGTGCAGCTCTCGCATTGTGGCGCCCCGCCCTTGGACTGCTTCGACCGGATCCCCACTTTCCTATCTCCTTCTTTTTTCTCTCGCTTGGCTGTCTTCTTCTCCGTCTATTTTCCTTCTATTCTTTTTATCCCTCCTTCCCCCCGCCCCTATAAGGCACTGCGCCGTGTCGCCTGAAGGCAGACAGAAATTAGGTGCCTTTTTCCTCTTCATTCTAACTACTACCACCACCAACTCTCCCAGTGATAAGGTTCCATTGCTCTTCTTTTGCATGGCATTATATTCTCTCGCAGCCTACACTCGAGGAAGTAATGGAGTAACGGGGCATCGAGGTTGCTCTTTTGAATGAGTAACTAACTCGACAACTCATTGCACAATTTTGGGAGTAGTTGCGAAAGAGTAACCACTCTCTCGCGGTTACTCCTCGAAAGAGCAACAGTTAGCAAAAGAAAAAAAGTGCCGCCATATCCACGAAGTGAATGATTATGAGTGGGCGAAGCTCCGGAGGTAAACCTCGTAAACCATGAATCCTCTGTACATTTTGCCCACTCGATTTTATTACATCGCTCCCCCTAGCGTACGTCGCCACACTAAATCGAACGATTGCCTTCAACCAATGACACGCGCCATATGTGACATCATTCCTATTTTATAAGATCTCGCGTCTTTCATCAACTACAAGTACCGCTTTCTAGTTTATAACATCTTGCATCTTTTCATCATCAGCTACAAGTACCACCATCTAGTAAACACTACAAGAACTAAACGAGAGGTGGCTACATACAGGAGACGGTACCGCCATCTAGTGAACACTGCAAGAACTAAACTAGAGGTGGCTACATACAGGGGACGGTACCGCCATCTAGTGAACACTGCAAGAACTAAACTAGAGGTGGCTACATACAGGGGACGCACAGCCCACGACCTAAGGAGCTTCGCCCCTAAAAAATCAGGGTTGGCTTCAACAGCCTACCGAAGTGCGCGATCGCATTTGATTAGATGCACAATCGCTGTGCAAGCATCACATTCAGAAATAAATTCCGGCAATTTTGCAGCAAGCACACGGGATTAAAGATCACGACCACTCAGTCAGCATGCGCGTACTCTTACCACTACACCACACCACACTACGGCCTCGTCTGAAAGGAAACAGGCTTGTGTAGGCACCGATGAGTCATTTGCACCCGGCGCGAACATTCTTACAGTTACTTCAAAAAACGGGCGATTTACTCCACAAGGAGTAAAGTGCCCCTCCATGTCATGCCGTGTGCAATCTTTTGCGCGCATTCCGTCTTTAGGAGGAGCAAAGAGCCCTTTTCGGTGGTACCGGTGCAGTTCCTCCGCAAAACTTTTTAAAGTGTAAGGCTAACAATGTACCGTTTTAGTTTATCCGGTAATTCTCATGTGTGCTTTGCGTATAGAAGAATATCGGGTGTGCGCTACATTTGCGCACGCCCGCAAACCAGGGTCACACAGCTGAAAGCGGTTGCAGTACACCTTGAATGTCTCAAGCGATGGCGTGTGTTCTGTGGCTCAATATCTCTGAATTAATTCTTCTAATTGCTTCATTCATGTATTTAGGCATCCACTATAGAATATATGTTTTCACTCGGCACCACTTAAGGACCCATACTAAAATACTACACCATCTTTTGCTGAAGGAAACCATGTGTCGATGCCAAGCAGCGGGCGCTAGCGCTTACACAGGCGGCTGCGTTGACGCTGACACTCATCGCAGCATTGCCCAGCAGAGAAACGTTGGGAGGCGCAAAGCACGCAACTATGGACTCTTAATTTCTACTGGAACACGTTAGTTGTTGGTAATGAGTAATGAGAGACTGAAGGCTGTGATGGAACACAGAGGCATGTACTCCGCTTTCAGACGCGGATCATCTTTTGCTCGGGTCTATGTTCCGCGGCGTCGGCGTCCATACTCACACTACGAATGCACGACTCTCCTCCATACATATCTCAAATAAACCACTCTGATGCCTAGTTCACACTGAAACAACCGCTTTCTACAGCGACCGAAATTCCCCGGCCGCCAAAACACAGCGTCGTTCGCACTGGACGCGCCCCGCGCCGCCGAATATGCCATCTACTACGGGGTGAACCGTCACCCCCGGAAGCTTTTCTTCCGGGGGTGACGGGTGAACGCGGGATGGATGCGCTGTCACCCGGTTGTTGTCACGGCTCGCAAACGCTACTACGCTATCCAGTGGTGCATACTTCGACGATTCTCGCACGCAAGAAGCAAGAAAAGACAGTACTGCTTACTTTGCTGGCAAGTGGCTGTCTTGTAATGCACGAAGAGCAGAAAAACCACCGACGCCAGCGGCGTTGGTGGGTTCGTTTTGCTTTGCAAGACCGCAACAAGCTCGGTCACGCCAACAGCAAGCTCGGTCCCCTCTTTCACAAAATACGGAGGCGAAGTAGGCACAGAGTAGGTTAAACTCCCGTTGGTTTCAACATTCAGTTACGTGCACTGCAGCATAACAAGTGAGTAGGGCTTGGCCGCCATTTTTTCAAAATTCCTTGACTAGCGCTCCTATTGGTCCGCGGTGACCGATTCGGCGGCAGACGCCGCAAAAATCGGTCCGAGAGCGATCGGCGCGGAAAGGGCCCTTTCGGCGGGTCTCGCCGCCACCGAACTGGATTCGGAGCACTTTCGGCGGCCGGAATGCTCAGTGTGAACGCGGCCTTACTGTGCTTACGCGTCCGCTCCCCCTCTCTTTCTTCTTCTACGCTCCCCTTTCTTGTCTCGCAACGCCGACGCAGGGAGCGCCTGATAATGTACGCACCCTAGACACTATCCTCTAGGCATTCCTCCCCGCGGCATTTACATCGCCATTACGCATGCGCGTCACTTCGCCCTCTTCTCTCCAACGCCCTCTCTCATTCACCTCGCAGCGCCAATGAAGCAGTGTCTGCTAGCGAATTTCTTGATAGAACAAAATTCGCAGATCTCACGTACAGTGGGAATCGATTATATGCGCAGAACGAATGAGGAGGGTTGATATGTCGCTTTAAAATCGGCAAAACGTTACGGGGTGGAGGTAAACGATGCCGTACTTGACTTTCGTGTCCTGATTATCATGTTTTTGTGTCGTTTACCTTCGTCATCTATTCACATCACGTGATACCAAATTTGGTATATGTAGAGCTAGCGAGATGGCCGCGAGCACGCTATGAGCGTGGTATGTTGTCATGTTTTTACATGACATGTGTGTCAAGATTATCATGTTTGCACCAGTCATATAATTAGTTATCCATTGACGTCACATAACACCAAACTTGGTATAGGTAGTGCTACCAAAACGCCCGCAAGCGCATCACGAAGGGCCCAATATACTCCAATGTAGCGTTGACGCGTGCGCACATGCTGGTCACAGCGGCACTAAGTTAGCAAAACGCGAGCTCTCTATAGTCTCACGCCAGGCGCGACCAGCGTTCTTCGACATGGCCCGGCGGAAACCGGCGCGAAATGGGACATGCTGCATTTCGCGCATATGCGTTACCCAGAGAACACTGCATTTCCATCTTTTCGGGACGGAGGGATGCGAGACGCGCTGAAATGCGCATGCGTCAAAGCAACGCAGTGTGGAGCGCAGCTGCGAGTATGTGGCAGGACCGGCACCTGGCGTGGAAACGCCGGCATGACGCGACGAAATGAACGCCGGTGAGCACGCGCACCGCATCACGTCGAAATGTATTGGCACCTTGACTGTGGCATTAGTCATGTTTTCACATAACATGCATCTCATGATTATCATGTTTGCACCAGTCACATACCTTTGCCATGCATTGGCGTCATGTAATACTAAACTTGGCATATGTGATGCTAGCGAAATGGCAACGAGCGCATCATCGGTGTAGCATGTAGTCATGTTGTTACATGACACGCTTGTCGTGATTATCATGTTGAGATGTGTCAATTACTTATGTTGTCCGATCGCGTCGCGTAATACTGAGTTTGGTACATGTGAAGCTAGCGAAACGGCCGCGAGCGTATGACGAGCTTAGCATGTAGTTATGCTGTCACACGACTCACATCTCATGTTTATCATGTTCGCACCAGTATCCTACCTTCGTCATCCATTCAAGTCTCCTAATACCAAATTTGGTATAAATGAAGCTAGCGAAACGGCCGCCAGCGCACCATGAGTGTGGCATGTAGTGATGTTGTTACATGACACCCATCGCATGATTAAGATGTGTGCACCAGTCACATACCTTCGTCATCCATTCACGTACTACAATAACAAATTTGGTATATGTGACGCTACTGAAACGACCGCAAGCGCATCATGAGCTTGGCATGTTGTCATGCTGATACATGACAAGCATGCCATGGCTTTCATGTTAGAGTCTTCTGCTTGTGTTCGCCGTGCAATCATGCCTTACCATACCAGTTTTGGAACACACCATGTGAACGAAACCACCGCAAAAAGTGCAGAACCATGAAATGTAAATCATAACATTCATTACATGCGTGTCAGGAATGTTATGTTATGAGTAGTGAAATTCGTTCTTCATTCCGTCATATTATGCCATACCAAGTTTTCTATCGATAACATTATCCGAACGGCCAGGAGAGCTAAATGTCCTAGACGCCATGATAGATTGATTGATAGATACGCTCAAATTCTCCGAAGTTCGCTAAGAAATGGTTCGCACTTAAAAAATTGACTTCTCGCGCTGCCCAAGAATCCACTGGCCACCCCGTATCTCTGGGTCTTGGCCTCCAATGTAGTGCCGGAGGGAGATTCGTGCTGTGCGTTGTCAAACACTAAAAATTTGCTGTGTGAGCGTTAGTGAAAGTGGGACTGTGGATCTCTGTTTTCAACCGCGGTCTGATAACTCTCAAAGCAGCAACAAACTACGTCTCTCATTAGCAGTGATTGTCATGTTTTTGTAGTAAACACCGGTTCATCACTGCGTTCATCACTGCGTTCATCACTGCGTTCATCACTGCGTCACGCTGCACACTGGATTGAGCTCGGCCGTAACTCAATTCGCATATAAAATAATCGATGTTGTAGAGTTAGCGAATCGCTATGAGCACTTCTGAAATTTCAACAATCGTAGACCGCACGTTTGTTCTTTAAGGCGGCGATTCTCCTTAAGCTGTGGGTCGTGCGTCCCGATGTGTGTGTAGTAGTTGTCGTAGTAGTACGTTGTCACCTCTCATTTAATTGTAATGTCCGCTAGATGACGGTACTTCACTAAACCTAATAAGACTACACTGAACCTTCATTTTTAAGAAACCTTAATTAAAAGACGCACAGTAATGTTGACAAACGGCGCAGTTATGACGCCCTCATCCAGCAAACTTGATGTCTTAGCGTTAACTTTCGGAAGTAGCGCTCCCTAAACTGGCGCCAAGTGGACGAGGCTTGTTTAGTGTGTTTCTTCGCAGTTGTAGAAGTGAATTATTTAAAATGTTGTAATTAGTCGTTCAGATGTTCACTCTACCATAGTAGAGTACCAAGTGCTCTAAATCGTTAACCACTTTTTCTAAACACTAATTCTGCTGCGTTCATACCGTAATTGTTCTCAACAGGGTCTCATCGACCGTGAAGTACACGGGGCGGCTTTATGCGCTCCCATAGTAGAGCACCAAGTACTCAAAATCGTTGATCACTTTGAAGGGCCAAGACCCTTGAGCCGTGAGTTGTGCGTCTTCGATGTATGTAGTAGTACACAGCCACCTCTCGTTTAGTAATTGGAATGTCCACTGGATGGGGGCACTAGTATATTGTCACGGGGTCGTGACGTGGCCGAAGACAGGAGACGTCGTGTTGGGATTTAACTGTTTATTTGGGCGAACCTGTGCCCAGTAAACGGAAAGTCCAATTACAGCAGCAGTCTCGCACAGATAGCAGTCTCCGACTGATAGCGGTGAACGGAGCGTCGGCCTTCGATCAACAACTGACAAGCGGTGAAGCGCGTCGGCATTTATACTCTTGCCGTCGAATGTTCTAGCGTTATCGCTGGCGGTGGCGTAGGTTCCAGAACAATCTGTACCGTTCGCACAGTGGGCGTGATCTTATCGAAATGATCTACTACAGTCCGGAACCTTCTCGAAAACTGCAGGCGCGGTTTGCGCTGAGAATCGTGTGGTGTTTTGGGACGATAACAAAAACTTGGGAAATGAAACGTGGCATTGCCCCCCTCTGAAGAAAGGCATCGTCCCGATGCTTTTACTAAAGATGAAGGTACAATAATAATGCAAGAAAGTACAATGAATAAATTACGATACAATAATAAAAAACACTGTTTCAGTTTGTTAACGCGCATGAAACGGCTTGAGGCGCGCGACATGGACGACTACAGGTCGCGATCGGCGTCGTTGAGAGTTCGTGATGCCGTCGGGGACAACCTCGTAATCAAGTGGGCCGAGACGTCGAACCACCCTGTGCGGTCCGAAGTACCGTCGCCGAAGCTTTTCACTTAGTCCACGTCGGCGTATCGGCGTCCACACCCAAACACGTTCACCGGGCTGGTATTCCACGAAGCGTCGTCGAAGGTTGTAACGGTGGCTGTCGGTCGTCTGTTGATTCTTGATACGGAGACGCGCAAGTTGTCGGGCTTCTTCGGCGCGTTGAAGGTACTCGCTCACATCGAGGTTTTCTTCGTCAGTGACGTTGGGTATCATGGCATCGAGCGTCGTTGCCGGGTTCCTTCCGTAGACCAATTTGTATGGAGATATCTGCGTCGTCTCCTGCACCGCCGTGTTGTATGCGAAGGTCACATACGGAAGAATGGCGTCCCACGTCTTGTGTTCGACATCGACGTACATTGACAGCATGTCGGCGATCGTCTTGTTAAGCCGCTCGGTGAGGCCGTTGGTCTGTGGGTGGTACGCTGTCGTCCGGCGGTGGTTTGTTTGGCTGTATGCCAAGATCGCTTGAGTTAAGTCGGCAGTGAATGCCGATCCTCTGTCGGTGATAAGGACCTCCGGGGCGCCGTGACGTAGGACGATATTGTCAACGAAGAACTTAGCTATCTCGGATGCACTGCCTTTTGGCAGGGCTTTTGTCACGGTGTAGCGGGTGAGGTAGTCGGTAGCTACCACGATCCACTTGTTTCCGAAAGCCGACGTCGGGAACGGCCCCAGTAGGTCCATACTGATCTGCTGGAAAGGTCGGCAAGGTTGATCAATTGGCTGCAGAAGTCCCCCTGGCCTTGTCGGCGATGTCTTGCGTCGCTGACAGTCCCGGCATGTCCTCACATAACGAGTGACGTCGATGGTAAGACGTGGCCAGTAGTACCTTTCTTGTATCCTCGCGAGCGTGCGAGAAACACCGAGGTGCCCTGCCGTCGGATCGTCGTGCAGGGCCTGCAGGAGTTCTGGTCGCAGAGCTGAAGGCACCACAAGTAGGTACTTAGCTCGAAGCGGTGAAAAGTTTTTCTTTTGTAGAAGACCGTTTCGTAGAAAAAACGACGCAAGTGCGCGCTTGAATACCTTCAGGACTTCGGCGGTCCTGCCTTCGAGGTATTCTATTAGGGCCTTAAGTTCCGGGTCGGCCCGCTGTCGTTCAGTGAAGTCGTCGGTAGTTATCGTTCCCAAGAAGTAGTCGTCATCCGGGTCGTCGGGTAGCGGTTGGTCGACGGGCGCACGAGAGAGACAGTCGGCGTCGGAGTGTTCTTTTGCCGGACTTGTAAATGACAGTAATGTCATATTCTTGAAGTCTCAGGCTCCATCGTGCGAGGTGACCTGAAGGGTCCTTAAAGGTAGCTAGCCAACACAAGGCGTGGTGGTCGCTCACAACTTTGAAGGGCCTGCCGTAGAGGTAGGGGCGAAATTTCGACGTAGCCCAGATGATGGCGAGGCACTCCTTTTCTGTTGTGGAATAATTTGCGTCTGCTTTGGATAGCGATCGGCTGGCGTAACTAATAACCCTTTCAAGTCCGTCAGCCATCTGCACAAGAACGGTGCCAAGACCTACGCTGCTTGCGTCAGTATGTATTTCTGTCTCGGCGAATTCGTCGAAATGGGCAAGTAACGGAGGCGTCTGGAGGCGATATTTAAGCTCCCGGAAAGCGTGTTCCTGCGGCGTTTCCCATTTAAACTCCACGTCGGTCTTGGT
The DNA here is from genome assembly GCA_013436015.1 of Rhipicephalus annulatus. Classification (NCBI taxonomy): domain Eukaryota; kingdom Metazoa; phylum Arthropoda; class Arachnida; order Ixodida; family Ixodidae; genus Rhipicephalus; species Rhipicephalus annulatus. The sequence continues at coordinate 25,868 of WOVY01010175.1, read as the reverse complement.
AAGGTTAGTGAGAGGATTGGCGATGCGGGCGAAGTTTTTCATGAACCGCCTATAATAGGCACACAGGCCCAGAAATCGGCGCACGGCTTTCTTGTCAGTGGGCGGCGGGAAGTTGGCGATGGCGGCTGTTTTCCGTGGATCGGGACGAACCCCAGACTTGCTGATAACGTGCCCCAGAAACAAGAGCTCCTCATACGCAAATCTGCACTTTTCTGGCTTCAGTGTGAGTCCGGAAGTCTTGATGGCTTGAAGTACAGCTTCAAGGCGCCGAAGACGCTCGTCGAAACTCGAGGAAAACACGACGACGTCGTACAAGTACACAAGGCAAGTCTGCCACTTCAATCCTGCCAGTACTGTATTCATAACGCGTTGAAAAGTTGCAGGCGCTGAGCAAAGGCCGAAGGGCATCACCTTAAAGTCAAAGAGGCCGTCTGGTGTTATAAACGCCGTCTTCTCTCGGTCTCTTTCGTCGACTTCGATTTGCCTATAGCCAGTCTTGAGGTTCATTGACGAAAAGTACTTGGCGTTATGGAGCCCATCAAGTGCGTCGTCTATTGGTGGCAGAGGATACACGTCCTTTCTTGTGATTTTGTTCAGGCGGCGATAATCGACGCAGAAACGCAGGGTCCCATCCTTTTTCTTCACTAACACCACGGGGGATGCCCATGGACTCTCGGATGGCTGGATAATGTCATCCCGAAGCATTTCATCAACTTGTGGCTTCATGGCTTCACGTTCTCGCGTCGAAACCCTGTACGGACTCTGACGGAGTAGTCTGGCATTTTCTTCAGTTATGATGCGATGCTTCGTGATTGGGGTCTGCCGAATTTTCGATGACGACGAAAAGCAATCTTCGTATTGCAGGAGCAGGGCCTTGAGCTGTTCTTGCTTATCGTTCGGAAGTCTGAGATTGACGTCGAAAGCTATGGGAGGGGCTTGGTTCCTCTGAGCAGGTTCCGCAGAATCGGCGAGAGTGAAAGCACTGGTGGCTTCGACAATTTCTTCGATGTATGCGACCGTTGTTCTTTTGTTCACATGTTTTTACTCATTGCTGAAATTCGTGAGCATAACCGTTGCTTTGCCTCCCCGCAGCTCTGCAATTCCTCTTGCGACGCAAATATTTCGGGTGACCAGCAGATGCTGACTGCCTTCAACGACGCCTTCCAAGTCACGTGATTTAGGAGCGCTGACTGAAATAATGACGCTTGAGCGAGGCGGAATGGTGACTTGCTCTTCCAGCACATTCAAGGCATGGTGTCCTGACGGCGTGCGTGGCGGTAGTGCTTCTTCTGTGGTTAACCTTATCGACTTTGTTTTTAGGTTGATGACAGCACCATGGAGGCATAAGTAGTCCATGCCAAGGATGACGTCTCTCGAGCAACGCTGTAGGACTACGAAGTCTGTAGGATAAATACGGCCGTTAATGGTGACTCTCGCTGTGCAGATTCCTGCAAGCGTTACGAGATGACCTCCGGCTGTGCGGATTTCAGGGCCTTTCCAAGCTGTTCTAACTTTCTTTAACTTCGCGGCAAACGACCCACTGATGACAGAATAGTCGGCTCCAGTATCGACGAGAGCGGTCACACTGTGGCCGTCGATAAGAACGTCGAGGTCGCTAGTTCGCCGTCTCGCATTACAGTTAGGGTGTGGCGTCGGGTCACGGCTGCGTCGGCTTGTTCCGCTGCTTCCATGTTGCGTCGTCAGGCCACCTTCCGTAAATGAGCTTTCGCCGTCAGGGCTTTGCCTGGTTGGCGTTGTGTTCGGAAAGCTCCGTCGCGGCGGCGTCGTCGTCGGAGGATCTTCGGTAGTTCGTCGCACAGCAACCGCACCTCCACCGGTTGCTGCTCTTAGTTTCCCGGATGCGGGCTAGGAGACCGGCCCCGCGTAGGGCCAGAGTACTGCCGGTGGTACGGTGACGTGCGTCGGCTAGGCGACGGGGAACGCGAAAGGTTTCGTGGTGTCCACCGAGTTCCTGTCAGGTAGTCGGCGATGTCACGTGGTCGTTCTCCTGGGTGTGGACGCGGTGCATTGACGGCGAAGCCACGCAGTCCCATCTGTCGGTACTGGCAACGGCGGTATGTGTGTCCGGCCTCACCGCAGTGGTAGCAGTGCGGGCGATGGTCAGGGGTGCGCCAGACGTCAGTCTTCCTCGGTGCACTGCGCTGGGCCGCTGGCGAATGGTATGACGTCGGTGGGGGTGGTGGCGGCGGTGGAATCTGTGGACGGAAGTGCGACGGGGCGGCGTTTTGGCGTGGACGGGAAGGAGCGTTGTGGCGCAGTGCAGCGGCGTAGCTCATAGCTTTCGGCTCGGGCAGCGGTGCGTGGGGAATTTGAAGTGATTGCCGAACTTCTTCTCGCACAATGTCGCCGATTGAATCCACTTGAGGCTGTGCCGAAGGCAACAGCTTGCGCAGCTCTTCCCGCACGATCGCTCGGATCGTTTCACGCAGGTCTCCGGAGTTACTGGCTTGAGCAGCAGCGCAGTCTGCACTCAGGCGACGATTATATTGTCTGGTGCGCATGTCCAGGGTCTTTTCGATAGTGGTCGCTTCGGTTACAAATTCTTGGACGGTTTTCGGTGGGTTTCTCATCAGTCCCGCGAAGAGCTCCTGTTTGACTCCTCGCATGAGGAAACGAACTTTTTTCTCCTCAGGCATGTCTGGGTCAGCGTGACGGAATAGTCGGGTCGTTTCTTCTGTGATAATGGCGACATTTTCATTTGGTAGCTGAACCCGGGTCTCTAACAAAGCAGCGGCCCTCTCTTTGCGAGCGACGCTCGCGAACGTTTGCAGGAATGCGCCGCAGAAAACATCCCACGTTCGGAGCGTGGACTCCCGATTTTCGAGCCAGGTCCTTGCAGTGTCTTCCAAATAGAAGAACACACGACGCAGCTTTTCGTCATGGTCCCAATGGTTGAGGGCAGCAACACGGTCGTATGTTTCTAGCCAGGACTCCGGGTCTTCGAACGATGACCCACGGAAAATTAGTGGTTCCCTGGATTGGTGCATGACCATCGTGGGCTGGGACGCTGCGGTTGTTATTGTCGCTGCAATCGTGGTCATGGCCTTGGTCTTCCGCGCCTTGTCTTGTAGAAGCCCGTACTCCGGTAGTAGCTCTTGCTGTCGGCGGCTTGTTCGCTGCTCCTGGTTGGCGTCGGTGTCTTCTCCGCGACGTGGGCTGGGTTCACGGCTTGACGGGGGCGTCCGGTACATGAACGAAGCAGCACCTCCACCAGATGTCACGGGGTCGTGACGTGGCCGAAGACAGGAGACGTCGTGTTGGGATTTAACTGTTTATTTGGGCGAACCTGTGCCCAGTAAACGGAAAGTCCAATTACAGCAGCAGTCTCGCACAGATAGCAGTCTCCGACTGATAGCGGTGAACGGAGCGTCGGCCTTCGATCAACAACTGACAAGCGGTGAAGCGCGTCGGCATTTATACTCTTGCCGTCGAATGTTCTAGCGTTATCGCTGGCGGTGGCGTAGGTTCCAGAACATTCTGTACCGTTCGCACAGTGGGCGTGATCTTATCGAAATGATCTACTACAGTCCGGAACCTTCTCGAAAACTGCAGGCGCGGTTTGCGCTGAGAATCGTGTGGTGTTTTGGGACGATAACAAAAACTTGGGAAATGGAACGTGTCAATATGATGACATGATGAAAAGATGTGAGATGGTGGTACTAGGAGTGTTAACTAGATGAACGGACATATGGCTGCATGGACGGACGGAAGGATGCGCGTACGTACATACGAACGGACAGACAGATATATGCATGAACGGACGGAAGGATGGACCCACGGGTGGATGGATGGACGGACACACAGACGGAGGGATGGATGCACGAACAGACGCATAAACGGGCGGAAGCTAGAACGAATGGGCGGGCGAAATCGTGGACGGACAGATGAACGCTTCGCTCCCCTCATCATCATTGACTTCGTAGATATGCTGCGATTTTTTCCCCTCTCGATAGCTGGCACCACAAGACGTCTCGGGAGCTCTGAAACACACTTTCTCATGTGAACCTGCGCCTTTGCGAACGCGTAATACATGTCTATATATCAGCGCGCTGCGAAAATTGAACCCAGGAAACTCTGGTGCGCTTGCCTTTTACTGTTCTAACATGGTGGTAGGGTTCGGTTTCGGGTCTATGAAGGAATATTTTCTTCTGGTAATATAAACGCCAGGCACTTCGCAAACTAAAATTTCGTTGCTTTTTACCCCATGTTCTTTTTCACTTATTACTGAAGTCTAACTGTTTGACAAAAACGAGTGACATAAAGTTCAATCTGCATCGTAATAAAATACAAATATATTGCCGTGCATCAGCAGCCACGGTTAAAACGTCACTGGTCACGATTTTCTCCTTACATCATTTGAGTCATCGGTCGCATTGGGCTCGCGGGACGCCTTTATGCTCTCTTATAGTAGAGCACCAAGTACTCTGAATCGCTGCCAACGTTTTTCAACACACATAGTTCAACCCCCCCCTTTTCTTTAAGCACACACAGTGCGACATTCGCTACACCCTTTTCAGTTCTGGTCGATGCGGCCTCATTAAGCGTGAGACCCGAGGGAGGGCTTCCAGCTCCCCAATAGTAGAGTACCGAGCTCTCTAAATCGCTAACCACGTGCTGCATGCTTGTGTCTTGTGCCAACTGCCATTCATCCTCCTCTCTCGTCTTGCAAAACCGACGCAGGCAGCTTCTGATAGTAAAAACTAACTGCTCATGTTGCCAAACGGTTTACTGGTCACCCCGGAGGTGTAGCTACTCAATCGCACATCAGCGTCCCACCGTTCGTCGCATGAAACGCTTCTCGTTCTTTCAATGAATAAGAATAATGAAGGCGAAATAACAATTAACCATTTCGATACCATACCCAAATATGCAACATTCACGCCATATCCCCACCACGCTGTGACGCACTTACTCGAGTTTCCTCGCGGAAAGATGTGGTCGCCTTTATTAAATTCAAAGCAGTTCTTAGCGAACTTCGGCAACGTTGAGCGTATCTATCTATCTATCTATCTATCTAGCCGCCTACGACCTTTAGGTCTACTGGCCGTTTGTATAATGGTATCGATACCAAACTTGGTATGGCATAACATGACTATATGAAGAGCATGTTTGACTAGTCATACCATGAAAATCATGACATGTATGTCATGAATGTCATGATATACATTTCTTCGTCTTGGTGCTCTTGTGGCGGTTTCGTTTCCATAACATGTTGCAAAAGTGGTATGGTATGGCATGATTGCATGGTGAACTCAAGTGACAGACCCTATCATGAAAATCATGACATGCGTGTCATGTAACAACATGACTAATTGCCATGCTCATGATGCGCTCTTGGCCATTGCGATAGTGTCACATATACCAAATTTGGTATTACGGATCGTGAATGGATGACGAAGGTATCTGACTGGTGCAAACATGATAATCATGAGATGCGTGTCATGTAACAACATGACTACATGCTACGTTCATTATGCACTCGCGGTCGTCTCACTATCTTCACATATATATGGCAAATGGGGTATTACGTGACGTTAATGGATGGCAAAGGAATGTGACTGGTGCAAACATAGTCATGAGATGCATGTCATGTGAGAACATGACTACACGCCACAGTCAAGGCGCCAATACACTTCGGCGTGGCCCAGCGCGCGTGCACGCTGGCGCTCGTTTCGCCGCGTCTCTCCGGCGTTGCTACGCCAGGCGCTGGTCGAGCGATGTACTCGAAGGCACGCGCTGCGTTGCTTTGACGCTCACGCGTTTCAGCGCGTACGCGTCCCTCCGTCTCGAAAAGATGCAGACGCAGTGCTTTCTGGGTAACGCATGGGCGCCAAATGCAGCATGTCGCATCTCGCGCCGGTTCCTGTCGGGCCGCAACGACGGATGGTGATCGCGCCGGTCGCGTTTGGCACCAGACTATAGAGCGATCGCGTTTTGCTAACGAAGCCTGACTGTGCCCAGCGTGCGCACGCGTCAACGTTATGTTGGACTATATTGGACCCTTCATAATGCACTCGAGGCTGTTTCGCTAGCTCCACTTATACCAAAAAAATAAGGCTGAGTATATTTGAAGACAGGCTTGGTATGATACAAAATGCCATAATGGCTGAGAATTCATACCGCCCAATTAAAGCATAGAGTTTTAAAACACTAGTTTTTCACCAGTTATTCTTCTACGTCCTTTCTACAGCGAAGTCATTCGTATATAGTGTCAAATGTTACAAGAGGTTGCGTGCCATCATGAAGTTACTCCCGAAACGCTTGTAAAGCTGTCGCGATGTGATCATTAGTCAAATTCAATGCACCGAGGTGGTAAGCAACCAGGACAATAATGTCACGGGCTAAGTAGATGCCTGAGGATGACGACGACGAAGTGCTGAACGTGACCGTGCTCGGCCTGCAGCAGCGTTGTACGCATTAGCTCGCCAGTATATTCGCCAGTACGCATTTGCTCGCCAGTGTATACTTTATTCCCCGTAACATCATTTGTGGAGGTGCGGGGTACCACTCGCTATACAGCCCAACGAGCTGGATCTTCGCAGCGGACGGCGCATTGCAGCTACCACGATGACTGACCAGGCTACTCAATGTCAACAAGATCCGTCAGCCCCGCAGCCGATCGTTCTGGTGCAACCTCGTGACCCAGGCCCATTCAATGGCACAAGTGGCATAGACGTCGATGACTGGCTGGTTCTATATGAGCGCGTCAGCAGCAGCAACCATTGGGATCCGACGCTTATGTTGGCGAACATCATCTTCTACTTGCATGGCACGGTAAAACTCTGGTACGAGACACATCGAGAAGAGTTCACTAGCTGGGACGTCTGTTAGCAGAAATTGCGCTATCTATATGGGAAACCCATCGGACGTCAAGTGGCCGCAAAGAAAGAGCTGGCGACTCGTGCCAAGACATCCACACAGCCGTACATCGCGTACATCCAGGACGTGTTGGCTTTGTGCCGCAAGGTCGACAAGGACATGCTCGACGAGGACAAAGTCAGACACATCCTGAAACGAATTGCCGATGACGCCTTCAATTTTCTTCTATGCAAGGACTGCTCGACAGTGGAGTCGGTCATCGAAGCATGTCGTCGCTTCGAACAGGCAAAAAGTAAGCGCATAGTTCACCGATTTGACCGCCTTCCCAATACGGCGGCTACGTCCTCTTGCGAAGATTTGCCCACACTACATCAACCACCAGCGCCAGAAAACGTCACCAGAATAGTCCGTCGGGAACTCGAGGCTATGGCTCCCGCTATGTCTAGCGTCAGCGCGCCAAGACACAACCTCGATGCTGTTTCAATGATACAGACCGTGGTTCGCCAAGAGATCGCGAATATGGGCATTTTGCCACCTCATCAAAATGCCCCTGCTACTTCCAGCTCGACTCCAGTAATTGCGGCTACCACTCCGAACCGCACGTTCGTGCCATGACGAAACCCAGCTGAATGGCGCACTCATGATGATCGACCAATATATTTCACGTGCCATCGGATAGGACACATCGCTCGCCATTGCCGCAGCCGTTGGACCTCATCACCTCGGCCGAGCTTCTATGATTGGCGGCCTTGCTCTGAACGTGCACCTTATGCTCCGTCCTACAGTGCTGGGACGGGTGCAGAGCATAATTCAGAACGTCGGACCAGCCGCTCGCCATCGCCCGTGCGTCGTCAGTCCCGCTCGCCCCAACCCCGCCGTTCTCGGTCTCTCTACGACCGTCGCTCGGAAAACTAGCCGGTGCAGCCCCCGGAGGTGACGCTGCACACACGACTCGGACTGCAAATCCTTTGATTACTCCCGACCAGCAGTGCAACCTTCTTAGAATTTTGGTTGATGGTTTACCTGTAACTGCTCTTATTGATACCGGTGCACAAATATCTGTGATAAGCTTAGACCTCCGCCGCCGCCTCCAAAAAGTTCTGACGCCTGCGATTGCACCTACCGTTCGTACAGCAGATGGGAGTACTCCTGCTGTGCTGTGCTTGGAATGTGCACTGTGCGATTAACGATTTCTGAGCATCGAACTTCAGTTCTGTTCGCTGTACTAGAAAAATGCCCTCATGACCTCATCCTCGGACTCAACTTTCTGACTTCACACGCTGCGCTCATTGACTGTTCCAAAGGTCTTCTTCGGCTCGAACTACCATCCTTCTCAGAGACCGTCTCTGCCAGCCCACCTCGTCTACGCTCTGTCGCTTTCCTCAGACTTCCGCCGCAAGCCGCAGTCCAAGTCCAACTCTCGCAGTATCCTCCGGTACCCGATGGTGTTATGTTGATTCCCCAATTTCTGACGTGGCCATGACACGCAATGTTGCACTCCCCAACACGGTGGTTACCGTTAACGACAACCGAACTTCATTTCCCGTCCTCGATTTCGGCTTCTCAGCGCAAGTTATTCCTCGCGGCATGTCACTTGCGCATCTGACACCACTGGTCGACCACACAGTTTGCGCCCTAACCACCGATTCGCCACCCAATTTTTCATCAACGTCGCTCTCGTCACGTTCCTGTTCCGACCTTTTCAAGCCAATGCTATCTGACGAGCTCACCTCTGAACAAGTCTCTGCTTTCTGCCGTGTGCTTGCTTCTTATCAGGACATGTTTGACTTCGGCGACCGTAATTTGGGCCAGACATCCATGGTAACCCATCGCATCGACACCGGTGACGCTCGACCCATTCGCCGACGACCCTACCCTGTGTCAGCCCCGGAGCGTGCTATTATACAACGAGAAGTCGATAAAATGCTTGAAAAGGGCATATTCGAACCCTCATCTAGTCCCTGGTCCTCACCCGTTGTGTTTGTTAAAAAGAAGGACAATAGCTGGAAATTCTGTGTTTATTACCGCCATCTCAACCATATTACCAAGAAAGATGTCTATCCCCTACCGCGCATAGATGATGCACTCGATTGCTTGCACGGTGCCAAATATTTCTCTTCAATAGACCTTCGCTCAGGGTACTGGCAGATCGCTGTGGACGACAAAGACAGAGAGGAGGCGGCCTTCATCACTCCTGATGGACTTTATCAGTTCAAGATGATGCCGTTTGGATTATGCAAAGCCCCCGCGACATTTGAGCGCATGATGGACTCTCTCCTTCGAGGCATGAAGTGAACCATGTGCCTCTGCTATATTGACGACGTTATTGTTTTTTCGACTACTTTCGACGACCATCTTACCCGTTTGTTCACAGTGCTTTATGTTTTTCGACGTGCCAACTTGCAACTTGACTCGTCCAAATGCCGCTTTGGGCAACGCCAAATCTGCGTACTCGGCCATCTTGTTAACGCTGCGGGCGTTCAACCAGACCCTGCGAAAGTCCTAGCAGTTCGCGACTTCCCCACACCCCGCTCAGCCAAGGACGTCCGAAGTTTTCTGGGACTGTGCTCCTATTTCCGTCGTTTTGTCGAGAAGTTTGCTGAAGTAGCCCGTCCTCTAACCTGCCTGCTCAAAACGGATGTCGCATTCACCTGGGGCCAACAGCAAGCAAACGCCTTCTCGTCGCTCGTTGACATTCTCACCAATCCACCAGTCCTAGCACACTTCGACCCATCTGCCGCCATGGAGCTTCGTACTGACGCCAGTGGCCACGGCATAGGCGCAGTGCTGGCGCAGCGGCAACAAGGCATGCACTGCGTCGTCGCGTATGCAAGCCGACTGTTGTCGCGCTCGGAAAAAAATTATTCCATCACAGAACACGAGTGCTTAGCTCTCGTCTGGGCCATTGCCAAATTCCGACCGTACCTGTATGGCCGATCATTCTCAGTTATTACGGACCACCATGCGCTTTGCTGGCTCTCCTCACTCAAGGACCCAACGGGACGCCTTGGTCGCTGGGCGCTGCGCTTACAAGAGTACACTTTTTTCGTATCCTATAAATCCGGACAACTTCACAAGGATGCCGACTGCTTGTCCCGTTACCCAGTCGATCCCCCTGACACGAGGGAAGATGAACAAGAGGCCCTCGTTCTTTCAATTACCGACTTCACCGACATAGCTGCTGAACAACGCCGCGACCCCTGACTACTCTTTACAACTGTTCGTTCTTCACAACGACATCTTGCACCGCTACAACGCCCGCCCTGATGGTGCTGAGCTTTTACTCGTTGTTCCTGTGCATCTTCGCTCAGACGTTTTGGCCCAGCTGCATGATGCCCCTCCACTGGACACCTAGGGGTGTCACGCACGTATGACCGCAATCGCCGCCGATTCTTTTGGCCTGGCCTCTGCCATTCTGTGCTACAGTACGTTGCGGCATGCGACCTCTGCCAGCGCCGCAAGACACCTGCTCTGAGACCTGCTGGTACCCTCCAGCCCATTGAAGTACCAGATGAGCCATTTTTCCGTGTCAGCCTCGATCTTCTAGAACCTTTTCCCATGTCGGCCACCGGTAATAAGTGGATTGCTATTGCTCCCGACTACGCAACGTGGTATGCCGTTACACGCGCCATCCCCACCAGCTGCGCTACTGATGTAGCCGATTTCCTTCTTCATGACATCATTCTGCGTCATGGTGCACCTCGTCGATTGATCACCGACCCCGGCAGCTGTTTTCTATCTAAAGTAGTCGACGAGCTCCTGCGATCCTGCTCTACCCCTCACAAGTTCACTACAGCGTACCATCCGCAAACCAACGGCCTCACGGAACGCCTCTACCGTACCCTGACGAATATGTTAGCAATGTACGTCTCCAAGGATCACAAAGATTGGGACATCCACTTACCTTTCGTTACCTTCGCATACAACAGTTCACGTCATGAGACAGCTGGATTTTCACCTTTTTACCTACTGTTTGGTTATGACCCGCCTTTGCCCATGGACACCATGCTCCAATCTGACGCCTCCTCATCGACTGCTTATGCTCGTGATGCCCTGGCCCGAGCGGACATCGCCCGCCAAGTCACCAGAGATCGTTTATGTGCCTCGCAGCTTAACCAAAAGAGTGCTTAAGATCGCCGGCACCGCGACGTACAGTACTCTCCGGGGTCACTCGTCTCGCTGTGGTTACCATCACGTCGTGTTGGTCTCTGCGAAAAACTGATGTCCCGTTACGTTGGCCCCTACCGCGTCATACGCAAGGTCACCAGCGTGACCTATGAGATAGCTCCACTCCATACCACGTCAGTACCAGCTTCAGTTCCGACCGATATAGTGCACGTCTCACGGCTTAAACCATACTACTCACGCTTAGAGAATATATTGCACCGGGACGGTGCTTCTGCCGCCGGCGGGTAATGTCACGGGCTAAATAGATGCCTGAGGATGACGATGACGAAGTGCTGAACGTGACCGTGCTCGGACTGCAGCAGCGTTGGCGACGAAGAAGAAGAAGGACGCAACGGTTGAAGGCTCGTTCTGCTGTCGGCGTCAGCGACTGCGTTCGTGCCTGCGGCTGCGTTCCTTGTTCCATCCTCAGGGTTGCGGTCAAGTAGCAGGCGGTTACTTTTATTTTATTTTATTAGATCTACGTCTTGTTCCGCATTTGTTTTAGTGCATTGATAAGTGTAACTTCTTCTTATTTCATGTCTGTTTCTTCTCCGGGCCAGAGGCCCGCCCTCTGGTCAGCCTCTGTTCCCCCTCAAGATCTTCCTCTGGACTTGTTTTTCCGCAATGGAACCCGTAGCGTTCCTGTCGCTTTGGTGCCGACCACCGGTGGGTTCATCCGCATGAAAAACCCCAAGACAATCCAAACGGAACTTCGTGCGATCACTTCCCACTCTCTACTGATAACAAAGGTTCGTCAGTTTGGACGCGGGGGGATACTATGCTGCTCACCAGACAAGGCCTGCATCCAAGACCTTCTGAAGTGCACTACTTTTGCATCACATCTCTTGAGCTCTTATATCCCACCTCATCTAGCTTGCTGCAAAGGATTGGTTCGGGGGGTAGACGCAAGTCTAAGCCCAGCAGAAGTCTTGGACATCTTTTCCCCAGCAGGTGTTATGTCTGTTTACCGCTGTACCAAACAGGAAAACCAACAGAAAGTTCCCACTGAAACTGTAATTGCCACATTCGCTGGAACGGATCACCCTTCGGAGATCAAGGCATGGCCGCTTATCTATAAGGTTGAAGCTTTGGCTCCCCGTCAGCTGCAATGTGCTAAATGTTGGCGCTTTAGACACAGTACTAAAGGTTGTCGATCGGAGACTCGATGCCGCATATGCGGAGCCATATACGGGGCTGGTCATAGTACTGCTGAGTGTCAATCAGACAATAAGACATGCTGTTTGTGCAAGGCAAATCACGCTGCAGACGATCCTGACTGCCCTGCAAGATCAAAGGAACTTCAGGTGATTGAAATCATTGAAAGGATACGATGCTCTCGTAGAGAAGCAACTGCAGAAATTCAAAGCAGGAGTCAGGGTTATGCCGGTATAGCAGCTCGTCCACCTCTTTCTATGGATGCATCACTTTCTCAGTCCATTTCTACTATGGTAGAAAAGGCCGTAGAAAAAGTATTAGAAAAATTTTTACTCAATCTGTCCGACTCACTCAATAGTATTATGGATTCACAGATGTCGGGTGCATCTGATCGAATAACTAAGCGTATCCAACCTCCTAGTGCCTCAATTAGTAAACCTGCCGAACATCAGCCAGATGTCTCTATCGATAATGAGGCAATGCTTTCCAGTCCTAACACAACTGAGCAGGAAGGTATATCTGATTCAGAATCAATAATTAATCAGGATGTAGATATGGATGCTCGCCTTTTGAAACGCACCAGATCACCCAGTAGCAAACTTAATAATTCTTCTCATTTGAAAACAAAAAGAGTGTGAAGGAACCTAGGACTAAAGCGGACTTCTTAAAAGATAGTATCTTAGATCAAGCAGTTGCTACTGCTTGCATATCACCATAGGGTACCTTAGAGTACTTCAGTGGAACTACCGTTCAATGCTCTCTGCAACTACAGACTTATTATACCTAATTTCTCAACAATCTCCAGACGTCATAATTTTACAAGAAACTTGGCTGTCTACTGATCAAAACTTCTGTCTAAAAGACTATCAGTGCTTTCGACTGGACCGAGAATCACGTGGTGGAGGATTATTGTTTTTCATTTCATCCAAAATTTGCCATAAAGCACACTTAGTTTACCAACAAATATCACACGATTATGAAGTATTGGTTCTGGAAATTCACTTTCCCGGATGCGCGCCACTATCTATAGTCAACAACTACTTTCCGGCTGGAATACAAGATGAAAGAGCCCTTGACGTGACTGCGAGTTTTTGCAGAAACAGTATGCTATTTGCGGGAGACTTCAATTCCCATCACGTTTCATGGGGATTCCGCACTGATTCATCAGGAAAACGGTTGTGGGACTGGACTAACCGGAATAACCTTATTTGTTGGAACTCCAGAGTTCCGACATTCGTTCGATGTAATTGGAGGTCCGTCTTAGACTTGATATTTGCTAGCTCAAGTGTGACAATATCGTCTTGGACTGTTCTTGATACTGCTACAAGTAGTGATCACTGCCCCCTGGTATTTCAAGTCAGCATTCCTTTAGTGACGGTAGATCGCCAGCTGCAAAGTTTTGTAAACTACTCTAAATTTAAAAAGAACTTACAGTCAACGCTCTCTTCCTTGCCCAATATGGAAACAAATATGAAAGCTACGAGCCTTTGTTCCACCCTAAAGTGTACAAATAAAAAATCACAGTTCAATATATCTTCATCAAAGGGAAAATTCATATCTGCCTGGTGGAATGCGGATTGCGCCAGAGATTATAGACGCCGCAACGCTGCATGGAAAAAACTCCTCACCAACCAATGTCCGACTAATTGGAGAAATTATTTCTTTGCTAAAGCTACCTTTAGGAGAACAGTTTCATTAGCGAAAGACGATTATGAAGAAAAACGGTACAGCTACTTATCCAAGAGTGCCAACAAGAAAGCTCTATTCAGATTTCTCCGTAATCGTAAAGCTATTACAGCACACGTAAATATTGACTCAGTTATTTTTTCTCCAACTGATTTGGAAAATACATTAAGGGAAATTGCAAAAGAATTGGAGAAGGGATTTACATAACAAATCAAAATAAAGTGTGCAAAACCGTCATTCGGAAATGATTTAATTGAAGTAAGTAGGGATGAACTTGCGCACGTCGTTCGTATTCTGCCAAACACAGGTCCTGGACCAGATGGCGTCACTTCGGAAATGTTAAAAATATTATTCGACATCTCTCCTGAAGACCTCGTTAACCTTGTCAACTATTCACTTGAAAATAGTTGGATACCTCCTGACTGGAGACTTGCAAAAATAATACCGCTTCTTAAAAAACAGGGACTAGGAATGGAGATAGATAACATTAGGCCAATCGCTTTAACATCACACGTAGTTAAGTTAATAGAAAGAATACTTTACATTAGAGTTACGAAGTTCATAACAGATAATGCGATACCCAGTGCGTGCCAGGTTGTATTTAGACCAGGTTACTCTATATGGTGGGCGCATGTTGATTTAGAGGCTCGTATAAAGCTTGCTCAGCACAGAGGACACTATGCGGCCCTAGTAACCCTTGATTTATCCAAGGCATATGACAGTGTTGAACATGCTATTTTTATCAATGTCCTAAAAGAGCTTACGTTCCCGCAGTACATAACAAATTGGATATACGAATTTTTGAAAGACAGAAAATTTTATTGCTTCCAACGAGGTATTTCCACGCCGAAGTATAGCCAAACGAGAGGTGTTCCTCAAGGCTCTGTTCTATCGCCTGTGCTATTTAACATTTTGTTAAGTTCAATACCACAGAGTGATAAGGTACACGTATATGTATATGCAGATGATATCGCGTTCTTTGCATCTGACAACGATATTTATTCACTACATTCGACTTTACAGTGTTATTTGGCAACATTGGAAACCTGGTTTCAGAAAATTCATATGAACCTGAACGTAACTAAAAGTGCTATAATAGTTTTTCCGTTGGACGCACCAGTAACTATTTCTCTTCAGTACCATCAAGAAATAATACCCCAGGGTAATTGTATTAAATATCTGGGTGTACTGTACGATCAAAAACTGAGCTGACGTGACCACACTGAATATATTAAAATTAAGGCTACACGTGCTGTTGGAATGATAAGTAGGCTTGGCCGCCTCCGTTCCGGTCTTCGCAGAGATACGATGTTCATGATTTATCGCATGTACGTTCGTCCGATTCTTGAATTCGGATGTGTACTATTCTCTGGTGGACCAGCATACAAAATAAACCCCCTCATTCTCTTAGAGCGGGAAGCCCTACGTAGTTGTTTAGGTGTGCCAAAATTCACAGCTAACAATGTTTTGTATCAAGAAGCTCGGATACCCACCTTTGCTTGCAGATTTCGTATTTTAACAGTATACACCTATTTAAAATTTTCTGAATTCACTTTGAGAAGGCGACAATTTGTATTCTTTGCCGAGCGTGGTGTCTTTTTCAATGAGCATTGGTCCCGTGTATTTAAACCCCAAGTGCTATTTGTTCAAACACTTCTAGATGCTTTAAATGTTAATATATTCGAGATCACACCATCTGTCAAACCAATCGGCCAAGTGCAAATAGAATTTGACGATATCTTCCCCATGAACGCTAAACAATTGCCCTCTAAATTTTTGATTGGTTTATTAGAACAACACCTGTCTCAATTAGGTACTAATACAGTAATTGCAACGGATGCATCTATGAGTGGGGAGAAGGCAGATGTGGGTATTTTGTCTCTCTCATTATTCTGGTCATTTTCATTACGCCTCCGAGATTATGCACCAATACTTGAAGCGGAATTAACGGCCGTTATACTAGCTATTCGTAAACTTCCTGCGACTCATTCGACAGCTGTGATAGTGACTGACTCGTATTCCGTGTGTTCATTCTTATCATCGTCGTCGACATCAGCATACTAGAGACTTTTAAATCATTAATCCCAGCAAACATTCGTCTAGTGCGAGTGATATGGGTGCCAGGCCATCGTAGTATATTTATAAACGAGATGGCTGACAAACTTGCGCGAACATCTCTGGATCTTCCGATTGTGCCAATCATGCCTCCTACAGCTTATGTAACAGCAGCGAGGTTTAGAAAACTTTCCCTTCTTGAAGCCTCATCAAAAACCATGATACCAAGTCCAGATTTCTCGCACCTGCACTTCACATGGAATAATAAATGGTGTCCCACGCGTAAATTGGAAGTCTTTGTAACAAAATTACGTTGCCGTGTACCACCTCTTAATTTCTACTTAAACAGGTCTGGTCTGGTGCCATCCCCTCTGTGCTCAAGCTGTAATGAACCTGAACATATTGACCATTTTCTTATCACATGTCACCGATTCAAAAATCAAAGAAAAAACTGCTTCGAAATTTTATTCAGAAAATTAGGAATATCACTTAATACTCCCAATATTTTGTCTTTTGGGGCCATTTCATTGGGACATAGCGACAAGAACATCTGCGGGCTCTCTGCGAATTCATATATAACACAAAAAGATTACCTTGCTGAGTCAGCCATCAGCTCTCGAATTTTACTAGTCACACTACCACTTAATATTTATCTGATACACTGCAATGATTCAGCTTTCAGGAGAATTTCATATAACGATCCCACCACAGATATTCAACAAATTCTATTATTTCTCCCCCCCCTTTTTTTCTTTTTTTTTACATTGCGCCAAATTAATTTCACAGTCAAAACACAGCAATCATACTCCCCTAATCTAGAAAATCTATAGGTATTTACTTGCATTAACCACCGGCTTCTTGGCCAATCCCCCTTAGTGGGTGAGAGCCACAAAAGAAAGGAACAAGCAAGCAAGCAAGCGTTGTACGCATTAGCTCACCAGTATATTCGCCAGTACGCATTTGCTCGCCAGTGTATACTTTGTTCCCCGTAACAATATAATATATTCAGGTGAATGTGAAAGGTGAGAGAACAAGAGCAGTGGATTGGCGATAGCCTACTTAGGGAGCGAAAACCGAAGGTACAATTAGTTATTCATCACGTTTACAATTTGTTGTTGCAAATCTTGACCCTGTACCTGTACAGCGAATGTAAAGGAAGTTTTGCTCAACCGTAGTTGCCTAAAGAAACTAAAGTGTCTCCCACACTCACTATAGCTTCACTCCCTTATTAAGACATTGTGGTATTCTAATACTAGCTCTCGAGGGTGGTCGAGTAGTTATGGCGGTCGACTGTTGATCTGCAGGTCACAGGATCGTTTCCCGGCCGTGGCGGCCGTACTTTTGATGGAGGCAAAAATGGCAGGATATCCACGGAGTGAATGATGGAGAGTGGGGCGAAGCATTCGTCCGTCCATGCGTCCGTCTGTGTGACCGTACATGCATCTGTTCGTGCGCCCGTCCCTGCGTTCGTTCATGCATCCGCCCCTGCGTCCGTTCATGCGTCCATCCATGCATCTGTCTGTGTGTCCGTTCGTCCATCTATTCAACACTCCAAGTCCCACCATCTCGCATCGTTTTATCATATATTCCCCATATAGAAGCACCACCATTCAGTGGACATTCCAAGGACTAAACGAGAGGTGGCACACGCACACTTTCTTACGGCTTGCGCTTCGGGTCTACTTCCCACCTTCAACCACCTTGAGTTCATGGTATATACTATAGTTCAATGTATTCATGGCACTGCGGCCCAATGCTCGCTAAACCTTTCTAAAACCAAGGAGGTTACGCCCAGCGAGTATAACGTAGCAACCTTTTCCTGTCAGATAGTGCTCAATGTACATGCTAGTGGCTGCTAATATGAAATGAGAGACAGGAGGATTCAGCTTTTAATTTCTTACGGCTAGCGTTTCGTATCTGCTTCCCCCCTTTAACCACCTCGAATTCATTCATGGTATATACTAGTTCATTGTATTCAAAATTCATGGCCCTGCGGCTCAACGCTCGCTAAACCTTTCTAAATCTAAGGAGGTTACCCCGAGAGCTTTAACCTCCCGGTGCCATCGTGGGCGGAGCTCCCAGACGGTACCCCCTGACGGGGGCATTCTCGTCTTCTCAGGACCAAATAAAGTTCTTTGACTGACTGACTGACTGACACAGCGAGTATATTGTAGCAACCCTTTCTTGTCCGATAGGGCTCGATGTACATGCCAATGGCTGCTAATGGGCATCGCAGCGTGCGCGTTGACTAAAAGCCGACTGCTCCTGTCTCTCATTCCCCATTAGCAGCCATTGGCATGTACATTGAGCACTATATTTTATTGTTAAACAACCCACAGAAGAAATCTCTCACCGGCACCTTCTTGTAGGTCAAATGTTGGACCTATTTCGGGTATGTGCCGCTGGTGGTTACGTACTACGAGGGACGCCCAAGCCACGCCATAAGAAGGAACACGAAAGGATGCAACTCATTTTTCAACCGACTTGGTGCTAAGCAGCGCCCGTTGAGTTGTTATATATGATTTCATTTGTTACAAATTGTGTTTCATTTGCATCTATTGTATCGTTATACCCTTGTATCGTGATATCACACTGAACTTTTGTGTACATGTATGCCAACATAATCATGTATATTAGAGCAAATGTCTTCACTGTAACGTAGTGATGTCAGTCGTGAAATATAGATGTGCCGAAGTGTATGCGCCCTGTTACTGGAATGGTATGAAGCCTTTGTGTTCTGTAAACGCTGTAAATAAACTTTTTCTAAACAAGGAGCTTCGCCCCTAATTCGGTGTTACGTGACGTCAATTGATGACGAATGTATGTGACTGGTGCAAAGATGATAATCATGAGACGCGGGTCATGTAAGAGCATGACGACATAGCACGCTCATAGTGTGCTTGCGGTCATTTTGCTAGCTCCACATACACTAAATTTGGCATCACGTGACGTGAACAGATGAAGAAGGTAAACGACACATCCAAGCATGATAATAATGTCACGGAATTCATGTATGGCATAATTTACCTCCACCTCTTAACATCGTGTTCATTTGAAAGTAGCATATCAACCTTCCTCATTCGTGTTTCGAATACCATTGATTCCCATTGTACGTGGAATCTGCCAATTTTTCCATCACACGAATACCCTTTTCAGTTACTTCAGATAACATTTAAATCTGAGCCCAAAAGCGGAAAGGACTTGCGCTGCTTCACTCAGTATGCAACATAGGACTTAGCATACGCGTGTTCGAAGCGAGTGGGTGTGACACAATGAACATTTTCAAAGCTTAAGTGCTTAGTCACCCGGACAAGCTGTGAAGATACTTCATTTGTTAGTGTTGCTGCTCGCAGTTATTTTCACGGCCAGGTTCAATATTTCTAAAGATAACTCTCACCATCTTTTGTGCCCAGTGTGTGGTCTTTCTCCAACCTGCTCAGCCGGGATACGGTGTAACCTTTGTGTCGGTACCACTGCGCGTAGGCAAGACCTCTGCTGTTGTACCAGTTGCACATGTCTTCCTCGAAGGAACAGCTGCCTTCTGTAGGACAAGGCGTGTCTCCAAGTGCAATGTCGTCGACGGCTACGGCAGTGCCGGGGTCACCAGACGTTTCCCCGTCGAACACGGTCTGCTCGGAAGAAAGACGTAACAATATGAAACCGGTTTGTTGAAACTGCACCAAAAGAAACAGAAGTCAGGTTATGAGGCACGGGGTACTACTGTAGCCTACTTTATTTTCGACCCTTAGAGGCAACATATGTGACAGTTGAAGTGCGTTTGAAGTGTACCTGAATTTGACTTCAGAGTTGCGTCTGGGTTCCGCCCATGACTCATATTATTATCTTTTTATAATAATACCATTATTATTATTATTATTACTATTATTATTATTATTATTATTATTATTATTATTATTATTATTATTATTATTATTGCAATACTGTATTTATATTAGCAAAGCTGGCAATGTGAGCATCTTGTGTTCTATTTCACGGATATATGAAGGTAACAAACTTTTCTTTGCATAACCTTAAAACTATGGTGTATAAAATTATGCCACGACCACAATAGGTACCTTCAAATAACTGTAGCTGTATACGTCAGAAAGGATGACTTTATTTTTTTAATTTCCAGTTAGGTCGATTGTATGACATAATAGCAGATTCATCTGAAGCAAGCGAAAAAACCTCACCAAACACTGAATTAAAGGAATATTTTCTGGCAGTAAGTGCACCACTTACGAAAACATCTCCTTGATGTCCGCTAAGATTGACCGCCGCAGAATACCAGAGCTTCAATGGCGTGTTCTTTGTTGTTTGAAACCACAGGGACTCCTCGCGGTTCTTGTTTAATACCCGACTTACGTTAAGAGACTCAGACCCGGTGCCGGTGAGGAAGAACCAGAAGCGAAGACACTTGTTTTGCGTCGTATCAAACCAGCCCTGGGGGCTTACCATGCGCCCTCCTGGGGAATTTACCAAGGCAAAACTACCTGCACATTTACCAAAAAACAAAAAATAATGAAATGTTCATGATGTATAGTTTATCTAAAGAACGTTATACCACTGCACGTAGAAAGGGGCATGTTGAGGTCAATACGGAACCTATCGTTACTTTTGACATATAAATGTGAAGAACAAATGACATTCTGCTTCATACGCACAACAGAAATTAAATGACCATCAGAAAGTATTAAGACGGTCTTGAAAGGATCGCTATTAGCAATATACACGTTGTTTTCATTCTCAGATGATGTGAAATATGAATTATTTTTACATGGCAAGAATTCAAAGTGTTACACCCTTTAGTGTACTCCGTATCTTCTTCTCTGTCAATACACTGTTATGTGTATTGTAAGGAACGAGTCAACACAGTACGTGTAGGCCTTTAGAAGATGCACTTTTTGGAAACAGATAATGTCGGCAAATGAATAGTGTTCATGACGTAACCTAGTAGTTTTTCTCATGGTGTAATGGAATTATTCAAGCGCTAATGTTCACGCTTGATCTTGTAAACCTTATTGACTTGTAGCGGAAACCCACAAAGCTCAAAAGAGGAAGCGAAAGGTCAGTGAAGAAAACAAGTATTTACAATTGTCAAAATAAAACACAAAGTATAATAAATAAGGAAGACAAGAAAAATAAATAGGTACCACTTTTAGGAGCTCTGTTTTCTGAGATCATTTCCTGCTGTTCTACTGTTTATCCAACAGCAGTGTCTCCGCCATGATTCTAATGCCGCGGCATGGTGTTTCCTAAGTCTACACCAGGGATAACTCTGGCGCTAGTGACGATAGAAGCTGCAAAGCACAGCGCGTCACGGAGCATGTGAATGAAGTGTAGTACATGGATTAATCTAATCTTTATACGTCTGGCCTTGTTTGCGTGGCTTGGAGCTGTCCTGTCACTAAACAGGAATCATCAAATGTTGAGCGTTTGCGCTTCACCGCCTTAATATTTTAGAGTTATCATTTTAAATCGGTGACGAAATTCAAAAGAGTCCGTTTTTTTCCTATAAACAAGATCTAAACACAGCAATAACTGAAGCCACAAGTGTGATTCGCCACCCACAAGTACGAAGAATAGGCAAATCTGTGTACTACCCATCATTCCCATGGTCGCTGAATGATCGAAACGCCACAGTCCCCTCCATTTATTTTTAGGAAACTCTGTGTGCAGCGGTACTCTCAAAATTACTGGAATAAATTCCTAACAAAATGCGTGACTAGCTATAAAATTCGAATGCAATAACCGTAAATACCGGTCCCATGATGTGTCTTTTCAAAGCTTAATTTCACATTTATTTTTTTTTCTTGAAAGCCG
The DNA here is from genome assembly GCA_013436015.1 of Rhipicephalus annulatus. NCBI lineage: Eukaryota > Metazoa > Arthropoda > Arachnida > Ixodida > Ixodidae > Rhipicephalus > Rhipicephalus annulatus. The sequence continues at coordinate 4,142 of WOVY01010175.1, read as the reverse complement.
TCATAGGGTCATACACGACTAGCATGGCAACACAATTTTGCTATCATTTACTTGACGACGGTGTACAAGATACACGCAGAAAAAAAACATTGTTGTCACGCGCTATGACTTCCTTTTTCTCAGTTTGCACTGCAGGACAGAAAAAAATGATACTGGGTCTCCTATATAAGGAAGCATTTTCCTAAAGAGCGAATAAAATTGAAATGGTCTTACTGTCATAGTCTTAAAAAAACTAGAACGTGGAAACTAGCTCTATAATTCTAATATAAGACAGCTGGAGTATCTGATTACTTGGGCTATACCTCTGAAAGAAGTATTCATGAAGTCAGCAATTAAACTAAATAAAAAAACGAATGTATTTCAGCGCACGTTCAGTAGCGAACACTCGGGTAATGTTCTCACGATGGAAAAATTCGAGTGTGCCCAGTAATCATCATCTTTACCCACCTAGCACAAATGTGTGCCGCAAGTTAATAAGTAAGTCATGATCGCCTAATAATATTCAAATTATTGCGTATACGTCCTTTCTGAGTCAGCATGAATCCGTCTTCGTGCAAGCAAGAAGTGGCGATATTTTTCTCGGTATGTCTAAGACAATCAGGAACTATCACAATGCAATTGAATAACTAATACAATATTGGCTTCTAGATTTTTGAGAACATTGAAAAAGACATTGTGTATGAGCCAGATGGAGACTATTTTATTGTTTTCTAGAAGGAAGCATTCCCATTTCGTACAAGGTTGTGTGCCATATGTATTCGCCCTTCAAGCCCTTGAAAGTTCATGATTTTCAACTAAAAATAGGGAGTTTTCGAATAGCGTGCGCCAAGAAAACATTATTGGGGTCACCCGCTCTTTCCATCACATAGCGGGAGCCGGCAAGCGCTGAGCGTGCGATGCTTGCGCTATGACACCAAATGCTAACGCAAGGCTTTGCGTACACTCCTTCAAAAGAGTCTATTACCATAATATCCTGTTTCTTACGGAGTACGCCCTTCTTGGAATACATCACGGGCACGTCTAAATGAGATTTTACATTGCATATCTCACCTGAAGGTGTTCGAGTGCTTTGGTCTACGAGAGGTAATGCGACAGTGTTGCTTTTTGTCAGTTCCCAGTTATGAAACTGCCAACCACACGTGCCAGACTCGAAGGTGCACACTGTCGAAAAAGGAGAAGATTCAATTGGTAAAAAGGCATGTGTTAGAGTGTGTGCTTTGCGTTCACCTGAATTCTGAAATTTACAAAGGTAACGATTTAGTCACAGTCGACAAAATGCCTGCCTGAATGTTTTTTGCTTTGTATAGAGAGGATAAATTTGTTATAAAGATAGATTCACTTTGCTATATTTTCAGCTAACAAATTATTTGAAAGGCTAATTCCTGGAGAAGACTCCGCAGTCAACTGCTTGATGCCAAAAACAATAGGGGCTGAATCAGAAGAACCAAAAATCACGTACGCTAGCAATATGGCTGTATGGCAATATGGCAATATGGCTCATAATCTCACTGTTGATCTAGTAATGTGCTGTCACAGTTACTGCTTCTCTTAGGCTTTATGTGTGGCTAATAAATTGTTCCTTATATTCTTTTTCTCCGCATTTACATACTACAATATTATGATGGGTTTGAGAAACAGTAACCTAAATGAAAGCGTAACCAGCTGTAAATGCATTGAAGTGTGAATGTGACGTATATATGTAGGCTTCATTCAACGCGATATTCAGCACTACACGACATCCCGTACAAGGGTACTTCATATGAGGAGACAACCTAAATATTACAGTTCTGTCCTGATACATATTGTCTATTGGTTTACTAGTACCTACATTATTCTGGGAATTTATAATGACAGTGCGAACCTTTGTTGGTGTCACATGGACCATCCTTGATGGTGAAAAGATCGATGGCCACTACACCAGGTACGTTCGGTTTCAGGACAGCCTCTATTACCAGCTGTGCCAAAAAGAGGAAAACCAATTCTTCAAATAAAATTGAGCTAAAATATGTATACCAAATGTTAGTGCCTCTCAAAGAGCAAGACATCAAACAGGCAACTATCGTTCAACCCTCTAAGGCGGCGTCAAAAAAAATTCTTAAGGTAACAGGTGTCTTTTGCTGCTACATCGAGGACAAACGTAAATGGATCATATGCTTCAACATAACCTCAGAAATGTGTGGTTCAGAAGAAAGACAAGCATGCCAATTCATGAAACCATGCGTTTGTGTAGCCCCGCCGTGGTGGTCTAGTGGCTAAGGCACTCGGCTGCTGACCCGCAGGGCGCGGGTTCAAATCCCGGCTGCGGCGGCTGCATTTCCGATGGGGGCGGAAATGTTGTAGGCCCGTGTGCTCAGATTTGGGTGCACGTTAAAGAACCCCAGGTGGTCTAAATTTCCGGAGCCCTCCACTACGGCGTCTCTCATAATCATATAGTGGTTTTGGGACGTTAAACCCCACATATCAATCAATCATCATGCGTTTGTGTAATGTAGCTTCAACTAAAATTCAGTACGATGTAATTCATTGTCTGCCATGCCAGCAATCATGATCACTTATGAAAACTAAAGAAAACATTTTATTTGTCACATTGTGTTAATTGCATTCTTTCGTTCACTGAACGCAAACATGTGGCAATAAAAAAACAGAATGCTCCAGATATGTCAAAGCGCGTCAATTTTTGAAGACATGCATTTTATAACTGCTTAGAGATGAAAGAGATTCCGTCCGGATAGGCTAAGTATGCTCAGCTAAGTAGATAAAAGGAAGAAGAAAGTGAGCGCGCTGAAAAATCAACAACACGAAATGAAATATCTGTGGGAAGCAGCTGTCGAACCAGGGTAACCACGGACAGGTAGTGTGTGTCGTTGCCATTTACTATCTAGGAACGCAAGTAGAACAAGCATTTATGGGAACAATATAATTACGTTTCTTTTTGCGAGAGAACAATAAAAAAGAGAGAAAAGAAGAAATATAGCAAAAGAAAGGGACAGAGAGAAGTAGAGGGAGACTGAAAAAAAGCAATTACCTATGACTCAAATAGGCTATTTAGGGCTCAATTGCTGCTCTCTATGCTAAACTTAGCTAGTAAGCTGAGGACGCTCACACAGCTCCGCTGTTTTTTCATGCTTGGCACAGTCAGTGCAAAAGTGGCCTGTTTTTAAATGCGAATGCATTTCTTAATCGGGCTTTGTCGGGCGTCCAGTGACGTCCACGCGCCGTCAGTTGTTATATCTCGACTCCCACTCCATCCTCCACAGCAACAGCTGCAAGCGCGCGCTCTGATCCTCCTCGCTAGCAATCGGAGCAGGTTATGCGGGCGGAGTAGCGGAGAGTGAGTGGAGAGGAAGAGCGCACTTTGGCTTGTTAGGACGCTCCTATCGTGGAATCTCCCGTGTGTGTGGACGCAGTGTATAAGGTAGGTGCAGTGTTCCACCCCTCCTTCTCTCGCCATTCGCTATCTCTCCTTCCTGCGCCGCACTCTCCCGTCTGCTCACTCATAGTATATTCATTTGGAGTAATGCACGCGCCTCAATCTCGATCATTCGCTGGCTGATTAATGTGTAAATAAATGGTTAAGTGTACAAATCCTCGTCTCATCAATAATTTACGCCAATGAAATTACTACGCTGGCACTCTTAGCGCATCAAATGCATTCGCATTTTTCTCACGATCCCCTTCAAGTAGGTGGGGGTAATTTTTTTAGTGGACCACGGGTTGTCCAATTTTGTGGCACATACTCGGTAGGCCATGCATAGTCAGCTCGTCTATTATATCACCGTTATGGAGGTAAGTAGTGTGTCTTGAGCATTATCTGTAGTTCATGCCCACTGAAAGCTGTGTCACGCTCAGTGTCAACATTCTTGACTCTAAGCCGAAGCTCTGTCAATCACCCTTCTAGCAAACATAAATAACCTGCACCTGAGGTAACCTGAAAGAATATGATCGACTAGAAGATTTTTAATCACTGTCCTAGCAGCCGTGTACGTCAATAGATAATTTAATAGGGTTGAAAAGTGTCAAAAACGATACTTTTTTGTAAAGCATAACTCGCTCAGCTTTCGGTGCATTGTTAAGCTAAACACAACCAGACACCTGCAAAAAGCGTAATTCGTAACTATACCATGAGGACGATTCACTTGAGT